>OY288257.1:4133872-4836173 GCA_958450325.1 Agrostemma githago | reverse complement strand
TTCTTCAGTTTCCTCTCCATCGATGTCTTCATCTACATCATCCTCGTCATCCGCATCATTGGTTTGCTTGGTAGGCTGTTTAGGGTGTCGTTCTGCGTAAGGATTTGGACAGTTTCGTTTGTCGTGGTGCGCCATCTGCTTGCAGTTATTGCACATGCGTTTCGGCTTTCTAGAAAGTGCGACCTTCTTTTCCTTGCTTGACAACATCCGCTTTCCGCTTCCCTTTGTCTTAGAAATCTTAGGAGGTAGTATCGTGATATTTTCAGAGGTCGTACAACCAAGCATATTTTCCAGTTCCTGTGTCTTGCCAATATTCTCCCCACCTGAAACTGGCTGCCTCTGCAACCTGAACTCCCGAATTAATCCGCACAAGCTTTCCACATCTGCCTTGTCTCCTGCCCTTAGAAGTCCCATTGTCTCATGGATTTCCGACCACAATCTCGACATCTCTATCTGTTTTCCGTCGATGATGTCAGTGTTTTCGCCGTCTAATCCTTCATCACTGATACGAGCAGTGCGAACAACCTCCTTTGTCCACCTTTTGGTTACCATGTTTTCGGGTATAGTGGTCAGCCCTTTCGATGAATATATCCAGATTACGTGTCTACACAATATCCCTCGCAAATTGATAAGTGTCGTTTGTAGTGCCTATTCTGTAGTGTTTTGGTCCCATTTTCTTGTATAATCGCTCCTTGGGAGCGGTTTATGGGCTTCTTATGTTTCCCTTAGCTCGTTTCAGGTTCCCGAGACCATTCATGAAGAGTTGGAGTGATTCCGACTCTATACATACACATTTTGGAGCCAACGAAGCTAAGGAACGATGACTCGATGCCTTGGAATCGACCCCGAGACCTTGGGACCCAATCCCGAGCCTCCGAGACCCGATCCCGAGTCCCGAGAATCGATGAGAAGGCCATGAAAACCAAGGAGGGACCGAAAAGTTCATATTGGAGGCCTACAAGACTATTCCCGATCGGGTATGGCCTCATCCCGATCGGGAATAAAGAGGAAAGCAAGACGGGGTACTGTGGGGTGTTCCCGATCGGGATTTCCCACATTCCCGATCGGGAAGGTGCCCAGTCAGCCCGTGCTTTGCTCCTTCCTTCTCCTTCCATTCTTAAACCCTATATATACCCCCCTCTTGTATTAAGACACTATCTTATGCACTTCATATTAGACTAAACCCTAGATTATTTTAGCATAGATTAGAGTAGATTAGTCCTTAGATTATCGTTAATCTTAGATTAGTACTTGTATTAAGGGAATTATTCAAGATCTTCTCCAAGCTTGACAACCTTGGATGTTTGTTTTGGGTTTTCTTCATTAATGTAAGTTTTGTTCTTTCCTCTTCACTAGTTTGGTATAATCCTCTTCTCTTTTACTCTTTTCTTGTTCCATTCATTAAAGTTTGAATCTTTAGTTCTTGTTATTGTTCATAGTTCTTTGTTAGACTTGTTTCACTATGTTAGTTTTGTTGTTTGGTTTGATTCCTCTTGTTAGTGATAGTTTTAGTTTAGATATGTTAGAGTAGTGTTCTTGTTAGGGTTAGTAAGGTGATTAGGGTGTTAATTGGATGATTGAGGGATTGTTGGAGTTGTTGGTGGAAGATTTGGGTTTCTCCTTGGTTTGTTGCACATCACATGTTTGTTGAATTGCTTGAATGACTAAGTATGTGCGAATGCTTGTTTTCTTGTCTTTCTCTTGTGGGTATTAGTTTGTTTATGGGTTCGGTCCCCTCATTAAGTTGCGAGAGCCCGGTGAGGACGACCCCTAGGCCGGTCTAAGTTGCGAGAGCCCGGATTCGTCCTAGGTCTATAGCATGCTAGTACTCCGTTTGTGTTGTGTCGCCGAGTTGGGTTTTAGGTGGAACCTCTAGGTGGGTCTAAGTTGCGAGAGCCCGGGCATTACCTAGATCACCCTACTACCTCCTTCACCTCTAGTTCTCCTCCGACCATTCCGTTACCCCTTTGACCCCGATCTAACCCTAGCCCGTCTCCTTTGATAGTTCTCTAGTTTTAGACCTAGTTTAGTCCATAGCCACCCCCCCTAGACTAGCTTATCTCGAACCTAGTCCTTGACCGTAGCATACCTTAGTCCGACCTCCCGTCCCTGTGGATTCGACCCGACTTACCCTAGCTACCCTAGTTAGGTTAGTTGGTTTTATTTGACGGTTGGGATTCACGACAAATCTCTCCCATCACAAATTAAACAACCGACATGTGCAGCTTGATCCAGACGTACCTGGACAGATTCACATCCAATCTTTGAATCAGCAGAGACAGCAAATACATTGGATATAATGGTTTGCAAAATGTAATGGAGTGCAGAAAGTGTTACTTTTTGGAATATGAAATGTTACTTTAATTCATGGTCTGTGTTACTTTTAAGCGTTTACAACACAGATGTCCAAATGCCATCCCCAGTTACTCCAAAGCATTTTATGTGTTACAGTAAGGAACGACCGGTGTTACTTTAAGGAGTAATGATTGATTTTAAGGAGTACCTGATATATACTTGACCGTAAACTCCTTATCCCTCGTAGAATCCCTAACCAATGTCTCCTCAATCCCGTCCTTCTCAAGGAAGCCCCTCACGCTGCAAGTACCCACAGAAAATTTCACCTCCTCCTGGAATTCTTCAAATGCGGCGTGGGTGTAAATTTTCGAAGCGTGATGTTCAATTGGCAGGTGGGTTGCTGTTTTTGGTGAAGCTTGTGCATTGTCATTGTCGAGTTTTTTCTGTGTATACCGTTGCTGGTCCATGGCGCTCTCGAATCGCATCCAGAATTCGACCAACGTCCCCGATTTTTGTTCGAATCTTTTGAAGAAACTGTTCTCACTCTCCGACCTTTGCGTGGTTCGCATTAAGCCGCCCATCTTCAAATCCCTGCAATGTGCCATCACCCACTGTTCCCTGATGGAGTATGTAGTTGAAAACCACTCGTCATCGCCCCCATGGAACTCCTCCATTATGTCACACCATTCCGCGTCGAACTTGTCTCCATCAATCTCCACATCCCATACTATAGCATTTAGTCTCTTCAAAAAATCCTGGTAGTCACTCCGGGCTGCACCGTATTTGGCAGGAACCTTGTTCAAGATATGCCACATACAGAAACGGTGTAGCGCCGTCTTAAACATTTTCTTCACCGCTGGTATAATGCCCGGATCTTGGTCGGTAATTATATACCCCGGCTCCTTACCTCCCATTGCAGTCAGAAATCTCTCAAACACCCAGACGAACGATTCATAATCCTCGTGCGCTATCAGAGCGCCAGCAAAGGTTACCGATCGTTTGTGATGATCAACGCCTGTGAACGGTGTGAATATCATCTTATATTTGTTCGTCCCGTACGTTGGGTCGAACGAAACTGCATCCCCAAATAACTGGTAGTTACGCCGCGCCTCACCGTCAGCCCAGAAAACCTTGCTCACACTCCCATCTTCATCTAGGTCGTAGTCAAAATAGAAACCCTTCCTATTCTTAGCCATGTCTTTGAATCGATCGATGAATAGCTGACCGTCCCTCTCATGTAGGAAGCACTTTATATCTCTCCCCCAGTTTTTGAAGTCAACCAAGCTCGCACCCACGTTTGCGAATCCCTCTACCTGCTCCTTGCAAATGTTGTATGTCCGCGTTGCGCCGATCTTCAGCTGTAAATAAGAATCAAGCGTCGCAGCAATATAACATTAATACACCAGTTGTGTTACTCTTGTACTTAAGCAGTGTTACTCTATAGACTCACTGGTGTTATCCTATGGTCTAATCCAGGTGTTACACTTATAATGGTCTAATCCAAGTGTTACTGTTTAGTATCACTGGTGTTACTTTAGCAAAAGTAACTAGATTATGCACACATTGGTCTAATCAAGATGTTACGACCTACTCACATGTCATTCTATAAAAAAAATTGTGTTACTCCATACCCGCGAATTATTCAAGATCATTTGCTTGTGGTACTTTGTCAGGTTCCTCGAGAGCTTCTGGAATTCTCTGTCTTTCTGTGAGATTAGTTCGTGGTTGTGGCCGATGTGGAACCTATCAATCTTGAGAATGCCTCCTTTATTGAACAGCCTAATCCTTGCCTTGCACCCGCAACGACGGACTTTCGTCTTCTTTTTAATCGCGTCCACAACAACTCCTTCCCCATCTACATCGTTAACAACTTTCACAGCTGCAGGTGTATTGTTAACAGCTTTAACAGAGTTCGTATAACCCTGTCTGTTGCAGACTAGGAGCTTCGACTTTATCTCACCACCGTGCCATCGCTTCGTAGTGTACTTCCTCACATCAAAACCGCAAGCCAGCGCATAGATTTTGTAAAATTCCACTGCCTCATCAATTGTCAAGAATACCTTCTCCATGTATGGAGTGAAAACCTCACCCACATCTCTGCACCATTCCTGTGCATTCGGCTCTTTACCAATGCTTCCTGCCAAAAAGACAGAAAAGTCACGCCAATAGGCATAAGTGTTACTGTAACTCATAAGTTGCGTTACTTTAACTCTAAGAGGATGTTACTCCAACGACAACGCTAAGAACCCTTTTTTAGTGTTACATGTTTGTGTTACTCTAATTACAGTTAGGTATTACTTTAATTCATTACTTGTGTTACTTCAATGCCATGTATGCTTCAACATAAAGCAAAACAATAATATCGGTGAAACAATAATATCAATGAACCATAATATTAATCCATTATTAATCAAACGAATTAAATTCCACCTTTTCCAGTGTTGTCTTGTGCGTTCGCATCTGTGGCGCAGCTACCTGCACAGAATCAAACAGCGTTACATCAATGCAAATACTATGTTACTATAATTGATAAGTTGTGTTACCCTAACGTGTACAATACGTTACTCCAGCATATCATCAAAACCCTTTTCCTGACCGTTCATTTGTGTTACTGTAATTACAAGTAAGTGTTACTTTAATTCAGAAGGCATGTTACTTCAACGACGAATCTGCGTTAATAGAAACCAAAAAAAATAGTAATACTGGATATCAGGGAAAATCCTGAAAAAAACCATAGAGACATGTAATCTATGGAGATCGAGATATCAAAATACCATTGATACGAAAATATGAATCAAAACGCAGATTACCATTGATACGAAAATATGAATCAAAAGACGCAAAGAGGACGCAAATAAAGTCGAAATGTCAATGAAAGCACTATCGACGTAAAAAAAAACGCAATTTGACGCGATAAAACATTGATATGAAAACGCAGATTTAAAGCAAAAACATTGATATGACGCGATTACTATTGAAATCCGTGAAGAAAAAACGAATAAAAACGTTAATGAATCACTGAAACTCACCATTGTTATAATCGATTAGTTGCTTATCAACCGTTGAAGACGATGATGCGGTCATTGAATCCATTGTAGCAGAATTTCGAGATCAAAAACGATGAATTAGCGTGAATGAAGAAAAGGTTTTTTGGTTTTTAGGTGTGAATGAACGTGGAAAGCAAATGAACGTGAATGAAAAATGAACGTGTGATTGATAGGAGGTTATTTGTTTCCTAAATTCTTGTGAGTTATTTTAGGAACGTAAATCTCTTTTTTTTTTTTTTTTTTTTAATTAGATGCATCTTGTCCATTCATCCTCATCTCATCCAACGGATGAGATGAGGACTCATGGACTCATATATAGAGAAGGACTCATAAGAGCCTTACTCTATATATATATATATATATATATATATATATATATATATATATATATATATATATATATATATATATATATATATATATATATATATATATATATATATATAGAGGTGGGATCAGGTGAGTCAACCTATATATGTTGAGTCCGTGAGTCTCCATCTTAGCCCTTGATTCAAGGTTAGATTAATGGACAAGATTTAATCTCATAATTAAGGAAATAACTAACAAATTTGATAAATATATCATTTCTCTCTCTCCTCCTTAATTATCTCAATCCAAATCTTTTATCTCTCTTATCAATCTTTTTAAATGTTTTTTCTCTCACACAACAAGTTTTTTCAAAATTAAGTTTTTTTCATTTTCACCAAAAAATCATTATTTTCTTACTGCCATTGTACGTATATTACTATGTTACTGCCATAATCCATAAACTATGTTACTCTAACTCATACAATGTGTTACTCTAATTCATGAACTGTGTTACTTTAACTCATAAAATCTGTTACGTTGCATAATCTCTTGCAAAAACTGTTACTCTAACTCATACAATGTGTTACTTTAATTCATAAACTGTGTTACTTTAACTCATAAAATCAGTTACGTTGCATAGTAGTCTCTTGTAAAAACATGAGTTCCAATTAACAAAAAGAACCATGTTTGTTTTTATTAAGATACTCCAAAACAAAAAGTGGTACAAGGTTCCAACTAAATCAACTTCATTACAATTCCAATGTTTCAAACTTGTTACTCATAATGTCCTACTTATAATTCTGTTTCTTCTTCATCCTTCTTGTTCTCTCCGTCTTCTTCTTTTTCATCTTTTTCATCATCATCTCAGAAGCTTTGATTTAATCTCATCACCGCACAATGGAGGAAACTCTCACCCACATCCCTACATCATTCACGTGGATTAAAGTAACAGATAACAAGAGTTAAAGTAACAGATGAAGTGCATTGAAGTAACATTGAATTAAATTAACAGAGTATGCTTATACACCAGATATAAAGTAACAGAGGTCAGACATTAAAGTAACAGATAGTATGAATTAAAGTAACAGATAATGTTCATTAAAATAACACCAGATATAAGTTAGTGCAAAAAATTCATATAATAATAAAGGGTTATTTCATAACAATAATACCAACTATGGGGGTACTTCTTATATTAATACACTAAAGTAACGCAGTATATGAACTAAAGTAACGCAATATATTGTAAACGTAAAAACTAATAATTGAGTAGCATCTCAACGACTTCCATGGCGATTCCAGTATAAATTACAAAACATATATACTCACCGTTTGTGTGTTCTACGATTTGCATATGAATCTATGATGAATAACACGACCATGAAAACAATATCAACATGAAAATTGACGCAAAACATGAATGACACGACCATGAAAGCAATATCAACATGAAAATTGTCGCAAAACATGAACACAAATTGACGCAAATTAATCAAGATAATGAATAAAAATTGACGCAAAACATGAAAGCAATATCGAAACTCACCATTGTTATACTCGATGAATTGTTTATCAACGGTTAATGAAGATGTCGCGATCATTGAATTCATAGTAACGGAATTTCGAGCACATATTTGATTGAATGAATGAATGAACGTGATGATCGATGGGAGCGTTTTTTTTTAAGGTTTTGATGAACCTGTAACGTGAATGAATGAATGAGGAATGATTGTGATTATGAGAGTTATTGTTTCCTAAAATCATGGGAGTTATTTAGTATCATCTTTAATGGCTCCTACTATTGTAGGAAACATAACTTTTTTAGTATCATCTTTAATGACTCCCACTATTATAGGAAACAATATCTTTTTTTATTATTATTTAGCAATGGCGGTTTCAAATATCCCCATGACTCACTAACGCGTTACAATAACAGACTTTAAGAACTAAAGTAACGTCTTCGATAAACTAAAGTAACATATCATAAAAGTAATAAAAGTGTGTCATTAAAATAACGGACATTCTACACTAAAGTAACACAGTATCTGAACTAAAATAACCCAATACCTTTTCTGTGCGCAGACATCATGTGATTAAAATGCAACATTACTATAGTTCAACGTAGAAAAGTAGAAACTAAAAATTTAGTATCATCTTAATGACTCCCATATCCTTTCAAGTATAAACTACAATATATACTCACAGTTTGTTTTTTCCACGATTTGCATATCAGCCATTGAATGAAAAGTAGAAGCCGGATTGAATGAAAAGCAGCGCGATGAAGACGATTATTGACTGAATGTGTTATTGATTGTGTCGTATTGAAATAAATGGCAGCGGCGCGTTGAAGATGATGAATGATTGAATGTGATTTTGTAGAATGAATGATTGAATGAGCGAGAGAACGATGAAGAAGGTGGTTGAAACGGAATTGATGAAAGAGAGAATGAATGAGAATGTTACTTTACTGAAATATTCACCTTCCTATTTTGGTGGATTCAGTATCTTTTTTTTTTTTATTAAAACAGTGATTTTATCTCGTCCCTTGATCCATCTCCCATCCAACGGATGAGATGAGGACTCAAGGACTCAACACATATATAGGGACTCATTAGAACTCATCTATATATATATATATGCATATGGTCTAGGACTACTGAAGCTTACCAATTAACTCCATGGACAAGCTGTTTCATATTAGAATCGGCGCTCCAAGCAGAGAGGTTATCGAGTTTCCTAAAGCGCTCCAATATTAATGTGCTAATTAAATGGAAGGGGTGTGTATGTATGGTTGCTCCATTTACAGATCAGATCATCACTGACTGTCTGAATGTATTCATCTTGTTTGGCAAATGAATGATGCCGAATAGAAGATGTATGTTTACCACACCCACACTGCAGGCGCTACTCTTAATTAAAGGCATTTTATTTGAATGCTTGTTTTTTCATTGTATTTTTGTTGTTTACATTCCTTGATCTGCCAACTTGCATGCACACTCTTTAACTAAAGAGACAATGCAGTTGTAGAATCATTACTATGGATTGTGGACATCAATGCAACAAAGGTCCAATATGAGGTACACACTTCCTCGCATATAGTATAACAAGAATGTATTGATGAGAAGTTGAGAACGTTAATGATGAAGAAATGTAATCCATATATAGAAGATTAACTTGGGTAAAATCTTACTCCATAGTAGATAAATGTTACTCCCTCAAATTCTTTGGGTTTGCAACGTACTCCCTCCGGTCATTATTTATTCCTTATGTGCTATGTGTGTGGGCAGACGGGTCACAAAGCATTCCAGTGTCCTCAAAAGAAAGCTGTTCATGCCGCTCAAGCCAACATTGCTGAATCAGATGATGATATTATTGCTGCAGTGGTGGTAGAGGCCAATCTTGTGGCGAACGCAAGTGACTGAATTCTGGACACAGGAGCATCAAGACATCTCTGTGCAAACAAGGATCTTTTCGCTGAATTTGAAGATGTGGCTGATGGTGAAAAGGTTTAAATGGGTAACTCTTCCTCTGCGCTGATCAGAGGAAAAGGCAAGGTCTTTCTAAAACTTACCTCTGGGAAAACTCTTGCTCTTCATAATGTTTTGTATGTCCCTACTTTGCGTAGAAACCTAGTGTCTGGTGCCTTGTTAAACAAAGTTGGTGTGAAACTTGTTTTAGAGGCTGACAAGGTCGTAATGTCTCGCAACGGGGATTTTGTGGGCAAGGGTTATCTCAGTGGGGGACTATTTATTTTGAACATTGACTCTTCTGCTATTAATAATAATACTTCTGCTTCTGCTTATATTGCTGAGTCTATTGATGTTTGGCATGCTAGATTAGGTCACGTGAATTATGAATCGGTTAAAAAACTGAAAGCAATGTCGCTTATTCCTTCTTTAACCACTGAAGTCTTCACTAAATGTCCTAGTTGTGTAGAAGCTAAGTTTACTAAGAAGCCTAGTAAACCTGTTAAAACTAGACATACGAGTCTTCTCGAGTTAATTCACACCGACCTAGCTGACTTCAAGAGTACTATGAGTAGAGGAGGCAAATTTTATTATGTCACTTTTATTGATGATTTCTCAAGATATACTAAAGTGTATTTACTTAAGAATAAAAGTGAAGCTGAAGAGATGTTTATTAAATACAAAGCTGAGGTAGAAAATCAACTTGACAGAAAGATTAAAAGAGTCAGGTCTAATAGAGGTGGCGAATATAGCTCTAATTACTTAATAGATTTTTGCGAGAAAAATGGATTAATTCATGAGTCTAGCCCTCCTTACCAACCTCAGTCCAATGGAGTAGCTGAACGTAAAAACAGAACTTTAAAAGAAATGATGAATGCTATGCTCTTAAGTTCTGGCCTTTCTGACGATATGTGGGGGGAAGCGGTGCTTTCAGCTTGTCACATTCTTAACAGGGTACCCCATAAGAAATTAGACAAGACACCCTATGAATTTTGGAAGGGTTATGCCCCTAACTTAAACTTTCTTAAAGTGTGGGGGTGTTTGGCTAAAGTTGGTTTACCAAGTTTTAAGAGGCCTACTATAGGATCTAAAACATATGATTGCATTTTCATTGGTTATGCTCAAAACAGTGCTGCTTATAGATTCATGTCATTGAATGATCGTTCTATTTCTGAAGCAAGAGATGCCGAGTTTTTTGAGCATGTTTTTCCTTTAAAGAAAGTTGTTGATTCACCTCCTGAATTGCTTGATATGCCTATTAATCCTGTTGATAATTCTTTGCATGCTAGTAGTAGTACTATTGATCATCATGCTAGTGAACCTAGAAGGAGTAAAAGGCCTAGAATTGAAAAGAATTTCGGAGATGATTTTATCACAACGTTCTTAACTGAAAATGCTAGTGATGATTGTGCTTGCTTTGAGTTTGTTTCTGCTTTTTTAATAGAAGATGACCCAAAAATGTATGATGAAGCTATGAGATCCATAGATGCTATTTTTTGGGAAGAAACTATTACAAATGAGTTAGATTCTATTGCATTTAATCAGACCTGGGAATTGACAGATTTACCTAAGGGTAGTAAATCCATTAGTAGTAAATGGATTTTCAAAAAGAAACTAAGACCTGATGGTACAATAGAAAGGTTCAAAGCTAGACTTGTGGTGAGAGGATTTACACAAAAGAAAGATATTGATTATTTCGATACCTACTCACCTGTGACTAAGATTTCCACCATTAGAACTCTTATTGCTTTGGCTGCTATTCATGATCTTGTTGTTCATCAAATGGATGTTAAAACTGCCTTCTTGAATGGTGACCTAAAAGAAGAGATCTATATGACTCAACCCGAGGGGTTTGTGGTAAAGGGTCAAGAGAGTAAGGTGTGTAAATTGAGAAAATCGCTATATGGTCTAAAACAAACACCTAAACAGTGGTATGAGAAATTTCACAACACTTTGATTGAGGATGGCTACATAACTAACAATTCTGATTCATGTGTGTACTCTAAGATGTTTGGATCAGACTGTGTGATTATCTGCCTATATGTTGATGACATGTTAATTATTGGTAGTAATTTATTTGTTGTAAATAAAACCAAACAATTTCTGTCGTCACGTTTTGAGATGAAAGACTTAGGAGAAGCTGATGTTATTCTTGGAGTCAAATTGATCAGAAACTCATCTGGAATATCCTTAAGTCAATCTCATTTTGCTGAGAAAGTGTTGAAGAAATTTGATAGTTTTGATGTTACACCTGCTAGAACTCCTTATGATGCTAGTATACCTCTGTGTAAGAACCTGGGTGAGAGTGTATCCCAAAAAGAGTATGCTAAAATTATAGGGAGTGTGATGTTTCTCATGAACTGTACTCGACATGACATTGCTTATGCTGTTAGTAGGCTAAGTCGGTATACACATAACCCTGATAATGAACATTGGAATGCCCTTCATCGTTTACTAAGGTACTTGAAAGGAACAGTTAATTCATGTCTACATTTTGGTAAATATCCTGCTGTGTTAGAGGGTGCTCTGCCTTCCCTCCTTCAACAACTCCTTGTCTGGGATACCCTGTCAGGAAAGTCCACCATGTTTGGAAGGGGAAACCTGGGGTTTTCAAGCGAGCTATCGCAATCGAGTTCTCCACTGGCGAGCATAGGTACAGGAGTGCATTCAAACTGTAGAAGTGCTTCGAGAGGGTTGGTAGGGGGAGGTCGGACTTCAGGAATACTGCAGACGGTATGACTGGTCCTCATCTGTGGGTCGCAACTGATGCAAACATGGAGTTGTTGAAGGAGGGAAGGCAGAGCACTTATCCCTCAATTGATTGGAAAAGTCTTGGGTATGGAGACGCAGACAAAGACAGCCTCTCCACGTACGTGTGCGTCTTCAATATTCTGAGGCAACACTGCCCCGGATTCTACGTCTAACAGGTAACTCCTCCTAACTCGACCCGAAGAACATTCTGCATATCCTACTCCACTACCTTGCTCAATTAACTGTCGAACTCTTGGTGATTTGTTAGTTTTTTTGTTATATAACTTGCCTTCTGTAATGGATTGTTGGACCTCGGTCCAGATTGTTGGTATTTTGTTTCATCGGTTTTTAATTCTGAATATTTTAACTTCGCTTGTTGACTACAAACAACTGTGTTTTAGTCTGCAGACTTTCAATTTGAATTGGCACCTCTTCCGTTTTTTTGGTATAGTTGTGTTTTAATCCTGCTTATGGTATGCTTCAAAATTTCTGGTAGTTGTTCGCATGGTGAATGAATATAGTGGGATGCGCAGGCGTGCGTAAAAATCAGTAAGATGTGATGTGGGAATTGTAGACCTGAATAGCGATGCATATACTACAACATCTATATAATCTCAGCCAGAGAAACGATTTGCATATACGTTGAGTAGTATACAACATGTTTGTCATCGAGTGTTTGAGAAAATCTCTTTATACACGACGTTCGTTGTGGAGTCCGTGTCGAAATCATCTTCATCTAGAATGAGTACCTTCAGGCCCCTCTTAGTCGTTACCCTTGATAACGCAACATAAAGCTGCCCATGTGTGAAAACAGGTCGCTGTAAAAATAGACCGACATTAGACAGAGACTGACCCTGGCTTTTGTTTATGGTCATTGCGAAACATACGACAATCGGAAACTGCCTCCGTTCGAATTGAATGGGGAACTTAGTCTTGTCTGAGGGTGACAGTTTAATTCATGGTATGTACACCATTTCTCCCTTTCTGATGCCTGATATAACCTTGGCTTCAAGTACACGATCACCGAGTTTAGATATAATCAGCCTTGTCCCGTTACATAGACCGTTTGCTTGATCAAGATTTCTCAAGAGCATTACTATTGCTCCAACCTTTAGACACAGGCGGTGGTTTGGCAGGCCCGACGACCTTATTGTGTTTAAATATTCTGTAGAGTACAGATCGAGAATGGCACGGCAGGTTTCGCCACTGCTTATCTCGTATGAACTTAGGTAGACAACTTCGTCTCCGGGTAAAGTGGACAGCACGTAAGCGTTAACCTTCTCAACTACGTCGTGAGTTGGAGCAAGCACAGCCCTTTCCTGCAGGTAGTCCGTGTCCTTGTATTTGTTTTCAAAGTCAGGATATGTGCTACCAACAATCGCTGCAACGGAATCTGCACCAGGATGGATGAGCAACTCGTCTGGTATCTTTATGGTTGCTATGCCGTCGTTAGGACCCCCTTCGAGACCATCACCTACATTAAGTATCCATTCAGAGAATTCCCTGATTTCATCAACTTCGTCTATAGACCTACCAGACTGAAGTCGCATATTAGTATTCAACCGTAGAACCTGCAAAAATATATGAGAACAGGTGAATATTATATAATTAAATTTCGGGTTCTACGTAGGATGGATTTAGGTCACGACAATTCGTAAGAGAGATCCAATTTGACCGGTTTTACCTTGACTTCTCTCCAAATAGGAGACGAACAAATAGACGCATAGACAATGTCCTGTCGACTACCTTTAGGAACAACTGGCAGGATTTGCTTGAAATCACCACTAAGAACAACGACCTTGCCTCCAAATGGCTTGTCCGCGTTAGATGGGTTGACAAATCTCGTGATATCCCTAAGACTTCTATCAAGGGCCTCAAAACAATATCGACTCACCATTGGGGCTTCATCCCATATAATTAGCTTCGCTTTGATTAGAAGTTCAGCCAAGTCGGACCCCGGTTTAATTCCAGGGCACATTGACTTCTCATCAACATTAATGGGTATGCTAAATCTAGAATGTGTAGTGTGGCCCCTAGGAAGAAGGGTTGCAGCAATACCACTTGACGCAACGGGGAGGACAATCTGCCCCTTGCTTCGCAGATCAGCACAAAGCGTTTTCCATATGAAGGTCTTGCCCGTTCCACCATGGCCGTATAGGAAAAAAAGACGGCCAGTACCAGACTCAACTGCATCTATAATTGAGTCGTACACTACTCTCTGTTCATCTGTAATAGTTAACATATAGGATAGGTACTCGGACTTCAGAGCAGCACGGTCATACGAAAGTTCATCGGAAATCAACCTATTTGCATCAACACGAAACATCTCCTGATCAGGACACGGCATATTTGGAAATTTTGAAAGGGAGCTGCCGTTGCGAAGTAGGATAGCCTCAATTTCAGATAAAGTGTAATTCTTCAACAGCTCATCGGTCATTTGTAAATCTGCAATAACAATGCAGACGAATAGATCAAACCAAATCCTTAACGATAAGTGTTTCCTTTCAACATAAACAAAAAAAATAAAAAATAAAGAAACAGATATTGCAGAACATGGAGACTAAGGATTGTGATGGCTTATAATAACTAACCAAAATTGAGGAGTTCCTTCCGTCGCCTGGACAAAATGTCGTCACAAAGATAGTGCCAGGTTTTCTCCCAGACTTCCTCTGGTTTAACCAAACTTCCAGAAAACAGAAGGGTGGCAAACATGTTCCTCAAGTACACACCACTGCCCCAGTAACTTGCTTCCTCTATAACATCGACATACTCCTTGTCGTCACCAAGCAAGCCTAAAGCATAGCACGCATCCTTGTAGGTATCATATACAACGCCCTTGACAGTACGAATGTCGGCATAACATGTCGGACCACGAACGAAGTTGAGCAATAGCCTCATATAATATCGTTCCCCACCGTTTGGCGACATATGGTACATTCTACCTAAACTAAATCCCCTCTTACGGGGGGTCCAACACCTGTCATCCTTCTGCCAAACATACTTGGTAGGAAACTCGGAGTATGTCAGTCCTCTCGATTCACAGTGGTCTGCATTGTACTCCAACCAAGCGATGAACTTTGTTCTAGCACCATTGGATCGTGCAACAATTTCATCCAGAGGGTCATCATCGTTGTATACAACATTCTGCTCATTCGGCAAATGGTACTCGAGACGAAGGACTGGAGGTGTACGATAATGAATTTCGAAGGAAAAGATGCGCCAGGCAGCCTCGCAAGGGGAAACGTACCGACAATCATAGTACTCCTGAATGTGATCTACTTCATCTGGATTCGTCCTGAAGGATGCACCAATAGTTACCCTATCATAACCTTTGTTCACGTACTTGAATAGATATTTAATGGAACGTGCCTGGTTACACCACTCAACGTTAATGTGGGCGTGGTATCTTGTGAGTAATTGGGCATTATACGGAACAACGAACCCATTGTGCACGCTTACACCACCCTTTTCAACTCTAATACTGTTGTCCCTCCTCTGGTACATTGGATAACCGTCACCGTCTACAGTTGTTCGTTCACAGAACGCCTTTGGAAATCTCTTAGTACATACACCATTAGTCATGCACGGCGACTTTGGATTGGCGAGGCCGCACGGACCATGAATCATTAGATCCTTAACGACCTCATGTAAGGAAGGGTCTACCAATGGATCGGGTATCTCTGAGAAATAACGGAGTCGACATCAACTGCCTCCGGGAACTTGTCATCCCTCTCGAGAAATAGCAAAATGTGGGCGTGGGGCAGGCCTCGCTTCTGAAACTCAATTGTGTAGACAACTAAAAATCGGGAGTGGAAATTAGCAACGGAAAATAAAAAGAGGAGAATAAGAAAACTTAAGGATGGGAAGCGTAGCAGCCCTGGTCCGTCCAAACACATGATTATCCTTCAAGTCTTTCATGAGAAGTTCCAACTTCTGCCTGAATACACGGGAAACTATATCCGGTCTGTCCTCGGGCTGCAAACCCCTCTTCTGTACAAAACGGGTTATTTCTGGCCACTTAGGATTGCACGTAAATGTGATAAACAAATCGGGATATCCACACCAACGACATATCGTCATGGTATCTTGGTATGTCTCCCTCATATACCCTTTACCTCCGACAAAACTTGACGGAAGAATGTACTTGACACCTTGTGACGATGTGTCTGTTTCTCCATTGTCAACTGCATTACTCAGGTGCTTGTAATTGGCAGACCGTAGTTTTGGCTGATTGAACTTCAGATAAGTTATTCGTTGAGATTCGATCATAGTGTAACCGTCGACAATCAACTGCTGCAACAACCTTCCTCCCCGCAACAAAGTGTCCGGTTCAACGTGAGATGGACGATCCTGCAGCCGAAATGCAAACCACTCTCTCAGTGTTGTCTTGACATGGGCAGTTTCTGGATTAAGACATACGTCGATGGAGAGCTGGCAATGCTTAATTCCTAGCCGGTAATCGTCCTCTCCACGTGGAAAAAATAGTGGGTACTGAAGTGCTAGGTACGACGGGTGAAGTTCAGATATTCGTTGCAGACGACCGCTCTTTTCGACAATTACAATGTCTCTGCTCTCAATGGCCTCGTCAATGTCACCGACTATAAGCGCAGCTACTTCAGACACTGAGGGAAGGTTGTATGTGCGGCCATCTGTATGACGGCCACCAATAAGTTTGAGCCTAACTTGAACGGTGTCCTGGCGGGTCAGTATGATATCCCTAGCCATTCTAAAGGACTTAGCGAGAGGGTTGTACTCGTCAATCATGGAACAAATATCAAGCATGAGGGCGTCGTCAAACCTATCAGCTCTTCCGGACTGGCCCCTAGAAGGCGGTGAAATATCAAATAAGATTTTGGGCAACGACAACTCAGAAATAAAGGAAGCAAGGAATTTCTGAGAAGGGAAGCTGAGGAATATTACCTAAAAGCTCGTTTCCTGTTGTTCACTTCGTCCTCGGTATCGTAGATGTAAAGTTGACAAAATTTTGGTGTTTGGTCATCATTCGGCAGTAGGCTACCGATTAAATGCGCATTTTGGCCGCCAATCCGATAAGTGTAGGGTCCCCTTCCTTCATTAACAGAATGATCTATCTTGCCCCCGCTTGAAGTGAATGAGTGCGCGGAGTTGTACATCCTAATGTTGTCCTTAAAATGACGACTTTTGGGATGAACACCATGGAGGAGATCCTTTATAAGCTTGGGTGGCTCCGTAAGGTATGGTAATTCAACTTTGCCGTCCTTGCAGCACATGGAAAATGTCGGATGTTGAGGTGTTCGGTCCATCCTGTCATGCTCCCCGTACCACAGCTCAGCATTACATCGTTGGCAGCTGTAAACAGGGTCACCAAGGTCTTCGTACCCTTCCCAACCTACGCGTAATTGTGAAAAATTAAACATTTCCAGTGACAGAGAATACAATCTACATGGGCGCGGTAGCGATTCGGGGGAACCTGTTATTTCTAGATCGTCGGATGTGGATGAGACGCCAAATATGTCACGTGCTAGGCTCTTAATTATCAAATCAGAGTGACTGGACTGGCTGAACCTTTCGCTGGAAACTAAATTCTTCGGTGTTCTAGAATCATTTAGGCAGGACTCCCTTATATCATCAACTACACGACCGATTGAAGCTTCAACGTTTATGATCAAACACGGTGGTCAAAGTACTGAAAAAAAAATTCCTGCTCGATATACCGCGACGATTTATGTTTACGGGATAGTTAGGATGATTACCCTGTGTAAGTTCAGATATAGGAGACTGGGAAGAAGTTTCAGGCAACGGACGAAGAAAGCTACGATCTCTCCTTTCACGAAACTTGATGACATGTTTTCGACGCGCGAGTTTGGACCTTTACTCTCGGTAAGGATCATTATCAGTGTACATGGCATCCTGAAACGAACTATGCCCCTGCCTCCTATCCGCCAGTATATGCTTCGTATCTCTTCTCGCCTGTTGCGCTGTTAAATATTTGATGAGGTACTTCTCCAAACCAATTGCTGCGAAGTCAAGGTACAAAATGTACGTCTCAAGACAGCAGTGATGCATAAATACAATATAGAAAAGGGTGATCATTTCTGAAAGGTATACCGTCCTCATATGCGTCTTTATCTCGATGGAATGCTTCCAGATCATCTTGTGGAACTGTCAAAATTAAAGAACCTGCACTACCAATCGGGAGATAGTATGAACCCAGATTTGTAAGTACAGTAATGGAGCTGCTACGCAATGGATAAATGCACCTGGAATGATAACTATACGAATACTCTACCTGGATATTCGTCGCACGATGCGGTTAAATGATCTTGAACCTCTGCTACAACACGCTTCCCTGATAACACAGTTTACATTGGCTGAAATGGAATTAAGATACAAATAACAGAAACTATAATGATGGTTTCTCAAAACATATTCCAATTCGCACTCTGTGCAATGAAGTCGAACTGTAAGGGTTACTCCAATCGACAGCCAAGTGACCCAAATTATTGTCACAGGGAAAGATATGAAACAAAATAGGTGAGAGTAATATCTATGCCGTGGAAAACAGTTCACCTCGGTTCTCGGAAAGTTGACTGATGCATACGTTAGTTTCTGCGGAGCTGTTCTGACCATGACAGTCAATATGAACTGCATAAAGGCGGGTACATGTAGTGAGCAGAAGCAGTAAAACAATCCACTCAAAGGTATGCTGTCATATTGCCATGTGATCAGAAGACATAATGTGTCAATGTACTCGATGAAATAACAGTATAAAATGAACCTGAGGTATCCTGGTTACGTGTGGACTGCACATTTTCATTCAAAGGTCTAGGATTATATGACTGTAGATTACATTACGAAGTTCCTAAATTGCAAGCCGTCTCGTGACCATTTAATGTGTTCGTAACATCTTGAAAAGGGGACCTCCGAGCTGATATTTGCAAATGGAAAAGAAAATAAGATCTAGCATGAAAAAAAAAAGACTGGTAAACTAAAATATGCTTGAATGTAAAGACAATTGAAAAATTCTACTTGTATTTGCTCACCGTTCAAATATTTTCTCTTCCGTGAGTCGTTCTCTTTACTACTTGCATTCTCAGAAAAGTCAGCATCTGAACGAACGGGGACACAGTATCGAACCGTTTTGTTCTTGGACTTGGGCGAGTCGGTGGCATGTGCAGATGAAGTTCGACGACGACCCATGTAGCACCAAATGATAAGATGTCAGTGTTGATGTAAGTTTAGAGGCAACAAATGTATACAAAATAGTATCATGGATATTTGTGTGGGAGATTAAATGGATTAAGAAATTAATACCTGAAGTTGATGGGTCATGGCTGCAACAAAAAACATGATAAATTAATACAAATGGAATGAATGTAAGTGGAGATTTCAGTAGAAACATGTGCACTCGATTTTCTCTATCCTCGACACTAAATCTGGTAGTTAAGTTTACCATATGCTGAAGACACATGTGGTGAAAAATAAAATTGGTGTATGGAGATGTTAGACTGGTAAACGAAGAAGTCAAGTTGTTATCGACACGTTGAAGACCATGTATACTCTTCCCATCAATTAATAAGTATCTTTATTTGTATTGCTCGACACCAAATATGTCTGGAATGAATTAGGCGGTATATGTTGATAGGGTTCCGTTGAGTGAATACGAATGACTGTCTATTAGTGAGGTATATCACACAAAGCAAGACTTAACGTTGTCGAAAAAGTCGGGAATATGATATTGGAGTACGCATATTCAAGTTTGTGAAGTATTAAACGATATATCATAATATACAACCATTATATGCCTATTGATTAACATTTCTTTCTACCAAGGACTACGATGCATAGTAGTAGTTTGTTACATCTAAGACTAAAATGTTCGTGCAGATTAAGATGCTATTGACAGAGTATTCCTCAATGATGGCAAGATACATTAAATATTTGGATGAAGGTAATGAACTTGGAATACACATACACAATCTTTTACCATAAGATACTTATACCAACTCAATTCGGAGAGGCAGAACTTCTATTAAAAAAAAAAAAAACTGCAATTAAAGTATCGTAAATCTAAAAATAATGATGTCTCATGGCTGGAACAGAAATCATGATAAATTAATGGAAATGAAATGAAAGGAAGTGCAGATTTTAATAAAAACATGTGTATTCGATTTTGTTCATCCAAGGTAGGAAACCAGGTTCTGTATTTTACAAAATATTGAAGACATATGTGTTAAAGATTAAAATTGGTGTTTCGAGACATTAAACTGGTAGACCAAGAAGTCAAGTTGTTACCGTCAGAATCGGTAATTACAGAATCGTAAATCTAAAATTGGAATTGTGAGTTAACTGCAAATGATCATTTAAAATATTTACAAATCCAAGTAGCCAAGTATTGATTAAACTATACTGCAGTAACTTGAACCCTTAGAATGCTCAAAGGAGACATGGTCCTTGAACAAATGTTGACGCATCTGCTCTGAGGTGGAAAGTAAGTGACCGATAACCCGAACCAACTGCAGGTGCAACTTCTGTGCTCGGAAGAACTGGTACAGCTGCCAGATAAATCACAATCTTGATTATGACCTGTAGAGTGGTTAGAAACAATTGATAAATGGTGCACATAGAGGTCCTGTGCGAGAAAAGCGGAGAAGAGGAAAATGTTGTCCTGTATAAACACTAATTCATGAACACCAACAGATAATGTAGCAAATGGCGTCGACAAAGGAAATTGTCACATCTCTTCCTCAGTACAATAGAGAAGAGAGTTCAAAAATTCAAAACAGTTATTGGACAACGAAGAAAAGTTTAAAACTGGAAGCAAAGGGTTTTCAAAGTTAACAAACAGCATGAAATATCCAAGCACTGGATCTGTCAAGCTAATTTTTCCTTCTTTATGGCAAGTATCTGCTTAGTGGCAGAAGCAGCATCATCTGCACCACAACTCAAATCTAGGGACTGCGCCTCAAGTGCCGCTTCATTCCTCTTCAAGGGAGTGAACCTAGATGACGTTGATGCAGTCTCACAATCAATGACCTGAGAGTACGTGGAGTAATAAAGTGATCAGAATATTGGTGGAATATAAGAGATTTACACGCAACTAAAGCAAAATGTAAGTGATCAATATACCTCAGTAGATCTAGGGTCAAAGTCTTTAGAGCCATTCAAGGACGTTGCTGCTTCATCACCTTCATCTGGACGACTGTCTTTGGGGGCTGACGAACGACGAACATTCCTTGTGTTTAAAGTGAAGCTGTCCATCTCAATCTATTACCATAGAAAATGCACATAAACTTGTACTCATTTAAAGCATTAATATTGCATAGACAATTTGTTTCTGACTGCTATTGAGATAAATATGTATGTACCTTAAGAGCTTCCTCATATGTCATGACCCACTGGTGGATTTTGTCAGCATCGTCGAACATCCACGATACAGTGTATGACTTGGAAAATTGTTTTACGTTGAAGTTTTCATCTATTTTAATCTTGAATAAATAATGTCGATCGAGGAAAATGGAAAGCTCACTGGGCATAGAATGACCTTCTCCTTTCTAGAATTGAAGTACACAAAGAAGGTGATAATGGAAAAGTGAAGTACAATAACTCACAGATAAATAAGGTGTTATATGATAGGTAAAGTACATTTTCCATCTTAGCAATTAGCTCAATAGCAGTGTGGTTAAGGAACTGCTCAACTTGATTATCGAAGACAACGAAGTTGCACTCTATTCCAGAAAAATCTTGTACGACGAATTTCAACTGAAATCTGTGACAGACGTGAAAACAACTAAATATACTGTTTCGTAGATTGATGGGTTTTACAAAACATAGAAGAATTAATTGTAGTTCAAGTGCCCCAATTACTTTGTATTGCAGCTCATGTACCCATTTTTGCTTTCGTCGCATCCGTTGTTCTTGCATAGCCACCTACCCCTTTCATTCTTCACTGTTTTAGTCCTGCAAGACCTGCAACTTCGGTAGTACCATCCAGCTGATGAGTCTATGTCCAAAATGGTTGCCACAGTGTAGAACGACCCAGCCTGTATGTTAGGAGTTAAACAATGGCGACAAATGAAATAACAAACGAATATGAAGTAAATTTTAAATCTCTGAGATTAGGTGGTAACCTTTTCGTTTTCAACAATCTGTGAAATTGAAAGAACACCGTCGACGGGCAAGTTGAATATCTCTTCCTCAGGCCCGTCCTCTATGAATTGAAGTGAGTTGCTCGGAGATTGAGATGATAGACTGGTCAAAAAGTCAAACTATTAACCCGATAGAGGTGAAAGCAACTGCACTCGACTTAATGGTTCAAGGTACAAAGGACGTTGCAATTACTAACCTTTCCTGGAAGGCTTCCACCTCAGGGATCGCTGGATTAAATTCGTAAGTTGTAGTGTTGTATGTGGTCTGCACAAGCCAAGCATCTGACAGATATACACTATGACTTGTTAGATTTCCTCATCACTGATGTCATGACGGAATAGATCAAATATAACACTGCTTAGGTATGTTACTGTCAAAAAGCTTCGTCTCTACTCCTCTCAGAACAACAACTTTCGATTGCTGCGGGGATGGAAGAAGTTGCAGAACCTCCGGGAGCTTAGTAGCATGAGGAGCCCAAAGTGTGCACTGAAGAAAAACACCACTGGAAAGAAAAATAAAAGTGAGTCGTTAATGCATAAGAGAATTAAAGTGCACATAAAATGGTAGCCTGACAAAACACTAACACAACGAAATGGGAATCCAGTAGGTTAACATACTCAACATCTTCAAGTTTGATTTTCCTACACTTGAACTGTTTCTTTGTTTCCTGCATTGGACCAATCTCATAAACCTTGCCGACAATATCTGCAAAACGGGTTAATTTTGTAGGGCGTGAGAAAAAACCTCATAAAATCTGTCAATATAAGCGAGGAAGTGAATAAAAGGAGGAGAAATTGAGACCTATGTACTGATTCATTGGAACCTTGCCATTGACTATATCTTCAAATCTGGCAAAACGGTATATGTTCAGAGGAATGGATGAGTTTTTAGGCAAATGAGTGACCTTGGTGGAGAATTCAACATGCAGCCTGCAACCATGGGTAGTAGCCCGCTCGGATCCAGTATTAGAAGTGACAGTGAGACTACGAATGTTGTACGCCTCCTTGACAACGAATTTATCCTTGAACATGCTAATCAAAGACTTCTTAATGGTAGCCTGAACCAAGTCATCCTGATACAGAAAAGAGCTTATAAATGGACAAAACGTAAATGACTTTATTTCGAAACATGTACACGAAGGTGCTACAATAATGGTCCGAAAATGAAGGGAAAAGAACCTTGTCGTCAATAAGCAGCAACTCAATTGAGTCGATGACAGATTTATCATTGAAATTCAGCCTGTTCCATCTATTAATTACTCTAACGTTTAAATCCTTGACTCGAACACCCTCACAAAGATTGGCAATTGAAACACTGCGTACGTCACACATATTGAACTAAAGAGTTATCGACAAAGATATGAAAACAGAGAACGAAGATAAAACAAACTGGGTAAGAATTTCTGATTGCAGGAACAATGACGGGATGAGATGGAAAATCAACTAACCTGCCTAGCATAATATATAAACGATTCATAGAAGTGACCGAGGATAGTCAATGAAGATGATGAGACGCCAATAAATTAAATCCCCATTTCCGGAGAACACTGCTCCGATACCAATGTAGACGGCAATCGAGGGGATCATTAAGTATCCTTATTCAATATTAAGGGGGATTAATCGCTGATGACGGAGCATTGAACAACTGAAATGGGATTGATGCTGATTCCCGAGAATGGGAAGATTAATGATGCCTCAAAGCAATTAAGGACCCGGGTTGTTGGATTGAGGTGGGTGAGAATTGATTGCTGTTGCTGAAGTAAGAATTTGGGTGAAGGATTATAGAAGTAAATAGAAGTGAAGTGGTAGAAATCTAAAAGTGTAAAAAATGGGACTTATTTTGAAATGAAGAAAGGAGGTGGCCTTGAAAACTGTTTCTTGGTTTCTGATTTAATATAGAGAGGATGCACGCCTATAATTTGATTTGACGTTTACCGTAGATATAACCTTCTTAAAAACACATTCATGTATGTGGATAGTATTCCGTTACTGTACTATTAGGCTTACTCTTATTTTCTACTTACTTTTTATTGTTGTGTAGTCTCATTAATTTATGCAATGTCATCAACAATGTCACTAAAAATCAGTACGTGCATCGCACGAGCTTTCCAACTAGTATGTATAAAAAAAGAAACAATTATACTTTTCCATAAATATAAATTAAATTAATAGATATTATTTGATAATATATATCATTAAAAAAAAGTAAAATTAAAATATTTTTCTAACATATATGGAATCATATATTTAACATTTAGGAAATAAAATCATATTGTAGACACCCGCATTTTGACCGTCAGGTGTCTATGGCAGTTTCCAAAAAACACCCGATGATGATCGGACGCTAACGTGTTTCTACGCGCTCGAATACGGGCTCAAATCCATTAATCGTTGGCTAACACACTTACGGAGTACAAATCTCACAAAATCAACCTCAAATCCAGGCCCAGTGGATCGTTCCGAGTCAAACAAGACTAATTTGGGCCGAAACCGACACCGGAGTTAAAACCGACTTTTAGCGATTGGGTCAACCCCGGTCAAAGTCGTTTCCGAGACACACAAAACAGCCCTCACATCATCAAAAGTCCAAGTCAAACACAAAACCCATCAAAACATCCAAAGTCAAGGTCCAAATCAATGGACCCGTGCAACCCTTTGGGCCACTCGATCTAGTGACCCACCCACTCGATCGAGTGGGCCTATTTCGAGCCCGACGACTGGCTTCACGGGCCACTCGACCGAGTTGGCCTCCTACTCGGTCGAGTAACCCTAAACCGGGTGCCCTAGCCTTGCCTATATGTACCCCCCATGCAACACACATGCAATCAATCTTGACACATCTACAAAAAAAACCCTAATACACCCAAGAGCAACCATACACTACGCCTTTTACGAACCCTAGACAAACCCTAGGAAAATCGACACTATCAAACCCTAAACCTAGTTTTAGGAATTCAACCCGAGCCACCACAACTTAGCCTCCATACACCTCGAAGACTCTCGTGTTGTAGCCGCGTTTACGAGCCTTAGTCCGAGACAAGAACATGTAGGTTGAGGGTGACAAAACCTCTTTCTTCTTCTCTTCTTCCTCTCGCCGTCCATCTTCTTTTTTTTATCTTTTTTTTCGTTTTTTTATTTATTTTATTTTATCGTTATTATCGCACCCTAATATCACTAATATCGATAGTATTAATATCAAAACATTAAAGTACTTATCGATTTGTGTCGAATAAGAAGGATATCGGAATAAGGAAACCCAAATATACAAGTGTACTGCACACAGCGTTGCCGGTCGCTTATTCCGATACCCCGACTATTTGATTATTGAGATAAGTTAACTTAAACAATAATTCGTTATTACTCTCGTCATCACCATTAGTCTTGCATCCATCAATTTTCAAATCAATTTTAATAAGGGTCGAAACCCGTTGACACGGATCCGACATCACAATCTCTAGGGATTTATCGATGTCAGAGAAGTTGAGGGAATCAAGTCTTTTTAGTATTTATTTAATCAAAGAGTCAATTTTTCTAAATCGCATTAAATCAATTTAAGACAATTTTCGTTGATGCTAAAATAATTGTCAAAACAATTCGTTAGAATTATGACATTATTAAACGCGGAGAAAATTTAATCACATCATAACAATCAAGAAACCGATTTTAAAGCAATTTCAAAGTCAATACGATTTCATACACGATTTTTTAATCGCACAGAGGGCACTCGACTGAGTGCCTAGCCCACTTGGTCGAGTGGCACCTCAAAACCGGATCAGAATGCTCACCACGACCACCACTCGATCGAGTCTCACAGTGACTCGGTCGAGTGGCCATGTACTCGACCGAGTTGGTCAATAACTCGGCCGAGTACGGTCTCTGACGCAGAACAGAATCGTTTTTTTAGGGTCCACTCGATCGAGTCCATCGACCACTCGATCGAGTGACCTCATAACGACTAAAACGCGAGTCGTACATTATTCTATTTTTCAAACTCGATAGTATTTTACGACTTAGGTCAACATGTGCATAATTAATCACGTGTATACTATCTTTTCAAATCATGCATCCTCATATTTGCATCTTTTCAATTCAATTCAATATTTGCAAACCGTTATTACTCGTTATATCATTACATCGTTACTAACGCGTTTGTTATTCCTTTTGTCAATTTTAATTATTGTTCGTTTATTGTACTAAATGAACCCACATGCTAAAATTCCACTTTGACGTAGAATTAATTGCATTAAATTGACATAGAAACCCACTTTTCAATTTCATTCACATGCCTAGGAAAAATAATGTTTGCATAAGCATTTTTTCCCGTTTAACTAACGCGCGTATTGGAAAGTCATTCGAATTCTTAGTAGAGGCCGCTAATGTGCGGGCGGGGTTGGGTGTCCTTTGTGGGCTTCCCAACAAAGTCAATACGATTTCATACACGATTTTTTAATCGCACAGAGGGCACTCGACTGAGTGCCTAGCCCACTTGGTCGAGTGGCACCTCAAAACCGGATCAGAATGCTCACCACGACCACCACTCGATCGAGTCTCACAGTGACTCGGTCGAGTGGCCATGTACTCGACCGAGTTGGTCAATAACTCGGCCAAGTACGGTCTCTGACGCAGAACAGAATCGTTTTTTTAGGGTCCACTCGATCGAGTCCATCGACCACTCGATCGAGTGACCTCATAACGACTAAAACGCGAGTCGTACATTATTCTATTTTTCAAACTCGATAGTATTTTACGACTTAGGTCAACATGTGCATAATTAATCACGTGTATACTATCTTTTCAAATCATGCATCCTCATATTTGCATCTTTTCAATTCAATTCAATATTTGCAAACCGTTATTACTCGTTATATCATTACATCGTTACTAACGCGTTTGTTATTCCTTTTGTCAATTTTAATTATTGTTCGTTTATTGTACTAAATGAACCCACATGCTAAAATTCCACTTTGACGTAGAATTAATTGCATTAAATTGACATAGAAACCCACTTTTCAATTTCATTCACATGCCTAGGAAAAATAATGTTTGCATAAGCATTTTTTCCCGTTTAACTAACGCGCGTATTGGAAAGTCATTCGAATTCTTAGTAGAGGCCGCTAATGTGCGGGCGGGGTTGGGTGTCCTTTGTGGGCTTCCCAACACGTACCCTCACCCCTTACTCAAAACCTCGGTTTCCGGATGCCCGAAACCGTTGGCGCACGAGAGTCATTCAATACACGATATCCGATAACGTCGGTATCGGTATCAAATGCAAAGGGACAAGCCCAATAAACTCTGACATCGGAAATGGGCCGTATTTTGTATACGGCCCACTACGACATAGAGTGGGCTCGAACGGTTCCAAATAACCATAAAATTCGGTGGCGACTCCCCATAGACCTAAATTTCAATTCGATCCATTCTCATATGGAGATTCATTCGCCTACCCAAACCCGCGCGTGGCCGCGTCGGGGTGGACCTATGTCATGTCCACACATATTTTAATTCTTTCTTTTTTTGGTTTGACTTGTTAACATAGATAGATACGTTTATTTATTTATTTATTTATTTCGCTAGTATTAAGCCTCGTGAAAATTCACGGGGTTGTATTAATATTACTTTGTAGTATGTACTACGTATACGTAGTTCGTTATATGATTTTTTTACGAACTTAGAATAATTAAATAATTGGTTTTGACTCATAACTCAGCTGACTAATGCAAATTATAGCAAATCAAACGTTGTACGTACTTATGTAATTATGTAACATATCGAAAATATTCTTCCATTATTGTGAGACCTTTCACATAAAAATTTTTGTAACAATAGTTAGTCTCATAAATTGTGTAATAAAGAGTAAAATATAATATTAACTTTCTTAAACTTTGTTAACATTTTGTTTTCAAAAACTTGTACTTCGTATTTTCTTAATTCAAATCTTTGTGACATACCCCTCATCATTATTTCATGATGACATACATGAAATTTTTTACTTACGTATTGGAAATCACATGATGTGGAGGTCCGTTTATATTCTATTAGTAAGGCGATAACCCATGATGGTTCGAACTTGTGACCTCTGGCTCTGATATCATGATAACGAATGATCTCAACCAAAACCTTAAGGCGATGGTTGAGGCCCATTTATATTCTATTATTTCTCCTCAAATTAATATTTTACTCCCTAAAAAATTGTGGTGCCGACACATCATCGTTTTTTGGCGAGGATGAATGTGAAAACTTTATTTGACATTACTTTAATAAAATAGGGATTTAAGTTTGGTGGACCCAATAAACCATTTGATTTACCAATAATACCCTTATTTTTACCACTTTTCTTAAAAGTTGTGAAATTTTCCACGTAAATGATGAAATGAATGGAAGAGAGTAACAATTTGGAAGAATCATATGGAGTATCGTAACGGTAACTTAATTAGTACTCTCTCCTATCCATTCAATTTTTTACGTAGGTCCACTATTTCTTCTTCTCACAAAAATTGGATCCTACGAAATTACGTATAATTGGGATTAATCTAAGAATCTCCTTTATAATTGGTATTATCGTCATGAAATAGTCCATTAAATAATTGAAGGGGAGTCCTCCTTAACTGAATTTGATTCCAAGGGTCCCACAGAATTACCCGAAAAAAGGGTTGAAAAGCCCAATAACAAGGCTTTCAAATGTGAGGGCATACAAATACATGTGATGCATGCATGCTTTCCTCCCACGTCCCACCCCAACGTTACGAACTACTCTAATATATAAACTCCCTCCTCCACACTTGATCCAACCCACCAAAATTACACAGATTTCAAAACATTTTACTCAAACTTCTTAGCTGCTTAATATGCCTTCTTTTGTGAGTTGCTAATCTCTATCTCTTTCGCTACTTATAAAGTTTTTAGTATATAGTTATTGTGTAATTAAGACGATCCGACATCTCATTTATAAAATCATGATGTTGTATGAAAAGATCACTCATTTATACATCACAAACTAAATGAATTCAACGTGTGAGATCATTTTATTCTATTCTATTAATTTATGTTTTCATTCGCTCGTAACAAGTACGTAAAGAAATCATGCATATGTCACGTGATTTGCCATGAATTTCATTTTCATCAACTTTTTCTATACAAATACGTAGTTGCATACATTCGCCGCATAAGTATATATTATTATTATTATTATTATTATTATTATTATTATTATTATTATACAGTAAGTAATAAGATGGGAAATTGTGGTGCTCGGGTTTTTGTTGTTGAGTAGGTCCAGTCCCTGAGATGAGTTATACATCTTAAATTTAGAAGGGGTCATAAATACAATAAAGCTTTCACTTTTGTTTCTGTCTCAACTATTCAACCCGTCATACATTTAAAACGGACACACTTGATCAACTCAAACGAGAATTTGTGTTTGTTGTTCTTGTTCGTAGGTTGCTGCAAGAATGGAAAAAGAAGAAGCGAGAGAGTGGAGAGAAGCACAAAGCGTGAGAATGAGCGTGGATCTAGTGGAGGCGGCCAAAAAACACATGAAATTCCTGACTGCCGTGGACCGAAACCGTCACCTCTATGAAGATCATGCTTTGGAAAGGGCTATTTACAGGTCAAACATCATTTTTTTCCACACATTTTCGACTTGCTTAATTTGCTGCATACCAAAATCGGAACCCAACCTAGCCGGATGAACCCACCCCATTGGTTTTCGTTTTTTGTCTTCAACCAAAATAATACCGAGTACTCCATGATCCGTTCAAGTTGAACATTCCCTATTTTTTTTTTTGGAATGTTCAAATTCAATCTACTCATTTTCATTTTAATTATTGTTTTAATGTTAAACAAATACTTTTAACTTTATATATTTATATAAATACTTATGTTTATCTATATTTAATATCAAACAAATACTTAATTTTTAAACATTTGTACCTTTAATAATAAATAATCATTTTTTTAACATTTGTGCACAAAGTAAAAGGTTGGGTTCGACTTGAACGGATGGAGCACTCGATATGGTTTTCATAAAAGCAGAAACCAAGTAACTTATTTTCAAATGACAGTAGTTCTTTTTAACAAATCTTTTTTGTGACAAAATATTCGTCACAAACTTGCGACGGATAGATAAAACAAAACAAATTATCATTTCCTAGCTATTTTGCTTTTGTTTTATTTACCCACATGGGTAGCGACAATATATTCGTCACAAGTAAAAATTTGTACAAGTATATTTTTTAAAATTTCAGTTACACTTTTGATGTTTGAGTAAAGACAAATTAAACCAAAAATAAGCTAATCGAAATTTTGATTAAATACGTCACTGTGTTCAAATATGTTAGCTGAAAATACGAACAATATACTCCCTTCCATCCGTTCAATTATTTACATAGGTCCATCATTTCCCTCACTAAAACGTTTTCCACATGAAGAATTGAATGGATTGAAAATGATGGAAATTAATAATTACCAAAAATATCTTAATCTAACATAGTGATCGACTAGGTACCATGGATTCCTAGGTTGGAAATTTGGAATGACTCTTCTATGTTAGTTAAACAATTAAAAATGAAGTTAGCCCGCACAAAACAGAAAGTATAATTTTTTTTATTTTTTTATTTTTTTGGGGAAAAGTGGGAATTTATATTAAATCAATCTCCGACAATGCGAGGATCGCATCCGGAAAGTGAGAAAGTAGAATTCATGGGGTGTTTGGTTGAATGTTTAGGGGTTAATCCATTCCAATGTTTGATTGAGCAATTTTGGGATGGAGTTGGAACCCCAATTGTTGTAAATCCACTCCAACCCCATGGAATCACAATCCCTCCCCTCACCCCAAGATTACAACTTCATACCCATATTCACACATTACAACCCAATTACAATCAATTAAAGGATCGAACTAAACAACTGTTAATAAGCACGAGTTCTAATTCCATTCCTCCCTTGTACTTCCATTCCATTTGTTTGAAACAAACCGCTCCTTAGTTTGAAGTGATTAGAGCCGAGCATAGTGAGGACTGAGGAGTGAGGACGTGCTGCGTTCCTCCCTTCCCTTCCCCTCCCTTTCCGGCTCATCTTCGTCTCCATCCCCCAGTCACCTTCTTGTTAACCCTAAATTTGGTATTCTCTCTACCTAATTCATGTTTTGTTAACCCTAACTTTCTATATTTAAATTCCAGTTGTTTTTGTTGAAATTGGGTGATATCTGCATGTTTCAATTTCCGCGTTTACGGATTCTTCTTAATGCCAGTAATTGTAATTGTAATTGTTCGCTGCCTGATTGTTCATGTTTCTTACTCCGTAATTTATTCTGCAGAATCAGCTTGTTTCCTTTTTCTTTAAAATCTTTTTGAATTGACAGGCGTCGCGGATTATTTCGTTTTTAGTATATGCATATGGCTGCTTAGCTTTCTACAGTTTGCTTCTTGGATCATTGAATCGAGTCGCTTGTAACTTACATCTGCTTTGGAATTGGCTTATGACCTTACACAAAAACTCGTTTCACAATAAGTTTATTAGAAACATGTCTCAAACAGTCTCACAAGAAACTAATTGCCACCCCAAATTTAATTCCACCTTAAAACATGCATCAAATAAAATGTAGTGAAAAAAAATGTGACTGTCAATTCCAAATATTGTTGTGATTCACCTACTCAACCATCTATGTGATTATTTGAATGAAATCGATATAAACTCATCTTAAGCATTTAATGTAATTACACACACCTTGCACTAAGATCGAGATTACATTCTCTACTTTCAGTTTCATAGTCACTACCAGCATAATTATTGATGTTTCTTGAATCTTGATCTCTCGGATGCGTCTTTCAGGTACAATGCCTTTTGGCTTCCTTTGCTTGCCAAACATTTGGAGAAACCTGTTGTTGATGAAGAACCATTGGTTGTTCCTCTTGATTGTGAATGGATATGGCATTGCCATAGGCTAAACCCGGTATGGTTTCCATTCAACTGTCTCTATTAAAATTTCACTGTGTTATTTTGAATCCAAATCATGATACGACATGCGTTTGTGACACAGTTAAGATACAAGTTTGACTGTGAGAAGTTGTTTGGAAGAATTCTTGGCAATCATAACGTGGTATCGTCTGTTGAAGCGACATCAAAGAGCAAAACTGAGGAGATATGGAACAAAATGTATCCCGGGGAATCCTATGAGCTTGACTTGAACAAACCCTTTTCGGAGGATGACTTGCGAAAAGGTTCCGAAAATGCTAAGTTTACCAGTTATGATCTAGTTGCTGCTGTTAAAAGACAAAAGAATTTCGCATACCAGGTACCGCACACAACATGCGATCTAAATTCTAAAATATGTATATTCTTGCTTAGACTGATTATATTCAATGCCTCTGTGACAGGTATCCAAACCATATGCAATTGATGATCTGTACCTCAAAGAAGCCGAGCGTAGATACAAAGGGTTTTTGCATATGATTAAAACGAATGAGAAGATGAACAGAAAATGTTCATGTGTCCCTACTTTCGATATTGACCTAATGTGGCACACACATCAGTTATATCCAGATTCTTACTGCAAAGACCTGTCTGAAATTGTCGGCAGGGTGGTCAACCACAATGACAATGTTCCTGATAAATCACCAGGGAACACACTTCAGTCAGGATTTTTAGACATAACTAAGCTGTGGGAAGAGGATTATGGCAAAAATTATTGGTCGGCTGGTACACTTCGTAAAGGAGATCCCCCGACTCCAGTCACTCAGTTTCCTGTAAATTTTGTTCATAATACTGAAGATAAGAAGTTAAGCCATCTATACAATTGCTGCAATCCAATTCAGTTTCCATCAACGAAAGCTATCGAGGTAATCATGACATTTTGAATGTGTGTGTATAATATTTCAAAATCACGATAGGTGAGAGTAAATTGTGAGTGTTTTTACAGGTTCATTTAGAGTTTGTGAAAATCAAGAATTTACCAGAGGGGCACAAAGGAAATCCTGTTGTTTACTTCAGTAAGCAACAAGCTGACAAGTTTTTCAATGCCAAGAGATCTTTGAGCATATCATCCGAGTTTGGTGAAAAACGAGTTGCTTATTTTAAATGTGAACCAACAGGAGATTTTCTCTTTGAATTGATGTCCAAGTCCTCTACTGGTTCAAATGAATTGGAGCTACTTGGATCATGCTCTCTTTCTCTTCAAGAATTAGTGGCTTCTCGATCTAAACTTTCGGCTGATTTGTGGCTTCCTATGGAACCTGTGTCTGGCAACATTACAAGTTCTGAGCCAATCCTTGTTCATACTTCTATTTCATTTACTCCTCCGGTTCTGTCACCGCAAGTACTTCAGTTTGCTAGGTCTCGGTCTTTCTCAAAAGGCCTTACACAGGTTTTGGACCAAGATAGAAAACAAGTCCTTACTCTTGACATGAGGTTAGTATATACGAGTATTTAGCTTTTAGCTTTTATGAGTTCTCTCACCCTTAGAAATTAGGAATAGCCCTTCATAAGAAACACATTATTATGGAGTAGTTGTTATTCACAAAAATTCTTGTTTGTGACGGGTCAAATATCATTCGCGTGGATAGATAAAGGTAATTCATTTGCTAATTCATAGACATTCTGATTTTTGTTTTATCTACCCATGTGGTTGATGTATGACCCATTACAAGTTTATGACTGATATACCGGAAGACTTATTACTGATTGGTATTTCTTGGAATATAATTGTGTTTCCAGAGCTATAAATGAGGATAACACAAAATATCCTATCAAGGAAGTGTACTGCATTTCCGGCTCTGGAGAAAATCACAAACTGGCTGAACTTGTAGGGAACCATTGGTCTATAAAGGGATCTGATGGGTCGTCATTGAAGCTTCAAAGCAGTTCCAAAAATGATGAAAGTCTCATTGAGCTCGTCGGCTATAATAAGATGGTAAATGCTAGTCCTAGTTTGTAAACTTGTTATTACTTCAGCATAACAGACAAGTATAGTAAGTTATGTTCTCAGTTCTAACTATAATACATTTGTATAGGTGAAACTCTTTCCTGGAAGAAGGCTGGGATTTGAAATTAAATCCATGGAGAAACAAACACTGGAACAAGGGTTCTTAACTGCTGTCGAATTCTCAATCGAAAACCCTTATGGAAAGGCTGTTGCATTGATCGACTTCAAGTCAGAATCAATCCAGGTTCTTCCTTCTCTTCTATGTACATTATTTATTTCCAACCCATTCATTCTACAACAATAGCCCCACTCGTGTTACTGTAATTCCCTTGTGACTCATTTGATACCAAAAAAATCCTCTCGTTGCTTATATATTCTATATATTTAAACAGGCAGTAGAGGAATGGATAATCCTACCCGCAATTACTTTGACATTCCTACTATCTAAAATAAGGAATACCATGCAAGTTATGTCCAAAACTGGTGAAACTGTAGATGGATTTACTGAGTGTGCCAAATGTTACCAAAGTGTCCATGTTGGTGGTAAAAATGGAGACATGGTGAAGAATGGTGTTGGTGTTGATAGTGAAATTGGAAACATAATTAACCAATATGAGATCGTTTCTGGTGAGAGTTACGCTTCATGTATTTTTTGTAGTGTCTATTGTGTCGCCCAACCTGATGAAGGAAATACCGTCCTTTCTGGTGACAATTTTGCTCAATGTCGTGATGAATGTATTCCCGATGCTGCTGATGCCGGAAATAAGGTTGGTGACTATCAAGGTATGGTTAAGGATGGTGCTTTCGACAACGGAAATACCGTCCTTTCTGGTGACAATTTTGCTCAATGTCGTGATGAATGTATTCCCGATGCTGCTGATGCCGGAAAGAAGGTTGGTGATTATGATGGTATGGTTAAGGATGGTGCTTTCGACAACGGAAATACCGTCCTTTCTGGTGACAATTTTGCTCAATGTCGTGATGAATGTATTCCCGATGCTGCTGATGCCGGAAAGAAGGTTGGTGATTATGATGGTATGGTTAAGGATGGTGCTTTCGACAACGGAAATACCGTCCTTTCTGGTGAAATCTTTGCTCAATGTCGTGACGAATGTATTCCCGATGATGGAAACAAGGCTGGTGATTATCAAGGAATGGTTAAGGATGGTTTGTTTGACGATGGGATAACCATCCTTTCCGGTGAAATCTTTGCTCAATGTCGTGACGAATGTATTCCCGATGATGGAAACAAGGTTGATGATTATCAAGGCATGGTTAAGGATGGTGGTTTCGACAACAGTATTGCTGCGATGTGCTTCTAGAGAAGTTAAAAACAAGTCTATCATTCTGGTTGTGTTTTGGTCGTATCTGTTGCTAATTTGCTATGTTAATCAGTGTACCAAATATGCCAAAGGATGGTAGTTTGTTGCCCTATCCATATACTCCGTATTATGTAAAAGATGGTTGGTAACTCATGTTTATATAATATATGGGAGTTCTAATAATAATAATAATGGCTGCCTTACATAAGTTGCAAATTGATTTAATTTATAGATTTAGGTAAATAGTTGCAACATTTTTTAATAGATTTACAGAGTATTACTACCTGAAAATGGAAAAGGAAAAAGTATAGTTGCCTCGAGTTGTAGGATACCCATGTCGAATTTCCACATTACCTTGATGAGAAGACAAGAAAAATAAAAGTACTTAGTTTAGATATGAAGTATTTCGTTTTTGCATCAAAGACTTGGGGGTAAGTATATACAGTAATTTTTTATCTATTCAATACTTGTTTAATTAAGATAAAACTCTAATAAATTACTTCCTCCGATTCTTTGGGTTTGCAACGTTTACTATTTGTATCAAAAATAAGAAAAACAAGTATGCACCACTATGAGTGATTTTATTATGAGATTAAACAATATAATAATGGAGCAAGTGTGGACACTATGAGTGATTTTATTGTGAGATTTAATACTGAAAAGTGAAGGATATGTTAGTCATTTTATAAGAAAAATAAAATCCAAATTGAAAATATATCAAACCTAATGAATTTGTAGAAGATGTAATACTCCCTCCGGTCACTATTTTTCGCCCCACTTTCCTTATTTGGAAGGTTTTTATTTTTTGCCTCACTTCTCCACTTTCCTTTTATATCTTACCCTTTTATTTGGATGGTTTGGTGGAATTTCCTTGATTATTTCCCTTGGCACCTTGACCTTTCTCTTTTTGACCTTTGCCCTGACCCTGACTCTGACCCATCTTATTCTTACCCTTATTATTGCCATGAGATGGACCCCCGGCTTCAACAAGATTAGCTTTGGTAGAGACAGATGACAAAAGGACCGACCTATCTTTTAAGCGATTTGCTTCCTCAGTTCTCATGTGACTTATAAGCTCTTGAAGTGAAAGATCTTTTTTCTTATGTTTTAAATGATTCCTATAATCACTCCATGACGCAGGAAACTTCTCTAACAAAACATTGGCTAAAAAGACCTCGTCAAGTTTCATACCCTCATTTGTGACATCAGCACACAAATTTTCATAAACATGAACTTGTTCCATAATCGGTTTGTCATCTACAATATGGAACCCAAGCCACTGACCCACGACATACTTCTTTTTGCCCGCATCATCGGCCCCATATTTTTTCTCTAAAGCTTCCCAAATAGTTTTAGCAGATTTATGGACCATGAATAAATCAAAAAGCGTGTTGGTCATATGATTAAGAAGATGATATCTAACCGCCTTATTATCTTTATCATATTTCTTAACTTTTTCCTCATTGGATTTAACCGTGGCTGCGGGAGGAGGTGTGGCCTCGGCCGCGGTGGACGCAACAATTAGAACGGGTTTGTCTTCAAACAGAACATAATCGATTTCCAATTGTTCGAAAAACATTAAAAGTTTTTGAGACCACCTTTTATAATTAAGACCATCCAGCGGTTCCAATTTCGACAAATCAACAGCGAACTTAGCGGACACAACAACCATTTTTTGTTATTTGGTTTTCCCGACACGCGACACAAAAATAATAATATAGTTTTCAAATTGTTGGACGCGAGATGCGAGAACCGGACAGAAACCGAAGGGACAGTGAACCGCAGGCAACAACAATCGGACCGAAGAGAATATTAAAGCGAAATCGGGACAGGCAACAAAACCGATTACGGGCAGGCAACAGAACCGAAAGGCGGCGGCAAACAGAAGCGACAGTGACGCGAAGACAGGGACGAACGAAGGCAGAGAACGACAGGCAGTGCCGTGGTATGGATGCCACTGACTTGAAAACTATATCGGCGCGACTCGGGTGGTTATCGCCTACAATGTCGTTAGTCTCCCAAGGTTAACACTGCAGTGAACGAATTCGACCACTCGAATTTGAACACTATGGACGACCAAAAACGAACCCAGGAAAACAGAATAGAGGAGGAAGGGAAGAGTGTGTATTTCTGTGCTTGGTGTGGTTGTGTATCTGAGTCAGAATGAAGGGGTACTTATACAGGGTGGAGGAGCCTCAAACAGCTCCAAAAAGATACACAATTAAGGCCCTTAATGATGCTCTTAAATACCCGTAACAGCATCTTTGACTGGCTGAACTGAACCTGGACAGCCCACCTCGAAGAATCGAGACACATTGAGACACAAACACAATTAGACAAAAGCCCAAAAAAAAGAGTAAAAGTCGGGCACAGCCCGCACCGCAGGTGCTCTACCCGAACCCGAAACCCGAACCCGAGCCCAAGCCGGGTCGGGCGCGCACGCATGTTTGCCCAAACCCAACCCACAACACTCACCATAAAAGACACATTGAGACACAAACACAATTAGACAAAAGCCCAAAAAGAAAGAGTAAAAGTCGGGCACAGCCCGCACCGCAGGACGACCAAAAACGAACCCAGGAAAACAGAATGGAGGAGGAAGGGAAGAGTGTGTATTTCTGTGCTTGGTGTGGTTGTGTATCTGAGTCAGAATGAAGGGGTACTTATACAGGGTGGAGGAGCCTCAAACAGCTCCAAAAAGATACACAATTAAGGCCCTTAATGATGCTCTTAAATACCCGTAACAGCATCTTTGACTGGCTGAACTGAACCTGGACAGCCCACCTCGAAGAATCGAGACACATTGAGACACAAACACAATTAGACAAAAGCCCAAAAAGAAAGAGTAAAAGTCGGGCACAGCCCGCACCGCAGGTGCTCTACCCGAACCCGAACCCGAAACCCGAACCCGAGCCCAAGCTGGTTCGGGCGCGCACGCATGTTTGCCCAAACCCAACCCACAACACTCACCATAAAAGACACATTGAGACACAAACACAATTAGACAAAAGCCCAAAAAGAAAGAGTAAAAGTCGGGCACAGCCCGCACCGCAGGACCGAACCCGAAACCCGAACCCGAGCCCAAGCCGGGTCGGGCATGCACGCATGTTTGCCCAAACCCAACCCACAACACTCACCACAAAAGGCCCACTTTCTCACAACTTGAAGACCAAAGGAAAAGAAATGTTTATAAGGAACAAAAGAGTTCCTTCCCTCGCCAATGTGGGATGACCAAAACAAATGGGGAAAGCAAAAACATCTTCTTGCCATTAACCAACAATATCAACCCTCTTTTTCAAGAAAATCGTGACGAACGTAAATAACACATGCATGTACGTACGTAAATACGAGTAATAAGATAAACACATGCATAAACATATATAACTTGGAATATATATAATCGGGTATAATAATACTTATAGCTTATTGATCGACTACGTTCATATTATACATGCTCCATATTCTCGTGTTGATTGGCATGACCAAAGATCGTGTACTTGAATCCTAGCAACGTCTAGAAATTGATCGTGTTCTCCAATTATTATTATTATTATTATTATTATTATTATTATTATTATCATTATTATTATTTATTTATTATTATTTTTTGAAAGTGAAAATTAATATCATTAATAATAAGTCATCCGGCATCTACAAACGATGTCAAATTAAACTGAATACAAATTTGTGAAAAATAAATAAAGAACATCATTGCGACAAAGATCACTATTAGAATAATGCGCTTCTGCATAGCCTTCTATATATCGCGCTGTTTATTGACACAGCATTTCGCGAATGAATCTATAGATCTGATGAAATAGCCGATGATGAACTTCCTCTATTTTGACAAATAATAGACCGAGATCTGACCTCAATTGTATCGCCGTACGTAGGGATCCATTGCTCTCATGATCTTGCACATAGTTCTTGAAATCTAAGAACTATACTAATGTAAAGGACTGAAACCTCGAAATAAAGGAAAAAACCTTGAAAAAAAGAACGAAAACAACTCTCATAAAAGAGAGACTTTTATTGAATAAGATTTGATAACTAGTAATTGAAATTTAAACAATTTTTGGGGCTTACCATCGATTAATCATCGATGGAGTTCCTAGATCGAGGAGGAAAAGTAGGGTTTTTTTTTGGGAGAAAGAGGAGGAAAAACTAGGGTTTTTTTAGAGAGAGAGTTAGTCCGTATTATTATTATTACTAGTTCAAAATCCGTGCCTACGCACGGTTTTTTAATTAATTTTGTTTCTAAAAGAGTTTATTGACGTGATAAAATTATATTCCCTCCGTCTAAGCCAATGACTTGCGCGTTTATTTTTTAGTGCTTCCGTCAGCAGTTTATCTCTCTATTTAGTAGAGTATTTCGAAAATTAATTTATTTCTAAATTAGGGGATTATGATGGTCAATGATTCTTTAATTGGGATAGGAACGACAAAAATTCTAATTAGATCGGGTAATCATACAATTTAAGAAGATTTTTGGATTAGAAAATAGTCATGTCAAATTTTGACTTGACTCATAAACCTATCGCTTCATTTTAAGGTCAGGACCCTAAAACTTTGACTCACGATCCATTTCGCTTAAACATGAAATGATCCGTTAATTTAGGATCAAAACCCGGGTTGACCCATTAGTTTGATGACGTGTCATTAAAAAATAATAATTAAAAATTACTAAAATTTATAATGTTAATATTGTAAATTACAAAAATAATTAAAAAATATTGTAATTAAAGGAGTATAATTTTTATACCATTTAATGATAAGATATGATAATTATTTTAATTTAATTACATTAACGACGTTAAATATGATTACTATTAAACAAATAACTGGATTTTTAATTGGTAAAAAGTAAGGCCTCGGAAATTATGTATCCGCCCAGTATTCTGAAATCATGTTTAGTACTCCGTATAACTTTTGATATGTTATTTGATAATTATTATGTATTCATTTGTCTATTTTGTAACCTAATACGGAGTAGTTTTTTAAGGATTATAATTATTAAAAAATTACAGTTGTTAAAAATATTTTCTTTCTAAAATTATCTTGGCGAATTATTGGACTCGTATTTTAAATAAAATTGTCTTATGATTTATTTAATTGGGCCTTCAAGTTGAAATGAATTTATTTGATTAGAAAACCCATTTTCCATAATTATGAGATGCATTTAGACGGGAAAGTTGAAATGACTCTCTTGTCCCTTGATTTTTGTTTTAGTGAATAGGGGATTATTATTACTCCCTCCGATTACGTATGTTCTTCCCTATTTCCTTTTTGGGTTGAGTTTGATTTTCTTCCCTCTTTTCATTTAAGGAAAGTTTTACCTCTTTATTAATTAATATAATATTCATCTCTCCTACTTTTCCACCACACTTTTTCTCATTTAATTAATATAATATTCTTTCTCCTACTTTTTCATTCTACTTTTTCCCATTTAATTAATATAATATTTCTCTCTCTTACTTTTTAATTCCACCTCCCATTATTCTACTAATATAATTACTCCCTCCTTATTTTCTTCCCCAAAAAGAAAGGGGAAGAACACAGGTAATCGGAGGGAGTATTTCATTGATATTATTTTTTAAAGACATATATGACATTATGAGTCATATCCACCCAGTTTCCTACCTAATCAAGTAACAATATATTCTGTGATTGTGATTTGTATACTTATTACCATGATTTCACACATAATATGTTCCTACATTTTTACTACGAGTATATAGCTATTGACACGGTATAATAAAAAATTTAACTTTTTATTATGTATCCATCGACTCAATATAATGACAAATATTTTCATATTATTATGAGTAACTCAAGAATGTTATATCTATCATGTTCATTTTCTTTTGAATTATTTCATCAATATTTATAAGGAATATTTTGATTAAATGGGGTAAGAGATAGTCAATGAAGGAAATATTAAGTTATGAGAAATGTGATTAATTAAAATTTAAAATAATCAAAAAAGGAAATTTTTGTTAATGATACTTGTAACTATAGGCCTATAGAAATGTGACAATACAAGTATCTATGTGACTATGTTCCATGGAGTTGGGATAACTTTTTAGACAATTTGTTTATGGTATCACACAGAGGCCTATAGTTTCAAGGACAATCAAATCATAGAGCTTGAAAAAGTGAATTTGTCACCAACAGAAAGAATTTGGCATAAATAAATCCTTAACATGTAGTCCGTCCGTCCCAATGAATTATTTGCCTATTTATATTGGGACGTCTTCAACAAGTTATAATATTTGTTGCATATTTTATGTATCGACATGCTTGTATATTAATAGTGCACATTTGCGTAGGACTTTGTGTGATTGATTCTTTGCTGACGTGATACTTGATCCATTATGTCTCGGACCTTGGACTATATTATGTCTTGCCTTAATATGTCTTGGGCTATTCATCCGTTATGTATCGAGCCTTGGACTATAAGTTGGACCGAACAAAAGCCTAAAAAAAAAAAAAGTTTAAGCAAAGTATGTCGTTGTATTCTTCTCATTTTTAACTGTATAGTAGCCGAACAAAGGACTTTCTTTTCTATTCCATACAAATCAGAAAGATAGACTTTATATTCTTATTCGCTGAACTTCAATAGAAGTAGCAAGCCAACGTACAACACCTACTAAACCACCCTGACTCAATTCTCTCCACCTTCATAACATGTAGCACAGTCGGCGAATTTATCAGCAGCAAGGTGGCCGGTGCATAAGTGACAAGCAGCACAGTCCGGCCCTCAATCCGTTTTTATCTTTTTTGATAACCAGAAGCAATCTCATAATTGACCGTGTTCTCCTCAACTTCAGCACCACCGCCACGGCCGCCTCCATTTTCATCATCACCCGTTTTGACCCCATCCGCGTAACAGGTAGCACAGTCAGCAAATTTATCGACAGCAAGGTGGCCAGTACATAAGTGACAAGCAGCACAGTTAGACCCTCCATCTGTTTTTATTTTGTTTGTCAAATCATGATCACCCCCGGAGGCAGCCATGTCATTGTAGTCACCATAAGTCACCTTATTATTATTATTATTATTTTCGATACCTAAGTGGCCGTGTGCACAATTTGTTCCAACATTCCCTGCTTTGCTGCAAACAATCTCTTCTTTCAGAATTTCGGATAGTAAGAATGTCAAAGTGATTCCAGGAAGGATCATCCATTCTTCTGTTGCCTTGACAGTCTGTGACTTGAAATTCATCAATGCAATTGCTTTTCCGTAAGGGTAGTCCGAAGAGAACTCGACAGCAGTCACAAAGCCTTGCTCAAGTGTTTGTTTCTCAAAGGGTATGGTCTCGAAGTCCAACCTCCTTCCTGGAAACAGTTTCACCTACATACAAAAATGTATGAGTAATTAATATAATGTTTAACAAAACTCTATATAATCCTATGTCACATAGAAGTTCACCACCCAAGATTATAGAACCAATCAATGTTTACCATCTTATAGCCAACAAGCTCAACGAGACTGTCATCTTTTCCGGAACTGTTTTGAAGCTTCAATGACCCATTAGATCCTTTTATGAACCATTGATTCCCAACAAATTCGGCCACTTTATGCTTTTCACCGGAGTCCGTGATGCAGTACACCTCCTTCATTGAATCATTGGAGCCTTTTTTTACATCCTTCTCTACGTTCCTGGAATAATGTAAACAATGATTTTTAGTTTTTACACATGTAATTTTTTAAATTTCTTCATATTTTTTTACCCAAGAAGAAAATTTACCTGGTATGAAGGGTAAAATATTGTTTGCCATCTAGTTCCAGGACTTGTGTAAGGGTCTTAGAATCTCCGGCCTTTGGGGTAGCCAATCGAAAAACTAGAGGCAGTGGAACCGGAGGAGTCAATGAAATGGAAGCATGAACAAGGATGGGGTCAGAAGTTGTAATATTGGCAGATAGCGGTTTCATAGGGAGCCATATATCATGGGAAAGTTGAGAACCAGCAGAAGTCAGTAACTGTTGCAGAGAAAGAGAGTAAGATCCAAGCGGCTTCAATTCGTCGGACAAAAGTTCAAAGACGAACTCTCCCTTTGGTTCACAGTGAAAAGAAGCAACCTGTTTTTCGCCATACTCTGATGATATTCTCAAGTATCTCTTGGCTTTTAGAAGCTTATCAGGTTGTGTCTTACTGAAACACATAACTACTGTCTTTCCTTTATGTTTCGCCGGTAAATTCTTCACTTCCACAAACTCTAGAAGAGCCTGCAAAGTGACAAAGTTCAGAGGTACCGTACCACGCACGCACGTGAATTGAATTTTCATTCCAATGTTAATTAATATAAGACGCTCTCGATCGAGCATTGATGATGATTACCTCCACAGCTTTTAGTGTAGGAAACTGAATTGGGGTGTCACTGCTGTTGACAGAGCTCAGCATGTTGTCCTGAGAATCAGCGGCGAAACTGATTGGAAATTGAGTGACAGGAGTGGGTGGAGTTCCTCTATGAAGATTACCAGCTGTCCAATAACTTTTGCCATAATCTTCTTCCCACAGCTTAGTGACCGCACAAAATCCGACATGAAGCAGCTTCCCTGGCGATCTATCAGAAACCTTGTCGTTGTGGTGGCACACCCTGCCCACGTTTTCAGTCATGTCTTTGTAGTAAGCATCTGGATATAACTGGTGTGTGTGCCACATTAGGTCGATATCGTAAGTAGGCACACAGAAACATTTTCTGTTCTTCTCATCGTTCATCCTAACCATATGCAAAAATCCCTTGTATCGACGCAACGCCTCTTCCAGATACATGTCATCCGATGTGTATGCTTTGCATATCTGTTGCACGCACACACATTAGACATTTTTAGTTCAGTTTAATTCAGCTGTACCTCATTTAAGTGGTAAGTACGTACCTGGAATGTGAAAGACATTTGTCTTTTGGAAGCAGCAGCAAGGTCATAACAAGTAAATTTAGCATCATCGGAACTTTTGTGTAGTTCATCCTCCGAAAAGGGTGTGTTCAAGTCAAGCTCATAGGGTTCCTCAGGGTACATCTTGTTCCAAATTTCCTCGGTCTTGTCCTTGCTCTTTGATGTCGCTTGAATAGACGATATGACGTTATGATTGACAAGAAGTCTTCCGTATACCGTCTCACAATCATTCTTATATCTTAACTGTGATCATAGTAATGCATGTCAACAATGTACATGTACCCTATTAATTAAAGAAATGTAAAAAGAGTTTATTTATTTATTTTGTATATATATAGTTGAGGGAGGATTATATACGTACAGGATGGAGCCTATGGCAATGCCATATCCATTCACAATCGAGAGGAACAACCAAGGGTTCTTGATCAGCAACAGGGTTCTCCGAATGTTTGGCAAGCAAAGGTATCCAAAACGCATTGTACCTGATACATACATGCAATGTATCACGACACAACACGACACGAGATATCAAGAATATGAAACAAACACTTATTATCTAAGGTCGAGGCACCATAAAAGTCTAAGCTAATGTTTTTTTTTTTTTTGCATATTTTGCCTAGTTTTAATAGTACTACTGTTTTTTAGAATCTACGAGTTGTAGTTTGGGACCAGTGCAAGATATATAAATGATTGTCCCATTTAGGTAATATATGTGAGGAGTATTATAATGGGTGAGTGGGTGGTGGTTACCTGTAGACAGCTCTTTGTAAAGCAGGAGCTTCATAGAGAAAGGGATGCTGGTCAACGACAGTGAGGAATTTCAAGTGTTGTTTGGTGGCCTCGACGAGATCAACACTCACTGTTATTGCTTGTGCTTTAGCCCACTCTATACTTTGCGCTTTTTCCATTTTTTTTCTCGCGTCGGCCTAAACCCCCCAAAAAAACAGAAGCACATTACATTGAAGTTATGGATATGCATATGCTTGGTAATTAAAAGTTAGACCAAGATTGTTACGTAAAAAAAAAATCATGAATTCTATTTTGTAGCGTCTTGTTTCAAGACAAATAAAAATATCTATTAAATAATCCTCCCTCCTTCCACTATTTATCGCCCCACTAGCTGAATATATGTGAGGAGTATTTTAATGGAGTAGGGCGATAAATAATGGACGGAGGGAGTCTCAAATAATTCTTTCTCATAATAATAATAATCAATTTTTTAACTAAAAATATTGTTTCTTTAAGATTATAAACTTTTTTTTCTTACGATTCTCATAAAAATATTTAATGAAAGAGATTAGCAACTCACAAATGAAAGAAAGAAAGTAAGGTTAAAAGAGTGGAGTGTAGAATGGAAGAGTAGTAGAGGTATGAATTGTGTGAGTTCGTTGTTGTATCAAGTAGATAGTAAGAGACCGACTACCTTTATATACTAAGGAATGAGCAAACTACAAATTGATACAAATGGAGAAAAATATATTGTACACTCTGAATTTCCTTATCTTTCACATTTGAAAAAGCTTATCCTCAATCATACATACATTTAGCAACAAATGAAAATTAGCTAATTCAATCATATTTCATGCCAAAAATAAAATTTTAATCCTATTTTGTACCAAAAATAAAGTTTCATTCTAAGAGTATGGTAACTAACTTGAATCAATAAGTCTCTTTTGTGACGGGAATATCTTTAATAAATTTATAACGGATCAAATATTCATCACTTGCATAGATAATGAATGACCACCCATTTTTTACTCCCTAGACATTATGTTTTTGTCTTATCTACACTACTTGATCCGTCACAAACTTGTGACAGATACGACCGTTACAAACAAGAATTTGTCACCTCACTATAATGATTTTTTTTTTTCAAAATAAGTTTTTTTTTTTGTCAAAAACTACCTTTTATTTAGGTTGTTTTGTCAGAAAATATTTTTTATTTTATTTTTGGCTTTAACTACTCCGTATCTTTTATTCTCAATTTTTGTTAGAAACTACCTAAATTTAATTTTCAATGTCCAAAAGTCAACTTTCCGACATTGACTAAATGTGTATTTTTTGTTTTGTGAAAATCTAGTTTTTGTTTTTATTGTTTTGTGAAGGACTACCTTATGTTTAAATAAACTTGAAACATAAAAATATAAATTTCAGATAAGTCTTATCGAATAATCGGATCATAGAAAAGTAAATCTAAATAATATTTTATTGTCATTTTAATTCAACGCTCTCTTATCTCCAATCTAAATCTTAAATTAATTTTTTCAAAAACAAAATGATATCACCTACCTAGGTAGCACGGACACCCTCCAAACCAACGTATCATGTTCGACATCCGTGTCGGACACACAACAATACGTGTCAGACACCTGTAAAACCGTGTCCGATTTTTTTAAATTTATTTGGACACGTATCGGACACGTTTCATGAAATTTTCTGACGTGTCTTATGCGATTCGTAGTATTTGGATACTCATCGGACACAGTTAGAGTTGTTTATGAATTTCCGGACTTTAATAAAAGAACAATATTATACTCCCTCCGATTTTTAATGTTTGCCTCCTTTCAATATAATATTTCTCATATATATTCATCCAATCCAATGGGGCAAACTTTAAAAACTGAAGGGAGTATGTTTATAACGGCTACTTGATGTTATAAACACTCAACATAATTAATTAATTAATTATTACTATATTATACTCGTAGTAGTATAATTGTTTGAATTTATAATATTGATTTTATGTTTGAGTTTATAAGACTTTAATTTTTATTTTGTTATTTTATGGTAATTACGATATTGGTTTTAACAAAACCTATATTTTAAGTACAAAAACTTTCAAATTCTCTTTGTTTAAATATGTATATTGTCAATTTTTTGCAGTGTCTGTGTCCGACAAAATTTAGACCGACGTGTCATGTGTTCGATACGTGTCCGTATCCGTTAGAGCCGGCAAAAATTAACACGACACGAAAACACGACACGAACCCGACACGAAATTAACGAGTTTGGGTTGAGGGTTAATGACCCGTTTAAGAATGTGGGTCGACACGAACACGACACAAATATTAAATGGGTCGGGTTAGGGTTGACATATCAAAACACGAAACCGACACGGATAACCCGTTTATTTAAATGGGTTCACATCAGGTCAGGTTGACACGATTAACCCGATTAACCCAACAACATATTATTCTTAATTATTATCGGGCCTCATAAAACACATATTTTGGGTTAAACAGGTCTCATGGGTTATTCGGATTATTCGGGTTGAATGGGTTAGAAAAATACCTGCTCTTTGATAAATGGGCTATACAGATCGGGTCGGGTTGTGCAAAATACTAACAGATCAGGTTCAGGTCATGTGAACTGACCCGTTTAATTAAACAGGTCAGGTTCAGGTTAGAGGTTTACTGACCCATTTATATGCGACACGAACACGAACCCGACACGACACGATCTGTTTGCCAGGTCTAGTATCCGTATTGGTGCAATCTACCTACTAGCCTCTTAATCATGCATTCATGCTACTAATCACGATCATAATACTCATATTGTGCACGTTCTTCTCCCTAAACAATTGCCCATCAATCTCTTGTTAAAATAATTCATAATCTAGAAAAATTTACGTGTATCTACAAAAGTTTTGAAGTTTATATATTTATAAAATATCACTCTACGTCCTAGAGGTATTTTAGAGCAGTAACATGGACTTGTAATGCCGGATTGTCGGTGATAAAAGTAAAGTTAAGAATTTAATAGTGCTCAAATTTGAGAAAAGATTAAGAGTGTTCGGTTTGTTTATCACCGATATTGGTAGATGGTGAGGTATTTTTTTTTTTTTTGCCAACGAAGAAAGTGCATCGGATTACATGCTTGTTGAGTTCTCAGAACCCATATTACATCCGCTACTTAACATAAAAACGACATCACAATTAACAACAAAAGCAATAAAAACGAGGCGACGGGTGATAATAGTGAGTTGTTGGTGCACGGACGTTTGGACATGAGCATCTTCATCCACGTTATCGGTACATCTGCTGACTCCGAGACACCATCCAAACATATGAGTTGTACAGAGACGGGACCAAGATGCACTTACGCACTTACGAATAAGGCGTAGAAAGAAACGAGTGAGAACAAAGCAACTAGGCTTGCCTCTAATGGAGATAAAACTCTGTTGAGAATGGCTCCTAAACCCAAGTAATCACATGTGTACCACATGGAAAGATGAGAGAAAGATGATTCACCTTATAAAGCAAGGGGTTACTCTCTCTATTGCCAATTGGTTTTAGAGTGAAACCCTCTTGTCTTGTGAGTGGACTCTTCCCGTCTCGGGTGTGGCCCAGGCCCGTTATGTAATTTCACATGGTACTTAATTTTAAGTGGGTTCACATGTGAGGGGGGAATGCTGTTTAAAAAAAGTTACACCTTAAACCCGCCATTGGAATGACGTTTTTTTTGGGCGCTCACATACCTAACATGTTGTTTTGTGGTTTTGGTGTAATTTGTGTTCTTTAATACTCTTTTAATGTTATGATTCTTGGCCATTCTTAATCTCCATACGATTGATATTTTCTTTTCCGATTATCCAATATTTTTCTTGAATAAATAAGATCGATGTTGTGTTTGATTGATGAAGACATAGTCTATTTAATGTGTGCCTCTTAGTTAACTATTTTCGCTTAATCTTCATCAACACTATGCTAATGGATGTCGATATTAAGCTGCCCGAGATTCAAACTACTTAATGAGTGTCACAAAATGGAAAGATAACATATAACTCTACTTATATATAATACTCGGTAGTTATGTTACATTGAGATTACGCCTTTGATGTGTGAATCTCAATCTACCCGTCATGGATTTTGCAACAACCAAAGGCTGCTTCGGAATGGAGTATTTGATTTCATGCAATATGCACTCACAAAGATCAGAACCCAAGATTTGAAAATTTATTCAAATCTAATGAAAGATCCATCCATTGCATACCAGTTGTAGTGTTATTTCAATAAAGACAGCTTAGAACAACCATTGAACTCAGAATCTCGACTTCCTAATCAAAATCTACAAGTTTTCACGTCTTATTTATACATAACAAAAATATTGGAAAATCGGGAAAGAAAATACCTTCATTCGTAATTCCGTATGGAGATTAAGAAGGGTCATGAATCATAGCATTAAATTAAAGTAACATTAAAGAATAATAACACCAAAAGCACAAGACAAGAAAAAAATATATATATATATATTGAGCTCGACTTGAACACTCTATTAAATTTACATACTTATAAATTAATCATCGACATCCAAATTAAGGAACAGAAACAACTTCAACAGTATCTTAGAATGGATGATTCCCAAGTCATGCCGGAACTCAGATGAAGTGAGTCGATTCTCTGAAAGCAAAACTATAATGAACAAGCTAACGACGACCTGAAGAACATGGAGGCTGTGATCAAAGAGTCACCAAGACCACACCCTCCGGCCACTTCCCCTTCTACCATCTCAGGATGTCAAACTGTGCAACCATGAAGTTGTCGCAATGACACAGGTTATCATCAATGCTTCATGGGACCAACCCGAAGAGTTCCATTCCTCAACCTCAACGTACAATGATGTTGACACAAGGAGTTTGGACTTCGAGTTTATCCCTTTTGGAGCAGCTAGGCAGACGAGGTATGTCATTCATGGCTGAAGCTTTTGGGACGTTGGTACATAAGCTGGTGATTCCAACTCCTTACCCTCACCCTCACCCGCCATTGAACTTTCTAATCACTGAGTATGTGTTTATAGGGTTTTTCTTCATTCAACTTGTTTAGTGAGTCTAGTTAAGATCACTTAAGATTCATTAACTTGGTCCCCATTCTTTTGGACTTCTATGCAATTCAATTCAGATCAATGAAATACATTTTGTCTCAACTACTTCAACCATGTTCAGTTCAGGTTGACACAATCCACGAACAGAACCTTAATCCTTATTTAACATGGGTGTTAATAGTTTACTTTAATTTAGGGTCAATAATTTGCTAGTGAGACGGCCAAAAAAAAATTGCTAGTGAGACGGCCAAAAAAAATTGCTAGTGAGACGGCCAAAAAAAATTGCTAGTGAGTTAACAAGCAGGTGAGACTATACACAACAATGAGACGGAATAACAAATTTTCGAGGAGTTACCGATCCATGAAAACGGAAATTGAGCTCAACTGACGGATGATATTAAGCGGTTAGGGGTGTGGTTCCCACTTGTGAAACGATAAGTTAAGAAAAGCCTGAGGTGAACCAAAAGGGGATACCGAAACGAAGAATTGAGACGGGTACTATTCATAATTCAAATGATAAATAAAAAAAGAACGAAGATGTCCTATTGTTACTCAGGAGCATTGAGTTTGAGACGCTGCTAAAGTAAAAATAGTTTTTTTAACCACATAACCCTAATCTCTTCTGAGTTGTCGGAGGAAAATAAGTAACTCGCGTAAGATCAGAAAGCACCATATTACGGTAGCAACAAACCTCGTCAACTCACAAAAGGGAAAGGGTAGGGAAATGAATGCTACCAGGCTGGTTAATCACGCCGAAGCTGTAGCTGCTAAGAGACCATTGTGACGAAGAAGTGCTTCTGGAGATGGTTCACGGCCACGGAATTCAACAAAAACCTACCCATCAAAGAACAGGTGTATTATGAATGTGATATTAAGTAGATGAATAAATGAAAGAAAGCAAGGCAAGGCAAGGGTTAGTCCTGTTTTATAGTGCAACTCTCACCTCTAATGGAGCTTTGCCACCACCGAGAGCAAGAACTGTTTCTCGGAACCTGCTTCCTGTTTCTATGATAGCCTAGCATACGAAAAATAAACTTATGATTGAATAACAAATTAACAGACCCCTGTGTGAGCTCTCAATACATTAAGCCATTAATTGCTACAACCAGCTCCCATCGACAGTGAGCTTACTTTATTAATCTCCCCCCGCCACAAGAAAAACCCAAGCCACGTTTTGTATAAAACTGTTTTCGACAAGTTTATCAACATTGAAGATGTTGGTTTCCGCCACTACAATTTAAAAATTTAATTTTAATGCCGCCAACGAGCCAGCCACTATTCAAACTTGTCGGGCGAAACCATAATCAAACAAAAAAGCCAACCCTGATGTCTCCACAGGGGGATAAAACAGCCGTGTAAAGTAAAATGTGTTCGTTGGAACTTACCTCATCATTATCTAGTCCAACATCTTCAAATGCAGAGAACGCATCAGCAGACAGTACTTCAGCCCACTGAAAAAGTGAACAATGTTAGAAGACCAGGATCATGATCTATATACATTAGAAATCAATAAAATAATCCCTACAGGTCCATAAAAATGTTAATGTAGACTAATGAGAAATGCGACCCATATTTTTTGTTGTAACTTGTAAGGCCACAATTTTATTTTATTTTTAAATCCAATATTTTGGGGTGGAAAGAGATTCATAGCCATATAGGTAGAATGAGCAGATTTCAAAATTTTGTTCCAGTCCCAAGTGTACACGCACGCCTTAATGCCTTACAGATGGGACAGGCTAGCGCTTCAACCAAAGATTAAGGCTTGCTTGATATGGGAGTGACTATTACTTGAGTAATAGAACACAGAATGAGGAGGAAATGGAGGAGATTGGTGATAGACTGATAGCCAGTAGGTAAGTGGTAACGGAGGATGGAGAAAGGAGGTGGTAATTCATTACCCTAGGCGTTTTAGATACTATTCTCGGCATATAAAAAGTAAACACAAGAATAACATCCTTCGCTTGAATTTTTCCACTGAAAGAGGTCCCAATGGAAAAGGGAAATCATGAGGAAGTTCCAATGAGAATTAGTACTTCCACCAATTTTTTATATCTTCCCATTTGTTTTTAGGTCTCCAAGACGGTACTCTGACCGTCTACTTGACATGTATATATTTTTTTTTGTTGAAAATGATATTTTGTGACATATTTTCACAATAAAAACAAACATCTACGTTTTATTAATTAACTCGATGTTTATTACGTGAGTTATTTGTGGTCAAAGCCTTCAAACTTTGACCCTATAACAAGAAATGAGAAGATATAAAAAAATGGAGGAAGTACCACTGCGAATAACATATTAAAAGTTTTCAAATTACATCCTCGGCATGAATTATTTCCTTTCACAGTTCACACATGAGTTACAATACTGTATTTCTTCCATCCCAAACAATCTTGTCACTACATAGCGCTCTTATCCATGCTGTCTCAAGTCTCCCCCAACCCTCAGATTTTATAACCTCCTCATTTTTCGAGTTTCCAAACTAACACCTCACTCCCCCTCTCAGTTCCACCTTGGTCCAAAAAGGAAAATAGTACTCCCTCCATATCACAATGTCCTTCCCCTTTCTTTTTGGCCAAATCGTTAGGAAAAAATAGTAGTGGAAAACAATGTGAAGTAATGGCAAGTAGGGTCATTGTTACGGAAAATTAGTGACAAATGGGATAGTTATCAATTAAAATAATGTACGTAGATGTTTGTGAAATAAGGAAAGAAAACAAAAGAGGGGAAAACAAAATGGAAGAACGATAAGATATGGAGGGAGTACAAAACAAGTGTCGAATGTCAATCATGTGCAATTAGACAAGAGAGACATCGAGTACCTTGTAACTGTAATATCCAGCTGCATAACCACCTGTCCAACCAAATATGATATGAATTAGATGAATAGAAAGCACGTCAAGGTCTCAGTACATACAAACTGAAGTTTAAGAGGGCACCAGAGATGACCTGCAAAGATATGGCTGAAACTACAAAGGAATCGATCCTCTGGAAGTGGAGGTAGAATTTGTGTGCGATTGCTGACACGTTGATCAACATCATAAATGGATTCTGAACCTCCTGGAACATACCGTGAGTGCAACTCCAAATCCAAAGTAGCAAACCGTAGCTGCAGTAAAGACACTCTGATATAATAGATATGCTATTCCATAAACCTAGATTAGACTTTCAGTGGTAGTATTTAGTACTCTTGTGAGTTGTGACCTACGAAGTATCAAACGGCAGACCAATAAAGGACAAGAATGGGAAGTACACTAGTACAGGCAAGCATACAAATCCAATTTTCCAAGATTATGATAGTTGTTTCACATGGATAATAAAATCATAAAAAGGGGGGAAAATCTCACACATGACTTCGTAAGTAGCACGACCAGTCTAGCACAATAACAGCCACATACATATCAGGTGATATCACTAGTCTCACACTAAAGCCAGTTATAGAATCAATAGATTGCTAGTTTGGGCCTGACAGCATCAATATGAAAATAACATTACAAGTCGCTCTTTGGTCGGCTGAAACAGGACAAAAACGGAGTTCTGCTCAAATAGTTCAGGGCGGCCAAGATATCTGTTGGTTGTGATATAAAAACTTGCACTGTAGATATTGTGTTGCAACTTACAACATCCGTATTTTTTGTTAGCACAACCAAACAGCATAGTCTACTGAGTAGTAGTTACTCTTTTCTCTGTTGCCGGGTTGGTGGTAGTATACTAGTATCAAGAGGAAATTATGAATTTTTAAGGTAATAGAGTCTCAACCGTGTGATTAGGTATTTTGCTCACTGGCCACTGGCCCACTGCTGTCCGGAGAGATATAATCAGACAAAACCTCTATCAAGTTACTCTTGCTCTACAGTTTGTGAATTTCTGCATGATAGAAATGGTGTGTTTTCAAGGCCCAAGAAGACTTAGAAACCAAATGGTACTAAGTATCAAGCATTCAAGCTCCATCTTTTCAGTAGAGCCTCTGCAAACAGAAGTATTGATCCATAAATGTAGTTCATCATTTTCATTTTTGTTGCTGTGAAAGCTGTCAAGTGGTTCACTACTTTGATATAAACCAATTGAGGGTGAATAAGAGCTAAAATCCTGTTCTTAGAAAAAGAAGTTAGCATGGCTGAAAGTGACAACTAATAAAGTGACTAAGAAGTAAATATAGGAAGAGAACCAAGTTATGATCAAAATATTACTCGTAGCAAATTATTTTCTTATTTTTCTCCTCCAAGAGTGAACTCCAAGAATTTGAGCATTCCATCATACTGTAGATCTTATACAGGAGGTAATAGGACAGCCCTAAGTAGGAGAAGGTCGAACAGTCACAAGCTGGTAATCACCACGGGAAAAGACACAATAGTCTTCAGTAAGTTTGCAACATTAACAGATGGCTAAACAGGGACATGAGGATGGCAAGAAAACCCGAGAATAAATAAGGCAGACAAGAGGGTACATGGAGGATGGACAAAGCCAGCAGCTTAATCAAATTTCTTCCAGAAGGTTAACACCCACCGACCCATCGACTCTGTACAGGCCTGAGGTTTTAAACGGATACCATCCTATGTCCTCTTTACCCCACACATTGATGATTAGCCTACTTTGGACTATGCATCAACTATTCATATTTTAATGGCTTTAAGGCATTTCACGTTCAGGTTACCCCTATCCTACACCATTCCGTCAGGTTCAATTACGATTGGTATCAAGGGTGCCTAATTGATAAGAAACTAATGAAATGCCCAACAATAGATCCCTAAATGGTAAAATGGTCCACATGCATAACCTGGCGGAATTTCCCCAAATGGTGCAACGGAGAGAGGCTAGATCCGCAAATCATGAGAACTCTTCTTTGCAGAAGTATTGAACCAGTAAAACCAAACAAGGGAGTACCAAAAGTTCAAAGCAGATTAACAGGAGGAAGGCTATAAAGAAGTGAAACTGTGTGAGTAAACAGGAATAAACCAAGATTATCAAATGAAAAAAAGATAAAAACACCAAACAAACCATATCTAATAGCTACCATTAAATTATGAGAACGCATTAACAGATTTAACACAGCAGATGGCTCTTACCTGTCTAAGGGTCAAAGAACCAGCACGAAAAGTCTTGGCTGCAAGGAGTTTCTTGTAAACATCCTCTGGAAGGACTTCACCAGTTTCATAGTGTTTAGCAATGCCCATTAAAGTATTTCTGAAGCAACAGACAAACAAATCACTCATGACAAGCTAAATTCCAAAGAATAGAGAGTGCACTCTATGAGCTCAAAGGAGGTTACATTTCAAAGTTGGCGGAACATATACCTACTTGGTTTATGAACTGATTTAACTCTCTTTTTTTTGGTCTGATGAGGTACTCACATGTAGACAAAAATATCACTAAAAAGTTTATAAAGGGAGTTTTGATACCATGTGATATTCTAAATAAAACGAGTCCGGTTCGCACTCGCAAGGAGAAGATAACAGCCTACTTCATAAGCCCAAAGGAGGTGTCACCCCAAAATAGAATTGCACTGGAGGGAGCAATGGTTTGGTTTATAAAGTTTATAAAGGGATCAACTATGTTCTCTTCTTTCCATATTCGACACTCCGATGTGGGCACACATTTCAAAGTAGGGAGTATTTTAACAAATAGTGATATTAAAAAGAATAATCTTCACCTATGATAGCACCAGTTTTCCATAAATTGGGAAGGAAGCTCCACAGCATCCCACTCTATTCCTCGAATACCAGCCACAAGACTCTCATCCTGCCTGAAAACATCAACTTTTGCAGAGTAAAAACCTTTTACGTAATAAAAGACGACTAAATTGCTATATACAATTGTGCAACTATATCTGGGTTAATATACTCCGTATAATATAGTTTTGAAATTTGACAAAATATGCCTGGTCCAATTCACCCAAAAAAAGACAGAACATTGAAGAAATAACTGCAAAAGAAAGAGACACCTGGTAAGCATGTGCTGAAGTGCATGACCAAATTCATGGAAAACAGTTTCAACCTGTATAGAGTATAGTACAAAACTTGTTAGAACCCAAATAGCATGGATCGACCATCAATGAGGGTACGTGAAAGGATATCAAGCAAATCCGTTCAGAATAACCAAGCTCTAATCTGAACTCATCACGCTGGTACCTGACCCACCAAAAATATTCAGGAGAACATCTCATTACTTCGGCACTCGGCAGTTTGGGTAAATAAGATGCCACTCACCAGAATAACTGCAAGTATATGTTTAATAGCTCAAAAACCTAATATGACCAACTTAAGGGCAAGAAAAAGTGTTTTTAAGAACCTACTATACACCTTTGCTTGATTATTCCACTGCTTTTAAGAACCAGACATAGCATTTGTGGAGTAATAATGTAAGAATACTCTTAGGACACCACTCTACAGTTGGAACAATATACAAATTTATCATGCATGTCGTATTCTAAAACTTCACATTCAGTTGCAGCACCTTCACAATAATATACTCTAATAGATGGGTCATGATATTAACTATAATCTTGCTTAGCAAGCGAAATTAATCAATAGCCTACTAAAGGCATTGCAGATCATAAAATTGAATTATGCGTAGAAATTCAGCTCACCTCATAAAATGTCATAAGACTTGGCTTTTCACCAACTGGTGGAGTCTGATTGCAAATTACATGTGCAACAGGTAGCCTCACAGGGGACCCACCACGTGATAGCACTCGGCTTCTAGAAAAAACCCCGACCATCCATGCACCGCCTCGTTTTTCTGAAGGACGGGAGTATGGATCAAAATAGAAGTATGCAATAGGAGCTCCGACGGAATCCTTGACACAATAAAACCTAACATCTGTATTCCAAACCTAAAACCAACACTGTGTTAGGATCAACACAATCTAAAAATTGAGTAAAGTATAAATCAGACTTACAGGAGCTAGTCCATCAGCAGACTCAATGCTGATTCCAAATAACTTCTTCGCTAGAGAAAATAAGCCATCCATGACCTTTGGCAATGAAAAATATGGGCGTAGCTCCTCCTATAAACAAGGCACGAGCATAATAATTGACAAATGTTCATAGTGTTTATTTGTGATTATAGCTTACAGAAATTTGGGTCACATGCCATGTTTTGAAGAATATACTTGATAAATGACTGGAAAAAGATATACTCCCTCCGCTCCACTAAGATTTTCCCACTTATCATTATAATCCCTCACATTTGAATAAAAGTAAAAAAATCAAAGTGGAACGGAGGAAGTACTAAATTGGATACCGCAAATGGATTAACTAAAAGGTCACAATAAAAACAAAATTACAATACAATATGTCAGAAACTAAATCATACAAAAACTAGCTAAAAAGCTCAATTTGATTAGCTCAAGCTCAAAACACGCTAATTGCATCCGAAGTGTTGGCCTCATTACCGGCATTAGGGTGCTCTTACATTTAGAAAATATGTGAATGGAACACAGAAACAAGAGCATTAATAAACCAACAGCTTAATACCAAATCTACGTACCCTTTTGCAAATTCATCACTCACAAAATACTATAGCTTAAAATCAATAATGCACACTTCAGGACACATTACAAAAAAAGAAAACGCTGAGATAGCAGACTTGCAGCAAAAGGAAGGCGTTAGAGGTGAAAAGAAAAACAGACTTACCTCATTTATGTCATACTTAGATTCACGAAGTCTTTCACTCCAAAAGCTGATATCCCAGTGAGCCAAATTGTCAGCCTCAGCTGCATCTTGCTGCTTCGCAAACAATTTAATGTCTTCCATATCTGAAAGGTACGAAAAAAGAAATTATTATACGGAAATTATTTGAGTACAATCGTCCCCGAGTAAGAAAGCCAATTAACCTAAGAAGTAAGACCCTTATTCATAGACATATATAACTAAACTAGACTAGCAATAGCCGAATGGGCTTTTAGCATGCCCAAGAGGCCACGCCTCTTCAACTCGCAGCAAGATACTTTGTACTCGTGAAATGGAGTATCCCTTGCAAGAGTAGGAAAATATTGCAAATTAACCACACATTGCAGCACAGAATAGCAAGAAAGATCGATTCTTCAAATATTACTACCACTCTCATCAAGGTAATCAACTCTACCATTTTCCCAAGGCTAGAGTAATGAGCCTCAAATCAAACATCACGGTTCTATTTACAACTAAGGCATAGAAAATGGAAGACAAACATTTAACTACTTAGACAATCTTCTGATGCATCTCTAGTCCTAGGCAGAAGACATGTCAAGGGTAAAGTATGACTCTTCAAAACAAGAAAGTACACAGACTTCTGTAGCACGCCAGTCTAAAAGAAAGTATGGGTTGTACACTAAAGCCTTGCAGAAGACTCTCATCCTGAAATCCTGCGATGGCTTGCAGAAATGTCCTCTCATGTGATATGGTGTTACAGTAACTCGACTTGTTGGTGTAGTCACCCAACTGCAAACTCCTGCCAATCGTTTGCCAAGCGTTGCACGGGCAAGGTAACAGCTGCTTTTCTCAACAGATACAACAGTGGCGAAAACAGCAGAGAGGAAAAGGCAGGAAGCATGGAAAGAGCGAGACCGAACCATAGACTGGAAAGGGAAAGCTCGAAATTTCCGGTTTGCACCGTGACCAAACAAAATAGGCTTAGGCGGGGATGAAGACCGGATGGAGGAATTGTATGACCCCTTCAACGAGACGAGATACGTCGCGTTATGTGATCGTAAAAACTATACAAGATACATCAAATCCTACATAATGATTGAGCATCTGAAAGTACTTGCCGAGTGGGTGGTGGACTTTGAAGTTAGGTGACTACACCAAAAAGCCGAGTTATGGTGGCACCATATCACAAAAGAGAAATTTCCTATATGTCTTCTACTTCTGCAAGGCTTTACAGCACAACCCGTACTTTCTTTTAAACTAACTTGACAGAAGTCTATGTACGTTTGTGTTTTGAAGAGTTGTACTATTTCTTCTGTTTGTAACCTAATGATGTATTCTGGCTACTAAGTATTAGCCATACCTTATGGTTATCTATGAAAGTTTGTTCTTGTTGGTTTGTTTGTTTGCGCTTTAAGTTTGAGCTCCTTGTTTCGTTTGTTTTTAAGCCAGAAATGGAGAAGCTCATGAAGTTAAGCCATACACTTGATGCTGAAAAGATGGACATAGTATCGTGCTACCTTAAGGATGAAGCCAATGATTGGTGGACGGTTGCTCAAGAAGCTTTTCGCGCCACTCCTAGATATTGTTGGGTAAGTTTCAGCATTGAGAAAAAGTTCTATTCACCTACTTTGAAACTCAAGAAAGAGCACTAGAGATGGGAAACTTATCACTCTGCGAGTACACCCGCAATGACGAGCTGGGAGAGATGCGCATCACTATGTCAGATAGAGCCGAGTCTAAGTCAGCTTATCGTGTGAAGTCAACTTATGGCGGGACACAGATTCCTCACTTTTCATGATGCCTATGAGAAGGCAATGACAATCTATGCCGCTATCCATGATGCTCAATATGATTGAACACCTATTGAAACACCTAACCTCCAATCCTTTCAACGCACCACTACTCATTCTCCATGTGAAGTGGTAGAGGATGGTCCGAGATTGAGCGGCGGTAGGTGTAGTGATCTGTGACCGATTGTGTTCTGAGACTTGTCAAACGGCTAGATTAGTTGTGCAAATCAAGAGACTTGGCATAGGCTCAATGGTGATAGTGGACCAAGTGGATGGGGTGATGACGGGATGAGTGGTGTAAGCTATGTCTGGCGGTGGATTAAAGAGGAGATGAATGGTGGAGGTTGGTGGTTGTGATGGCTTATAGTGGGGAGAGTGGTGAATGTTGATTGGTGGGCTTGGTGGAGAAATGAGATAGGCATGGGGAGTAGTGTGGCAATATGTTGTGGCCTTGTGGGATTAGTCTCTTTAGATGTAAGGGAGGGAAACTAGGGTACAAGCATATGGAACAAATCTTGTTTAACTAAGGTCGTTGTGGGATTAGTCTCTTAAAAATGAAAATGGAAGCTTTTGGTGAATCAGTCCCAAAAAGGAAAAGTGCTAGCTTTTACAGAATAGGAGGATGTACTAAACCTGATGAAACTCCTTCAAAGTGATGTTGCATTACACTCAGGTATATCACACTATTCATACTAATGTTGTCATCCTAAAGGCCTTTGTTATATGTATATGAAGGATTAAATGATTAGTGTCTTACGATGGGAGAAGGGACATTGTAACAAAAGAACCAAAAACATACATCGCTTCAGATACCTCATAAAGTTGCACAATCAATTGACAAGAATCACAAGATTTAATTCAAAGCTAATGGTGTCTGAACGAAGCAAAAAAAAAGTGACCATGAAACTTCTAGAAGTAATTCAAAATCATCAACTGTCAAACCATGATGATACAGCACAAAAGACCCACTTGCTTCGGTCCCTCGGAGAGTAAAAATTCATTATGTATTTTACCTTGAGTAGCAGGGCTCCAGGAAGCAGCACGAAGTTTTTCTAAGAGTTCTTCTGCTTTAGCAACAGTAGCCATTTTCATTGCCATGCTCACCTACAAGAATAAACCTTATTGAGCTCAAGATTCAAAATATATCAAACTTGGTAGACTTAAAGTCTTCATAAAGAGAGAGTACCTCTGCATAGTTGTCATAACCAAGTAACTTTGCCGTTTCCAATCGGAGTTTCAAAATTTGGTTGATGATATCAGTGTTATCAAGATCACCGCTGGAAGCTCGGGTGACATAAGCTCGGTATACTTCCTCTCGTAAAGACCGGTTTTGAGCATGTTGCATAAAAGACGTAAAGCTCGGACCATCTAATGTTATAATCCATGGCCCATCTTCAGCATTAGCATTTTCATGTCCCTAATGAATAACATCAGTTCATCAATTAGTTTTTCACTTCACTTTTCACAATGAAGACAGATAAAGCATGATCGAAAGGGAAATAGTTGTGTGGTACAAGCAATCAAAGTCTAAATAAGAAAGCTCAACCATGCAAGCAAAGTCACTGAAGAAACCTACCTAAAACTGTTTCTTGAGTTAGTAAGACTGTTGCTTGAGTTTATAGCAGATCCCCCTATGAAAAAAGTAGTCGACCGGCCAGCGAGCAGGAGGCCAGTCACCCACAGGCTGGTCAAAAATTGATCAACCCCGCCATTTATATCTTGATCCAACGGCCTATAAAGCCATAAAGGTAGTACGGGTTCATTTAAAAAGTGTGGACTAACTGGATTTTCGTAATATATAGGGAGGATTTGGTGAATCCACCCTAGTCTGTCCTACAATTATGGGCCATTAGATCAAGAAAGCTACAGGCGAGATTGATCAAAACTTATTATTTTAACACAATTTCTTCATTTTTGCAACAAAATGTCGACTGGCCTGTTAATGACCAGCTCCCTGCCCACTGGCCTGTTTACTACTGTTTTTATAGGGGGCTTTTTTGTGTTATACTCCCTCCGTCTTTTTCAATTGTTATTTATTCCTTTTTTATGTGAGGAGGATTTCAAACATAGATAACAAATGAATAAGACAAGGGGAGTAAAAATGGAGAAGTTGTGTTACAACATGAAATAACAGTGTTAAAACTAAAAATAAAAATAAAAAGTCCACTCACTGACTCATCTAATAGGGTGGACTCATAGATCCTACTTCTATAAATATGTATAAAAGCTGGTGAACACCTTTGATGCAGCTGTTTGGGCAGCCAATCCTAGAGCAGTTGCAGGTAATCCTTCGATTTCTTTCTTATCAGTCACTAATTTCTCAAAATTCTTTGTTGCATCCAATACATTCTCACCAAACTTTTGAGAACATTTTTTCAGCTCCTGCAATAAACATCATAACAAAAAAATATAGCCACAAGAGGCTTTCAAAAAAAACGATAATATCATCAAAAGCAAATCCCCTAGCAATACTAGTTCCCAAATTTTTAGAATAAGAAGGGGAGATAAGGATTATTTAAGTACTCGTATATAATTGTCGCAATGGAAACCATTGGCCAAAACATACTTATTAGATAAAGTTAATGACAAAACATAGAATATGGGAGCTAGCAAGCCGAGCTAGGTTTTCTTAAAAGCGCGACAATTATAGTGCATCTTAGAAACCTTGAAATGTGAAGAGTCTTTCACTTCAAGCGCATGAAAGAGAACCAACCTGCTGAATTTTATTAAATTGCTCCCTCTTGTCATCATCAAGAGAAACACCACTAAGAACAGCATCCTTTAGTTGAACTGGAACGCCAAAAAACAAGTTAGAGCCTGAGGTGGTAGCTATATCAAATAAATTCAAAAGCATACTTTAATTTAGGAGGTTAGTTCACCCACATGGGGTTGTGTGCACTGTCGAACATAGAATGCATTAAGAATCTTTAAGGGCGACCAATCCTGATCCCAAGTCTGCTGACGTTATTGCAGAAAATATAAGATCTTTTACAAAACGACAGAGATGCAGCGTAAATCAAATCCCATCAAAAAAACAAGGTCCTTATTCAGGTGTTACAACATTGTAATGCCTTGACTATTTATGTATGATTGTACGCATTTCTCTTGGTGAAAACTTAGTATCTTCAACCAACTGAAAACAGTTTTAATTTGATAGGGTGAAAGTATGAAAATAGGGTGAAACGGTTTTAAATTGATGTCGTGTGTAGACTTAGTAAACCCGACCCATCCTAAATAACACAACCAGAGTCTAAACATGACAACCAAAAGTGGACCAGAATCCAAATGGAATGACCTGAAACAGTCTAAAATGGAATGACCAGATCTAACATGCCCTAAACACTAGAAGTAACTAATCTAAAGCAAAAACCTTAATAATCACGACCCTAAGTGACATGTACCACCTTAACTGAAATGACCCGGCCCCAAAATAGCTCAACCTGAATTTGGGTAACACGTTTGAAGCAAAGAAAACAGATTAAGCATCTCTACGAAAACTTGCTCAACAAGTGTATACATTTTGACAGAATTGTCTAAGCAACATAGAAAAAACGGGTATAACAATAATCAAACCTGGGATTCTGAAAAGCTTTATAATTATGAGCAATTGCTATTAAACCTTTTTTTCCAACTTGCTCTTAAACCTTGTCCTCTCACATAAATGTAAGATTATATATACTCTCTCCATTTTTTTTGAATCGGGCCAATTTTCCCTTTTTGTGAGGGGAGAAGTGTGTCCACCATGGGGATACAAGAAGATAGAGGGAGTATTTTGGTTAAATGGATGACAGGTAAGACAGAGCATATACTCCAGTGTACTACTCCGTATATGTTCAGGTGAGAGATGAAAGTTGGGAACAGAATATTCACAGCAATCATATTAGTATACGTGCTGACAAAGAACACTCATCATTTATATAGACTCATAGACTCTCAACTCCGAGCCATTAGGCAGAGGGGCAAAATTAGCACCGAAAACTTTAGAAAAGAGGTATTCCCTAAATCCCACCTATATTGTCTCCTTTGACAAGATTTAAGAAACAATGAAAGAATATCATAATCGACTCTTCACTTACAAGTTAGAAGTACCAACTTACCCTTTTAATGCGTCTCCAATAGAGTATCTATTTAAATACGGATTGTGTTGAAGTTCTCCCTTTTGCCTTACAAGATATAAAAGACCGCCATTTATTTTAGGATGGACCAAAAAGAAAATGGGGACAGCATAAATGGTATGGAGGGAGTAATGGAGTACATTACATAACAAGTATAATATCAAAACTACTCTGAATCTCTTAACCAACAAATTTGAAGTCCACCATATCTAGTCTAGTAAAACCAGTACAGAACTTGCACATGTACATCAACCATTTTTACTTGCAATGAAAGGTAAACCACAACTAATTTCCAATTCTTGCTACGCTGATGCAATTGCTAAGTCAAAAAAATAAATAAACAAGATTTAAATGTCTCACTTTCAACAATCCTTTTCTGAGCTTCGCTCAGTTGTGGCCAATCAGAGGATTCATGAATAGCTTTGAATGCATTGTAGAGGGGCTTGCTTTGGCCCAACCTGAGCTCAAATTTCACCTTCTCAGGCTACAAACACAACTAAAAAACATAAGCATTAAAGACTACTGAAGCAAAGACGAGAAGTAATGAAGCACCAAGGAGTGTACAAACTCAAGTACACAGTGATGAATAATAAACTGGCTACAGCATAAAGCTTCTAAACCGCCACAACCACACTTTTGCGATCCTCAAAAGGTCAACTCTAGTAGTGTGACTGTGTGAGGTTCAGAACAGTCTACGCCATGAGCAACTCGGGTATATTACTCTCTTTTTTACCAATCAGGAAGCAAGGAAAAGGGTCAAACAAATAGGATTAAAACAGTCAAACTCATCAAGCACTCTTTAATCCACAATGACAGGATTGAATGAAACAGGATTACCAATAAATTTCCATCTCTAGCCATACATCATAGCTACTATAACTATAACTATAGTTAATCGGAGTACTTCGTCTATCCCAGTGAAACTTTTATTTTGTCAAAGGTAATCAAAAGGTTGAGGCAAAGGGTAGCGAAAACTCAAGTAGAACGATTATATGCATACAAGGGTCTCATTCAGCTAATCACATGAGGCATAAGAGGAGGAGCAATCTGTAAGAAACAAGCATAGTGGTTACCAAATAAAAGTCAGATGGTGTAATCGAAAACGGGTTAATGATGAGAATCCAAAGGGCAAGAACTCAAACCTGAACTTCCTCAATAGCGGCGCGAAGTTCAGGAGAGTCTTTGACAGACTTAAGATGGTTAACAATCCCCCAAACCACAATTAACCTATCAAGAATCTTCTCCAATGGCTCCACCAACTTCTCCCATTTCGGCTCGACTCTTCTTTCCAACTCATCCAATTCACTCTCCTACACGAAACAATCAATAATTGAATTAAGATCAGTCGATTGCTCAGAGATAAAACAATCTTGCAATGCTAGTAAGCCGCATGACATTTATTTATTACTGTACTAAAATATCGAAATCAACAATCTGGCAATGCTAGTACACATCATTCAAAATTGAGTGACGAGAGTAGATGATTACGAGGCGTTGGAGCAAGGCGCGAACGCCAGGGCGGACGTGATCAGCGGTAATGGAATCGAAGGGTGGGAAATCGAAGTCGGACAAGAGAGGGTTAGAGGAATCGACATCGGCGGTGTGAGAGGTGGTGGTAGAGGCGGCGGCGGCCATGAGAGAGGGTGGTGAAGAGGAGGTGGTGCGGTGGTGAGGACGGCGGAGGAAGGAGTGAAGAGAAGGGGGGAGGGAGGTACGGCGGTGGTTGGGAGAGTAGCGGAGGAGAGAAGGGGACAGAGAAATAGCAGACGACATTGATTTGATTTACTACTCTTATACTCCCTCCGGTCATTATTTATTGCCCCGCTCACTTTTGCACGTAAAATAAGGAAGGAATATAAAATGGTAAAAAATGATGGTGGAGTAGTGAAAAAATGAATATAAAATGGTAAAGAAATGAATGGTGGGCCTTAAAGTATAAAATTCAATGACATTTCTTGTAAATAAAGGATAGAAAGAGGGATAATATGGTAAAAGTGTGAGATAGAAAAGGAAAGTGGAGAAGTGGGGCAAAAAATAAAAACCTGGCAAATAAGAAAAGTGGGGCGATAAATTGTATCCGGAGGTAGTATATCAGTGGACTGTGGAGTACTGGTCTTGGACTCCGTACCCGTGCAATCATAAAATATTTTCCAGAGGTGGATCAATGGATTAATTCAAGAAAATAGAGGATTAAAAGATTGTACTAAAATAATAAATTTAAAATATAGTGAGGGTAGAATGGTAAGTGTGGGTAAATAGAAAATAATAAAGATGAAAAGGGTTGTAAATAGTAAGGGTAGTATGATAAAAATTATGGACCAAAAAGGAAAGAAATGAAATGGGAAGATAAAAAAGAAGTTGACCGAAAAGGAAATTGGGAAGATATAAAGAAAATGGAGGAAGTAATATTTCGTATAACTTTTAAGGTTGTATCTTAAGATGAAATAATTTTTTAATACCATATTAATTATATATGGAAAAAAAATATAAAGGGAAAAACAAGAGGGACTTCGTTAAAATAAAATGTGACTGAAGCATGATTATTAATATGGACAAACTTTCGACTCATCATAGATGACACAATTTAATCACATTATCATAACCTTGAACAATTGCTAATCTAACCACAATTTAAAAGGAAATCACGTGATTAGGTTCTCTAACTTTTGGGAAAGTAATGGAGGCAGGGGTATTTAATAGCATTATCACTAACATTTGGAAAAATATTTTGGGTAGATGCATCATGCATGGGAGATACTTCAATTTAACTACTCCCTCCGAGTTCCTATTATTGTCCCAAAAGTTTTTGGGGTGAAAAATAAGGAAGAGGAAATGAGTGGTTCATAAAAGAAGGAGGAGGAGAGAGAAATGGAAGAGTAATTGTGAACCACACATTGATAGCCAAAAAAAGAAAGTGGGACAAAAATCAAACTCAGCCCAAAAAGGAAAGTGGGACAATAATAGGAACTCGGAAGGAGTATTGTTTATCATTTTAGAAACGGACTGCAAGTAAAATTTAAAAACTATTTATACACTCGAAAATGAGTTTAATATTATTATCATAAAAAGTGGACAAAATATACATAAAAAAATTATCATGTTACTTATCCCGAGACATTGTAACGTTGATCATAGATCTATCATTGGAGACATTTAAAGTACGAGTATAAATTATGAAATATTTCTACAAACTTGTGACGGATCAAATATGAGAAATAAGACAAAAGTCATGTCTGGAGAATAGCACATGGGTTGCTTGTTTTTCCCCAATTATGTAGTAGCGATATTTAATCCGTTGTAAATTTGCGACGAATATACTCGTCACAAGGGGACATGCTCCTCTTGTAACACAAATTGGATTAGTCATTTCACGTTCTTTCTTTCTATAGGCTCAAAGTTATTATAACAGCACACACTAGAAACAGTTGGTCCGACGCAACAACTGGAAACAACTCTAGTTACCCACCCAGTAATAGACTGTAGACTGTAGACTGTAGACTGTAGTAGTAATATAGGAGTATCAGTTACAAGAGCAGTTTATTGATGCAGTATCTCCTTCCATATATACTTCCACAGTAACAGTAGTGAAAATGAGAAATACATACATAGACATTGTAAATAATGGAGATCAGTAAACAAGTTTCAAATTCTCGACAGATTGGTTTCCGAAGAGACGACATTAACATTGTACATGCATGCTATAGACCGTCTATGCCTTTCCTTGTTCAATACCATCCACCTCCATATGATTCCTATCAATCCAGAAACCAACATCAGAAATCAGATACTCCCTACTTGTTCCGCACTTCCTGTTATAATGTTTCAAATTTTGTTTAGTGTGGTACAAAATCCATTGTTCCAAGCACCGTAAATCACTCCATTTAGGGCATGGCAATATGGCATCAGAGTTAAAGTTGTGACTGTTTTTTAGTCAAGAAGAATGTACTTACATTTACTCCCTGTAACTTAATGAAACGAATCATTTGCCTAACAAAATACATAACACAATACTCCCATGCAAAACACATACCTTGTAACATGTAATTCATGCACTAGTTCTTGTATTTCATACTTTCCTTCTCAAATCCAATTGTTGGGAATTGTTTTGCGTACTCCTCAACCTCATGGCGAAGTTTTAAGACCTCCGACTGAAAGCCATCTGTCTGTAAGGCGGCCACAAAGTCCTTCAACTTCGTTCCTGGTTAGTGAAATCATCATCATCATCATTAGAGAGACTCAATTAAATATTCTATCATTTGTAGACCTGATGTGAGACGGTCTTTCAATGACTATTGCGACATATGTTACATCTAAACTAAAACAGTTGCCTGTAATTGCCAGATGGTTCACTATTGATATAGAAAACAAGTCACTGGTGATAACAAAATCACTAAAATATGAAAAATGGTCATTAATTGATAGGATCATTGACAACGTTCAAAGATTAATCTTATCATCAGTCGTGTCATATGTGAACGCGTATAGGTTTATGTATGTGCAGTAACAAAAACACCTTTTAGTGCACAAACCTTTTGCCTCAGCCTTGACCTTCAGAGCTATCTTCACGGCGGCATCAAAGTACTCAGCCACCTTAACAAAATCTTCCTCAATGAAACCCCTAGATGTTAGGGCCGGGGTTCCTAGAATACAAAAACACCTAGGCTATCAGCTACTAGGATTTCAAACAATATAGTGCACCCAATGGACTGATCATTTACCCATCCTGATGCCACCAGGGACCATAGCAGACACATCTCCAGGCACTGTATTTTTGTTGGCTGCAATGTGTACAGCTTCCAGGACCTTCTCTACTCTAGAACCATCAATGCCCTGAAAAAACACACACAATATCTTCACGTAAGTTCAACATCAGGTTACCCTTTCTAACATGTTACGCATAAAGGAAATAACTCCACCGTTATGCCAGTGTATTATAGATGTTATTTTTGTGTGAAGCACAATTTAAAACCAGTTTCAAGCCAGGTAGAGCCACAAGGGCAACAAGACTTTTCATCCGGAGTTTTAGTACCATTGCCTTACCAGAGAATCAAACTGGATACCTCTGGATAAGCTGGATCAACCCCTTACCATTTAATCAAACTGTTCGGGGTATAGTTACAAATGCTGAATAAATTACTGTACGAATCTGTCAAGTAGATCGGAAGGCTAAACGAAATATTAGCCAGCATTACTGAATCCGGAAGCACCAAGCAACTTAAATCAGATAGAGGTGCCAAGAAGAATATTATCATTACCTTATTCTTCAAGTTCACTAAAACTAAATGGTTCTCGGTTCCACCGGAAACAAGGTCATATCCCATCCCTGTCAATGCCTGCAGAGCATTGGCATAAACAAGGTTACAAAAATTCAAATAAGTTCAACTTTTACACATATATGGCTATGTACTTCAAAAGGTACAGACATGCAAAAATGAAAAGGAAAGGTCATTTAGAATGTTTATTGAATAGCAGCCTAACATGGCTAGATAACTTACATCTGCAAACTTTGAGCTATTGCTCATAACTTGTTCTTGGTATGCTCTATATTCAGGAGTCGTAGCCTGCATTAACACAACAAAATTTTCAAATACAAACCTGAAAAATCCATACAGGTCTTGGGAGCAGCAAGACATTCATACAACAAAAGTTCACAGAAAGTGTTGGAGAGAAAGGGAAGAACAGAGGGTGTAAGTTGATATGTATCTAGTTACTTAAAAGCATGTGTCTGTAGTAGTTTTGTGCTGTCCTCAGAGTCACTAGCAGGGGCGAGTCCAAGTACATCCATGGTGTAGCACGTGCTACACCATGAAAAAAATTAAGATTTTTTTAGTCAGTTATAGCATTAATTAAGGTATTAATAACAAAACTATACCTTCAATATATCAAATATCTTCCTAAGCTATTTACTCCCCTAATTAATCTCCCCCAATCAATCTCCTTCTCATTCTTAATTACCATACTATCCTAATTAATCCCCTGAATTAATCTCACATTCTCTCATTCTCTTAATTTCAATTTGTACATTATTGCTACTACTCTCTTATTCCCTCTTTTTCCTAAACCATACCAAACGTTTACAATTTTTCTAATTCCAAAAAATTCTTTCTTAATTTTCTCGATCTCTTTATTCTTGGTTAAGATGATTTCCTATTTTACTATAGTCGATCAATAGCTATGACATTCATCAAAAAGAAATTACGAAATAGCGTGGGCGATGAATGGTTACATGATTGTGTAATTACTTTTTGTAGAATGTGAAGTATTTTTGAAAGTAACAATTGACGAAACTGTAACAGAATTCATTAATGAGAACTCGTCGAATAGTATAAGTTAACGTTGTCGTGAAATTGTGTTGTACTACATATTTTGTGCAAAGTAATTTTTGATCATGTCGTCGCCTTTTATATTGTGCTACACCAAAAACTAAATCCTGGAACTAGAGTGAAGAAAGCAGCGCCGCCTACATCAATCGGACTTAAAATCTTCTTTTTGGTCTCAGCTTCATTAAAGTACACTAAAGAAAATAAAGATGGATAGGACTAAAAAAAATAAAAACAAGAGAACATCATGTAATTCCAACTCAAAAGATTGAAAGGAAAAATAATCCAGCATTTATGATCTAAACATGTTTACAACAAGATATAACATAATCTGCATATTTACACTTGACAGACAGTCCAAAAACGTGTGAAGTACTCGTCCTACGAAGATATCTGAGCAAATCCAATAATAATAATAATAGACACAAAGCAATGTCAGATTTTGCACCTGTTTTAAAGCAACCGCTAACGCAGTGATTGTATGATTATGAGGACCACCCTGGAGTCCAGGAAAGACAGCCTGATTAATTTTGTCCTCAAAGTCATACAGCACCTGCAAAAAAAGGTGGATATGAATGCACTAAACAATGTATAATGTAGTAAAGCATATATATTACCAATAAGCTTCGCAGGAAAAACATCTACAAACTGACGCAAGACGAGTAGTCAATTTCGAAGTTACGTTTCCATAAGAGTATATTTACCTCTTTCCCTTGTTTGTTAATCTCCTTCACACCCTTCCGAAAGAAAATCATAGCTCCTCGAGGTCCACGAAGGGACTTGTGGGTTGTTGTGGTCACAACATCAGCGTAATCAAATGGTGATGGTACAACCCCAGCAGCTACCAATCCACTAATGTGAGCCATGTCTGCTAACATGACTGCTTTATGTTTGTCACACACCTGGTGAAAGAGCACAAGTCAAATATGAATATAAGATCAACAGCAGCACTTGTAAGCAGAGAAGGGGTGGCTCTTGTTAATTGTTATGCAACAAATTGCATGAAGTAAATCTGGAGGCCAAAGTTGCCTTGATTAGGTTACCTTGCGGATACGGTCATATTCATAAAGCCTAGCGTAAGCACTTGCTCCTGCAACAATTAGCTTTGGCCGGAATAGCGTGGCACTTTTCTCCAGCTGCAAAAAAACACTCCCAGCAAAACTAGTGAGTCTTTGGTAGTTATACGATGAAGGAGCTGGTCAACAAAAGTACAAGGTAAAACTTGTGCATACAATTTGAACAAATGTAACTCCTTCGATTAGCATCCAATATTCAACCAATGCTAAAGAACTTTAACTAGGTTTTAGAATGTAATACAGTATGAGAAGAACTTTTGAACAAAAAATTACACATGGTTGTAACTGCAATAAAAAGGCCTGATGCTTCATAAGAATGAAAAGAATTCTTTAGGGCACGTAAAGGAGCCTACCTGATCATAATCAATATATCCAGTGCTTTCATTCAATCTGTACGGCATGGTCTCAAAAAATATTGACACAGCTGATATCTTCTTGGTATCAGTCTGCAACACAATAAAGAAATTATACAGTTGTTTTAAGTTGATATTGTTTATAACTTATAAATTACATTATTGATACAAAATGGAAGCAGAAACAACTCTGCAAGTAGCATTAAACTTTTCAAAGGTGCGTATGATGGAGCAACAGACCTGATATCCATGTGAAAGGTGTCCACCATGAGGAAGATCAAGTGCCATGATTCTTTCATGAGGCTTCAAAAGAGCGGTGTAGACATGGAAGTTAGCTGGTGATCCAGAAAGAGGCTGGACATTCACTGTAGGAAGATAAATTACAGCAACTCAAAATTAAGACAATAGATGAATATACATGTTTGCGACAAGAATGAGATTTTTTTCAAAAAGGAATTACTCTATCTGCTAGCATTGCTATCACACAGCAATATAGTGTACTGACAGATAAAATTTGAAGCATCGTGCATATCAATGAGAAAATAAATATTCATTCATCAGAATGCAGACTGTATACCTCCCCATTTCGCAGGGTCCAACCTAAATGCTTCCAACGCACGCTTTTGGCATAAGGTTTCAGCCATGTCGATATACCTGTACAAAAATTATAGTAGTATTAAAATACCGCGTGAAAAGGAATTACATATATATAAATGCACTGGTAAGATAGAAAAGAATAAACATACTCATTCCCTCCATAATATCTAGCTCCAGGATATCCTTCACTATATTTGTTGGTCATTACAGAGCCAACTGCTTGCATCACAGAGACTGAAGTGAAATTCTCTGATGGGATAAGTTCTAGACCCTGTTATTTAAATATTAGACAAAGAAAATCAGAACTGGAGGAAAAACATAAAATGACCTACAGAAACAATAGTTCTTTGCAAATTACTCCGTATGAGATACGGTGTCATATTTTGAACTCTACCAGACCTTTCACACCAATAATTCTCTCGTCGAATCTTAGGTTCATTCATCATAATATCAACTATCAAGAGAACAAATTTGGGGCATCATAGAATACAGCTTCTAAATACAATTGAAATATTTAGTCTTTAAAACTAACACACAAAAATTCGATCATTAGACGACACTCTAACAAGATTTATCAATATAACTTCTAGTGCCTCCATTTCAAATACTTTGTCTTCCTCTGACTTTGTTTGTTAACCAACGCCAACTTTGACTACAATAGCTCCAAATGCATATAGAGAATTAGAGAAACAATATCAATTTTATCATGTTTCATTAATTATTTGAAGCAAATATCAGCTAAGCCCCAAAGACAAAATGTCAAATAGAAATAATATACTCCATAAGCCATAAATGAGGCCAGGAGGGAGTAATAAATCAATCTGATCGATAAGGCTACATCAATATTACGTAATATACTACTCCGTATCTAGTCATTGGAGTTGTTGCTCACGAATCATGATCTATCACCCCAACATCGTTAAAATTGTTATAGTGGCTCCTTTCACACAACACACACACACACACAAAAATCGTACCTAGGCGAAAAAATTTATTACTCTCATAGGTTGCTAAAAAAAACCATTACATAAGGTCATCACACATTAGCATTTATGTCCAAAGAGACCCAAGATGAATGTGTCTTGGAAAATTCAATACAGTTCACCGGATTCAATTCCATGTCCAAAATAACTGTCGTTTTCCATAGGTCAATTGCAAATATCTTGTACGGAGTATAATACAAATACGGAGTACTACACTATCTATTACTGAAATTTTCTTCCATTTATGCAAGTGAAACACATAAAAAAATGTTCATAATCACTCCAAACTACTGTATATCTTCTTATCCCAATTTAGTTCCTCAAATCTTAAGATGTGAGTAAATAAGTCAATTTAAGCTTAAACTTCGGCTAGATTGTGGGAAAAAGAAGGTAAAAATAAGAGAGAATAAACCTTCCATTGGCGAGTTTTTTCGTGCTCAATAATGTCAGCAATCTCCGGATCAACAACCTCAAGCGGTGCATTCAATTGCTTCGTCCACTATTTTTCGACAACAAAAAAAAATTGCGCCTGATTAATTCAGTTCTCCTATAAACGAACGAATACTTAAACAAAAAAATCACTCAAATCAAACAAAACTGAGAAGCGGGAGAGGTACTAACAGAAACGCGATTATCCGTATCGTATGCAGCTTCAGTCGCCTGATCAAACAAACACATCGAAATTGTGAATTTCAATTCAATTCAAAAGTATTCTCCCTTCATTCAATCATCATACGTTCGTTTGAAATTCTATTCGCATGTGTAAGGAATCGAAATGAAGTACTCCTTCTCTCCGTTCACTTGAATTCGATACGTTTGTTTAATCTCGTGAACGGAAAATAAAGCAAACGTATCAAATTGAAGAGAACAGAACAGAGGAAAGTGGAGTAATAATTAGAAGGAGAGAAGACGAACCATGTAGAAGGAAGGAGTGGCATTGAAGGCGGTACGGAGAGGTTTGTCGACGGAATTGGAGAGCCTGCGAAGCGCCATAGCCATCGCCATTGTTGAGCCCAAGGTTCTCTCTCTCTCTCCCGCGTTAATGGTGAGATGATTTGATATTGGGTGAGTTTTCAGTGGTTCCTGTATTTTAAGATTTTCGAATTACTCCCATCCTTTTTCCTTTTTTGTCGTTTCCTTTTTTTCCTTTTCACTCTGGGCGTGGTGTGTGTTGCTCAATCAATTGTGCTGCTGCTTCTTGTGCCTTATCTACTATTCGTATCATCATGGTGTACATTTTTTGGATCATAAGTAAAGGTGCGATTGGGATTGGATCTTACCAACCACTCAAAATAAAATGAAATTATGTGTGGCCAAATCCAATTCTTATCATTTTTTCCTCAATCCTCTATATAAAAAATTACTATAAAAAAAAAAGTAAAATCTTAGGAAATTTATGTTAAATTATTTCAAGTAAAATATATTTTGTCCAAAAATATAAATTACAAGAACGGGAGTATATTATACGGAGTAGTATTGCTGCATCTCTCATCAATAAAGTCGTCACACTTGGTAGTTAGTAATAACGCACCCTACCTCTACCTATACTATTGGCGCGTCATAGACTTGACTCCAATTAGCTTGATAAAATTCTCAATTCGTTACTACTCCTTTGTTTAGTTTTGAAATTTATTTGATCATTAAAAACATTACTCCCTATGTAATTGATAAGTTATCTAGAAAATTGGGTAAGTTTGTAATAAGTTTCCAAATTACAATTCTTAGAAATAATTCTCACGATATCACTTTTGCACAATATATCCTTACTTGTCATATCTCTTAATTAGTAGAACAAAAGTTGCAATTTTTTCACCTAGTCGATCGTCTTTACGAGTACTTTAATTTGGAAAAAAAAAATGTACAGTGTTTTTTTGATATCTTAGAAATTGGGTTATGACTTGTCAAAGTTTATTCGTTCAAGAAACTTTGATCGAACTTTACTTACGATCATGCAGAAATCAAGTATGCAGAAACTTCTGGAGATTTACAACTTTATAAAAAAAAAATCGTGGCGTTATAAAATCATGACTACAAGATATGAACAGTTAAAGTAATTTATGAGAAAAGTAGAGGCATTTCAGAGAATGTATGTATATATATATATATATATATATATATATATATATATATATATATATATATATATATATATATATATATATATATATATAGAGGTTCACATAAGGCCAACAACTCTTATAAGTTCATAAGTTCCAGTGTTAAAGTTACACAAAAAGTGCTTAAAGTTACACGAGATGAATGTTAAAGTTGCACTTTATCACTTGAAGTGATAACAGTGCTAAATGTTATAGTTACATATCAATCTTGAACAAATGCAACTTCAACGTATGTCAACTGTAACTTTAATATAGACTTAATTACATATGGTGAACTTATTTGATCCCTTCTCTCTATATATATATAGAGTCAAGATCCGGTGAGAACCACAACTCGTTGAGAACCGTGAGAACCTCAATAAAAACTCAATTATTATTTTTTTCGAAAATTTAGATGACTAATTTACCCATAGCTTAATTTATTCAAATGTTTTATTAGGCATAACTAATCATATTTTATTAAAAATATTAAGAAAATTGCTATTTATTCACGAAAAGTTAAAAGGGTACACTGAAATGCAATTTAGGTACACTAAAAGTGCAATAAGGTACATCAAAAAAATTAGGTACACTAAAACGAGTATTAGGTACACTAAAATTATATGTTTCCGTTTCCGTCACTAAACAAGATTTTTTTTACCGAAAAATATGTTACCCACCCATTAAATTTTACGACGAATTCAAATATGTCATTAAATTTCGAAAAAAATAATAATTTAATGGAGTTCTCAAGGTTCTCATCAAGTTGATGGTTCTCACATGAACTTAAATCTATATATATATATATATATATATATATATATATATATATAAACTTCGGGTGTCAGGGATACCATGAGAATTATCCCAAAAATATCTATGTCTAACTCCAACAAGTAGTAAGGCCGGGTAAATAAGGGTCGATCTCGATCACAAGGAAGGCCAGCATTCGGCATCCTACGGACCTGTAGTCCAATTTTTGGAGACTGCTCATCGAAAACGCTTTCGACAAATTGAGATTTGGCCGGCTTCATGCATGCGAGTTGAAACCTGCAATCCGGGGCTATCTGTGAACAAGTTGGGAATATGAAGTTTCCAATGTGTTTGTCCGAACAGTAAAGAAAAGAAGGCGGGATAGGAGTTGAAGAGAGGTCCCACCGCCCTCCGGGCAGGGCAGCCAAATTTGATATGGGTTAAGTCGTCTCACTCAATCAAGATAATCCTAATGCTACTAACAAGAAGATAGCGGCAAGTAAGGTATCGTATCCACAGGGAAGCGGTTAAATTCGTCTAATAGCTATGGCGATTCTAAAATGCTCTAAACGGTTGATTGATGGAAAAAATATATAAAAGACTACTAAAATACGATACTAAATAATCGAATCTAACAATGAGATGAAAACTAAGGTCACGGGTTCACAATAGATGTTCTACAATTATGCGACAATAATAATAAACACATAAACATGCTAGTCGGCTATAACACGTTCTCTCGAATCGTGTCAACCTAGGAAGGATCTAACGGGCTCTCGCAACTTATTAGACTCCCTACCAAATCGCGCGTGATCTAATCCTAATTCGGCTTTCGCACAAGAACTAGAATTTCTCAAACAGATTAAAATGTTGTGGCCTTTAACAAATTAATCGACAAACAAAACACGCGAAAGTGGTACTAGCATAATTATAAATTTAGTATCAAAGCAACATAATCGTATAATAATCCATCGATCCCCTCTACCCTAGCGAGAAAATTAGCTACGCATGATAATTACGAAACAACAAATCGCATACATGGAATTCATGATAAAAAGGTGAAGCAAATAAATCTAACGTTAAACAAACAAGAAGCTAGCGAACTAAACGGAACAACGAATTGCAAATAAAGAAAATTACGACGGACTAAGTAATTTACGATAAAGATTGAAACGTAAAACTGAAAATTGCATAAAACAAATTTACCGAAATCGAGTACGAGTTGAAACCGAGTGCTAGAATGCTAAGAGTCACGAGTTTTCTAAGGAAAATAATCTAAGTATGTAAAAGTGATGCTAATCCTCAAACTACAACTCCTTAGTTATAGAAAATAGGCGGAAATAAACTGGGTGTGCACGCCGGCCGGCTGGCAGGCCGCCTGCCACATGCAGGGGCCGAAGCGCAGTATAAAATCAAGCTTAAAATGCATTTGTGTCATGTCGGCCGGCTAGCAGGCCGCCTGTCAGGGCAGGCTGGCGCGCACAACACTAATAAAACAAGTATTGAGCCGCTTTCCATGGCCCAATGAATCGACACTTCTCATTTCTTCTTCGCCTAGACGTCCTTAAGCACGGGTTTTGTCTCGTGATCGTTCTTCTAACCAGATATGAGTGTAAATGCACCTAAAGACCTGAAATCGTGTAGAATCTACAAAAACACTCACTCAAAGCAAAATGTTAGAAGAAACGGCTCTAAAGAGCGCGTTCGTTCCGACCGGAAAAGACAACGGAATCGAGGGAATAAAACTATATAAACACGACACATCACTAAGCCACCAGCTGCTGTTCATGTCAATTAAAACTTTAAATGTGTAAAATCAATATATAAAATTAACCACTAAGCGAACCTGAGAACTACCGTCCCAGAGCACCTAGTCCTAACCACTAGGCTAAGACATTTTCGGATGGTTTAATGTAATGTTAGGGTGACTGATATACTAATATGGACTTCATGAAGGTATTATTGGAACAAAAATAGGAAGCAGGTAAGGAGGTAAGGTAAACATCAAAGATGATGGTATTCATTCGTTTTTTTTTGAGAGAAATTAGACTAAGGTATAAGGAGTATATTACGGCCTTACAGGATGATTAGAATAACTAGATAATACTCCCTTTGTATCAGTTAAATTGTCCCGTATTTCGTTTTAGGTAATTTCTTAAAGATTGTCTCATTTCTCGACTTTCTTTTTTAGTTTATTCTTTTTTACAACTTCGTCACAATTTCGTCATTTCATTAACTTACCCTATAAAGTTAGTTATCATTGTCTATATATTCAATCATCACATAATTTTCTTAGTTACGAAGTACTTCTATGCAAAAGTAAATGAGACAAACATTTTGAAACGGAGGAAACATAAGGTTTCAAATAACTTAATTGAGGTATAAAATTTTAAAAATATTATTTGAATTTTGAAGTATAGCATATGAATTTTCCCTAAATGTAATGAGTTAGACGGAAATTAGATATTGAAGTTGGCACGGTCCAGCACGCCCCACGACCCATTGAGGCACGAACCTGTTTTAGCAGGGCTCAGCACGGTACATACGACACGCTATGGGCCACAGTTTGAGGAAAAAAAACCATGCATAGGTACGACACACCCAAAATATAAAGAAATAAACCTAAATTTGAGGATTTGGTAAGGTACTCTCAGGCACCGCACAACACATCGTGGGCCGTGTCCGAGGCGCCTTTTCTTAACAGTGGCACGACACGAAGTCAATTTCCTTATGCTTGGCTCGTACCATTTTCTCTCCCAGACACGAGCAGAGGTCACTTCCATGTGGAGCGGAAAGAGGCAGTAGGGAGCGTGTTAGGGGTGAACACGTTTGGATGGTTAATACGTATAGATGTGAAGATGTAAGGAAAAGGAGTGGATCTGTAGATGCGGCTAGTATAAAAGCCCACAGTGAAAGCCAAAACCAGCAGCTTCACTTTATTATTTCCCCCGGCCCCGGCCCCGGCTCCGGCCCTCAATAAAATCTGCTTGCTTGTGTATCTATCTGCCCCTGGATTTGAGACCACCCACAGGCCACAAACCAAAACCACTGCCCCATTGCCCTACCTCCTTACTTACTTATACTACCCCATTTCCCATTAATAAGAATAATCAAAATTGCAAGATTGGAGCATGTTATGCATTTCATGAAATAAAATAATTGTAGTGAGTATTGGTTGGTTAGTAAATGGAGGGAAAAGAGGAGGCTAGTAGTATTAGCAACACAAAGACAGCAGGCATCAACAACAATAATAACAATAACAATAACAATAATGAAGGATTATTAGCAGCAGCAGTAGAAGACAGCAACAAAGTAGCCGGCGTTTGTGCCCAACTTCACTTGTCTGAATCGTCAGTGGATAAAGATGTGGTTTTACGGAGAATACGAAAACGTAAATGCGTGAACAAGGTGAAGAACACCTTCAACTCCCTCGTAAGCTTCAACAATCCCAACAATTCTTCTTCTTCTTCTTCTTCTTCTTCTAATTTGGATCAAAGTTTGGTTGACCTTCTTGATATCTTTTCCTGCCCCTAGGCTAGGGGCCGGGTGTGCAACATCCGGGTCGGACCGGACCGGACCCGGTGCACAGCCCTACCCTAGCTAGTAGTTACTACAGTACATACTTATTTATTCCATCCCTAGCTAGTACTCCTAGTAGTACGGTACCTTCTTGCATTGTAATGTCCTCACTTACGGACTAATTGTATGTGTTGTTATATTACTCTCTTCTTATAGTGTTATGTACGAGAGTATGTATCATTTCCCTTCCGTGATATGTGATCCAAACACTGAAAGATTAATTATGATCCAAAAATTACAGCTAAGTTAGAGGGAGAGACTCACTCAATTGAAACTGATCTATGCTTGTAACTTGTACAATAAGTCTGTAAGGCAACGAAATTTGAATTTTAAACATATGCACCAGCCGGGAATCGAACCCGGGATTTTATACATGTATTATAGAGTTAATCAGATTCTAAGTCTTTTGAAACCACGATTTCAGATTTTATGCACCTTCTTGAAAATTTTGCTCTAAATTATCCTAATAATGGTCAAAAAAAATAAAAAAAATAATACTCCTTCTCATCCATTCAATTCTTTACACTTACTATAAAGGTAGATAGTACATTTCCGAGCAGTTAAGAGGATTATACAACCAGTTGTACATAGTTCTATGTACAATTGATTTTACAATTTTGAGCTTTATCAACAAAAATTTAAATTTTGCTGTAAATTTTCTGAGTTTTAGCGTAGAGTTGTTGAGTTATAGTATTACATAAATGTTTAAGCTCAAAAACTTAAAACTTAGTTCAGCCAGTGTATAATCCTATTTTCCTATTTCCGATTTCCGACCCAAGAATTTCATACGGCCTAAAGTGCTGACAAACATAAGAGTGAACAGAGGAGGGAGCGAAGTCCGAAGAAAAACGAAAACAAGAGAGGATCGACTAGAGATAGAAAGTGTGATCATTTCTGGGAAAAGTATGAATCTGCGTAACATGAAGTTGATTCCAATCGTAATAATGGCGATTATTATGGTAGCCGATCTTAACAGCTCAGCTATGGCCTCCAATTCACCTTCCGCCTTCGTCAACAATGTCATCTACTCTAATCGCATTGCCGTCTTCTCCAAATCCTACTGCCCGTATTTCCTTCTCTCTATCTTCCCTTCAAACCCTAATTCTTTTACTTTTATCAATTCGCTCATTATTCCCCTCTCAGTTTGCTGAATTATTCGAATTCCAGTTTGTAATTGCCTGCCTGATCAGTTAAATTATCATAGGGATGGAACCCTAGACTCGGAGTTTATTATACGGTTGAGGTGATAGTTGTTATTTATTTCCCCAAATTGGTGGATTATCGATATGAATTAGTCAAGTGGTAACTATTCTTTCATACGGAGTAATTTTTATTTGTGATGAAGCTGATATGAGTAGCAACTAGCAACAATTGATCTTGCAAAAGTTTTATCGTGAGACCGTCTTATATGAGAATTTGTGGGCCGTGGCACTTGTCTACAATGATGCTGCCTTGCATTTATGCTTGTGCTTCATTGTAGTCTAAAGCAAAGGGTGCTAGGGTACTCAGATTCCATTTGGAGTCCTTGTTCGCTTTTGCCCTTTGATTTAGTTATAGTTACATTTTCTGTAAAAAAAAGAAGAAGCGGCGTTTAAGATGATTAATGTTTTTCCTTTACCTATGACTAGATACTCGATGCGTGCTAAGCGGGTTTTCAAGGATTTTAATGAAGAACCATTCGTTGTGGAACTGGATCTCCGAGGTAGGTTCTAAAACAGTTGTTTGTTTGAGTTGTATGATGGCTGGTGATTTTTTTAGTGTTTTGAAGTGTTTCCGATTCAAATATTATCGACAGATGATGGGTCAGACATTCAAGATGTTCTTCTTGAACTTGTTGGTCGCCGCACAGTCCCACAAGTTTTTGTGAATGGCAAACACATAGGAGGTTCTGATGGTAGGTCAATTACTGTATCTGAGATGTTCTGCTCTATTTAATAGAGTAGAACCCCATGCTCCTCGTTTTTTTTCTTTGCATTCCTCACAATTTATGTCTTCGTCATCTCAGATCTCCAGACTGCTGTTACAAGTGGACAATTGCAGAAGTACCTCTCAAGTAGTTAATTGTGCTTGAGGAGTTTAGAGGACAATCTTATTCCAGTAGTCAGAGGACAAATGTTCGACAAATGAGGTTATATCCATGAATTGCTTGAAACTCGTAAGTACTTGTGTAGAAAAACAGGCTTATACCTCAAACAGTGTAATGTAGCTGCAGTTGTTTGTGCAATTGTGTCCTTGGCCCATGAAGACAAAGATTACTGATGTAATTTTACTGCTTACATTGTAAATAAACCCCTTTTCTTGTTAATGAATGAGTTTGGATCAAATTTAAGGTCGATCTCTGTGCAATTTTCCTTCTTTTTGCGCATTTCGTTTTAGGGTACTTGGTTCTATGCTTGTGAGTTATGCAAGTTTTACTAGTGAAGGGGTAGTTTCCCTGCTTCTGGTCATCAGTCACAGCTGTTCTACTAATAAACAGGATAGGTCATTGATCTGGCCGCTTTTATTTAATCAGGAGCCAGAGTTTATCAACTTTCCTAACATTTGCTTTCAAATTTCAAAAACAAGTGTCTTACAATTTTATGATTTTTTAATGCATTAAAATTCAATTGAATACCTATGATAATTCCATTGCTTGAGCTGATTGTTTACTCGCTAGTCTTGTGAAATAGTGACATCTCCCTTGCTATAGTTTGGTGTCCTGTGCTCTGCATTTATCTCCAGCAATGTCTCGAAAACAGATGCCAAATAAGCCAAGTTAGTAATTTCTCATCTGTTGAAGCCAAACTTGAGACTGAATGCAACACAGTTCAGGATCAGAATGATGCGTAAAGTACTGGTCGCCAGTCAGATTTTGTTGCACTGAGTATCCCTTCGCGGTCTTTGGAGAATGTCAAATGCACCTCCCAGTGCAGTGACTTAAGCAAGTTCTCAACTTCTCCAATTGCACTGGATTCATCACGAATGATCAATTTTCCTCCAGGTCTGACTATTCTATCTACTTCTGCCATCACAGGAGCAAGTTTGCACCTGATTTAAAGGAAAACAGTGATGAACTACCTGAATTGTAAAAGAAAAATGTGCAGTTGTCATTACTATCTAATGGGCCTTACCTTTCTCTCAGCTTTGAGAAAAGATGATCGGCATGCAGGAGATCGTAGGTCCGAGGATATGTACTAAAAGATTCACACCAGTCATGGTAGATCCCGAAGAGGCCTCGCTCATAGATGATGGGAAGTGTGTCAGGTGAATTCACATTGACAACATTAAGGACCCAAATATTTAGGGTTTTCAGAGCAGCTGCAAACCTGCAAACCTGAAGGTCATCGCATAATATCTCTATCTTATTTCCTTGATTGCATTAACTAAATTTCTAATAAATTTACTCCAAAAATAAACAAATCAATTACCCGCCATAAACAGCTCTCATATCCATGACATTCCTCACATCCGACCAACTGATGCCAAGTCCATTAAGATATGACTTCTTCACCACACTTTGCCAGTGCTCGTAGTCTTTTGCAAAATCTTCCGGAGCTGGCTTTCCATAGATTCCCATTTGAGTTTTGTTCAACCAATATGGAGGCGTTTGCAACCTCTTAGGCCACCTCTCTGGCCATTTGCCTCCCCTTTTTGCGTCCTCTGTTGGCACCCGATGAATGCATGATTGGAGTGGAACATACCTATGAGAAACATCTTCAAGAATTAGCCAAAGTTTAGATTCAAACAAATTAATGGCACTTTATTCCCTGTTGTTTTAGGGAGAAGATGTGGTGATTGGGTAAGACTTGTACCATGCGGCATTCGGATCATCATCACTTTGACACATTGAGGGTTTATCCTCTTGCCTTTTATTATAGCAGTCATTGTTGGAGGGTTTGTGGTATACGGCTGCTCCAACCTGATTTAGATCATCTCTTTCCTTTTTCTCAAGTTTCCAGCATATAGATGCCGTGAGCTTGGACATAGCTGAGCAGTAAAACAGCAGCGTCAATTTCCTACATTTGTCTAATGGTAAAAACTGCTTTGACGTAATGTTATTGATACACTATTCTTAGTTAACATTTGAAGTTCAGAAACCACACCTTCCCATATCTCCACATCTTCTTCAAGCTTCTGGTACACAGGTGTAGCTGACCACACAAAATAGCCTCCAGGTCGTAGCACACGGTTCAGTTCCAAAAGAAGTCGACCACCTGCACATCAATTTCAAACAGCTCAATAGCTTGCCCTTAATAAACATGTGCCATTGTTTTAACATTGTAGGTGTGTATGATGTGGAAGAGAAGGAATGGACTAAAGCAATCAATGGAACCCAACACTCCAACTGTACTGACCTTCTTCATGCCAAGGAACCCTACAACGGGCGCAATGAACAACGTCAAACACTCCACTTGGGAATGGGAGTCTCTTAGTACCCATCACAGCCGATATAGCAGGTATGCCTCTTTCGAGGGCAAACTGGACTTGAGCCTCGTGTTCGTCTTTAGGAGCAAAGGACATTGTAAGCACATCCTTGTCAAATAGATAGCCTCCAAAGCTTGCAACACCACATCCAACATCAAGTACTACCCTTGTATGCTTGCCCCATTTTATTTCTGGAACCATCTGTAGTAACAAAAAAGGCAGTTGGTAGTTTATGCTTGTACTGTCTGTATTTCACTGAGTTTTCTCAGTGTGGCCGTGGGTGAATATTTCATGTTTCACATGTCTAGTCAATGCAACTTATGTTTGTCTAAATGCCAGTTAAGAGCTAAGACACACAAAGTCATGATCATAATTCATACATGGTGCAATAAGCAGCACTTGCTGCGTCATAGGCCCATGGTTGTGTTGATATTAATTTGTTCTGTGATTAAAAAGATACTGTTCATGGCAATTCTTTGCATCAGACCAAATTATTCCTCACTTATCTGGTCAAATGTAGTGAATTGGATTGATAAGAGGGTGTATAAATCTTACATCCTCTACCTGATATTGTTCTTCTTTCGAGTAAAAACATGGAAATGGATGATGTACCTTTTCAATGAACTCGATGTAATGTAATGCACCATGTATAAATTGAGTTCCACCACCTGGAAAGGTCAAGAACTCCCCTGAAACTTTCACCCAATTCTGGTGACCTTTCACCTTTGCTAGCTCTGGGTGCGGCACATTGTGAAACCAAATCTGCCAAATCATCCAGAACAGTCAGTAAGTAGTGAAGTGGTCTGCCCGAAATGCCAACTGAGGTAAGCCTAATCTTGTGTGATAAACAGGATTATTTTACCGGAAATTTCTAATGATCTAAATTTTAACTTTCTCATCTATGTGATTTTATGCTTTGCAGTAATTAAAGATAATCTCGTATACCTTGTCCCTACTTTGTGGCCATGGGACGCGTTTCTTGTAACCTTGAGGAACTTGAACAAGGCAAGTTGGGGGATCCTCTGGGCAGTGTCTTTCGCGATGCTCGTAATGTTTGGTTGTACGCAATTCTTTGATTGCTTTCTCATTGTCCAAACAAGGTATATAGTCAGGGCCGGCAGTCACGTTACATAGCTTCCAGCTATAACCATAGAGGCTCTTCTCATCTACCCCCTCAATTTTTTCCTTTCGTCTTTCCTTCTCATTTTGAGACTGGGCTGCCTGAGTCACCCAGGAGCTTTTTGACTCCTTTGACTCTTTTGGGATTCCGGCATTGGGAAGTGCGTTTGATGCACTTCCTTTATCATCTGTTACTTGAGTGGAAGTAGTATCTGTTTCCCACTGACGATCGACTTTCTTGCTTGGTTCTTCTTCTTGCTGCTGAGTCATAACTTTATCTTGCTGATTATCCCCCTCTTTCTGGACTTTTGTGTTTGTTTCTTTGTTGTCATCCTGCTTAGACGAGCTGTTCTTGGTCTTGTCATCAAAAGTGTTTTGTTTATCAGTCTGCTGTAGTTGTTGGTCCTCTGCAGCCTGTTGCTTGTTTTTCTGTTGTTCTTCAGCGATCTGTTGTTTGTTCGGGGGGTTTTCATTCCTTGGCTGTTCCTCAGCCGTCTGTTGTTGGTCATCCTTCCGGTCACTGCTTTGCACTTTAGCATTTTGCGGACGTTGCTTGCCATTTTTGAGGTCTTTCCTTCCGGCATCAATCTGCTGTACACTCTGCTTTACGGTAAGTGTACTCTCTTCAGAGACCTGTACGTGCTGCTCATTTTGCATTTTATTCTCTTCCCCACCGAAGACCTTGGAAATTTCATCAGTCCGAGGCTCATTCTGTTTTACTTTTCCATCAACGTCGTCCCTTTTGGCTTCATTCTCAGCTTGCTGATACGATGCTCCTATGTTGGTTTCTTGAGAAAAGTCCTTGTCAGTCCCCTGACCTGACCTTTCATCATCCTTGGGTTTCTGAGAATCATCGGTTTTCACGACAGCCTCGGGAAGATCTCTTTGATTCTCTTCAAAAGCCTTGGAATCAGACTTTTCGGTTGTTTTAATAGCGGCGGTTGATTCATCAGGTTTCAGGCCGGCAGAAGTACGGTTGGTGGCCTGAGGAGGCACGAGACTGTCGGAGGCAAGCATCCATACACCCAAGGCACAAAGAGCTATGAACAACAAAGTCGTGACGGTCGACACATATGAAGTCGAAGAAGACGGTCTCTTGCTAGTTCTCATCCTTCCCAAAGCCATTAAAAAGAGAAGGGTTGATTGATGATGGATGATTAGTAGGGTTGTGTTATAGAAAGGTTACCTGAACATGGAGATGTGTTCTTGTTGTTTTTGTTTTTTGTTTTTGGAGGTTTGTTTGAAGCAGGATTGGTGATTGAGGTAAAATGGTAAAATGGCTGGCAGATCCAAGAGAGTAGGGATTTTTATTTACCGTTCTTTGTGAAGCCAAGAAGGTAGGGAATTAGTTACAACAAACAAGCATTCCTGACTTCAAGCTGACTGTGAGGCTCTCATGGAGATTGATGGAAGGCTCATCTTTAACCAAAAATTACAGGGAAAATATAATGCATACTGGTCTCAAATCTTCTTCTCCATACGATACACTAGCTATTTATTCGGGAGATCAACCTAATTAGTCGTATGAATTTTTGATCCGATTTTGTAACAAAAAGTCATAGACGGTCTTATGTAAGACAGTACTAATAATAATACCTTCAGCCTATGTAAAAAAAAAAATTAGTGGCTTGAATGCAAAGGGAGGTTAGAGAGAATGTACTCATAGTAGTATAGTACGTCCTCGCTCCTCTTCGTATATTTGATTCCTCAGTTTTCCTTTCACTTTTTGCTAAGAGGTTTACGGTTTTCCCCTCCCCCTTTCTATTTATTTAGACACCATTTTTTCGATCAAAAACGCATAAGTGTAAAGAGACCTACGAATAGAGTCTGAGAAGTACAAACCATGCCAACAAAAAATGTACTACTCAATAAGCATGGCGAGCAATGTCAATGAAACACCAACTAGGAAGTAAACTTCGGTTCAAATGAGCCCAATTAGCTTGAGATGCCTTTAGCGCAAAGCTTACCCAGCTGAGACTTGAGACAATAGTGTAGATCAGCTGTAGCTAAAATAGAAATAAAAACTTAGTAAGGCATGCAAAATGTATGTATAAATACGAACTACATACTCTAAAATTCTAAAAATGTACGGAGTATGTTTCTCTAGCCTCCAAACAAACTCGAGTTCCAAGTAGAAATTAATCATATCAAAGATCTCAGCCTGACTTTTAACATGACTAATAAATTATGAGGCGGTTTTACAATAAATTGGCACAAGCACGATTATTAGTAGAAGGGGTAATACAAATTGTAAACTTGATACTAATGATGTATAACGGTCCACTAAATGAGAGATCCGAGACTCCGTTGACTGCTAACATCCCAAACATATTTGCACCAACAAATTACATTAAGCTCAACTCCAGGTCCGGGAGGGGGCCCTCTCGGACGTTCTGCAAAATTCTACCAGCCCACGCCGAAAAGTACACTCTTGTTCTACCTTGGGAATTGGGATTGATGACCTTGAAAGAGTATTGTTATGGCTTATGTTTCGGAATCAGGCCTTTTTGTACATCACCTTGGAGCACGCGGTTTTCCACTCCTAGAATTCAAATGTTGGGTCACAAATATGACTCCCATCACAATAATAAGGCAACCCACTAACGTGCTAAAGAAGAGGGCTCCCGGTTGCCTTGATTGGACAAATCCATACACGCCATTCTCTGTAACCACAATTATATCGTTCAATCCATCACCGGAGAAATCAGCTGAAATCAAGGCGTGCGTTGGTGGCGCAGGAAGCTCTATTGTTGTCATAATGCTCCCACCAGGAGAAATGACCAAGGCTTCTTGATCCCCGGAGACAAGGATCATTTGTTGATTATTATGTTCATGTACACTTAGGGGAAATGGCTTTAATGTCGGCACCACCATGCCCGCTTCCATCATCCCAGATGGCGACGGGAGATTAGACCATGTAGCCCCTGTCAAGAGCTGCCATTGCCAAACTGCCTCGTGACCATGGTCACCAGGTGAGTAGGATGTCACCTGAAAAACAAATACCAGAGTTCCATGTAACAAAAAATGCAGCCAACAAACATGTGATTTGTGAGCTGGTTGTGTCAAAATGGGCACAAACTATATAACCGTGTTGTACCGTACAACGGAGGTAAAAGTGAGTAATTTAGGATGACAAGTGATCATTTTTCACCTTAAATTGCTTCTGTTGCAGTGTACAATGCTCGCACACAATAATCACTGCAAAATTGGGGGTGTCTGAACACTTTGCCTCAACGTTGAACATTTATGACTCGATTATTGAACCAAGGAAGGCCCATAAATAGCAAATGTACTTAAAGTGTAAGAACTTTAAAAGCCAGTAGGAGGGATCATTCCCCTTTCAATTACACCTAATCTGTCACTGACTAGATAGTAGTCCTATCGGTACTTACTGGTAAGGGGATTCAAATTATCAGAATATGCAATATTTAAGAAATCAACTTAACATCTAAATAAAACCAATATTGTATAAATGCAAGCAATTATAAGACCGGCTTACACTCAAAATTTAGGAAAACCAAGGCAAGGCCATAAGTAAAGAATATGAAGCGAGAAAAACTTACCTCTCCTCTGTTCGTCAAGAAGATAATATCCCCATGGCTTCCCTTCCAATGTTGGTTGCCATCATCTTTAGGAATGAGTATTGGTGTGGCGACCTCCAAGGAACTAAAATCCTGAGTCCTACCAAAGCCTCGAGATAGCTCACCATGCTGAAATAAGTTGAATGGAGAATAATGGTGGCAAATAGAAGCATTGAAGAGTTGCTCTCGCACAGGAACTCCAGAAGTAGCTACTGCCCAGCAAGGTCGGAGTACTTCCATAGATCCACTAACAACAGTTTGCTCAAAACCATTTCCACCAGTCACCTGCAGCAAGTAATATCATGTATAGATATTCCAGGTCTAAAACACTAATCCAACGCCTCAAATGCACAAACAAGTATCAGGTGAAAGAATTACATACCTGTACATGATCTAGCACACCGTCTCCATTGATATCAGCATGAAGGCCACCTTCTTGAAGATGAAGCTGAATGCATTATGAATTGTCATGAAGAAAATAAAATACCAAAGCAAATGCAGAAAATGGAAATTATTACATAATCATGAAAATATAATCACCCTCTCTGTTCATGGATTAGAAGGGCGGGTTAGAAGTTTATTCTAGACCCTTCCATTTGTCTGGTTGAGCCAAAAAAGGATCAAAGACGTAACCAGCACTATCAAATAATAGATGAGATCGGTCAAAACCAACTTGATTCTTAATTCTTTATTTTATTTTCAAAATCTTTTTCAAATCATTTTTTTAAACTTGGAATTTGTAAGCTTCAACTTAATTTTGCGTTTGAAACGGTATTTGTATCATTATTCTTTTTGATTGTGCGCTTTCCTTTTATTTTTATTTGTTTTTTATGGATGACGACTCGACGACCTTAGATATTGATTCATGTTAGCCGACCCCAAATCTTTTTGGGACTAGGGCTCTGATGTTGATGTTGTCGTTGTTGTTGTTGATCAGTCAAAACCAACCACAAAGTGTCCAAACTTACGGTAACCTATCACACAATATCTTTCTCCAAAATTATTAAAAATAAGACTATTTACCAACATTTTTAACAGCCGATCATGCTATTTATTTAACAATTACTCAAATACTCCCTCCCTTTTTATATTCAAATACTTTACATTATTACCCTTGCCTCAAACACCAACTTCTCCCTGTGCTTGTCCTTACCACCAACAGAACAACACCAACATCGGTCAGTACCACCACATCACTACTCGAATACCACCCTCCACACCACCCTTAACTAACACCATCAAGCACCACCGCCTCAACAGTCAACACCACTGGCCATTCCAGACAAATCCCTCAAAAGAAAAGGGAGAGCAGATCTGAGAAGGAGAAGGTGGAGAAAAAGAAGAGAAAAGAGGACGAAAGAGGAAGGAGGATTGTCCAGATGAGGGGGACAGAAGGCGGTGGCTGCAGCGGAGGGATGGAGGAGAGGGAGGGCGGTGGAGATGGCTGCCTTAGGGATCGTGGTAGTTGGGTGGTGGCTCTCTGGTTATGGAGAGTGGTGCACCAGCATCTGGGTTAATCAAATCTTCTGCCGTGGACAGACACTGTATATTAGAGTCAACGCTTAAATTGAGTTTTATTAGTGCTTGGTGTTGGTCGGGGGGAGGTAGTCGTGGTGGTTGGTGGTGGTTGAAGGAGGGTTGTGGTTGGTGGTTGGTGTTAATAGTCTGATAGCAATCGAGTAAAAGACGATTATAGTGGAGTTAAAGGTGAAGCAGGATTGAATGAAGACAATTGTTGTCATTCTAGTAAGAAACAAACGCGCTATAAGGGAAGTGGGAAGAAAACAGAAAAACATGGGGAGTACTTATTTGCTCATCTTCAAAATTGAGAACGTTAAGAAGATCTATATAAAGCACAAAAGTTTCAAGGTATAGCTGTCTTACATGACCTATATACTCTCGAGGCTTTACAGAAACACGAAAAAACATCATTAATGCTTCCCACATTGTGAGAACTATAAGCATTTGAGGGCTTGGGGCTCTTATATGCTATATTAACTTCAAAAGGCTATTACTACTTGGCACCACGGAAAACTAGTCTTAGAATAAGTAACAACACAAATAATTAAAAGCCAAAGCAGAAAAACAATGGTTCCAAACCTTGCAAATTGTACGGCCAGTAGCCAAATGCACAGCTTCAATGCCCTCTTTTTCATGCGCCACAACAACATTAGGAACCCACCAGAGTTTCGTGTGATTTGTTATTGTGGGTATATATTGCAATGGCTGCACATAATCATGAAGTTTATCATAAGAGGTAATCTTGATTAAGGGACACAAAAAGACCATATAAAAAATGAAGCTGAAGGCTAAGCAGATAAGACATTTGACAATGCTAAGAGATGAAAAATAGACATGCCATTTAACTGAACAATTCCTTTACCCTTTATAAAACAGTACGTAGGCATAGCACCACCTCTACATCATCTTTACTAGGACTTGCAACAAGTATCCAACATGGGTGAGTATAAAGATCGCATCGTTGACTGTCATTCAGAAAACTTATACAGCTTTTGACTGACGTGTTCTAGAGTCCATATGTGTAGGAGTTGAATACCCAACACGAATAGGGTTACATTGTAAGAGCATATCCTCTTTGCTAGTGACGTCATTATATTACTGAATCAGAAAATGCACAATCACTGTACCTTCTTTGATTTTGTTGACCCAGCAAAACTTGTAGCTTTTCCAATAAAGTTAGAGATCTTTTTGGTGGAATCTTTTCCTGGAGGATGGTGTTCTTCAGGCTTGTTGAAAGGGTGGTGAGTATTTTTCCCAGCCGTTTTCTTCAATATCTTCCTCTTATGACGTCTAAAATGTGCAAGCTGAAAAGAAGTGTCTTCACGCCTATCCTGTTGATAAAAATCAGGTACTCATTACAATCTGCAAAGTGGAACATTGGAAATCAATCTAACACCGCAACATGGGGAGAATAGAACTTACCCAATGATGAGGCATTACTCCAAGGATTGACTCTCTGAACTCCCTGCACTCAAACTGAAGGAACTTTTCTTATCGCACTTATTACATGTTAGATTGGGGGTTGGGAGGAACGTGCACAGGGGAGGACGATATCAAAGCAAATAAGCATACAACTTGACTTGTATACATCATCAAACAGCATTCATTGCATTTGGAGCTTTCAACATAGATACAAAATGCACATATTGTTAGATGATCTCTGTGATGTAAGACCAGCACTTTGCTTTATGTGATTTTAATTCGCCAGCGACAACAGCCACCTGCAGAGGTTCTTGGTACAAAAATGTGTTCACATTGATAGATGACTTCAGCAATTCTAAATTAACTGTGATTATCATTTTCAGACATGGGTACTTCATATTGCTAAGAATCTACGTAAATCTTCTTAAAAATGTGAAAGGGGATAAGTTAAAGGTGTGAAGCTAGGAAAGTTGGAATAGGAAACATATGAGTTTACCTCTCCAGGGTGACGACTGTTCAAGGAATGAACATCAAGCTTGTAATTATGCTGCGGAATCAACATTGACGCGTCTGATGGCTGGGCTTCAATTTTCTTCACACACAAAAAAATATAGTTAGAATACAGAAGCCAATATGAGGTTTGAAAGCATAAGAGCATTCATCTCTGTGCCAAATAGATTGCACTTACACAAAAGTCAACTTGCATCCACGCAGTAGATAGAACATCACATGTGTAATTGAGAGAGAACGCAGGTCTAGATACTTTCACAATAGACATACCTCATTCTTTCTATTCCATCTGAGCTGGCCACTTTTACCCGCAAAAGCATAGAAGGCAAAATGTCGAAGATCAACTACTTCAGCATTCTCTACAGGCTTTGAGATGAAATAATGGCATTAGCAAAGGCAGTAGTGCCTCCTAAAGTTGTTGACCACGCACACAGCGATTTATTCAACTATGTTAAATGAATGATAAATTTAGTGAGTCATCCTTACACTATTCATACCTCAGTTTCAGCTGCACTCCTCCTATGCAGATCAGCATTCTTCTTTTCTGAAGTCATCTCTTCAAAAGGATCTAAATAAATCTACAGCCAGTTCAAAACCAACAATTAGTATCTAACTACTCTATAAGCCCAATGGACTAACTGCCTGTGTACAAAAAACAAGAAATTCTCTGAGAAGATCAATTAGAAGAAAGAATCCAAACATAATGCCTAAAAGTTGAATTATTCTTCTCAGAATCAACAATATAATCAAAGCAATCTAAAACTGAAGGGATAATTAAAATGATTTGATTGGCTTGAGATGAATAAGAAAAGCTGTTGATTAGAAAATACAGGTTATAAAAATTTAGTAAGCAGAGTTGTACATACATGTGGCTGCACCTCCATCCTTCCACCAACAATTACCAATCCAGCATCTCCGTGCTTGATGGTATAGTTGCTTATTGAGATAGCAATCTCCCTGTGATGAGCGTTATGAGGAAAATCTTCCTGCGGATCATCCGGTAAGATTTTATCACAACTTGGAACCAGCAATCCAAAGAAAAGTATAAAAGTACATAATCTTCAAACCTGTAGATTCGCTTCCCACAACTTCTTGAGGTTGTGGTCAAAACACATCACGAACCATCCAGATGTGACAACCACCAGCACTTGTTTCTGTGGCTGACCAGGCTTGTAGAACCGATCAATAACACCTGTTGCCATAGCAACAGCACGTCTCCCAGAAGCGACACGGACTTTGTCAGGCAACAATGACACCTCAGCAAGAACCCGTGCTTCGCTAAATCCCTCATCAACACGTCTACCATGAGGCTCTAATACCTAGAAATGGACAGTCTCATAGGTTAGTGGCATGTCATATTGGAATGTTGAAGTGTGGGAGACAAAGTGCTGACATGTGACTACCAATTCCTGTTGATAGTAGCAATTAATTTTTCAATCTAGGTACTTCAGTTGGAGTAACAAAAGATTGATAATACATGCATGACAAGGTTGACAAGCTATGTAACTAAAATCATGAAACGTGTGGAGCTGTGAAGCATGCTATCTGAAAACAGCAATAGAAACAAACAACCGACAAAAAAAAAAGACCGCTAAAAAACAAAGTTTTGTCCGGAACCTTAGATGTCTCATATACTCGTACTTTGTAAAGCTCAAAAAAACACGCCTGATCTACGATAAATCCACCAAATCTCATCAGGAGCGTAAACATTACAGGTCTACAGCTAACGTCTGCCTAAGAATTTTTTTTACTCTTCGGACCAAAATAGACCCAAGTGTCCCCTTTATATGCATTGAGAAGGCCTAGGATCTAGATTACTTTGAATACTACTCCTATGCTATTACTCTGCTCCTCCAAAACCTCAATGATACGGAGTAAAAAAAAACTTTCTTTTTATACAAAGATATTTCCTAGCCTCGTTATTAGAAAGCATGATCAAAATTCCTTCTTTCTCACAATGTTTGTACCACACATTTTTCCGCCCTTCATTTGAATGCAGTTCATTCACTCACTCAGATGCTAAAACCTCCAACAGATGTCTCCTCACAGCGAGTCAGCGACAGCAGCCCATAAACTCGTAATGTGGCCAATTAGACAATATCATGCAATACTAACTGGCAAAGCTTCGAAATTTACGACATCTAGAGTCCAACTATCATTCCAGACAAACAAATTAGAAAAATTTAGCAGTGAAATACAACAGAACTCTAACAATTGGTGCCGCAAACAGATCAATCGATCAAAAAAAACCTGAATTTTGGCATCATGAGTGGCGACGAGGACTTCCTTCTTGCCATCGCCATTGAGATCGGCGACAATAGGAGGAGGAAGGCGATCGCCTTCGTATTTGATCGGATAATCATCCAATAGATGGAACCACGACTCTCTAAAGGAGAAATCGCCTTCGTGCTAATCAACATAGCAAAATCAAACAACACAGATAAAATTAAGCAGAGTAGGAATCAGAAGGAGAAAGCTAGGGTTTGGAGAGGTTTTTAGGGGAAGAGGGAAAACCTGGAGAGAGAAGAAGATGGCGAAAGCAGCGAGCATGAGAATCGCCAAATCCCGTTTTCTCATGGTGTCCTATTTTTTTGTCAAGTGATGTCGGAACTGTGATTTACTTATTGACGCTCGACTACACCTTTATGGGTAATGCCGTATGCACTTAGATTTTGACCCCTCTCAACTCGATTTGGACTTAAAAACGAGACTCACCTCAACTCGTAAAAATTGCTCAGTATCATTACTCCCGGTCATCCATTCAATCCTGAGATATTTTATTATTTTTAAGAAAAATGGTAAAAGTGAGTAGGTCTTCTGAAATATGGTCTCTCATTAACTTACTGATAAACTAGATAGAAATGGAAGTAATAATGGTACTAAACAAGTAGGTACGATTAACATAAAAGAGTATACAAATATAAAGATGGTACGCTTGTTATAAAAACATGTACAAAACAAAATTGTCATTTAAGGGTACAAATATGACATAGTACCAGAGTCGTCTCTCAATAAGTTATTGAAAGACCGTCCCTCTCAAGAATTTGTGTAAAGTAAATTGTTTTGTCAAAGGAAAAATGTAAATAATTGATTTGATTGTTCATTTATCGTAAGGTAACATTGGGGAAATCATATTTTATTTTAAATAATTATTGTCAAATTAGAAAAAGTGAAATTATGGATTTTACAATGAGGATTGGGTGTCATTTGAAAATAAGGTATTTTACTAAGTGTTGAGATTTAGTTGGATTTGACAAAATTTCAAAATCCAAATTCACCTCGTTTCCCAAACAAAGTATTTAGGTTAGATCCAAATTTCAAAATGAAATCTTTGTTCCCAAACAGATCATTGATGCAAGGAATTAAATTGATTGGAAAAGGTAGTAAGTTAGGGGTTTGATTCTTACTCTGTGTCATTATGGTAACTCGACCTACTTACTCCGTATTAAAGTCAATTATTGGACATCGGCTCAATGATCATGTATAACAATGAGTTTTTTTTCTTCTTCGTGAGTCATTAGAATTTTATAATGAGTTTGTGCATTGTGACAAAAAAGTTTGTTCTTCATTTGACAAACTCAAATTTTCTAAGATTTTTCCATGAATATTCATTTTAAAGAGTACATACGGTATGAAATAATTAAGTGGAAAAATCATAGAAACTAGAAAGAGGTTTAATTTCGACTAATCTAAGAATTTTTTATAAGAAAGTTATTTCATTTTACGTAAATATACATGAACTTTGTAAAAATCAGGACATAGGAGAAACAACCCCTTGATCCATTTCAGCTCACAAATAAGAGCATTCATATCCAACGAAGGAAAGGGAGACTGACGGTTGATTTTTGGTTTTCCACAAAATTGGGAAACCACCCAAGAAAACAAGTCACCCGGTGACAGAGTGACGAGAAGGAGGCCGATCAACCTAATTTGAATCACACCAGTATCTGATGTCAAGGTTGATATCAGGCTATGAGCGCACGATCGAGTAGAAGAGCAACACCTGGGACTATAGTATCTTTGTCTCATATATCGAGGAATTTACGTTACGAGTGTATGTATTTCTCGACTTACTTTTATCTGATTCATATCTATATTTTGCTTGTATTCTTGGACTAGGTTAATACCCGTGCAAAGCTGCACGGGTATATATAAAAGACTTAAGTAGGTAATCAACATAGTTATTTTATTTACATCTCTCCAATTTTGCATGGGTATTAACCTAGCTATTGAATAAAAAACATTTTCGGCAATGATTATTAAGATAAAAATAATTTAAATCGCAATTAACATAATAAGTTGTTTTGTTAACATATTTATATCTATGGTATTTTCAAATGTTTTAACCTGTGATAAATTATATTACTGTTAAAATATTATAAACTTGTGTCTTTGACGTTTAACAAATGTACATGCCAAAAATATCTTATTAATATGAAACTTTTGATTAATACAGAGTATTATATTAGATTAATAGTTATTATAAATTTTATGATATTTATATTATACAACATAGATTAATATGGAAAGTAGAATGATTTAAGAAGGTGCATTTTGGCGCCAAAAAATCATGTTTTGTTTTCTGTTTTATTATATACTCCGTAGTATAGATTGGTGTTAGGAAATTATTTTCCGAAATTCCGCTTTCGTACCGGTATAATCCTCTAGATGAAGTCGTTAAATCCATATAAATCCTTGAATATATCACTTTAAGATTAATTTTAAATTTCAAAGTTTTGATTATAAAATTCAACTTCAAATTTCCAAAGACAATTACGAAGAATTCAAACCCCACATCATCAATACGACCATCAAATCCGACCATTCATAACCTTGCCAAAATTAATTGACGTCTGCGGTGATAAGGAGGCAAGGACCATAATGATTGTATTTGTCCATAACATTAGAGTTAGGCGCGGTTTTTTTAAGCTTATTTTCTGTTTCAGACCAACTAAGCTTCTATCAGCTCAGCCCAACTAGTCAACTACTATAAGCTCAGTTCAGCAGCTCCAATATTTTCAGCTCATAAAATAATACTTTAATAATAATAATAATAATAGTAATATTATTATTATTATTATTATTATTATTATTATTATTATTATTTATATATTTATATGAAACGGAAGGTGCATTAAGATCGAAACAAATTACAATAAGTTATTATTATTGTTGTTGTTATTGCATTTCGATATTAACGCAAGTTTTTTTTCATAAAAAAATAATAATGATAATAATATTGTTGTTGTTATTACTCTGTGGACATGACATAGGTCCACCCCGACGCGGCCACGCGCGGGTTTGGGTAGGCGAATGAATCTCCATATGAGAAGGATCGAATTGAAATTTAGGTCTATGTGGAGTCGCCACCGAATTTTATGGTTATTCGGAACCATTCGAGCCCACTCTATGTCGTAGTGGGCCGTATACAAAATACGGCCCATTTTCGATGTCAGAGTTTATCGGGCTCGTCCCTTTGCATATCGATATAGATGCCGACTTGAGCGGTTAATCGTATATTGAATGACTCTCGTGCGCCAACGGTTTCGGGCATCCGGAAACCGAGGTTCTGAGTAAGGGGTGAGGGTACGTGTTGGGAAACCCACAAAGGACGCCCAACCCCGCCCACACTTTAGCGGTCTCTACTAAGAACTCGAATGACTTTCTAATACGCGTGCTAGTAAAACGGGAAAATGATATGCAAAGATTTATTTTCCCTAAACATGCGAATGGAATTGAAAGGGTTTCTAAGTCAATTTAATGCAACTAAAATTAACGTCAAAGTTGTATTTTAGCATGCGGGTTCATTTAGTATAATAAACGAATAATAATTAAATTGACAAAAGAAACAAAAAAACGCGTTAGTAAACGATGTAAAGAAACGAATAATAACGCTTTGCAACTTATTAAATTCAATTGAAAAGATGCAAATATGAGGATGCATGATTTGAAAAGATAGTATACATGTGATTAATTATACGCATGTTGACCAAAATCGTAAAATACTATCGAGTTTGAAAAATAGGATAATGTACGACTTGTGTTTTAGTCATTATGAGGCTACTCGATCGAGTGGTCGATGGACTCGATCGAGTAGGCCTGTAAAAAGTGACTCTGTTTTGCATTATGGACCGTACTCGGCCGAGTTATTGACCAACTCGGTCGAGTACATGGCCACTCGACCGAGTCACTGTGAGACTCGATCGAGTGGTGATCGTGATTAGCATTCTGACTTGATTTTGAGGTGCCACTCGACCGAGTGGGCTAGGCACTCGGTCGAGTGCCCTCTGTACGAATTAAGATTCGTTTGTAAAATCGTGTTTTATGTCGAAAATCGTTTTAAATTGATTATTGAGATGTGATTAAATTTTCTCCGCGTTAATAATGTCATAATTCCAAAGAATTGTTTTGACAATTATTTAGCATCAACGAAAATTGCCCTAAGTTGATTTAATGCGATTTAGAAAGATTGACTCTTTGATTAAATAATAAAAGAACTTGATTCCCTTGACTTCTCCGACATCGATAAATCCCTAGAGATCGTGATGTCGGATCCGTGTCAACGGGTTTCGACCCTTATTAAAATTGGTTTTAGAAAATTCGATGAATGCAATATTAAAGATGATAACGACGAGAAAAAAAAGGGAAAAGAGAACGAGGTTTGTCACCCTCAACCTACATGTTCTTGTCTCGGAAAAAGGCTCGTAAACGTGGCTATGACACGAGAGTCTTCGAGGTATATGGAGGCTAAGTTGTGGTGGCTCGGGTTGAATTCCTAAAACTAGGTTTAGGGTTTGCTAAAGTCGATTTTCCTAGGGTTTGTCTAGGGTTGCTTGAGGATGCACCGGGATTAGGGTTGTGAAGGTGTTTAGGGTTTGTAAGGGATGTGAATAATGTGTTGTAGGGTGTTGCATGGGGTGTATATATAGGCTAGGCTAGGGCATCGAATTAGGGCTACTCGACCGAGTAGGAGGCCAACTCGGTCGAGTGGCCCGTTATGCCAGCCGCCGGGCTCAAAGTCGGCCCACTCGATCGAGTGGGTAGGTCACTCGATCGAGTGGCCTAGATGGGTCGCACGGGTCTTGTTTTGGACTTTGACCTCGATTGCTTGATGGGTTTTGTGTTTGACTTGGACTTTTGATGGTTGTATGGTTGTTTTTGTGTGTCTCAGAAATGACTTTGACCGGGGTTGACCCAATCGTGAAAAGTCGGTTTTATTTCCAGTGTCGGTTTTGGCCCAAATTAGTCTTGTTTGACTCGGAATGATCCACTGGGCCTGGATTTGAGGTCCGTTTGGTGAGATTTGTACTCCGTAAGTGTGTTAGCCAGCGATTAATGGATTTGAGCCCGTATCCGAGCGCGTAGAAACATGTTAGCGTCCGATCATCATCGGGTGATTTTTGGGAACTGCCATAGACACCTGGCAGTCAAAATGCGGGTGTCTATAGAGCCCCCACTCTGACTGAGGCTTGGACAGGGCGAAAATCAGAGTAGCTACCAAGCCCGTTTAGACCTGGTAGACTTCCGTTCGGGTCGTTTATAGTCCATTAGACTTGCGTGAATGGCTCGCCAGCCATAAGGCAGAAATCATACCTGTGCTTGATGATAGTGTTCCCGTGGGGAGTTTGGACCTGTAGCGTAAGTCCTGGGTGCACCTGTGTGTTGGCCCATCCCGTGTCATCCTGGGGAAATGCTGCCGGGGAGATTTGATTGGCTTGCATGCCTTGCTGGAGTCGTACCTGTATAAGTTACACAAAATGCATGCAACACGTAGGTAGTAAAAATGACTCGTGCTAGGGAAAATGACCTTTTGAATTTTTGAAAATTTGACATTCTGAAATCTTGAAATTTTGAAATTGACTCTAAAGAAATTAGGAAAGTTCGGGATGATTATTTCCACACTAGTATCGAGGCTAGGCTTGTGGCTCGATTCCGTTTGCAAATCTCGGCATTCGATTTGGGTTTCAGACTCATATACCAAGTGGACTAAAGCAGGTGATGCTAAAGCCCGAGCTGCTTTGAAGGTGGATGAAGCCTTTGACCTGCTGAGGAGAGAACAGGCTAAAGACAACAGGGGGTTCTTTGATAAGGGAGACACTCCAGCTACCCTAGTTCGTCTAATGTCAAGGCAAAAGAAGAAGGCTAAGACTCAAGCTAAAGGGTCCGGTGCTAAAGGTGCTCGGGGGAAAGTGAGCCACCAGACAGACTTGGAAAGGAGACTGGGCCCTAGACTAGCCGTGCATGACCGACTTGGCCCACGGGATAGGCTACCCGAGCATGTGCGGGCCCGACTTGGGCCGAAGACTGTGATTAAAGACCCGTCGTCAAAGAAGCGGACCCTTGCTAAGGAGGTTCCCCTTGTGATTAGGGAACACTCATCCCCTCCTCGAAGACCTCGGGCTCCACGCGACCCGAAGGACAAGGGAAAGAGGAAGATGCCCGGATATTAGTCTCCGTATTTTATTATTAGAATATTACTATTTATTTTTTGGTGTGATTTTTTTTGTGTATGCCGTGCTGGGCGTTTTTTTTTTTTTTTTTTTTTTTTTTTTTTTGTAATTCCCGAGTTTATCGAGATATAAATAAAAGACATATTATTGAATACCGTTCCCGTCTTTTCGTTTATTGCAGTGGTTGTACTCTTTTGAGGGGTTGCCTACGTATCCACGATTAGCGGAATCAAACCAAACGTAGTTCAAAATTTGATTGATTTGATTTTTTTTTGCAATTTTCGAAATACATCAAGATCATTGATTCGAGATGTGCGACGGTAGAATAATTAATTCTAACTTATTGACTTGTCTATAATTTTGAAAATTATAAAAAGACTAAGTTTTATAAATTTTTGCAAATGACATTGAGGTTGGGCTTATGGGTAGTAGCGCTTCAACTGGTCCAAGTTGGTCGGGTTGACGAACTCGTTGCCATCCAGGTCCGTTAGCATCACCGCTCCTCCTGACAGGATTTTCTTGACTAAGTATGGCCCAGCTCAATTGGGTTTGAATTTTCCCCTTGGGTCAACCGGCAGTAAGGCACGAACCGATTTTAGGACCAAATCACCTTCTTTGATTATCCTGGGCCTAACCCTTTTGTTGAAAGCCCGTTGGATTCTTTTTTGATATACTTGAATATTATTGAGGGCCCGGGATCGCCGTTCGTCTAAGAGGACTAGCGAATCGTATCGGGCTTGAACCCAATCTGCTTCAGGTACTTGGCTTTCAAGTAAAATCCGTAGGGATGGTACTTCTAGCTCAACCGGTTGGACTGCTTCCATTCCATATGTCAGGTAATATGGAGTTGCTCCGGTCGCGGTGCGGATTGAAGTTCGGTATCCCCATAAGGCAAAAGGTATCTTGTCGGGCCAGTCCCGATAATTCTCAGCCATCTTTTTAAGTATGGTGACAATTGTTTTGTTGGCCGCTTCTACCGCTCCGTTTGTTTGGGGTCGGTAAGGTGAAGATGTATGCCTTTGAATTTTATATTTCGCCAGTAATGCAGTAGTTTCAGCTTGGAAGTAGGTTCCGTGATCACTAATAAATTCGTGTGGGATCCCGTATCTGCATATAATCTTATTTTGGATAAATTTGGCCACGTGCTTGGCGTTCAAGACACGGTATGACTCGGCTTCTACCCATTTGGTGAAGTAGTCGATGGCCACCAAAATGAAGCAATGTCCTCCCGTCCCGGAAGGGTGTACTTTCCCAATTATGTCTATACCCCATGTCGAAAATGGCCATGGTGATGTCATGGTATATAACAGGGAAGATGACATATGCTGTACATTACCGAAGATCCGACAGTTATGGCAGTGCTTGACGTATAACTGGCAGTCTGTCTCCATGGTGTTCCAGTAATACCCGAGCCTCATGATTTTACGGGATAGCATATGGGCGTTCATATGCGGGCCGTTTTCACCGTCGTGGACCTCGGCCATGACTTTTTCGGCTTGTATTTTGTCGATGCATAGGAGGAGAGCCCCCTGTGCCGTCTTTTTGTACAATTGCCCGTCATCAGTACGAACAAATTGGGTTGCTAATCTTCGTAGGGCCTTTTTGGCCCGATTTTCAGCTCCCGCGGGATATTCTCCCGTTGTCAGGTATGTTAAGACGGTTTGATACCAAGGTTCTGGGTCAGTTATCTCGATATCTTGAATGGCATGGATGTAGGCCGGCTGTGACCGCCTTTCAACACAGATTGGCATGCTTGTTAGGTGATCCGGGATGTTCAGTAAAGATGCTAATTTGGAAAGTGCATCTGCAAACTGATTTTCCTCTCGGGGTAGGTAAATATACTCGACTTTCTGAAATTGTTTCTCTAGAACCCGTACTCGCGCTTGGTAAGCCACGAGATTGGCGTTCCGAGTTTTCCATTTTTGGAGTGCTTGATTGATGACCAATGATGAATCACCGTGGATCCGGAGGTTTGTTACCCCTAAATCAGCGGCGGCTTGCAACCCGTGAATGCATGCTTCGTATTCGGCTGCGTTGTTGGTCACGTCGAAATCCAATTTGATGGATAAGGGAGTGTGTTCCCCTCGGGGTGAGATTAATAGAATTCCGACCCCAAATCCTCGAAAGTTGGATGCTCCATCGAAATACAGATCCCATGTCTCGGTATCGGTATGGAATATGTCTTCATCAGGAAAGGCCCATGTGTCAGTGTGGCCTTCTTCGGATATTGGGCTGTCAGCGAGGAACTCGGGAACTACCCGGCCTTTGATGGCTTTTAATGGTACAAATTTGAGGTCGAATTCGGATAACATTAAAGTCCATCTTGACATCCTGCCGTTGAGGATGGGCTTCTCGAATAAGTACTTGATTGGATCCTTTTTGGATAAAACCTGTACCTCGTGGCTAAGCATGTAATGTCGGAGCTTTTTAGTGGCCCAAACCAATGTTAAACACGTCTTTTCGAGCATTGTGTATTTGCACTCGTACTCGAGGAACTTCTTACTGATGTAGTAAATAGTACGTTCTTCTGAATCAACTGTCTGGGCCAGCATAGCCCCCATGGCTGTCTCGGTCATTGTTAGGTATAACGACAAAGGCAAACCGTGTTGAGGTGGCATTAGTACTGGCGGAGCAGACAAGATCTCCTTGATTTTGTCAAAAGCCGCTTGACATTTGTCGTCCAATAGCACCCGTTCCCCGATCTTCAGTTTCTTGAAAATGGGTTCACATACCATGGTTAGCTTTGAAATGAACCGGCTGACATACTGGACTTTCCCGAGAAACCCCCTTATTTCCTTTTCGGTCTTGGGTGGCTGCATCTCAGTGATGGCTTTGATTTTAGCTGGGTCGACCTCGATGCCGCGTTGGCTAACGATATGGCCCAGTAATTTGCCTGACGTTACCCCAAAATTGCATTTTTGTGGGTTTAGTCTCATGTTGTATTTTCGCAGTCTGGTAAAGAACTTTCTTAGGGCCGTGATGTGCCCGCTTCGATCTTTAGACTTAACGATCATATCGTCCACATAGACCTCCACCTCCTTATGCATCATGTCGTGTAATAAGGTGGTGGCGGTCCGTTGATAAGTGGCTCCAGCATTGATAAGCCCAAATGGCATGACAGTATAACAGTAAGTACCCCAAGGTGTGATGAAGGTAGTCTTACTCATATCCTCTTCTGCCATTTTAATTTGATTGTATCCGGCATACCCGTCCATGAATGATAGAAGGGCATGGTCGGCCGTATTATCCACCAAAATGTCGATGTGTGGTAACGGAAAATCATCTTTTGGGCTGGCCTTGTTTAGGTCCCGGAAGTCTACGCATACCCGCACCTTGCCGTCCTTCTTGGGTACCGGCACGATGTTTGCAACCCAGTCTGGATATTCAGACACTTGTATAAAACCCGCTTTGAATTGTTTATCGACCTCTTCTTTGACTTTAAGAGACCATTCGGGCTTCATTCTTCTGAGTTTTTGTTTAACCGGTTTGCACCCATCTTTGATGGGTATTCGGTGTTCTGCTATTTCTCGATCTATTCCCGGCATGTCCTTGTAGGACCATGCAAAGACGTCCTTAAATTCTAGGAGGAGGTCCGTGAACTGTTGTCTCTCCTCTGGATCTAAAGATTGGCCCAACTTAAGCATCTGGGGCTCTAAAGTGGTTCCCACGTTGATGGACTCGATTTCTTCGATTACCGGATCTCGGGATTCCCTTTGCTCGAGCTGCTCGACCAGATGTTGTGGTAGAGGTACCTGTTCGTCGGGTTTCTCAATGTCATTGCATATACAATTTTTGAAATTGAGAAAATTTTGGAAATAAGACAAGTCGTAAGCAGAACGGTGTTCGTTATTATTATTAATGGTGAATTTTGAAAATAGCTCGAATAGAGCTGCCATCTGATCGTTGGTCAGTGGAGGGATAGGGAGAGGTCTTGGGACAGACCCCGAGACCTCGGTGGCTAAGGGAAGAGGGGTTACAGAATCGACTCCAGCACCAGACCCTCTAAACTCGGACTCAGACTCCGACTCCGACTCTGACTCAGACTCGGACTCAGTATCCGGCATGTCTCCCTCGCCGGTGGTTAGCTTGTAGACCCGTCCTTGACTGTCGGTCCATTTTATAGTCTTCCTCAAAGCCCTTGTCTCGGTGTTGGCGCCGACCTCGGTAATGAGCTTGGTTGGGTCGAACCGATCGCTGCGGAGGATCAAGTTGACCAAGTCATCTTTCGGAGCAGGGACGGTCTTGTCTTCTCCAAATAAGAGCCCCAGCACGGGCTCGGAGTCGCTCTCCCTTTTCTCGGACTCATCCTGGACAACGGTGAATATGTCATCGGGGATGTAGTTGCATTCCCGAGCCGTTTTGGTCTCGGGATATGTGATGGTGGGTCGGTAGAGGCCCACTTGGATGGCTCCGAAAACTGGAGTGACAAATTTGGTTGCAGAGGCCCGGCCCACATTCTCCGAGCTTATAGTATATCCCAATCCGAGTCGGGACTCTGCGTTGTCTAGGACCTCGATGATCTTCCCCGCCGGAAGATATGGTCTTGAGGTAACTCCGGGTAGGTAACCCAGATTTTGTAGCATCGTGTCGATGCTAGGGGCGAAGTAGTGCTTAAAAAGATATTCTTCTTCAATCATACCTACGAAATCGAAACCTCGTGGTTCGGCCCGGTTTGTGGCGTTGCAGCTAGCCACGGTCATCGGTGTTGCCTCCAATGTTATGATACCGTCTTGAAGTGGCATCTTGACTTTGCGATGGAGGGTAGATGTCACGGCCTTGACTGTGTGAATCCAAGGCCTTCCTAGCAAGAGGTTGAATGATGAGGTGACAACTATCACCTGGAATTCTAACTCCTTTTCGATTGGGCCCGTTATGATCTTTAATTTAACGGCCCCAGCTACTGGTTTTGGGCTTCCATCGAAAGCCTGAATAGTTTGGGCTGTCGGGAGATAGTCGGTATCAGTGATGCCGAAGGCCCTGGCGGTCCTTAGGGGTAGGACGTTCACGACTGATCCATCGTCGATAAGGGTCATTGGAAGGTACTTGCCCTTGCAGATGACCGTGATGTATAGGGTCAGGTTGTGATTGGGCCCAAATGGCGGTAGATCAGCTTCAGAGAAGATTATGAGTGGGCCTTCTTCTTTGGATTTGCCCTTAAGGTAGGGCATGATGGTGGCTACCATTTCAGCGGGGGTAACTTCTGAGTCGACCTTGATTTCATCGAGAGCCTTAGTCAGTGCTTCCCGATGAGCCTGTGAGCTAACCAGTAGTTGCCATATAGTTAGATCAGCTCGAACCCTCTTCATTTGTTGGACCAAAGCCGCGTCATTGCTTGGTTCCTCGGGGGTCGGTTCCGTCCTGGCAGGTTCAGTGACGGATGTTGAAGTGGCACGCCCAGAGTGGCGAGGTGGTTGGTGGCTAAAGCCTTGGATTTGGCTTTCGGACTTCTTCGAGGGTAATAGGGACAACCCCCTTTGGCTAGGTATACGTCGTCCTCGTCATCGAACCATATCCCATTAATTTGTGGGATAAAAGGAGAAATGAGGTGAGAACAATCGATTACCTCCCCCGTGAATATTGCGTGAGCACTGAACGGGTTGTCTTTGTTGCTCGGCTTGTCTCCGGGCAACGAGATTTTCCCGCTCTCAATAAGATCTTGGATTAAATGCTTTAACTTCCAACATTTTTCAGTATCATGTCCGTTGCCCCGGTGATACTGACAGTAAGCTTGAGCATTGTAATACTTGGGTCTCTTCTCTGCTGGAGGCTCTGGAGTTGGGCCTATTGGTTGAATCAGACCCTTTGAAGATAGCCTTTGTAAGGCATAAGTATAGGTAGTCCCTATATCTGTGAATACCCGATTTGGTGTATTCTTTTTGGATGAGGTGTCAAGCAGATTTACCTCATCAAAGATGCTGCGGGTTGCAGCTGCAGGTGTGGGCTTGTTTGTGGACGAACTAGCCCCTTGATAGCCTTTGGTAGAGGCCTTAGTCAGGCTCTCTAACCTTAGATCATCTTCTATCCTTGTGCCCATTTCAGTGAGGACAGCAAAGTTTGGGATGATAACGTACCGGAGGTGGACCCGGTAGGATGAGAGTAGATTTTTAACGAAGGCTTCCACTAGGGCCTTCTCGCCGGGCTTGTCGACCAGCTTCACACTCTCGGCCCTCCATCGTTGCAGATATTTTGTGAACCCCTCTTTGGGCTCTTGGGCCATTACCTCCAGAGTACGCATTGTAGTCTGGATTTCAGTGTTATCGGCGTAGTTCCGAGCAAATTCGGTCGCCACATCATCCCAAGTCTTGTATTTCTTGGGGTCGAACCTGTAGAACCACGCCTTAGGGTGTTTCTCCAAGGAAGAAGGGAACAAGTGCTTGAACATAGTTGACTTCACCCCCTTTACCGCCATGAAGTCTTTGAAAGCCCGGATGTGGTGGACCGGGTCTTCGGTACCCTCAAACATAGGAAGTCCCGTTAAGTTGAGGTTAGCAGGAAGCTCGTTATCTAAAGGTGAATAAATACGAGCATTCTCAGTGTGGATCGAGTTGTTCGTCGATAGGGAGACTTGTTCCTCGAGCCTATGAACAATACTGACCAGCTCGGCCATGGGCCCATTGGGCTCGGATCCTTCAAAAGGGGCCGTCTTCTCTACGGCGCTCAGTCGGGTGGCTAACGTTGTTTGGTTAGCCTGGATGGAAGTTAGTTGAGTCTCGAGCTTGGCGAGAGCATCTTTCAATTCGTCCATCTTGCGTTGATGTCTTGTCACGGGTGGCATGTCTGTAAGAACACCACGTAATCAGAAACTAGCCCAAAATCCCGAAGTAGAAAGTACATCCCGAACAAGACTAAAAAGGGAAATGACTCGGAAAAGACACCTAGACGGGTGACTTGCGAAAGGTGGGCCTTCCTTAGGATTTGGCGAGTGGGCCTAGTCCTGTTCGAAGGAAGGTTCACGTGAGACATCCCCAGACTTTAGACTCGGTTGTGTTAACGGGCCCTCGTTTGTAGGAGTATGTCCTACGTAGGTGGGCCTTGCCTTAGTCTAATAAGGCGGACTGGGAAAGGGAAGAAACTCGTGATGTAAGATCGACAGAGTTTCGACGCTACGGACCTCGACAACTTAAGACACGACCCGACACTGCTAAATACGGGAAGTCCTAGAAGAGGAAGGTTTTTGAAAATTGATCGATTTTGCAAAAGGACCGAGTAAACTCGGTTTGAGGGCCTAATTTCCGAAAAAAACGAAAAGTTATTGGGCCGCGGGTTTTGAAAGTTTGAAAGTATTTTCGAGTTTTGAATTGGGCAGCATACCGTCTAGAAAATAGGCTATTTTGAGTAAAATCATAAGTCTTAAATTCGGTATGTGTCTCGGGTTTTGAAATTGGATAGTTTGAAAAAAATGCAATTTTGAAAAATTGACGGTTTTTTGAAAACGACTCGGAAACCAAGTAGCACGTAGTCACACAAGCATTATAACGACGCCATGTATGCTCTATACTAAGTCTCGGTCGGTCTATAAGGGGTCTATACCAGTGTACATAGTCTAGACGTTGATCGGGACGGACTTCCTAAGTCGAGTTGATCTTAGAACATGCCGCGAAACCCACTCGAATCGACTATGGACACCTTTCGACATATCCATATTGGAGTATATTGACGGTATAGTGGGACGTCGGTCGCGAGTACCGGCCCGGGAAAATATGGGTTATGCATGAACCGTAGAACTAAAACGCGTATTGTATTTGTCAAACGATTTCTATTCGAGTCTCACCCTGAGGATGCCGATGGTAATTGGTAAGTCACGCATCAGTTAATCCCCAGCGGAGTCGCCAAATTGTGGACATGACATAGGTCCACCCCGACGCGGCCACGCGCGGGTTTGGGTAGGCGAATGAATCTCCATATGAGAAGGATCGAATTGAAATTTAGGTCTATGTGGAGTCGCCACCGAATTTTATGGTTATTCGGAACCATTCGAGCCCACTCTATGTCGTAGTGGGCCGTATACAAAATACGGCCCATTTTCGATGTCAGAGTTTATCGGGCTCGTCCCTTTGCATATCGATATAGATGCCGACTTGAGCGGTTAATCGTATATTGAATGACTCTCGTGCGCCAACGGTTTCGGGCATCCGGAAACCGAGGTTCTGAGTAAGGGGTGAGGGTACGTGTTGGGAAGCCCACAAAGGACGCCCAACCCCGCCCGCACTTTAGCGGCCTCTACTAAGAACTCGAATGACTTTCTAATACGCGTGCTAGTAAAACGGGAAAATGATATGCAAAGATTTATTTTCCCTAAACATGCGAATGGAATTGAAAGGGTTTCTAAGTCAATTTAATGCAACTAAAATTAACGTCAAAGTTGTATTTTAGCATGCGGGTTCATTTAGTATAATAAACGAATAATAATTAAATTGACAAAAGAAACAAAAAAACGCGTTAGTAAACGATGTAAAGAAACGAATAATAACGCTTTGCAACTTATTAAATTCAATTGAAAAGATGCAAATATGAGGATGCATGATTTGAAAAGATAGTATACATGTGATTAATTATACGCATGTTGACCAAAATCGTAAAATACTATCGAGTTTGAAAAATAGGATAATGTACGACTTGTGTTTTAGTCATTATGAGGCTACTCGATCGAGTGGTCGATGGACTCGATCGAGTAGGCCTGTAAAAAGTGACTCTGTTTTGCATTATGGACCGTACTCGGCCGAGTTATTGACCAACTCGGTCGAGTACATGGCCACTCGACCGAGTCACTGTGAGACTCGATCGAGTGGTGATCGTGATTAGCATTCTGACTTGATTTTGAGGTGCCACTCGACCGAGTGGGCTAGGCACTCGGTCGAGTGCCCTCTGTACGAATTAAGATTCGTTTGTAAAATCGTGTTTTATGTCGAAAATCGTTTTAAATTGATTATTGAGATGTGATTAAATTTTCTCCGCGTTAATAATGTCATAATTCCAAAGAATTATTTTGACAATTATTTAGCATCAACGAAAATTGCCCTAAGTTGATTTAATGCGATTTAGAAAGATTGACTCTTTGATTAAATAATAAAAGAACTTGATTCCCTTGACTTCTCCGACATCGATAAATCCCTAGAGATCGTGATGTCGGATCCGTGTCAACGGGTTTCGACCCTTATTAAAATTGGTTTTAGAAAATTCGATGAATGCAATATTAAAGATGATAACGACGAGAAAAAAAAGGGAAAAGAGAACGAGGTTTGTCACCCTCAACCTACATGTTCTTGTCTCGGAAAAAGGCTCGTAAACGTGGCTATGACACGAGAGTCTTCGAGGTATATGGAGGCTAAGTTGTGGTGGCTCGGGTTGAATTCCTAAAACTAGGTTTAGGGTTTGCTAAAGTCGATTTTCCTAGGGTTTGTCTAGGGTTGCTTGAGGATGCACCGGGATTAGCGTTGTGAAGGTGTTTAGGGTTTGTAAGGGATGTGAATAATGTGTTGTAGGGTGTTGCATGGGGTGTATATATAGGCTAGGCTAGGGCATCGAATTAGGGCTACTCGACCGAGTAGGAGGCCAACTCGGTCGAGTGGCCCGTTATGCCAGCCGCCGGGCTCAAAGTCGGCCCACTCGATCGAGTGGGTAGGTCACTCGATCGAGTGGCCTAGATGGGTCGCACGAGTCTTGTTTTGGACTTTGACCTCGATTGCTTGATGGGTTTTGTGTTTGACTTGGACTTTTGATGGTTGTATGGTTGTTTTTGTGTGTCTCGGAAATGACTTTGACCGGGGTTGACCCAATCGTGAAAAGTCGGTTTTATTTCCAGTGACGGTTTTGGCCCAAATTAGTCTTGTTTGACTCGGAATGATCCATTGGGCCTGGATTTGAGGTCCGTTTGGTGAGATTTGTACTCCGTAAGTGTGTTAGCCAGCGATTAATGGATTTGAGCCCGTATCCGAGCGCGTAGAAACATGTTAGCGTCCGATCATCATCGGGTGATTTTTGGGAATTGCCATAGACACCTGGCAGTCAAAATGCGGGTGTCTATAGAGCCCCCACTCTGACTGAGCCTTGGACAGGGCGAAAGTCAGAGTAGCTACCAAGCCCGTTTAGACCTGGTAGACTTCCGTTCGGGTCGTTTATAGTCCATTAGACTTGCGTGAAGGGCTCGCCAGCCATAAGGCAGAAATCATACCTGTGCTTGATGATAGTGTTCCCGTGGGGAGTTTGGACCTGTAGCGTAAGTCCTGGGTGCGCCTGTGTGTTGGCCCATCCCGTGTCATCCTGGGGAAATGCTGCCGGGGAGATTTGATTGGCTTGCATGCCTTGCTGGAGTCGTACCTGTATAAGTTACACAAAATGCATGCAACACGTAGGTAGTAAAAATGACTCGTGCTAGGGAAAATGACCTTTTGAATTTTTGAAAATTTGACATTCTAAAATCTTGAAATTTTGAAATTGACTCTAAAGAAATTAGGAAAGTTCGGGATGATTATTTCCACACTAGTATCGAGGCTAGGCTTGTGGCTCGATTCCGTTTGCAAATCTCGGCATTCGATTTGGGTTTCAGACTCATATACCAAGTGGACTAAAGCAGGTGATGCTAAAGCCCGAGCTGCTTTGAAGGTGGATGAAGCCTTTGACCTGCTGAGGAGAGAACAGGCTAAAGACAACAGGGGGTTCTTTGATAAGGGAGACACTCCAGCTACCCTAGTTCGTCTAATGTCAAGGCAAAAGAAGAAGGCTAAGACTCAAGCTAAAGGGTCCGGTGCTAAAGGTGCTCGGGGGAAAGTGAGCCACCAGACAGACTTGGAAAGGAGACTGGGCCCTAGACTAGCCGTGCATGACCGACTTGGCCCACAGGATAGGCTACCCGAGCATGTGCGGGCCCGACTTGGGCCGAAGACTGTGATTAAAGACCCGTCGTCAAAGAAGCGGACCCTTGCTAAGGAGGTTCCCCTTGTGATTAGGGAACACTCATCCCCTCCTCGAAGACCTCGGGCTCCACGCGACCCGAAGGACAAGGGAAAGGGGAAGATGCCCGGATATTAGTCTCCGTATTTTATTATTAGAATATTACTATTTATTTTTTTGGTGTGATTTTTTTTGTGTATGCCGTGCTGGGCGTTTTTTTTTTTTTTTTTTTTTTTTTTTTTTTTGTAATTCCCGAGTTTATCGAGATATAAATAAAAGACATATTATTGAATACCGTTCCCGTCTTTTCGTTTATTGCAGTGGTTGTACTCTTTTGAGGGGTTGCCTACGTATCCACGATTAGCGGAATCAAACCAAACGTAGTTCAAAATTTGATTGATTTGATTTTTTTTTGCAATTTTCGAAATACATCAAGATCATTGATTCGAGATGTGCGACGGTAGAATAATTAATTCTAACTTATTGACTTGTCTATAATTTTGAAAATTATAAAAAGACTAAGTTTTATAAATTTTTGCAAATGACATTGAGGTTGGGCTTATGGGTAGTAGCGCTTCAACTGGTCCAAGTTGGTCGGGTTGACGAACTCGTTGCCATCCAGGTCCGTTAGCATCACCGCTCCTCCTGACAGGATTTTCTTGACTAAGTATGGCCCAGCTCAATTGGGTTTGAATTTTCCCCTTGGGTCAACCGGCAGTAAGGCACGAACCGATTTTAGGACCAAATCACCTTCTTTGATTTTCCTGGGCCTAACCCTTTTGTTGAAAGCCCGTTGGATTCTTTTTTGATATACTTGAATATTATTGAGGGTCCGGGATCGCCGTTCGTCTAAGAGGACTAGCGAATCGTATCGGGCTTGAACCCAATCTGCTTCAGGTACTTGGCTTTCAAGTAAAATCCTTAGGGATGGTACTTCTAGCTCAACCGGTTGGACTGCTTCCATTCCATATGTCAGGTAATATGGAGTTGCTCCGGTCGCGGTGCGGATTGAAGTTCGGTATCCCCATAAGGCAAAAGGTATCTTGTCGGGCCAGTCCCGATAATTCTCAGCCATCTTTTTAAGTATGGTGACAATTGTTTTGTTGGCCGCTTCTACCGCTCCGTTTGTTTGGGGTCGGTAAGGTGAAGATGTATGCCTTTGAATTTTATATTTCGCCAGTAATGCAGTAGTTTCAGCTTGGAAGTAGGTTCCGTGATCACTAATAAATTCGTGTGGGATTCCGTATCTGCATATAATCTTATTTTGGATAAATTTGGCCACGTGCTTGGCGTTCAAGACACGGTATGACTCGGCTTCTACCCATTTGGTGAAGTAGTCGATGGCCACCAAAATGAAGCAATGTCCTCCCGTCCCGGAAGGGTGTACTTTCCCAATTATGTCTATACCCCATGTCGAAAATGGCCATGGTGATGTCATGGTATATAACAGGGAAGATGACATATGCTGTACATTACCGAAGATCCGACAGTTATGGCAGTGCTTGACGTATAACTGGCAGTCTGTCTCCATGGTGTTCCAGTAATACCCGAGCCTCATGATTTTACGGGATAGCATATGGGCGTTCATATGCGGGCCGTTTTCACCGTCGTGGACCTCGGCCATGACTTTTTCGGCTTGTATTTTGTCGATGCATAGGAGGAGAGCCCCCTGTGCCGTCTTTTTGTACAATTGCCCGTCATCAGTACGAACAAATTGGGTTGCTAATCTTCGTAGGGCCTTTTTGGCCCGATTTTCAGCTCCCGCGGGATATTCTCCCGTTGTCAGGTATGTTAAGACGGTTTGATACCAAGGTTCTGGGTCAGTTATCTCGATATCTTGAATGGCATGGATGTAGGCCGGCTGTGACCGCCTTTCAACACAGATTGGCATGCTTGTTAGGTGATCCGGGATGTTCAGTAAAGATGCTAATTTGGAAAGTGCATCTGCAAACTGATTTTCCTCTCGGGGTAGGTAAATATACTCGACTTTCTGAAATTGTTTCTCTAGAACCCGTACTCGCGCTTGGTAAGCCACGAGATTGGCGTTCCGAGTTTTCCATTTTTGGAGTGCTTGATTGATGACCAATGATGAATCACCGTGGATCCGGAGGTTTGTTACCCCTAAATCAGCGGCGGCTTGCAACCCGTGAATGCATGCTTCGTATTCGGCTGCGTTGTTGGTCACGTCGAAATCCAATTTGATGGATAAGGGAGTGTGTTCCCCTCGGGGTGAGATTAATAGAATTCCGACCCCAAATCCTCGAAAGTTGGATGCTCCATCGAAATACAGATCCCATGTCTCGGTATCGGTATGGAATATGTCTTCATCAGGAAAGGCCCATGTGTCAGTGTGGCCTTCTTCGGATATTGGGCTGTCAGCGAGGAACTCGGGAACTACCCGGCCTTTGATGGCTTTTAATGGTACAAATTTGAGGTCGAATTCGGATAACATTAAAGTCCATCTTGACATCCTGCCGTTGAGGATGGGCTTCTCGAATAAGTACTTGATTGGATCCTTTTTGGATAAAACCTGTACCTCGTGGCTAAGCATGTAATGTCGGAGCTTTTTAGTGGCCCAAACCAATGTTAAACACGTCTTTTCGAGCATTGTGTATTTGCACTCGTACTCGAGGAACTTCTTACTGATGTAGTAAATAGTACGTTCTTCTGAATCAACTGTCTGGGCCAGCATAGCCCCCATGGCTGTCTCGGTCATTGTTAGGTATAACGACAAAGGCAAACCGTGTTGAGGTGGCATTAGTACTGGCGGAGCAGACAAGATCTCCTTGATTTTGTCAAAAGCCGCTTGACATTTGTCGTCCAATAGCACCCGTTCCCCGATCTTCAGTTTCTTGAAAATGGGTTCACATACCATGGTTAGCTTTGAAATGAACCGGCTGACATACTGGACTTTCCCGAGAAACCCCCTTATTTCCTTTTCGGTCTTGGGTGGCTGCATCTCAGTGATGGCTTTGATTTTAGCTGGGTCGACCTCGATGCCGCGTTGGCTAACGATATGGCCCAGTAATTTGCCTGACGTTACCCCAAAATTGCATTTTTGTGGGTTTAGTCTCATGTTGTATTTTCGCAGTCTGGTAAAGAACTTTCTTAGGGCCGTGATGTGCCCGCTTCGATCTTTAGACTTAACGATCATATCGTCCACATAGACCTCCACCTCCTTATGCATCATGTCGTGTAATAAGGTGGTGGCGGTCCGTTGATAAGTGGCTCCAGCATTGATAAGCCCAAATGGCATGACAGTATAACAGTAAGTACCCCAAGGTGTGATGAAGGTAGTCTTACTCATATCCTCTTCTGCCATTTTAATTTGATTGTATCCGGCATACCCGTCCATGAATGATAGAAGGGCATGGTCGGCCGTATTATCCACCAAAATGTCGATGTGTGGTAACGGAAAATCATCTTTTGGGCTGGCCTTGTTTAGGTCCCGGAAGTCTACGCATACCCGCACCTTGCCGTCCTTCTTGGGTACCGGCACGATGTTTGCAACCCAGTCTGGATATTCAGACACTTGTATAAAACCCGCTTTGAATTGTTTATCGACCTCTTCTTTGACTTTAAGAGACCATTCGGGCTTCATTCTTCTGAGTTTTTGTTTAACCGGTTTGCACCCATCTTTGATGGGTATTCGGTGTTCTGCTATTTCTCGATCTATTCCCGGCATGTCCTTGTAGGACCATGCAAAGACGTCCTTAAATTCTAGGAGGAGGTCCGTGAACTGTTGTCTCTCCTCTGGATCTAAAGATTGGCCCAACTTAAGCATCTGGGGCTCTAAAGTGGTTCCCACGTTGATGGACTCGATTTCTTCGATTACCGGATCTCGGGATTCCCTTTGCTCGAGCTGCTCGACCAGATGTTGTGGTAGAGGTACCTGTTCGTCGGGTTTCTCAATGTCATTGCATATACAATTTTTGAAATTGAGAAAATTTTGGAAATAAGACAAGTCGTAAGCAGAACGGTGTTCGTTATTATTATTAATGGTGAATTTTGAAAATAGCTCGAATAGAGCTGCCATCTGATCGTTGGTCAGTGGAGGGATAGGGAGAGGTCTTGGGACAGACCCCGAGACCTCGGTGGCTAAGGGAAGAGGGGTTACAGAATCGACTCCAGCACCAGACCCTCTAAACTCGGACTCAGACTCCGACTCCGACTCTGACTCAGACTCGGACTCAGTATCCGGCATGTCTCCCTCGCCGGTGGTTAGCTTGTAGACCCGTCCTTGACTGTCGGTCCATTTTATAGTCTTCCTCAAAGCCCTTGTCTCGGTGTTGGCGCCGACCTCGGTAATGAGCTTGGTTGGGTCGAACCGATCGCTGCGGAGGATCAAGTTGACCAAGTCATCTTTCGGAGCAGGGACGGTCTTGTCTTCTCCAAATAAGAGCCCCAGCACGGGCTCGGAGTCGCTCTCCCTTTTCTCGGACTCATCCTGGACAACGGTGAATATGTCATCGGGGATGTAGTTGCATTCCCGAGCCGTTTTGGTCTCGGGATATGTGATGGTGGGTCGGTAGAGGCCCACTTGGATGGCTCCGAAAACTGGAGTGACAAATTTGGTTGCAGAGGCCCGGCCCACATTCTCCGAGCTTATAGTATATCCCAATCCGAGTCGGGACTCTGCGTTGTCTAGGACCTCGATGATCTTCCCCGCCGGAAGATATGGTCTTGAGGTAACTCCGGGTAGGTAACCCAGATTTTGTAGCATCGTGTCGATGCTAGGGGCGAAGTAGTGCTTAAAAAGATATTCTTCTTCAATCATACCTACGAAATCGAAACCTCGTGGTTCGGCCCGGTTTGTGGCGTTGCAGCTAGCCACGGTCATCGGTGTTGCCTCCAATGTTATGATACCGTCTTGAAGTGGCATCTTGACTTTGCGATGGAGGGTAGATGTCACGGCCTTGACTGTGTGAATCCAAGGCCTTCCTAGCAAGAGGTTGAATGATGAGGTGACAACTATCACCTGGAATTCTAACTCCTTTTCGATTGGGCCCGTTATGATCTTTAATTTAACGGCCCCAGCTACTGGTTTTGGGCTTCCATCGAAAGCCTGAATAGTTTGCGCTGTCGGGAGATAGTCGGTATCAGTGATGCCGAAGGCCCTGGCGGTCCTTAGGGGTAGGACGTTCACGACTGATCCATCGTCGATAAGGGTCATTGGAAGGTACTTGCCCTTGCAGATGACCGTGATGTATAGGGTCAGGTTGTGATTGGGCCCAAATGGCGGTAGATCAGCTTCAGAGAAGGTTATGAGTGGGCCTTCTTCTTTGGATTTGCCCTTAAGGTAGGGCATGATGGTGGCTACCATTTCAGCGGGGGTAACTTCTGAGTCGACCTTGATTTCATCGAGAGCCTTAGTCAGTGCTTCCCGATGAGCCTGTGAGCTAACCAGTAGTTGCCATATAGTTAGATCAGCTCGAACCCTCTTCATTTGTTGGACCAAAGCCGCGTCATTGCTTGGTTCCTCGGGGGTCGGTTCCGTCCTGGCAGGTTCAGTGACGGATGTTGAAGTGGCACGCCCAGAGTGGCGAGGTGGTTGGTGGCTAAAGCCTTGGATTTGGCTTTCGGACTTCTTCGAGGGTAATAGGGACAACCCCCTTTGGCTAGGTATACGTCGTCCTCGTCATCGAACCATATCCCATTAATTTGTGGGATAAAAGGAGAAATGAGGTGAGAACAATCGATTACCTCCCCCGTGAATATTGCGTGAGCACTGAACGGGTTGTCTTTGTTGCTCGGCTTGTCTCCGGGCAACGAGATTTTCCCGCTCTCAATAAGATCTTGGATTAAATGCTTTAACTTCCAACATTTTTCAGTATCATGTCCGTTGCCCCGGTGATACTGACAGTAAGCTTGAGCATTGTAATACTTGGGTCTCTTCTCTGCTGGAGGCTCTGGAGTTGGGCCTATTGGTTGAATCAGACCCTTTGAAGATAGCCTTTGTAAGGCATAAGTATAGGTAGTCCCTATATCTGTGAATACCCGATTTGGTGTATTCTTTTTGGATGAGGTGTCGAGCAGATTTACCTCATCAAAGATGCTGCGGGTTGCAGCTGCAGGTGTGGGCTTGTTTGTGGACGAACTAGCCCCTTGATAGCCTTTGGTAGAGGCCTTAGTCAGGCTCTCTAACCTTAGATCATCTTCTATCCTTGTGCCCATTTCAGTGAGGACAGCAAAGTTTGGGATGATAGCGTACCGGAGGTGGACCCGGTAGGATGAGAGTAGATTTTTAACGAAGGCTTCCACTAGGGCCTTCTCGCCGGGCTTGTCGACCAGCTTCACACTCTCGGCCCTCCATCGTTGCAGATATTTTGTGAACCCCTCTTTGGGCTCTTGGGCCATTACCTCCAGAGTACGCATTGTAGTCTGGATTTCAGTGTTATCGGCGTAGTTCCGAGCAAATTCGGTCGCCACATCATCCCAAGTCTTGTATTTCTTGGGGTCGAACCTGTAGAACCACGCCTTAGGGTGTTTCTCCAAGGAAGAAGGGAACAAGTGCTTGAACATAGTTGACTTCACCCCCTTTACCGCCATGAAGTCTTTGAAAGCCCGGATGTGGTGGACCGGGTCTTCGGTACCCTCAAACATAGGAAGTCCCGTTAAGTTGAGGTTAGCAGGAAGCTCGTTATCTAAAGGTGAATAAATACGAGCATTCTCAGTGTGGATCGAGTTGTTCGTCGATAGGGAGACTTGTTCCTCGAGCCTATGAACAATACTGACCAGCTCGGCCATGGGCCCATTGGGCTCGGATCCTTCAAAAGGGGCCGTCTTCTCTACGGCGCTCAGTCGGGTGGCTAACGTTGTTTGGTTAGCCTGGATGGAAGTTAGTTGAGTCTCGAGCTTGGCGAGAGCATCTTTCAATTCGTCCATCTTGCGTTGATGTCTTGTCACGGGTGGCATGTCTGTAAGAACACCACGTAATCAGAAACTAGCCCAAAATCCCGAAGTAGAAAGTACATCCCGAACAAGACTAAAAAGGGAAATGACTCGGAAAAGACACCTAGACGGGTGACTTGCGAAAGGTGGGCCTTCCTTAGGATTTGGCGAGTGGGCCTAGTCCTGTTCGAAGGAAGGTTCACGTGAGACATCCCCAGACTTTAGACTCGGTTGTGTTAACGGGCCCTCGTTTGTAGGAGTATGTCCTACGTAGGTGGGCCTTGCCTTAGTCTAATAAGGCGGACTGGGAAAGGGAAGAAACTCGTGATGTAAGATCGACAGAGTTTCGACGCTACGGACCTCGACAACTTAAGACACGACCCGACACTGCTAAATACGGGAAGTCCTAGAAGAGGAAGGTTTTTGAAAATTGATCGATTTTGCAAAAGGACCGAGTAAACTCGGTTTGAGGGCCTAATTTCCGAAAAAAACGAAAAGTTATTGGGCCGCGGGTTTTGAAAGTTCGAAAGTATTTTCGAGTTTTGAATTGGGCAGCATACCGTCTAGAAAATAGGCTATTTTGAGTAAAATCATAAGTCTTAAATTCGGTATGTGTCTCGGGTTTTGAAATTGGATAGTTTGAAAAAAATGCAATTTTGAAAAATTGACGGTTTTTTGAAAACGACTCGGAAACCAAGTAGCACGTAGTCACACAAGCATTATAACGACGCCATGTATGCTCTATACTAAGTCTCGGTCGGTCTATAAGGGGTCTATACCAGTGTACATAGTCTAGACGTTGATCGGGACGGACTTCCTAAGTCGAGTTGATCTTAGAACATGCCGCGAAACCCACTCGAATCGACTATGGACACCTTTCGACATATCCATATTGGAGTATATTGACGGTATAGTGGGACGTCGGTCGCGAGTACCGGCCCGGGAAAATATGGGTTATGCATGAACCGTAGAACTAAAACGCGTATTGTATTTGTCAAACGATTTCTATTCGAGTCTCACCCTGAGGATGCCGATGGTAATTGGTAAGTCACGCATCAGTTAATCCCCAGCGGAGTCGCCAAATTGTGGACATGACATAGGTCCACCCCGACGCGGCCACGCGCGGGTTTGGGTAGGCGAATGAATCTCCATATGAGAAGGATCGAATTGAAATTTAGGTCTATGTGGAGTCGCCACCGAATTTTATGGTTATTCGGAACCATTCGAGCCCACTCTATGTCGTAGTGGGCCGTATACAAAATACGGCCCATTTTCGATGTCAGAGTTTATCGGGCTCGTCCCTTTGCATATCGATATAGATGCCGACTTGAGCGGTTAATCGTATATTGAATGACTCTCGTGCGCCAACGGTTTCGGGCATCCGGAAACCGAGGTTCTGAGTAAGGGGTGAGGGTACGTGTTGGGAAGCCCACAAAGGACGCCCAACCCCGCCCGCACTTTAGCGGCCTCTACTAAGAACTCGAATGACTTTCTAATACGCGTGCTAGTAAAACGGGAAAATGATATGCAAAGATTTATTTTCCCTAAACATGCGAATGGAATTGAAAGGGTTTCTAAGTCAATTTAATGCAACTAAAATTAACGTCAAAGTTGTATTTTAGCATGCGGGTTCATTTAGTATAATAAACGAATAATAATTAAATTGACAAAAGAAACAAAAAAACGCGTTAGTAAACGATGTAAAGAAACGAATAATAACGCTTTGCAACTTATTAAATTCAATTGAAAAGATGCAAATATGAGGATGCATGATTTGAAAAGATAGTATACATGTGATTAATTATACGCATGTTGACCAAAATCGTAAAATACTATCGAGTTTGAAAAATAGGATAATGTACGACTTGTGTTTTAGTCATTATGAGGCTACTCGATCGAGTGGTCGATGGACTCGATCGAGTAGGCCTGTAAAAAGTGACTATGTTTTGCATTATGGACCGTACTCGGCCGAGTTATTGACCAACTCGGTCGAGTACATGGCCACTCGACCGAGTCACTGTGAGACTCGATCGAGTGGTGATCGTGATTAGCATTCTGACTTGATTTTGAGGTGCCACTCGACCGAGTGGGCTAGGCACTCGGTCGAGTGCCCTCTGTACGAATTAAGATTCGTTTGTAAAATCGTGTTTTATGTCGAAAATCGTTTTAAATTGATTATTGAGATGTGATTAAATTTTCTCCGCGTTAATAATGTCATAATTCCAAAGAATTATTTTGACAATTATTTAGCATCAACGAAAATTGCCCTAAGTTGATTTAATGCGATTTAGAAAGATTGACTCTTTGATTAAATAATAAAAGAACTTGATTCCCTTGACTTCTCCGACATCGATAAATCCCTAGAGATCGTGATGTCGGATCCGTGTCAACGGGTTTCGACCCTTATTAAAATTGGTTTTAGAAAATTCGATGAATGCAATATTAAAGATGATAACGACGAGAAAAAAAAGGGAAAAGAGAACGAGGTTTGTCACCCTCAACCTACATGTTCTTGTCTCGGAAAAAGGCTCGTAAACGTGGCTATGACACGAGAGTCTTCGAGGTATATGGAGGCTAAGTTGTGGTGGCTCGGGTTGAATTCCTAAAACTAGGTTTAGGGTTTGCTAAAGTCGATTTTCCTAGGGTTTGTCTAGGGTTGCTTGAGGATGCACCGGGATTAGGGTTGTGAAGGTGTTTAGGGTTTGTAAGGGATGTGAATAATGTGTTGTAGGGTGTTGCATGGGGTGTATATATAGGCTAGGCTAGGGCATCGAATTAAGGCTACTCGACCGAGTAGGAGGCCAACTCGGTCGAGTGGCCCGTTATGCCAGCCGCCGGGCTCAAAGTCGGCCCACTCGATCGAGTGGGTAGGTCACTCGATCGAGTGGCCTAGATGGGTCGCACGAGTCTTGTTTTGGACTTTGACCTCGATTGCTTGATGGGTTTTGTGTTTGACTTGGACTTTTGATGGTTGTATGGTTGTTTTTGTGTGTCTCGGAAATGACTTTGACCGGGGTTGACCCAATCGTGAAAAGTCGGTTTTATTTCCAGTGTCGGTTTTGGCCCAAATTAGTCTTGTTTGACTCGGAATGATCCACTGGGCCTGGATTTGAGGTCCGTTTGGTGAGATTTGTACTCCGTAAGTGTGTTAGCCAGCGATTAATGGATTTGAGCCCGTATCCGAGCGCGTAGAAACATGTTAGCGTCCGATCATCATCGGGTGATTTTTGGGAACTGCCATAGACACCTGGCAGTCAAAATGCGGGTGTCTATAGAGCCCCCACTCTGACTGAGCCTTGGACAGGGCTAAAGTCAGAGTAGCTACCAAGCCCGTTTAGACCTGGTAGACTTCCGTTCGGGTCGTTTATAGTCCATTAGACTTGCGTGAAGGGCTCGCCAGCCATAAGGCAGAAATCATACCTGTGCTTGATGATAGTGTTCCCGTGGGGAGTTTGGACCTGTAGCGTAAGTCCTGGGTGCGCCTGTGTGTTGGCCCATCCCGTGTCATCCTGGGGAAATGCTGCCGGGGAGATTTGATTGGCTTGCATGCCTTGCTGGAGTCGTACCTGTATAAGTTACACAAAATGCATGCAACACGTAGGTAGTAAAAATGACTCGTGCTAGGGAAAATGACCTTTTGAATTTTTGAAAATTTGACATTCTGAAATCTTGAAATTTTGAAATTGACTCTAAAGAAATTAGGAAAGTTCGGGATGATTATTTCCACACTAGTATCGAGGCTAGGCTTGTGGCTCGATTCCGTTTGCAAATCTCGGCATTCGATTTGGGTTTCAGACTCATATACCAAGTGGACTAAAGCAGGTGATGCTAAAGCCCGAGCTGCTTTGAAGGTGGATGAAGCCTTTGACCTGCTGAGGAGAGAACAGGCTAAAGACAACAGGGGGTTCTTTGATAAGGGAGACACTCCAGCTACCCTAGTTCGTCTAATGTCAAGGCAAAAGAAGAAGGCTAAGACTCAAGCTAAAGGGTCCGGTGCTAAAGGTGCTCGGGGGAAAGTGAGCCACCAGACAGACTTGGAAAGGAGACTGGGCCCTAGACTAGCCGTGCATGACCGACTTGGCCCACAGGATAGGCTACCCGAGCATGTGCGGGCCCGACTTGGGCCGAAGACTGTGATTAAAGACCCGTCGTCAAAGAAGCGGACCCTTGCTAAGGAGGTTCCCCTTGTGATTAGGGAACACTCATCCCCTCCTCGAAGACCTCGGGCTCCACGCGACCCGAAGGACAAGGGAAAGGGGAAGATGCCCGGATATTAGTCTCCGTATTTTATTATTAGAATATTACTATTTATTTTTTTGGTGTGATTTTTTTTGTGTATGCCGTGCTGGGCGTTTTTTTTTTTTTTTTTTTTTTTTTTTTTTTTTTTGTAATTCCCGAGTTTATCGAGATATAAATAAAAGACATATTATTGAATACCGTTCCCGTCTTTTCGTTTATTGCAGTGGTTGTACTCTTTTGAGGGGTTGCCTACGTATCCACGATTAGCGGAATCAAACCAAACGTAGTTCAAAATTTGATTGATTTGATTTTTTTTTGCAATTTTCGAAATACATCAAGATCATTGATTCGAGATGTGCGACGGTAGAATAATTAATTCTAACTTATTGACTTGTCTATAATTTTGAAAATTATAAAAAGACTAAGTTTTATAAATTTTTGCAAATGACATTGAGGTTGGGCTTATGGGTAGTAGCGCTTCAACTGGTCCAAGTTGGTCGGGTTGACGAACTCGTTGCCATCCAGGTCCGTTAGCATCACCGCTCCTCCTGACAGGATTTTCTTGACTAAGTATGGCCCAGCTCAATTGGGTTTGAATTTTCCCCTTGGGTCAACCGGCAGTAAGGCACGAACCGATTTTAGGACCAAATCACCTTCTTTGATTTTCCTGGGCCTAACCCTTTTGTTGAAAGCCCGTTGGATTCTTTTTTGATATACTTGAATATTATTGAGGGCCCGGGATCGCCGTTCGTCTAAGAGGACTAGCGAATCGTATCGGGCTTGAACCCAATCTGCTTCAGGTACTTGGCTTTCAAGTAAAATCCTTAGGGATGGTACTTCTAGCTCAACCGGTTGGACTGCTTCCATTCCATATGTCAGGTAATATGGAGTTGCTCCGGTCGCGGTGCGGATTGAAGTTCGGTATCCCCATAAGGCAAAAGGTATCTTGTCGGGCCAGTCCCGATAATTCTCAGCCATCTTTTTAAGTATGGTGACAATTGTTTTGTTGGCCGCTTCTACCGCTCCGTTTGTTTGGGGTCGGTAAGGTGAAGATGTATGCCTTTGAATTTTATATTTCGCCAGTAATGCAGTAGTTTCAGCTTGGAAGTAGGTTCCGTGATCACTAATAAATTCGTGTGGGATCCCGTATCTGCATATAATCTTATTTTGGATAAATTTGGCCACGTGCTTGGCATTCAAGACACGGTATGACTCGGCTTCTACCCATTTGGTGAAGTAGTCGATGGCCACCAAAATGAAGCAATGTCCTCCCGTCCCGGAAGGGTGTACTTTCCCAATTATGTCTATACCCCATGTCGAAAATGGCCATGGTGATGTCATGGTATATAACAGGGAAGATGACATATGCTGTACATTACCGAAGATCCGACAGTTATGGCAGTGCTTGACGTATAACTGGCAGTCTGTCTCCATGGTGTTCCAGTAATACCCGAGCCTCATGATTTTACGGGATAGCATATGGGCGTTCATATGCGGGCCGTTTTCACCGTCGTGGACCTCGGCCATGACTTTTTCGGCTTGTATTTTGTCGATGCATAGGAGGAGAGCCCCCTGTGCCGTCTTTTTGTACAATTGCCCGTCATCAGTACGAACAAATTGGGTTGCTAATCTTCGTAGGGCCTTTTTGGCCCGATTTTCAGCTCCCGCGGGATATTCTCCCGTTGTCAGGTATGTTAAGACGGTTTGATACCAAGGTTCTGGGTCAGTTATCTCGATATCTTGAATGGCATGGATGTAGGCCGGCTGTGACCGCCTTTCAACACAGATTGGCATGCTTGTTAGGTGATCCGGGATGTTCAGTAAAGATGCTAATTTGGAAAGTGCATCTGCAAACTGATTTTCCTCTCGGGGTAGGTAAATATACTCGACTTTCTGGAATTGTTTCTCTAGAACCCGTACTCGCGCTTGGTAAGCCACGAGATTGGCGTTCCGAGTTTTCCATTTTTGGAGTGCTTGATTGATGACCAATGATGAATCACCGTGGATCCGGAGGTTTGTTACCCCTAAATCAGCGGCGGCTTGCAACCCGTGAATGCATGCTTCGTATTCGGCTGCGTTGTTGGTCACGTCGAAATCCAATTTGATGGATAAGGGAGTGTGTTCCCCTCGGGGTGAGATTAATAGAATTCCGACCCCAAATCCTCGAAAGTTGGATGCTCCATCGAAATACAGATCCCATGTCTCGGTATCGGTATGGAATATGTCTTCATCAGGAAAGGCCCATGTGTCAGTGTGGCCTTCTTCGGATATTGGGCTGTCAGCGAGGAACTCGGGAACTACCCGGCCTTTGATGGCTTTTAATGGTACAAATTTGAGGTCGAATTCGGATAACATTAAAGTCCATCTTGACATCCTGCCGTTGAGGATGGGCTTCTCGAATAAGTACTTGATTGGATCCTTTTTGGATAAAACCTGTACCTCGTGGCTAAGCATGTAATGTCGGAGCTTTTTAGTGGCCCAAACCAATGTTAAACACGTCTTTTCGAGCATTGTGTATTTGCACTCGTACTCGAGGAACTTCTTACTGATGTAGTAAATAGTACGTTCTTCTGAATCAACTGTCTGGGCCAGCATAGCCCCCATGGCTGTCTCGGTCATTGTTAGGTATAACGACAAAGGCAAACCGTGTTGAGGTGGCATTAGTACTGGCGGAGCAGACAAGATCTCCTTGATTTTGTCAAAAGCCGCTTGACATTTGTCGTCCAATAGCACCCGTTCCCCGATCTTCAGTTTCTTGAAAATGGGTTCACATACCATGGTTAGCTTTGAAATGAACCGGCTGACATACTGGACTTTCCCGAGAAACCCCCTTATTTCCTTTTCGGTCTTGGGTGGCTGCATCTCAGTGATGGCTTTGATTTTAGCTGGGTCGACCTCGATGCCGCGTTGGCTAACGATATGGCCCAGTAATTTGCCTGACGTTACCCCAAAATTGCATTTTTGTGGGTTTAGTCTCATGTTGTATTTTCGCAGTCTGGTAAAGAACTTTCTTAGGGCCGTGATGTGCCCGCTTCGATCTTTAGACTTAACGATCATATCGTCCACATAGACCTCCACCTCCTTATGCATCATGTCGTGTAATAAGGTGGTGGCGGTCCGTTGATAAGTGGCTCCAGCATTGATAAGCCCAAATGACATGACAGTATAACAGTAAGTACCCCAAGGTGTGATGAAGGTAGTCTTACTCATATCCTCTTCTGCCATTTTAATTTGATTGTATCCGGCATACCCGTCCATGAATGATAGAAGGGCATGGTCGGCCGTATTATCCACCAAAATGTCGATGTGTGGTAACGGAAAATCATCTTTTGGGCTGGCCTTGTTTAGGTCCCGGAAGTCTACGCATACCCGCACCTTGCCGTCCTTCTTGGGTACCGGCACGATGTTTGCAACCCAGTCTGGATATTCAGACACTTGTATAAAACCCGCTTTGAATTGTTTATCGACCTCTTCTTTGACTTTAAGAGACCATTCGGGCTTCATTCTTCTGAGTTTTTGTTTAACCGGTTTGCACCCATCTTTGATGGGTATTCGGTGTTCTGCTATTTCTCGATCTATTCCCGGCATGTCCTTGTAGGACCATGCAAAGACGTCCTTAAATTCTAGGAGGAGGTCCGTGAACTGTTGTCTCTCCTCTGGATCTAAAGATTGGCCCAACTTAAGCATCTGGGGCTCTAAAGTGGTTCCCACGTTGATGGACTCGATTTCTTCGATTACCGGATCTCGGGATTCCCTTTGCTCGAGCTGCTCGACCAGATGTTGTGGTAGAGGTACCTGTTCGTCGGGTTTCTCAATGTCATTGCATATAAAATTTTTGAAATTGAGAAAATTTTGGAAATAAGACAAGTCGTAAGCAGAACGGTGTTCGTTATTATTATTAATGGTGAATTTTGAAAATAGCTCGAATAGAGCTGCCATCTGATCGTTGGTCAGTGGAGGGATAGGGAGAGGTCTTGGGACAGACCCCGAGACCTCGGTGGCTAAGGGAAGAGGGGTTACAGACTCGACTCCAGCACCAGACCCTCTAAACTCGGACTCAGACTCCGACTCCGACTCTGACTCAGACTCGGACTCAGTATCCGGCATGTCTCCCTCGCCGGTGGTTAGCTTGTAGACCCGTCCTTGACTGTCGGTCCATTTTATAGTCTTCCTCAAAGCCCTTGTCTCGGTGTTGGCGCCGACCTCGGTAATGAGCTTGGTTGGGTCGAACCGATCGCTGCGGAGGATCAAGTTGACCAAGTCATCTTTCGGAGCAGGGACGGTCTTGTCTTCTCCAAATAAGAGCCCCAGCACGGGCTCGGAGTCGCTCTCCCTTTTCTCGGACTCATCCTGGACAACGGTGAATATGTCATCGGGGATGTAGTTGCATTCCCGAGCCGTTTTGGTCTCGGGATATGTGATGGTGGGTCGGTAGAGGCCCACTTGGATGGCTCCGAAAACTGGAGTGACAAATTTGGTTGCAGAGGCCCGGCCCACATTCTCCGAGCTTATAGTATATCCCAATCCGAGTCGGGACTCTGCGTTGTCTAGGACCTCGATGATCTTCCCCGCCGAAAGATATGGTCTTGAGGTAACTCCGGGTAGGTAACCCAGATTTTGTAGCATCGTGTCGATGCTAGGGGCGAAGTAGTGCTTAAAAAGATATTCTTCTTCAATCATACCTACGAAATCGAAACCTCGTGGTTCGGCCCGGTTTGTGGCGTTGCAGCTAGCCACGGTCATCGGTGTTGCCTCCAATGTTATGATACCGTCTTGAAGTGGCATCTTGACTTTGCGATGGAGGGTAGATGTCACGGCCTTGACTGTGTGAATCCAAGGCCTTCCTAGCAAGAGGTTGAATGATGAGGTGACAACTATCACCTGGAATTCTAACTCCTTTTCGATTGGGCCCGTTATGATCTTTAATTTAACGGCCCCAGCTACTGGTTTTGGGCTTCCATCGAAAGCCTGAATAGTTTGCGCTGTCGGGAGATAGTCGGTATCAGTGATGCCGAAGGCCCTGGCGGTCCTTAGGGGTAGGACGTTCACGACTGATCCATCGTCGATAAGGGTCATTGGAAGGTACTTGCCCTTGCAGATGACCGTGATGTATAGGGTCAGGTTGTGATTGGGCCCAAATGGCGGTAGATCAGCTTCAGAGAAGGTTATGAGTGGGCCTTCTTCTTTGGATTTGCCCTTAAGGTAGGGCATGATGGTGGCTACCATTTCAGCGGGGGTAACTTCTGAGTCGACCTTGATTTCATCGAGAGCCTTAGTCAGTGCTTCCCGATGAGCCTGTGAGCTAACCAGTAGTTGCCATATAGTTAGATCAGCTCGAACCCTCTTCATTTGTTGGACCAAAGCCGCGTCATTGCTTGGTTCCTCGGGGGTCGGTTCCGTCCTGGCAGGTTCAGTGACGGATGTTGAAGTGGCACGCCCAGAGTGGCGAGGTGGTTGGTGGCTAAAGCCTTGGATTTGGCTTTCGGACTTCTTCGAGGGTAATAGGGACAACCCCCTTTGGCTAGGTATACGTCGTCCTCGTCATCGAACCATATCCCATTAATTTGTGGGATAAAAGGAGAAATGAGGTGAGAACAATCGATTACCTCCCCCGTGAATATTGCGTGAGCACTGAACGGGTTGTCTTTGTTGCTCGGCTTGTCTCCGGGCAACGAGATTTTCCCGCTCTCAATAAGATCTTGGATTAAATGCTTTAACTTCCAACATTTTTCAGTATCATGTCCGTTGCCCCGGTGATACTGACAGTAAGCTTGAGCATTGTAATACTTGGGTCTCTTCTCTGCTGGAGGCTCTGGAGTTGGGCCTATTGGTTGAATCAGACCCTTTGAAGATAGCCTTTGTAAGGCATAAGTATAGGTAGTCCCTATATCTGTGAATACCCGATTTGGTGTATTCTTTTTGGATGAGGTGTCGAGCAGATTTACCTCATCAAAGATGCTGCGGGTTGCAGCTGCAGGTGTGGGCTTGTTTGTGGACGAACTAGCCCCTTGATAGCCTTTGGTAGAGGCCTTAGTCAGGCTCTCTAACCTTAGATCATCTTCTATCCTTGTGCCCATTTCAGTGAGGACAGCAAAGTTTGGGATGATAACGTACCGGAGGTGGACCCGGTAGGATGAGAGTAGATTTTTAACGAAGGCTTCCACTAGGGCCTTCTCGCCGGGCTTGTCGACCAGCTTCACACTCTCGGCCCTCCATCGTTGCAGATATTTTGTGAACCCCTCTTTGGGCTCTTGGGCCATTACCTCCAGAGTACGCATTGTAGTCTGGATTTCAGTGTTATCGGCGTAGTTCCGAGCAAATTCGGTCGCCACATCATCCCAAGTCTTGTATTTCTTGGGGTCGAACCTGTAGAACCACGCCTTAGGGTGTTTCTCCAAGGAAGAAGGGAACAAGTGCTTGAACATAGTTGACTTCACCCCCTTTACCGCCATGAAGTCTTTGAAAGCCCGGATGTGGTGGACCGGGTCTTCGGTACCCTCAAACATAGGAAGTCCCGTTAAGTTGAGGTTAGCAGGAAGCTCGTTATCTAAAGGTGAATAAATACGAGCATTCTCAGTGTGGATCGAGTTGTTCGTCGATAGGGAGACTTGTTCCTCGAGCCTATGAACAATACTGACCAGCTCGGCCATGGGCCCATTGGGCTCGGATCCTTCAAAAGGGGCCGTCTTCTCTACGGCGCTCAGTCGGGTGGCTAACGTTGTTTGGTTAGCCTGGATGGAAGTTAGTTGAGTCTCGAGCTTGGCGAGAGCATCTTTCAATTCGTCCATCTTGCGTTGATGTCTTGTCACGGGTGGCATGTCTGTAAGAACACCACGTAATCAGAAACTAGCCCAAAATCCCGAAGTAGAAAGTACATCCCGAACAAGACTAAAAAGGGAAATGACTCGGAAAAGACACCTAGACGGGTGACTTGCGAAAGGTGGGCCTTCCTTAGGATTTGGCGAGTGGGCCTAGTCCTGTTCGAAGGAAGGTTCACGTGAGACATCCCCAGACTTTAGACTCGGTTGTGTTAACGGGCCCTCCTTTGTAGGAGTATGTCCTACGTAGGTGGGCCTTGCCTTAGTCTAATAAGGCGGACTGGGAAAGGGAAGAAACTCGTGATGTAAGATCGACAGAGTTTCGACGCTACGGACCTCGACAACTTAAGACACGACCCGACACTGCTAAATACGGGAAGTCCTAGAAGAGGAAGGTTTTTGAAAATTGATCGATTTTGCAAAAGGACCGAGTAAACTCGGTTTGAGGGCCTAATTTCCGAAAAAAACGAAAAGTTATTGGGCCGCGGGTTTTGAAAGTTTGAAAGTATTTTCGAGTTTTGAATTGGGCAGCATACCGTCTAGAAAATAGGCTATTTTGAGTAAAATCATAAGTCTTAAATTCGGTATGTGTCTCGGGTTTTGAAATTGGATAGTTTGAAAAAAATGCAATTTTGAAAAATTGACGGTTTTTTGAAAACGACTCGGAAACCAAGTAGCACGTAGTCACACAAGCATTATAACGACGCCATGTATGCTCTATACTAAGTCTCGGTCGGTCTATAAGGGGTCTATACCAGTGTACATAGTCTAGACGTTGATCGGGACGGACTTCCTAAGTCGAGTTGATCTTAGAACATGCCGCGAAACCCACTCGAATCGACTATGGACACCTTTCGACATATCCATATTGGAGTATATTGACGGTATAGTGGGACGTCGGTCGCGAGTACCGGCCCGGGAAAATATGGGTTATGCATGAACCGTAGAACTAAAACGCGTATTGTATTTGTCAAACGATTTCTATTCGAGTCTCACCCTGAGGATGCCGATGGTAATTGGTAAGTCACGCATCAGTTAATCCCCAGCGGAGTCGCCAAATTGTGGACATGACATAGGTCCACCCCGACGCGGCCACGCGCGGGTTTGGGTAGGCGAATGAATCTCCATATGAGAAGGATCGAATTGAAATTTAGGTCTATGTGGAGTCGCCACCGAATTTTATGGTTATTCGGAACCATTCGAGCCCACTCTATGTCGTAGTGGGCCGTATACAAAATACGGCCCATTTTCGATGTCAGAGTTTATCGGGCTCGTCCCTTTGCATATCGATATAGATGCCGACTTGAGCGGTTAATCGTATATTGAATGACTCTCGTGCGCCAACGGTTTCGGGCATCCGGAAACCGAGGTTCTGAGTAAGGGGTGAGGGTACGTGTTGGGAAGCCCACAAAGGACGCCCAACCCCGCCCGCACTTTAGCGGCCTCTACTAAGAACTCGAATGACTTTCTAATACGCGTGCTAGTAAAACGGGAAAATGATATGCAAAGATTTATTTTCCCTAAACATGCGAATGGAATTGAAAGGGTTTCTAAGTCAATTTAATGCAACTAAAATTAACGTCAAAGTTGTATTTTAGCATGCAGGTTCATTTAGTATAATAAACGAATAATAATTAAATTGACAAAAGAAACAAAAAAACGCGTTAGTAAACGATGTAAAGAAACGAATAATAACGCTTTGCAACTTATTAAATTCAATTGAAAAGATGCAAATATGAGGATGCATGATTTGAAAAGATAGTATACATGTGATTAATTATACGCATGTTGACCAAAATCGTAAAATACTATCGAGTTTGAAAAATAGGATAATGTACGACTTGTGTTTTAGTCATTATGAGGCTACTCGATCGAGTGGTCGATGGACTCGATCGAGTAGGCCTGTAAAAAGTGACTCTGTTTTGCATTATGGACCGTACTCGGCCGAGTTATTGACCAACTCGGTCGAGTACATGGCCACTCGACCGAGTCACTGTGAGACTCGATCGAGTGGTGATCGTGATTAGCATTCTGACTTGATTTTGAGGTGCCACTCGACCGAGTGGGCTAGGCACTCGGTCGAGTGCCCTCTGTACGAATTAAGATTCGTTTGTAAAATCGTGTTTTATGTCGAAAATCGTTTTAAATTGATTATTGAGATGTGATTAAATTTTCTCCGCGTTAATAATGTCATAATTCCAAAGAATTATTTTGACAATTATTTAGCATCAACGAAAATTGCCCTAAGTTGATTTAATGCGATTTAGAAAGATTGACTCTTTGATTAAATAATAAAAGAACTTGATTCCCTTGACTTCTCCGACATCGATAAATCCCTAGAGATCGTGATGTCGGATCCGTGTCAACGGGTTTCGACCCTTATTAAAATTGGTTTTAGAAAATTCGATGAATGCAATATTAAAGATGATAACGACGAGAAAAAAAAGGGAAAAGAGAACGAGGTTTGTCACCCTCAACCTACATGTTCTTGTCTCGGAAAAAGGCTCGTAAACGTGGCTATGACACGAGAGTCTTCGAGGTATATGGAGGCTAAGTTGTGGTGGCTCGGGTTGAATTCCTAAAACTAGGTTTAGGGTTTTCTAAAGTCGATTTTCCTAGGGTTTGTCTAGGGTTGCTTGAGGATGCACCGGGATTAGGGTTGTGAAGGTGTTTAGGGTTTGTAAGGGATGTGAATAATGTGTTGTAGGGTGTTGCATGGGGTGTATATATAGGCTAGGCTAGGGCATCGAATTAGGGCTACTCGACCGAGTAGGAGGCCAACTCGGTCGAGTGGCCCGTTATGCCAGCCGCCGGGCTCAAAGTCGGCCCACTCGATCGAGTGGGTAGGTCACTCGATCGAGTGGCCTAGATGGGTCGCACGAGTCTTGTTTTGGACTTTGACCTCGATTGCTTGATGGGTTTTGTGTTTGACTTGGACTTTTGATGGTTGTATGGTTGTTTTTGTGTGTCTCGGAAATGACTTTGACCGGGGTTGACCCAATCGTGAAAAGTCGGTTTTATTTCCAGTGTCGATTTTGGCCCAAATTAGTCTTGTTTGACTCGGAATGATCCACTGGGCCTGGATTTGAGGTCCGTTTGGTGAGATTTGTACTCCGTAAGTGTGTTAGCCAGCGATTAATGGATTTGAGCCCGTATCCGAGCGCGTAGAAACATGTTAGCGTCCGATCATCATCAGGTGATTTTTGGGAACTGCCATAGACACCTGACAGTCAAAATGCGGGTGTCTACATACTCATATCTCTAATAATAACAAATTATTGTTATTATTATCATCGTCGTCGTCGTCATCGTCATTGTTATTACTCATATCTCTTAATGTTAATAATAATAACAAATTATTATTATTATATCGTCGTCGTCGTCATCTTCGTCATTATTATTATTATTATTATTATTTTCTATTTTGTTATCATCATTGTTATTATAGTAATTATTAACATTATTATGCATTGCATAATATTTTGAGATTTCAATATTACATTCAAATATTTACAACTCTGTCTAAATGTCATTAAGAATATCAAAATTTAATTTTTTTTATATTACGTAATCAAAGATATATATACATAACAATTTCTATTGCCAAGGACGAAAAAAACAAAGGTATAAATCAAATGAATTGGAGTGAGTACTATGTTGTTGTTATTATTATATCATTATTATTATTAATTACTTAAAATTATTATTATTATTATTACTACTATTATAATTAATTGGAGTATTATTTAGTGTTATAACTTTCTATATTTTTTTTTTTTTTTTTAAAATATTATTAGATAATTTGTATGAGTAGATATTAATTTCAGCTTATTTTAATTCAGCTCAGCTCAGACCAGCTCAACTCTTATCAGACCAACTCAACTCAGCCCAGCCCTGTTTCAACCGAAAAGAACGAGGCCTTAGAGTGATATTTCACTATTTCCTGAAATGTGTTGAATGGGGGGATCAAAATGGTCCGACTTTGATTCCAATCAAATCCAAATTTCCGGTCATTTAACCAATTGGGACGCCAATGCAAGAATTGCATCCGGAAAAGAATATAAACCCACTTTTCCATCAAAAAAAAAAAAACCAACCGTGACGAGTAGGTACGGAATTGGGCCACAAGCAACTCCCCCCTACTAAATGTACTTAATCTCCATTTAATTACTATCTGTCAACATACTTGCTTATACTATACATACTGCATTGCATAATCCAGCTTCATGCTCTCCATTCATTCATCTCAAATTCAACCACAATCACTCCAATAATTGAAGATTCAAAGCTGTCGATCGCAATAAAAAAAGAATAATCAACAGTTGCTATCCTCTCTTAACTTCTCTTCTCTTCTCTTCTTACTGTATTACTTCAGTTTGATCATATTGATTGAAAATCGTGGAAATTGAATTTGATTCAGGAATGTGGAAGTTGAAGATTGCAGAAGGTAACAGTCCATGGCTGAGAACTGTGAATAATCATGTTGGTAGACAAATATGGGAGTTTGATCCGGATCTTGGCTCTCTTGAACAAATTCGAGAGGTTGAAGAAGCTCGCGATCACTTCCGTAAACATCGTTTCGAGAAGAAGCACAGTTCTGATTTACTTATGCGAATCCAGGTTCTGATCTCTCTTCATTCTTTATTCTTTTTCCGCGTATAGTTCCGTGCTTTTTACACTAGACTAGGACATCTTTGGCTGTGGGGTATAATCAAATTGGAACGATGTGAGGCGATTTTGAAAAATGTATGAAATCAAATGGAACGAACGAGTTTTATGCAATGGAAATGTGTTATGTATGGGGTTGTTGACTTGTTCGATTTAAAATTTGAACTTTCTAAAAGGAGAGAATGCCAAAAAGGTTGTCATGTTTTTATCTAAATTTAGTGCGGTGTCTTGTGTAATGATGAAGTAAATAATGCACAAAAGTGATGATGTTGCTGCTGCTGTTTAATTATTACTCGTAAAAGAGTAAATGCGAAGGTTCGAGTCAAAGATTTTTAGATTAGAGAAGATAATTATAAATGGTTAGAACAAGAGACGGTAGAAATGCATATCATCGTCGTCCATAGAGCTCGCTTGGAATACAACAACAAGAAGAACAATTAGAGCCTTAATTTGTCCCAAATTGATTTGGGGAGAGCTTGCTTGGAATTAGAGTAAATATTAGAGAGGAAAATGAAGGAGATTAGTGGGCGATGGTGGTAGTTTATGGTGAAAAGTGGAGACGAGGAAGGAATTATTAGCCCATACATTACTTGGGGGAGGTGGGTAAGTATTCCCCTCTAAAGAGCTAACATTATCCCCTTTTTTCCCATCTCCACCTTCTACCGTCACTACTCTCCATTTTTTTAGTTCATTCTAGCTCTATTACTCCCTTAATAATTACTCTCATTCTAAGCGAGTCCTACACTTGCCCTTTTGGCCGATGTGAATGAATGGGTTCTTTCACCTTTTCCATATCTATTTTAGTGCTGTTAGTTGTATGACATTGCCCCATCTGATTTAACTTTTCATTTCTCGTGTCTTTTTGAATCAAATTTTAGTTTGCTAAGGAAAATCCACATGATGCGGTCTTACCTCAAGTTAAAGTAAAGGATGACGATTGTGTAACAGAGGAAATCACTGTGACTACTCTGAGAAGGGCTATCAGCTATCATTCAACTCTCCAGGCACATGATGGCCACTGGCCCGGTGATTATGGTGGCCCTATGTTTCTAATGCCTGGCTTGGTAACTGAATTCTGCCACCTTTATTGCTCTTGAAGATATGTAAACTTTGTATTGTGGATGTTTGGTCATCTCACTATACTTTGTCACTTGTATTGATGAAATAAAGTGAAATGGCAGTATACAGTAAATTATCTGCACTTGTATAATTAGCCGACACAGTTCATGATGCAATTCATACACCCCCACCCCCAACCGTAGGCGGGATCCTTTTGAGTCATTGACAATACTATATTCAGCTTTTTTGGTGGATTGATAGTTGATATCCATTAATAGTCAGCTGCTTTTGGTATGTAGTCCAATAATATCCTGGTCGAGGACGTCCTTTTCATATCTACTTGGTGATCAGGTAATTGCTTTATCAGTGACTGGAGCTCTAAGTGCCGTCTTATCAAAAGAACATCAGCGTGAAATATGCCGCTATCTCTACAACCATCAGGTAAGAAAGCTTCTGGAAATACTGGCATGTTCACGTTCCTAAGTTATGTTTTCATTCCCCAGACATTAAACTCCCGTTCTTTTGGTTGTGGTCATACATATGTGATATGTGCAATGAATTAAGATGGTGGAAAAAAATGAATGTAACCTTACTAGGCCACTTTCGGATGGCGAATACGAGTCTGAAAACTGCACTGTGTGCAATTGTCAAAATGATGGCCAACTCTAATAAATTTATAGAGCAATTGTTTGAAACAAGAAGTCAGGCAAAACAACAAAACTAAGGAAAAGAGAGAGGAATAAAGTATTTTTAGTGTCCTTAAATAAGCATCGCTGATTATATTTCATGTGCATGTAGCATAACTAGAAGATAATTATTGGAGTCTGAATGTTTATTTCTTAACATGTGTCTAATGTATGCATGCAGAACAAGGATGGTGGATGGGGTTTACACATTGAAGGACATAGTACTATGTTTGGCACCGCCTTGACCTATGTTACTTTAAGGTTGTTGGGTGAGGGAGCAAGTGATGGTGATGGAGCGATGGAGAAAGGACGCCAATGGATTCTGGATCATGGAAGTGCTACTGCAATCACGTCATGGGGGAAAATGTGGCTTTCCGTTAAGTTCTTAATATTTCTATCCTTCCTGGACAGTGGCCTTTATCTTTTCTAGGTTGAATTAAATTGATGTTATTTGCGTTATGATTTTGGCAGGTGCTCGGGGTATTTGAATGGACTGGCAATAATCCACTACCTCCAGAGATATGGCTTCTACCATACATGCTTCCTTTCCATCCAGGTGTCTATTCAATTTTTCCATTAAACTTTGCACTGTAAACTGACTCTTTTCGTCTGTAAAACCAAGACCTTCTTCCCCCCATTTTCCTCCATCTTTTTTAACTATTAGACAGGCGTGGTCATCCCACATGGTTAATCTTTTCAATGCATTAGGAAATTGTTGAATATGATTTTTTGCAAACCTCTCTACTTCCACATATTTTTTCATCTTAATTTTGTCTAATTATTAGCAATGACTTGGACGTTACAGGAAGAATGTGGTGTCACTGTCGAATGGTTTACTTGCCGATGTCATACCTTTATGGGAAGAGATTTGTAGGGCCTATAACACCAACTGTTTTGTCTCTTCGAAGGGAGCTGTTCAATGTTCCATATCATGAAATAGATTGGGATCGAGCGCGCAACGAATGTGCAAAGGTGAGTCCATAACTTTTTGGATCAAGGCTTGTTGTGTTAAAGCTAGGATGTCGTTATTGTGAGATTTGTGAGGACTAAAGACCCGTTGATATGCACGCTTTTCCATTTGAAGAAACCATGCCTTCCATTTAAGTATAAACTGAAAGGTTTATGCCGAGATTTATTCCTACTGTTGATACAATTTTACAGGAGTAACATCCAATGGCACTGTCAGCCTTTGCAGTTTAAAATTCTCTGACCATCTCTAACAACAGATCAGAGTAATATTTGTCATGCAGGTTATCCGTCACAGACTTTTATATGTCTGTCCTGTAGGAAGAAGGTATAGGTTAAAAAAAACAGAAACATAAAGGTAAATGTAAGCCGTAAGGGGACTACATTACCAAGATCTGGAATTCTGATTGCGGCATCTGTGCTTTACCTATTGCATGATGATGTCATGCTTCTAGGTTGTCAGAAATAAGTAGAAAACACGTTTCTGTGATGCTGATGAAAAGGATCCCTTTTTGCGTTTTAATAGAAAATTGTTCAAATGAAACACGTGCTATTTATCATCAGCTCTCACGTCCTCCTTGTTTTCAGTTGTTATGTCAGAGTGTATCTCAGAAGATTTGTTACTTTCTTGTGCAGGAAGATCTGTACTATCCTCATCCGTTAGTTCAAGATCTACTTTGGGCATCGCTTCACAAGGTTGTTGAACCTATTTTGTTGCGGTGGCCAGGTAATAGGTTGAGGGAAAAGGCACTTACCACTGTCATGGAGCACATACACTATGAAGATGATAATACTCGATACTTGTGCATCGGGCCTGTGAACAAGGTTCGTGAAACGACAAATGTTTTTTCAATTGCTTTATCTGTGAGGATGAGAATACTTGATTACTCAATACATATATATTAGGCCGGCCGCCGGCCTGTTTCCGCCTGTAAGCAAGTTTGATAGGCACCTATTAAAGTACTCTCATTAGGTGTTTTGAGGAACCTTCTGTTGTATTAGCTGTTTAGCTGGTTAAGTTGTGAATGGTAGGCACCTATTAAAGTACAAGTTACGGTTACTCAAAAAAAAGTATTTACCAGTTATCGGTACACTTCCTACTGGTAGAAAGTCATAAAATTGCCCGGGCATTCTAATACTACCATAACAGGGGTGTACGTGAAAACACAAGAAGTTAAAGGGATTGTCTGAACTATTTGATGAGCTAGAAGCTTTGGTCCTTGGTTGATGGCTTGAAATTTCCCTTCCCTACATTGTGTTATTTCTTGTATTCGTCAAACTCTTGCTGCAGTGCAAACACTGACAAGTGACAATAAGTCTATAAGATTGGTTCACTACTTTCCCACACTACATAAAGCTTGTCTGGTAGAGATTATAGACCCCAACCATATAGAATTGCTATAATAGAACATATGTGATTGATACACCTCAATATCCTCAGTCCATCAAAGCATGAAATTAGGAACAACCTTAACCTTCATTGTTAATCTGGAAGCTCTTTTCACAAACTCGGCCACCCATATCCAAGTTTTGGACTTGCCATGACTCCTTTTTGAAACGCAGATACACTATCTCAAACAAGGATGCGATCACAGGACACATCTTCATAGACAAAACTTAATAATGAGTTCTTAAGATTTAAAAATCCTTGTAATAAGAAATCGAGAGTTGTTTGATCATATTACAAAACATACTCGATATCCTGCGATTCTCCCTATGTTATCTCTATTAGAAGAAGTATTAAATGGATAAGGATCACTTAGCGATCCATATCCATATTCTTGATTGTAGTGTCCTTGGATTCATAAGTGAACAGCTGAAAGAACCTAGGCCGTATGCATAAACTATGTCTCGACAAGTGTGATCTCTTCCATATAACTATATACCAATTTTGTAGCTACTTAAAGGCGATCATACATTGTTTCCCAGGCAGCAAGATGATACGAAGAAACCTAGACCACCTTAGCGTTTTGTTGAGCAGGTTCTGCTCCAAGTAGAAAGAGCTCTAGGGGAGTCAGAGCAGCAATCTATATAGAGAAATTCATGCACATTTTTGCTATTATGCATTTTGACCAATGATTTTGAGCTGCAAAAATGACAACTTTAGGAGGCGCAGTCTACAACCACCACCACCACCAAAACAACATTAATCTAGTGTCTTGAGAGCTCTGTCAAATAGAAGGCCTGAATTAATAATAGACTCAACCTGACGACTCCAATAATTCTTTCTCCTAAATTTCGTACATGAAAATGATTGCATGTAGGTGCTGAATATGCTGTGTTGCTGGGTAGAAGATCCTAACTCAGAGGCTTTCAAGCTTCATCTTCCTCGTGTAAATGATTATCTTTGGCTTGCGGAAGATGGCATGAAAATGCAGGTCGGTCATTTAATTTCTCCATGTTCGTGCCTTGATTTTTTTTTTCCCTGTAAAGTTATTGTAGAGATTTAGGCAATGTTTTTGTTAGGTTGAACTGTTGAAGGGTTGAAAGCTGTTGAGAGAATATGTTTGGAGTATCCTTACATGACACCCACTGGATATAATTTTTCTGTGATTAATAGACTCAGTTGCCTGATGCAGGGTTATAATGGTAGTCAGTTATGGGACACCGCCTTTGCTGTTCAAGCCATTTTATCAACAAATCTTCTTGAAGAATATGGTTCAACTGTTAGAAAAGCACATACATTCATCAAAAACTCGCAGGTGGTCATTTGTATGTTAATTGTTTGTGATAATGTTCATTTGGTACTGCTCCTGATAATTTTCATCACTTCTAATTTCAACTTTTGTTGGATTTCTTTGATATGAAGGTTGCTGAAGATTGCCCTGGCGATCTGAGTTATTATTATCGTCACATTTCTAAAGGTGCTTGGCCTTTTTCAACTGCTGATCACGGGTGGCCCATCTCAGATTGTACAGCCGAAGGATTTAAAGTAAAGACACAGCCAATTTGAACTTGATTTTAATCATGATGTTCTGGTCTAATTTATTTTTATGCAGGCAGCTCTTTCACTTTCAAAACTTCCTTCACAAATAGTCGGTGAGCCTATACAAGCGAATCGTTTCTATGATGCGGTGAATGTGATTCTTTCATTGCAGGTAGTTTATCTGGGGATGCTCTAATTACCAAGTATTGTCCATGCTTCTAGGTTCATTTGTATTCTTTCTTCACATGGTTGGCATTCCAATTCTTTGTAATAGAAGGCAATCTGTGATTTGCACATCACTTAAAATTACCAAGTTTCATTTTTTAATCCTTATAAATTACTCATTTGAACTCCTCAAACTACCCATTCTACACTGCCTCAGATTTTGTATACCTTTTTATAGAAAATTTGGATGAAGGTACATATTTCATAGCACCCGGTGAAATATTGGATTTTAATTCTTTTTTTTTTTGTCAAGTGTTCCTACAGTGAGGAATCTATTTTTTTGGTTTATTGTTTTATATGTAACTAATTACTGTCAATGACTTTCTTGAGTAGAGTTTGCATAATTCCTAGTGGGAAAGGATACAGGCTCTGGTTGTATAAATCCGTGTCGTTTCACAAGTTTGGTTATTGTGGTTCAACTTTATATTTTGTTTGCCCGCTGTCCCTGTTGAAAGTACTGTAAAATCGTTTTGTAGATCATATTCATTACCAACTTTACACTCACAGCTTCTCATATATTTTTGTTTTCCTTTTTTTATATACTCCTATGTTTTAATTATAGTTCTGTTTCTTCATGTAATTGCAGAATGCTGATGGAGGTTTTGCAACATATGAACTTACACGATCCTACCCTTGGCTAGAGGTAAAATCTCTGTGTTTTAGCTGTTGAGTTTTCGTGAACTTTTGTTTTCTCTGCTTTCGGCCATTTGGTGTGGTGCGTACTATAGATTTACATTTGTTTTTGAAGATTTAGATGACAACTTTTCTTGCTGGTTGGATAATTTATATTCTTAACGCTTTCCTTTGTTCTTGATTGTGTTGTATCAACAAAGAGGTAAGACACCATACATCTACCTATATTACACTGGCATAGGTGAAGTTAATGCTGTAATATTGCTTCTTCGAGACACTGAGCTTATATTGTCATTGTTGAGGTTAGAGGTGATTAGGTGAAATCGTGGAAGTCTTGCTGTGAAGGTCAGAAGCAAATATAGTAAGGAATGAATGGAAACCCAGAAATATATAGTACAAAGCATTTAAAATAGCTTAGCTGGTCCCTGAAACTGTTAATACGCCAATTGGAACTTAGATTACCTTCTTAGCATTGGGAAATTCAAATTCCTTTTGGGCAAGCGTTTGAACTGAGCTCCTTTTTGTTGTCCGTGTCATGATAGGACTGCTCTTCCTTAACAATAAATTCCTGGGCACACTCCTTCAGCTACTTATACTAAAAAAATGGGACTAAATGGAGTAATGGACTCAAGCTGTTTTAATCCTAATCACCAATGAGAAAAAGTGAAGAAAACTCAAGATTGTAGCAAAGCAATGAGATGGTATGAATTTGAGAGTACTTAGATATTCGAGATTTTACGAGTGGTCTTTCCTGAAGTGATTAAACAGAAGTTTTTCCCTTGCATTTTTGTCATCATTGTAGCTCCTAGCTCCTTTTCTAGAGCAACAGATCAACGATCTGACTTTCTCAAGTCATAAATCCTCTGTTTATCCAAAAGTGTTCCTTTCTACTTATTATTACTTACTAGCGCCTTTCACTTTAACTCGGTACGCCTTCACTACCATTTTTTCCAGATCAAAGCTAGTTCCTTCTAAGAGCTAGCCCTATTTTAAATTAAAAATGACGAACTTTACAGAATGAGCGGGGACTGAGGGTGTGTTCGGATACAAAAATAGAATGGAAAGGGAGGGAGGGAAAAGGAAGGACATGATCTTCCCTCCAAATCTTGCGTATATTGGTGGGGAAATATATTGTCTTGAAGGAGGGAAATGGAGGGATCCATTTTCCCTTCCTTCCAAATCCCTTCACCCCCATTTTGTTATCCAAATAAAAGATTTCATCTCCTTCCCTTTCCCTCAATCCAAACATACCCCAAATCTTTTGTTTATCCAACTTTTTTCCAAATCAGCGTTCTGGCTCTTGTTAAATTGTGACATTGATTCTGTTGTCTCATTGGAATATTCCGTGCTTACCAACATAGTTGCCTGTAGTGTGTATATTTGAGGGAATCCAGATTAAATGCACTGATTGGCAACCTAAAGCTCCTGGCCTAGATCGTATTGTTTAGTCACACCTGAATGGTAAACAAGAGCCATCCTATCCGCTAAGAAAGGGTGATAAGACAGTCATCTATCAGTAGATAATTCTCAGTACAGCATATTTGTTTGTATACATACTTGCCCCCAAGCTTGCACTACACCTCATTCATCCCTCTCTCCTGGTTGGATGTGCATTTGTTATTACACTTTTGAATTCCCTCTCATCCTGACTCCTGAGTCTGTAGCCCTCTGATTATTTCATGTTTTCCTCTGTTTCAGCTAATTAACCCAGCAGAAACTTTTGGTGACATTGTTATTGATTATCCGTAAGTGATTATCCCTATCTATCATATAAATTTGGAGGCTCTCATCAAGGTGCTTATTGCAACCCCATATTTTGTGTAGTTACGTTGAATGTACCTCGGCTGCGATTCAAGCCCTCGTAGCATTCAAAAAGTTATATCCTGGTCACCGGAGAGAAGAAATAGCCAAGTGCATCAAAGAGGCTGTGAAGTTTATTGAGAGGATACAAGCAGCAGATGGTTCATGGTTAGTTTCATTTTATTTAATTGCTTACTATCTTTCACAATTTAGTTCACTTAATCTATTTGATTCATTGCGTAAATTCAGGGTTACTTGAGCTTGAAGTCACGACAATGGCATCATCATCTCGATGCTTTCTGTTTCTGTTGGTTCACGAAAAGGCTGATGTCTGACATCCATTTTATAGGTATGGCTCTTGGGGAGTTTGCTTCACATATGGAACATGGTTTGGAGTTAAAGGTTTGGTTGCTGCTGGAAAGAACTACGACACATGTCCAGCAATCCGTAAAGCCTGTACCTTTCTGTTGTCTAAACAACTGCCGTCGGGTGGCTGGGGAGAAAGCTACCTTTCATGTCAGGATAAGGTTTGAGCTTTTAACTACTCGTAACATCAGAGTTTGGAATTTTATGTCATAATCATCGAGTAGAAGACAATGCATAGGACATTTTCATTTTTCTCGTCTAACATTTTTGTAGATGTTGCTAGTTTTGCACAATTCCATTCTAACTAGTGCTTCTATTTTCAACATTGTCATCTTCTACAAAGTGCTTATAACTTGGGTTTCTCAAGTTCCCAAAGTTTTCAGACACAAACCCTTTCAAGAGTAAGCTTGTGGAAGTTGTAGGCTATTAGGCTAAGGCTATGCCTTCTAGTCTTCGAGTGTGTCGTCATGGTAGAAAGGATGGATGACCTAGTATGTGTGGTTTGTTGGTTATCACGTATGTCAGACCCAGTGCACACTTGGTAAAAAATAAATAGCGCATGCGGTTCTCTTGTCATCTAAAACAAAAAGGACTTTCTTTTCAGTTTATTTGAAGTGAGTGAAGTACCATGAGTCCATGAGAGGTGATTTGGTTTGGTAGCTGATTGGCTCATACAAGTTTGAGTTGGGTCATTTGAGTCATGTTTATTACTGCTTCATTGTCATTTTTTCTGTCTGTAGAACTTGATGAGATTTCAAATCAGACATTTTGGGTCAACTTGAATGATTTTTAGCTATGGGTTGGACACTTATACCGTGCCAATTCGATATTCCGGGTTCTGTAATACTATACTCCGTATGGGTCTAATTCGGCATGTTAATAGAGTCTGTCAATTTTAGTCGGGTGTGGTTTCCCCTATGCGCGCCATATATTTTGGCGTTACTATAATCATCCATGTATAGTTTTACATTACAACTTTTCTTTCCGACCTTCTTCAGGTGTATACAAATGTTGAGGGCAACACAGCTCATGTGGTGAATACATCATGGGCAATGCTAAGTCTTATTGGTGCAGGACAGGTTAACATTTTTGTACATTAGTTTCGGCTGTAGAAATTTTTATTCTCTCTTTAATATGCGTTTAATCTGTTTTCAGGCTGAAAGAGATCCAGAACCAATCCATCGGGCAGCGAAATTACTGATCAATTCTCAAATGCAGAATGGGGATTTCCCACAACAGGTTAATACCTTTTTCTCGTAGTTTATATAGACGTATGCTTTCCCCATCCCTATTTTTTTTCTGGAATAAGGACTAATTCTCCCGTGGACGTTTACAGGAGATCATGGGGGTGTTCAACAAGAACTGTATGATCACTTATGCTGCTTATAGAAATGTCTTTCCGATTTGGGCACTTGGTGAATATCGCACTCGGGTACTCAGTAGTATTCCATGAGATTCACTGTTTCTTTGAAAATTTGTGTTCATTGCACAAAACTGAGTTGTGCAACCAGACTGCTCTTGTATTCATGTTCATGTGTAAGTTCAATTTATTTATTTTTCGTTTCAACCAATCTCCTCTCTACGTTGGGTACGTAATCAGCCACAGTAAAAATTACGGGTACCTGTCTTGTTTCAAATCAACCGACAGAATCGCAAAAGTAGTCGTTGAACCAGTTGGTCTCTCTCTCTCTCTCTTCAACTGCACGATAGTATCGAACAATGAGGTAAAGAGGGTTGTAAAGTGAATGATATCATCCACTGCATCTGCATATTTTGATTATTTACCCACATTTGTCGTGTCACGACTTGTGAGCTACGAGACTTGTGTGGGATTTATATAGAAATTGGGTTTTACCGTTCTTTGAGTGAGTTAGCCCGAGTTTTCCCATTGTCTATTACTCCGTATTTTCCGTCTCCACCAAGGGTATCGTAGCTAAGAGCAAGTACAACGACAAACTAATACTCCATACTATGATACTCCGTAAAACATCAATCTAACAAATTACATATTTAAGCTATAATGTACAATTAAGGTATAATTATCAATCAAATTATCATGAGAAATTGAAATGTTCACTTATAATTATCCTACTTAAAAAATATGGTTGACAATCATACTTTAATTGAGTTATTAACATGTGTCCAGACAATGGTAGAAAAATTGTTTATAAATAAAATTTTCCAATTTATGAAGAAAGGAGTGGGTAAGCCTTATGCCATGAGTTTAGATCTAGCAAAACTGACCCGACCTGAATAAGCCAACTCGAAACCGACTCGACACTCGAACAAAAGGTCTGAGTTTGACCTGTAACCCGAATTGACCTGAGTTAATCCGAAATTCATCCGACTATTATTATAGAAAATGAGTCGATATATCTAAAAAAGTTGAGTATAGCACACCCGAAATGATCCGACCCGAAAACACCCAATTTTTATAACCCAAAAGCGATCCAATCTGAAGTTGACCCGACCTGAATCTGACCCGGTGGGATTGTGGGAAGGTCTAGGCCCTCAATCCGACCAAAGACCCTCAATTCATATTGGAAACTGGAGTTTACCAAACCCGACCCACCCACCCAAATCATAATCAGTTAAAATGGCGGGGACGTCAGAGGGCGGAGGGAAGTGGGAATGGGAGAACGCCGCCGCCGGCTCCATCGCCGGATTCGCCACCGTCGCAATCATGCATCCTCTCGATGTCGTCCGTACTCGCTTCCAAGGTCTTCTTCTTCGAATTTTGATGTTGTATTTCTCACATTTTGTGTATGTATGGTTGCTTATTGATTGATTTGATTTGAATTGTCAGTAAATGATGGAAGATTAACGAATCTGCCGAGCTACGCCAATACTCCTCAAGCTCTCTTCACCATCGCTCGTTCTGAGGTACTCTCTCTTCTTACTTGTTCTAAACCCTAATTTATCAACGGAGTTGTTTTATATTCATTGTTGCGTTGTGCATTGTTGATGAATGGAGTACAAGCAATGACAATAGTAGCCCAGCTGCATTAGGCGATCGATCAAACAACAACAACAACAACAACAACAACATAGAGAGCAAGTTTCTGAATCACTCGTTGTCGTTGATAATCTTTCAAATAACCATTGTTGAGTCATTTCGATTTATTTCGTCATAGGAATCTCGATTTCTAGATCTGGGAAGTGGAAATAAGAAATCGTAGGGTCAATTAGAATAGGAAAAACATACTACTCCGTACTTCGTATGTGCAATGTGTGTATTGACTTACATTTAGAACGCTGGCATCTACTGAAGATCTTAGTCTACTGGTTAAAATGGATTTTTTGTGTATAGTAGGCCTGACCGCCTGAGGTTTGGATACTTTTCCCCCTCTATTATAATGTGACTAAGTGTCCGTTCCCGTTGGAAAAAAAAAGCGGGCATGAGAAAGGCTAAAAGCTAGGGTTAATGTGGCGGAGAGAAGAGCATAATAAAAGAACTAGAAGAAAATTAAATGTTAAAATTGCATTGTAGAGCACCTTATCTGCAGGGCGCACCTTTGCGTTTTCCTTATTGTCTTACTGAGTATTGGGCTTGCGCGTGCTCAACCTCATTTGATTTTGACTAAGTTGTAACTTTATAGGAGCACAAAAATACGTTGATAATTACGCGAATGTCTGTATTTCTTTGAAAGTGGTCAGAGTGGACATGGCCACATGGGTGCAATATCGTTTGATCAAAATTTGCTCAAACTTATTTTAGGGATTGAAGGGGCTTTATGCAGGCTTCTCTCCCGCTGTTATTGGATCATCTGTTGCGTGGGGACTCTTTTTCTTCTTGTAAGTGGATGTTAGCTGGTTGTTATTCTTTATTCTTTGCTTGGTTCACAAAATAGGAGGGAAGGGAAAGGACGGAAAGGAGAGTGGGAATGGAGCAATTAAATTTTCATCTAAATCTTTTTGTTGTGGTTTTTTTTGGCTTGTAGACTTCATTTCCCGTTAGCTCAACTTTGCTAACCACATAACAGAAAATGTTCGCCTTGGTATATCCAAATCCCTTGATCTAAACAAGGATATATCATATATGCTCAGAAGATATCATCTATTATTCATTGATTTATGTGGAAACTATTGCTCAACTTTGAAGTCTGCCCTATTCTTCTAGTTTAAACTGCACAACGCTGGAACATTTTGGTGTTACTGAAATATTTTTTGTCATGACCACTTTCTACCTTCTTTGTCGTTCTTCAACCATGCTATTAAAGAGTATTTACACCATAAAAGATGCTGATGTAGAGGTTTCTTGGCAGCTATAGCAGAGCCAAGCAAAGGTATTCTCATAGTGCAGAGGAGAGGCTTAGCCCAGGTCGTCATCTGGCAGCAGCTGCAGAAGCTGGAGCACTGGTAAGTGTGCAACGTAATGGTCTTGTTGGCTATGAAATTCTGATTTTTAAAAAATTGTTTCACATAACTCGAGTTCATGCATACATTAAGCTAGTCGGGTAAGACCGTAAGAGTATAGTATCATACTTGAACCCTCGTATCTCAAGACAGTAATAAAATGAACTATAGCATCCAACAATCATTGTAAGTAAAAATATCTTTTGACAGAAGTGATTATTAGTGTGCTCAAAATGTAAACATATAGTATAATTTAAAAGAAAAAGTAAATATATAGGGACTTTTAGGAGGGTTAAAATATCTAGGTCATACATAATAATTAAGATAAACTAACTAATATGAGGGACATAAATCTAGCAAGGTCTAGCAATATCAGCTACATCTTCATTGAAGCTGCACTAGGATTTTTTTTATCTTTCTAGGGGAGAAAAAAAATTAAGTTTATGAGCTAGCTTGGAATGAGAGTAATTATTAGGAAGTTTACTTAGTGGTAGGAGTGGAAGAGATGGAATTTCGGTGGTGATTTGACTGGAGGTTCAAGGGGTGTATTTCGAATCATTGAAGGATCTTAAGGGTGGAGTCAGGGTTATAATAAATAAAAACCCGAAGTAGCCGTCTTGTTCCGCTTAACCGATGGGTTGAGATGCGTAATCGGTTGGCTGGTCCTATGGACTCTAAAGTCCCAACTTCTGAGTATTAGCTGCTGCCTTTTGGAAGCGGTCGGATCGGGATGTGAACCCAGTCGGTTGACCACTAGAGACATGCCCCGCGCTTTCAAATTTAGGAAACTAGTTGTGCCCTCCTTCACTCATTCAAACAACATACAATAGGTTATACGAAAGATATATAGTAGGTTATCTCTCGAAAGCGCTGGTTTTTAGGGTGTCGCAGGACCCATGTTACCTTCTTTAAGCGGATGAGGCAAGGGGTTGAAGATACAAAACCTCAACCACGCCAGCAAAGGCATTCTCATGATACTTTTGATTTGTTGACCATTGGCTTGGAACATGCCATCTTTTGAGCTCAACATACCCATATTTGCTAGCCTTGGTGATGATATACAGTCCAGAACTCCGGACCACTCCACCAAAGGGGTATTACTGTTTTGCTTCAAAGATATTTTATTCTTTCTTTGTTCAATTTGTACCCTTCGTTGGATCATCTACTAAAAACGAAGATAAAATCCTTGATTTCTTGTTTGCAGTCTTCTTTCTATGTGCTCGGTTATGCTTTCAGACTTCAAGTTATAATCTTACTGGAGCATATTTGTTTTTTTTTGCAGGTTTCTTTTTGCACAAATCCTGTCTGGCTTATTAAAACAAGATTACAACTTCAGACTCCTCTTCACGAAACTCGTCAATATTCTGGAGTTTATGGTTGGTTGGACGCTTTGATTAACCTCTCAGTTAATTGTTCTCATAGTTCATTCTGATAGGGTACCCTATTTTGCCTCTAAAATTTAAAGAAATACACCTTACTGAAATGATTGGTGAGAATTTTGTTATCATTGAATGACCTTCTATTCTGTCAGTGGAGGTCTAAATAGGTTTGCATTTCTCGTGTAATATCCACCTCATGCTAGGGTGCTTGGTTGACGACCTGTTCTCCATTGTACTTTAGGGGAGGTTAAAATGGGTACAAATAGAAGTCACCCTTGACATGGGGCTCCACTTTGGAAAGCTGATGTGACATGTCTTAAATGGTTATGGTTTTTACGGAATTGTTTCCAACGCTGATCACTGTTATTTTTTGTTGCTTCAGATGCTTTTAGAACCATACTGAAAGAGGAAGGGTGGACTGCATTATACAGAGGAATTGGCCCCAGCCTTTTCTTGGTTAATTTCATTTACTCTTCTCACTACTCTCATCTTCCCTTAGTTCACTCAACATCGTCAATCTGCGTCCTCCATGCTATGATTGCTATCTAGGGGCTCCAGCTATCTTTTGCTAAAGATTCCTTATGCACAGATTGCTGCTTTTGATCTTTCTGTTCCAATTGAACTATTGTGAATTTGTGACTTTGATGTCTGAGTATGACTAAAATATCTGGAAACAAATGAATTTAGAATCCAATCTGGCTAGCATGCACTTCTTTTTGCTGTTGAGTTGCAGTGTATTGCGCACTATTGAATTAAAATTTGATTTGATATTTTTTACTACTATTGGTTGGTATCCAAGATGATCTTGATACTAGATTACTAGTGGTGTCAGATGTTCCCAATTTTTCTTTTTCTTTGACTTTTCATGACGTGTTTCATAACATTTCATTGTGTACTATACTACGGAGTACATTACTATCCAATGAAAATAGCTCCCATACACTTTTTTGGAATCCATGCTTTTTTTGTGTAATTTTTTCATCTGCGCTTATGTTTGGTTACTCATAGTTTATTGGTCTATTCTATGTGCATATAATTGTTTCATCTGAGCTCATCAGATCTTTATTGCTGACTGTACGAGGTAATTTCATGCTCATCAACAACATTGTCATTGTGAAAAGGCATTTTAGTTACTATGCCTGCTATCCACCTCTGAAATAGGAGTATCTTTCTAAGGCTGAAACATAGGACACATTGTAGATGTTTTTCTTTCTTTGCTTCGTCTTAATTCCACATTTTATGTAGGCATCTCATCGCACTCGCTTGTAGAGAAAGCTTGAAACTTTTCTGTGCTCATCTTTAAACGACGCTTTCAGCAGGTCTCTCATGGTGCCATTCAATTTACAGCGTACGAGGAACTACGTAAAGTTCTTGTTGACTTCAAGTCTGAAAGGACTAAAACAGCCAGTGCTGAGGTGTTGGTAGGTTCTCAATCCGTCCCTTATATGCTTGTTACTGCGTAACAGGTTAAAGTTGCTCACCATCTCCCTAAGTGCCTGCATGCATAGTCAAGAGTATACTGATTTATTTATGTGTACTTGGAACAGAATTCAATAGATTACACTGTCCTCGGGGCATCTTCCAAAGTAGCTGCCACTCTTTTCACGTATCCCTTTCAGGTATGCTTACACTTAAAACTCCATTTTGCCTTTATGTCATTGATGTCCACTTGCAGTCTAATTAAAAGATATTGTGGGTGTTGTAACAGGTTATTCGAGCAAGATTACAGGTAAAATGGGTCTGCAGTAGCCTTTCTTTTATTGGTTTTTTGGCCTTTATATTCTCATAATTATAAATAATATGCAGCAACGGCCGAATACGGATGGAGTTCCAAGATATGCGGATAGCTTTCATGTGTTAAAAGACACAGCAAGGTGAGTTCGAATCTGTTTGTCTTTCTTCTTTTTCGGTGTAAAAGAAGCCGTGAGGGCAGATTTAGTACCAACAAGATTTATACTCATGAGCAACACCACCACTCAATGACTTTATCATGCTTAGCTGATATCTGCATTCATGGTATTGCTAAAGGATGCTAACATTTGCTATCTATTGAGATAATAATACAATGCCAAAGTAAATCCACCTACTTATATCTTTGCCATGTATAGCCAGAAATGATGTGACTCCAAAGAATGACCTATTCTAGGAAAATGGTATGAATCCGAATGAATGAGAATAGTGTTGCGATGTCATATTTGTCCGTTGCTTTGTGGATGATTGTGATGCCATAGCTTCAATTCTCGTCGACACCCCTCCTTAAAGTTTTATGTCGGAAAAACAAGTTATGGGAAAAGTGGTCGTGGCAAGGGTATGAAACAATTAGTCCTACCACCCAATAGGCCAATACAATCACAACTCACAAGAAAGGCGACCGTACCAACCAACTGTGCTTATATTTTCTTTGCTGATCTCTTCCATCAATGAATCATTCATTTTCGATATTTTAAGCTATTTCAAAAGCATCACAGTAGTTGGCATTTCTTATTATTCTACTACGTATAAAGTATAAACACGCCATTTGAAGCACAGTTTTCTGGATTCCAATCTGAGGTGCACTCTATATTGAAAATTATTTTTGAGTTGACACCTTTTCACTATTTTTTGTTTTAAACATCCATGCTTGATTCTTTGTCGATGAACGATGATGCAGGTATGAAGGTTTTCGTGGCTTCTATAAAGGTATCACAGCCAACCTTTTGAAGAATGTACCTGCTTCTGCAGTAACCTTTGTTGTATATGAAAATGTTCTAAAGCTATTTAAATTGAATAGAAAGAAAGAGTAGTACTCGTAATGTCTTCCTTTCATTCTTTCGTTCATTATTTGTCACACTGTTAGTGTATTGTTTGGCCTATATAACAATCTGAATAAGGGCAGTGAAAGCAATGGGGGGCATATAGCCGATGAGGAAAGAGTCGGTATAAGTTCCTCATTCAACCCGAAAGGCAGGTAGTTATGTTTGCCTTCCCAGGTACTGTATTTTTCTTCTTTAAACCAGTTGGAAGGGCCTTGATTCTTCACTACCTAGTGAGAAGAAATTATAGTTTCCAGATTTTTGGATTTGCAACAGTTTTTGTTCCTATTTGATTCAAAAGATTTTACTATATTTTTACTCATCTATGACCTTGAAATGTAGAACAAAAGTGTTGAAACAATTTATTTTTCATCGTCAAGGAAAAGAAAGACTTCTTTTTTCATCGAAAAGAAAGGGTGGAACAATCAAGAAGTACCCACTCCCATCCATTCAATTATTTAGATAGATCCACCATTTCTTCTCACAAAAACGGTCCACACGTAAAAAATTAAATGGATGAGAGGGAGTATATCTTGATAGAGATGGAAGTTGGCACGTGGGCAGGTGGGTTGGCACGGTCCGGCATGGTCCACGACACGTTATGGGTCGTGGGTTGTGCCTGTGTTGCTGTTTGAGGAAAACACCATGCCTAGGCACGACACGACACAGTCTTAGCAAGCCCAAAATCTAAAGAAATAAGCTTAAATTTAAGGAATTGGTTAGGCATGGGTCATGCCTGGGTCACCCTTTCTTAATATTGGCACGACATGAGGCTCGCTTTCTCGTGCATGGGTCGTGCCATTTTTTCTTCCAGGTACGATGGGTCGGCATGACATACCCGTTTCCATGTCTACACCTAGACGACTCAAATAGTAGGGTATAATAATACACGATTTTCGGATATCGGTGACCATGGAACAAAACTTATCGAAAATTGATTGGTCTATTCCAAAGGTCAGATAACGTGCGATCAATAAAGTACACGATTTTGGAAGATTCAGAACCCCAGAACAAAACTTATCAAAAATTGCTTAGTTTATTCCTTTTGGTAAAGATAACAGAGTAGAAATGAGAGTATCGAAAAGATATAAACTTAGTTTTCAAAAATAAATAAATATAAACTCACGTCGGTTGAACGTCGTAAACTTGTACGAAATGGACGTTTACTTGTTATTTGAGATTGAAATTGAATTAGAGATTCCTCAAGATTTTGCGGAGATGTGGGAAGAATAATCGGATGAAACGGGACGTTGTCCTGATAGGACATCCCCGGATAGCTTAAATCGTAATGTTTTCAAGATTTTTTTTGTATGTAATTCTACTAAAAAATTAGCGGGAAAATTTATCAGCATGTGGACCCATTTGAAATAAAAAGTCATATTTAAAACTTTAAAACTCACATTAATAAGTTAATTAAAACAATTATTACATCGATATTATCACAAGAAATTAAAATATTAACTCAAATTTACCATACTTAGTAGTTAACAATATCAATGTTATAAACGGTACATGCAATTGTTTTAATTAATTTATTAACGTTTTTCCATAGAAAATCGATTAAGATTTCTGTAGGCGGTGCCCGCAGAGAGTGGAGCCGGGCAACCACCAAACACGCATTATTTTGTAACCGTACTTCCCTCCCTCTTTTCCATTACCAAATCCTTCACCGTTCTTTCCCACCCCCACCACCACGTGATATTAGTACGACCGCCACACCACGAGTCACGACGGATGTCCACCACCGCCCCGCTTGATATAGCTTGAAGATTATTCTGAAAATCTAGGTAATTTACGTCTAACCCTAACTTTTTCTAATTAATCGAATATTTGGGGAAGATCATTGCGTTCTAGATTCTTATGAAACAGCTGAATTGGTTCAATTTTAGTTGTTTTTTGGCTCAATTCTTATGAAATTTTGCTGTTAATCATGTATTCATGTTTCATTTGTCTTAACTAGGTAGGTATGTCTTCTATTTGATTGATTTATAAGCTGTGTTGCATTTCGTGAGCAATTTTAAAAGAACAGCTTCTAGTTATACTGTATCAGGTAGTGCAAGTTTCTATGGCAAGTAGTAGGTCTACCGAGAGACCGTCTCAAGCTAAAAAAAATAATAGACTGTCCAGAGATGTCTCAATGATAGACCATCTCTTTAAAGTTTTGGTGTTATGGCAAAGTGTCATGGTACCATTGCTGTAAATTGAAGGGGTTTTGTACACTTTATATTTCAGTTTGTGAATTCCCATGAATGTATTATACGGGGTAATTGCTATAGAAATGACATACAAGTATATCTTATCTTTGACCGTTGCGCACTTGCGCTTTGATTCGGCTGGTGTTTTCGAATGTCCAAATTGCAGTCCACTTCAATCGAGGATCAGGGTCGGCCCTGTTCCAATTAACACGGGGACCATTAATACAATATAGGACTTTCAAATACGAGTAATAGTTTAAAATTAATCTTAGTTAAAAAGTAAGATAAAAGGGGCTCGAACTCGCGAACTCCATGGTTGTTTTAAGTATCTTATCCACTGAACCACTATACTATTCTTTTATTGAGGCCATGTTTGGGGTCCCAGTAATGAACCCTTATTGGGCCGGCTTTGTCGAGGATATTATGTATGGGCGGATGATTTAGTATCGTATATGTCACCCCAACCCATTATTGCAAAGAAGAATTAGGTGCATATCTTATTCGTGTGGGAAGCAAATTTAGAGTACTATTAGGCAATTTCTGTTTCTAATTAGATATCATGTGGTTGTTGGTGTGATGCAATTTGAAGAAGGATGGAGGAACAATTCATTCTAAGAGTCCCACCATCTGTCGCTGAAAGAATTGAGCGTCTTTTGAACGAAGATCCTTCTTCGGCTGAAGATAATTCATTGGATCTCTCCTTCTCTGGTTCTTCCTCTCCCTTATTAGTGATTCTGTCTTTTCTGTATCTCTATTCTTTTGTTTCAATCCTTCTTCAATATGCTTATGCCATCTTGTCTCTACTTGTTTCATCCTCCTTGCGACGGAGGTATCCGTCATTTTGATATAACGGGTCCCCATTTATGCAGAAAAAACAATCCATGTGCTTTTGTACTATTTTGTAAACGGGTCGTATTTGACCCGTTATAAGTTTGTGATGGATAATTCCGTCACTAACAAGAATTTGTGTTTTTCCTATGTTGGGTAACTTTCTGCTGGGTGTTGGTTCCCTCAGGTGTGGTTGAACTTTGTTGGTCAAACAGACTATTTGGTGATATGGAGGAATATAATGTTTCCAGGATGTTTGTAATTTGTAATCTCTCTACCCAATAGAATCAATTAGCTATGTGCAACTAATAAACAGACATCTTAATGATGAGTTGGGGTTACATAACACCTTAAGCGATATCTTGATCGTATGAAACCACCATAACAAGAAAGAAATCTTATCTCTTTATAAAAGTGATGGAGACTATTCTGTTACGTGTTCTTCTCCATGAATACTGTGCAACCATAGTTGTGTTTTTTCACTTCGACGTATGGCCCTTAGCTGTGGTCCTGATTCTTTTATTAGATAAGTTTAATGTTTGTATCTGTGTGATTGAGAAGGTGAAAGGAGACCTTGCTTCGAAAGAATTGAGCGAGGAGCTGTATGAGGTGAAAATCTCATGTACGGTTATGTAGAGTGGCAATTAAAGTTAACTTATTTTTCTACTTTTCCACTATCACCCCAAAAAACCAAACTCTGCCTTACGTAAGGAATATGTGATAAATGAGGATATTCAGATAGAAAACTTAAATATTGATCCTTAATTGTGTATTTATGCACCCAATGTCACGACATTAATTTTATGTGTTTGAGACATGATCATGAATCAATTGTTGCAGACTATAGTTCCGGCTGATACCACTTTAAAATGTGGTCTTTGTAACCTTCCCCGTTCATTATTTGCTGCCTCTAGCCTCCCTTCTGCCGTTGATGTACCGACCTACATGCCCCAAAAATCTCTCATGTCTTGATTATCATATTTCATCCTCGTTGATGTGAACTATTTATGTTTAGTAAATGGTTCTATGTAAAAACTGTGCTCTTTCCTGGCGGCTCAATCGATTTGACTTTTTTATGTTCTTATACCGTGTAGAGGATGGTAGGAGCGGTACATTTGCAATCGGAAATGACAGTTTTCCTGCTTCTCTTCTGGATCTTCCTACCATTACAGAGTCCTATAAAAGTTATGATGATAGTGTGCTCATCAAAACTGCAGATATTGGTCAAGTAACGCTGCTTTCTGTCCACTGCTTATTCTTTTGCTCAGTGATCAGCATTTTTTTTTGTAGACATTTCCATAACTTCTGCTGCTTATATCAGATGATTTTAATCAGAGAAGGGGGTGACAATAAACCTGATATGGTGGAATGTAGACATGGCCTAACCCCTGCTATGAGAGATGCCCGGCGTCGTAGATTTAGAAGGGAGCCAGATCTTAATGTGAGCTTCTTTATTAATTTCACAATGTCATATCCTGAGATTCTGAGAACGGCTAATATTGGCACACTGTGCTGGGATTCCAATTTCTAATTATTACTCATTACATTATTACTCCGTATGATTTAATTTTGGTTTCTATCAATGTGTTTTTTTATTCATTCTTATAGCATCTCTGATTGTTCATTAATACTTGTATTTGTTTATGTGTTAGCACTGGATCAAATCTGAAATCCCTTTTCTGTGTTGCAGCCCGAAGTGGTACAACGTGTGGAAAATGATCTTTTGAACATCATGCAAAGTCGAGATATCCTTTTCCATTTAATTACTACTCGTATTTTTTTTATGGCTAAACTCTTAAAATACTAGTACTCCGTATATGCCAATTTCTTTTGTCTGGTTAACAAAATTAAGGGAAATGTATCTTACCAGACAAATTAATACCTTTCAAGTCACGAAAGATTTGCAAGAAAAATGAGATTGTTGCATTCCCCCTCCCCACCTCTTCCCTCCTTTTGTATTTGAGCAAAGGATTAGTATGCAGGATCTTACTCACAAGACTAGATTGGATTTTGACGGATTTGGACGGATTTGGAGAAGGGAGGGGGATTAAATCTATTGTTTGCTTTCTCCTCTGCAACATAAAAAAAATCATCAGGATACTAGCAACTAGCCATGCCTCTGCAACTCCTTTCTCCCTTTCCTCTAATCCACCTGAGTGCCCGACGCTGTTAGAAGTTATTGACATGAGTGTTACCTGGTGTTGGACTCACCTCTTCTTTGAAAATTCTCGTGCTTTTGATTTCTGATGATGTGTTCTAGTGTCAGTGCTTGAGTGTCAAACACAAGTACACAAATCGATATAAAGAGTTGTAGTGACGTATCGTGTCTTGATTGTTGTACTGTCTTGTGCTATGAACTGTTGCTTTTACCTTGACTGAAGCAAACGTAATGACGGCCCCACTCAAGAGGAAGATGGCGAGGATAATGGCCGGAGCGCAGGCAAGAAGCCAGCTCCGACTCCTAAGGCTAAAGCTAATGCGCGAGGTCCTGTCACTAAATCTGCTGAGGAAGATGGAAGCGATTCAGATGAATCTGATGACTCAGTTTAGTCATATTTACAATACCTCGATGCCTTTGTTTTAACCTCGAGCTACGATGTCTTTGAAAGTAAATATTGAGTACCTATTTTCATACTTGTGGGTTGTTATTTCATTTGTTATGTAGAATTCTTACTTTCTAATGATTCTTGTTTACTTGTATCTATTTTATTTTTATTTTGTCTAGAGTTGCAATTTCATTTTAGGGTCATATTTCCGCCAAGCAAGTTTTGAGGGAGACCTCATATTTAAGGTAACGATTTCTAAGACGTAGAGTTTGATAATATAGTACCGGCATTTGTTCTTCTTCTAGTTAGTTAATCTCGTCAAAGACGGTTTTACGTTGAAGTATTGCAATTTGCTACACAAATATGTATATACAAACATGATTGCTGAAAACGAAAAAAACATATAGAGTAAACAGGAATTTGTGGTAATTGTTGAAAACGTAAAGAAAAATAAAAATAAAAAATGTGGCTGCTGGGATTCGAGCCCAGGTCTCCACGGCCACAACGTGGAATTCTTACCACTAAACTACAGCCACTTTGTTAACTATTTAGCTCTGCGTTTGTTATCTATATGTAAAATTGTAAACAAGAAAATCACATGTTGTCAACCCTGCCCAATGCCCACTCTCCTTCGATGATTTTACGTAAATTCGTCTCATACAACTATTTTTATTGGCGTATAAAATTATTACTCGTATTTATTAATACATTTGTTCAAATATAAGTATATAATGTTTTGAAGTTTGAACATTTGGAAAAGCAAATAGTCTAACCTCTTACAAATTCGAGAAAACATTGATTGAGATGAGATTTAAAAAGAATGAAGAGATGCGGACGCAAATATATATAGTGTAACGTGTATGCATTTATTATTCCTCAACATAAGTCGAAGGTTAGATAGATACGATGTTCCAATTGGGTCACAACTGAACTACGATGACATGATATGGTCGGTCATGCTCATGAAGCAGCAAACAACATTCATTATGTTTTGTGTTAGCGTATACTCCGTACTTTATGTATAATAGTGTCTTAATTGTATCTATCACCACCCGAACATCTTCTTCTTTTTCTTCTTCTCCATGAATGCTAGCAGCTCCTCCTGCTTCGCCAACGCATCTTCCAATGCCTTCACACATTAATGGTAGTAAAACGGATACAGATGTTAGTACAGATCGAGTTAATGTGCAGAGACGATGTTACTTTTTTTTTTGGTTTTGGGTGTAATTGTACCTTCTTAGTAGCAGTGAGCTCATGCTCGAGAGCATCAACACGAGTGGCAGCAACTTGGAGCATTTCCTCTTTCTCAGTGATAGCATCGGGTTTGACGGCCATGGCCAAGAGTTTCTCTTCCATGGCGGCCATGCGTTTCATGACAGTCATGAATTCCTCATTAGAGATGACGGGGGCTAATTCGTGGCCTTTGGGGGGTTCATAGCAGTACATGGGAGGAGAATACATAGCATTGGGATCGGTGAGCTTCCTTGGCGTGCTTCTAGTCAATCTCACCATTGTTATTATACCCATTATAAACGTCATCATACCCGCCACTATCTGATTGCTCATTCCATCTGTCGGCTTGAACCCGTTGTGCATCCCGTAACAATCTGTCGCTGTACATGTATATATGCTCAAACCCCATCAGTTAGTTTACACTTCCGATATTTCATTTCTTTGAATTGGTTCTCGACTATATATGATGGAGTAAAACAATACCTTTAACAAGAGCGTATTTGTCGTGATCCACCATTTTGTGCCACGAAGCGTTTTCTACTGGTTTCGCGGCCACTGGCACTATGGTTCCGGAGCTCACTGCATCATTTGTTACCTGTATGTTAATTAGGTTAAATACGCGATTAAATTGTTCTTCGTCAGACAGGAAACACATACTACTCCGTAGTTGTTTAGTTTCTAAGGTAATGATATGATACTCACTTCTTCCATCACGGGAACAAGTTGACGTTGCTCAACAACGACTTTTGGGGCGACTTCATCATTCTGCGTGCGTGCAATTTCACAAGCAACAAACATCGATCACATAGTTTAAGCAATAATTACTGTCTGTTATTGATGAACAAAGAGAGGAAACACATCCATGGTAAGCTTACATACCTTCTTGGAAGTCTCATCCTCGGTTATTATTTTCTCTTCGCACTGCTGATGTGAATCTTGCTTACACAATGCAGTACCATTTTGCACCATCTATTCATCATACACACTCGATCAGTCAGCTTAATCAGTCGTCTAATACGTACTCTGTATGTATGTATGTATGTTATGTAGTAAGATTATCCAAAGCGATAGGCAAACCTTCATTATCTCGGGGTCTTTCCAGGGCCCCTTATCTGAACGCATACACCCTCCTTTGTCCGCACATGTGCACGTCCCTCCAAAAAAGTCGGGCAACTCGCTAATGATTTCAAATCCAGCAATGCAGTTAGGAAGATATGAAACCAATCATAACCAATTCTTCAAAATTAAGAGTAAAATCAGCACAGGGTGTGAAAGACGGTACCTTGCATCGATTATTTCAAGCAGCTTGCTCTGATACTTGTTACCAAGAACCTGTCTTATAGCGAGTTAGACGATCACAGCTTAACAAAGGTTATCTTCAACGTACATGCCAAAATACAAGATATGATCAACTCACTGTTATCTTTGCAGTTGTCTTTGGGTCAAGAAAACTCTTTACAGTATTCCACAACAATCTGAATCCGGATCCAGCATTGATAATAAACATGCGATTCAGTGTCTACAATAAAAGACATATTTTCACAACGCTTACATCCATACAGTATATACTAGCAATTCGAGCATTTTCTTAAGGGCCATCAACTCAAGCAATGATAAAAGGTAGCTTAGTGTACTTACCTCAGGATAATTGTCACCATCGATTTTTTGAAGGCGAGCAATCAGGTCTCTTGCGGCTTTGTTGAATTGTTTAAGTCCCTATAACAACAATAGTTTTAATCTTTACTAAACTATGAACAAATTCTTTCTAACAGCGGAATAGCTACAAACAAATTGAACAAGCAGGAGACGTGCAGTGCGTCCAAGATGATGGGGGATTCAGATACATACCACTCCGGACACGTCCAAGATGGTTGTACTTTGATCAATGTGCTTCTTAGCAGCAAGTGAACAAGCGGGAAACTTGATAGCGAAGGTCCTCTCAAACTCCTGAACATGGTACTGGACATATCGATCCAAGGTTGTAACTTGCATCAGCTTGGTAGCATCGACTTTGCCAAGGAGCTCAATGTAGACAGGTTGCCCGTCCTTATCTGTTCCATGATGTCCTTGAGGATAATACTCTGTCACTTCATTTATTTCCTTGAAGTCGAAATCCTTCAAATGCAAGCGATTTTTATCATGTGTGCGTGTTGTAAGCGAAGCCAAGAAACACGTACACAATCAAGTTGGGTGTTAAATAGAAGATTAGTTACCTCAGTTATAGTGTCTGCACCGAATTCCTTCCTCCAATTCAGCATATCAATCCACATTAGCTTAGTTTTTTCAAGATCAAATTTCCTGGCTCTTAAGAATCTAAGTAACCACGTAGTACGTACAGTACGTTAGGACGAGATGTTGTTGTTGTCGTTATAAGGTTGGAAAAGCAAATATATAGAAGGGAAGGTAAGGCAAGCAACCTGAGCAACATATGATAATCGTCGAACTTAGAAGGCAAGAGATCATCGGGGATAAGAGCTTGGCGAAAAGACTCAACAGACTTAGCCTCCTCGGCATCATGGACATCCTCAAAATCAATGGACATCACCTTACTGCTCCTCCTTCGCCTTTGGAATGACGTCCTGAACTTTGAAGATGCATTTATCGCCTTCTTCTTGAATGATCCCATCCCCCCCTTCCTCTCCTCATCTACATTCTCCTCCTCAACCCCTACATTATTATCATTATTTTGTACAACCCCAAACATCAAATCATCAGAAAGACCGACTACAAAATAAAATTAATCCTTTTTTTTTCATCCGCGTTCAATGATTCCTTACAACCCTGTAGGATGATCGAGGGGGTCACAGGCACACAATCTAAAGGCGCGCCCTTATTTACTCCTACATCTCTAGCTATCCAATTCACAAATTGTAGGATAAGGGGGTCAGACGCACACAATCTAAAAACGCACCCTTAATTACCCGTGCATTATCTCTAGCTACCCACCCAATTCACAAATTGTAGGATTAAAGGTTCAAACGCACGCAATCAAAAGACGTAGTGCCCCTTAAACCTCTCTAGCTGCACGCCCGATTCACAAAATGCAGGATAAGGGGGGGTCAGACGCACACGTACAATCTAAAGACACGGACTTGAATAAATTTTTGTCCGATTGACTCTCAATCGAAAAACAAAAACAAATTTGTAAAAACACAAGAAATGATACCTTTGTTAGCGTCGGCCATGATGCTACGAAGATGATTGAATCACTTGTAGGAATAACAGCTAAGAATATTGATACTTAGTTTTGAGAAGCCCTTTTAATGAATGTTCCTATATCAATCAATCAATAAATTTAAACAAATTAAGCTAAGGACTTAAATAAATAAAATCTTCATCAAAATGACAACAACAACATCATATTCATATAATATAACTTACCGATCAAATATTAATTACACTCGCGTATGATTAAATGAATCATCATTATCAACCATACATGCATGTGACTCGTCGTGCGTGTTTGTTTGTGATGGATAAGCTCGTTACAACGTGATCAAATACATACACTTTACAAGAATCTAAAGCAAATGAGACGATATATGCATATTCAACGGATATCTAACGTGCTACAAATTGAATAAGACAAATGCATGCATCCAAATAAATAATTAAATCAATTATTACTACTACTGAAATAATATGTATATGAATCATACGGCTTCAGAGAATCTAAAGCCATTTTGTTTTGTCTTTTTAGAGAAAAAAATGATGATATGAAGACTTGAGGTAAAACGTGAAAATATACGAACCTGGGAAATTGTTTGCGAAAATCCCCGAAAATTGTGAAGAGAGAGATTTTGACAAAATCTTAATTTTGTTATTTGTTCATTTATTTTTTTCTCTCTCTTCGTATTGCATGCAACACAGCAAAAAACAGAGAGATAACCAACAAAAAAATGGGACGTAAAATTTGGATGGTAGAGAGACTACGTCGGAGATGCAATTTTTGAGATGAGATGTTGCCGCGCCAACATAACATGCCTTACTCCACTCACACTCACTCCACTCGACTCATTTATCTTTAGTCTGATTTTAGTAAACTTGAATTAAATTGAACTGAATGAAGCTGAACGTACTGATCAAGACTCGACTTAAGTGAACTAAAGCACATGATCATTCAAATAAGATGGAAATAGCATGATCCAAGTCACCCTCTCTCTTAATTATTCATTGCGTCTCAATCATTTTGTTCATAATTGTGGCATTAAATTAAGAGAGCGTTAGTCTAGTGTAAAGATGTAAAGTTGTGAAATCCGATTGTTGGATTATGTTATGGTTATGCGGATAAATTGTTTTTTAGTGATAAAATCATTAAATCCAACAAACTGTGCGGAAGGGTGAAGTCTAATAGTTAAAAGTTAAAACTCGGCGAAAATCTCATGGATCTCACACTCTCACGTTCAAATAACCCCTCCAAGAGCAATCTGGTGGGAGTAATAATAATACTACTAGTCGAGGCTATGACTTCTATATTTCGAGTTCGTCACTCTCATTAATAAAGTATTTTCTTCGGTGTGTGTGATCCGTAGGTTATTGTGTATATATGTCATGGGTTTACCCATTGCGAACCTAATGGAGTATTAGCTATGCTAGTTGTGGTTCTAAACCAAAAAAATGCAACAAATTGAAGATTCTACTAAGATCGGATACAATACGAATACAACGTCGGTTTTCTATTATAATATCATAAAATCATGAATTCAAATATCAAATGGACACTCCAATAACAACACAAATAAATTGCCAATATTATAAACGTCTACATTATTTACCAAAAGGAAGAATTGCAGGTTAAAACGACATTATTCAAGCTTTCAAATACATACAAACATTGCATTAATCAATCAAAATACAAGAAGATTGAGCGATGGATTCGATGGAGTGGAAGTCATCACATGATGGAGCAAACGGGAGGGGCCGGGTCTTGGTAATTCATGGTCATCACAGCAATGGGCTCGCAGACCCAACAATTACCTGGACGCGGACATGGATATGGACATGGAGAGCACTTAGGAGGATCGGGTTTGGGACATGGTGATGGAGTACACTTAGGAGGGTCGGGTTTAGAGCACTGACATTTAGGAGGGGCGGGTTTGGGACACTGGCACTTAGGAGTGTCGGGTTTGGGGCAGCAGCACTGAGGAGGGTTGGGCTTGGTACAGCAGCACTTGGGCGGGTCGGGTTTGCAGCAGCAGGGGCATTTAGGGGGAATGGGCTTCAAACAGCAGGGGCATTTCGGAGGGTCGGGCTTCTTCTCCTCTTTTGGGCCAACCGACACAAACTGGGCCTTCTTACCTGCTTTCCTGAGGCACTTTATCATTGCAAATGGATCTGCATCTCCAATCACCGTTAGCAAGTCCTTTTCTGCGTCTGCTTCCATTTTATCCACTCCTGAAACATATAGGAGTACTCCCTAGTATTAATCCACTTTTGATTTTGTAGGTTCTTCCTCTATAAACGTAACGTAATCCCAAATTGTTTTGTAAGAGGTCTCGTGACATCGGACCAACTCGTTAAGTACTTAATCCAACAAAAAAAGTACTCGTTCTTTTAAATTTGGTTGAACTCGTCTTATAAAATAACTACCTAAAACGTAATTATTCCACATTAATACGGAGTACATTATTAACTTGGTTAATCAACGACTATTATGGAGGATATGTATTATCAATTTATAGTTAGTCAATACTTCACGTCGGAATGCGATAGTTGTGGTTCTTGCGGATAAAAGTTGTATGTATATATGTCTAGTATTATTATGATTAGATGAGACAAAGAAATGGGATTAAATAAACATATGAGACTTATAATGTCATTATGTTAGAATTAGTTTAATAAGGAGTATAATACTAGCAATTATTGTCAAGTAATGTCATCACTAATTTGTCTATACGTAGTGTGTAGGTGATCTTTTTCCATCCTTCATACAAGGACAATCATACATTGATCGTCTATCCCTTACACAAATGGTCATGGTATGCGTATGTATGTAAGGCGATATATTTCTAAACTGCCTCTATATTCTTCTCATTTCATCTTTTTTTTTTTTTTATAAATAAAATGGTATGTGAAGTGTAAGTGTGTAACTACCATGACTAATTATACGTCCAAAGGTGGATGATCGGATCTAAAAAATTACGATCGTTTTACTATTTTGAATACTTTTTTCATATAAAATGTACCTACCTTATTTTAATAATTAAAACGAAAATAATACGGAGTACTCAACGACGACGATGACAACAACGACGACGACGACAACAACAACAACAACAACAACAATAATAATAAAAGTATCTTTGCTACACTTATTCACCAGACTTATCTCATTTATTGCTAAGGAAGTGAGATCCTAGATAGTATCTCGGCTATCTTTATTCACCAGATTTATCTTGATAAAAATTGTTGAAAAAAAAAACGTAATAAAATAATAATAATAATAAGAAGAAGAAATTTTAAGAAATTAAAATGTCCATAGACCACACCGTAAGACGTGCGTGCGTGTAATTAGTGAGATTTAGTGACAACTAACTAGTTAAGTTCATTTGAGCTATTAATCCAATGAATCTCCAAATTTGTAACTTATACGAGTTATTTCAATAAGAAATGTTGTAAAAATCAAGATAAGGAGTATATGTGTAATTAAGATCAAAGCTAGATTATGAAATACTTAGGCTAAATTCATAAAATCGGTTAAGGAAGTAAATACATAAATAGATTTGTTCTGTAGCATATATGGCACATTTGCATGCATAAACTAACGATGACAATTTATTCATTGGGCAACAAACAACTAAATTACTCACTCCGTAGTTTAAAGAAAAGGCAACAATATATATACTCGTATATATAGGATGCAATAAATAAAAGAAAGATGCATGCATACGTACGTAGGTACCTTCTAAAGAAGAAACAATGCTAAAGACTTCTTGCTTGCACTTATCACAAGATACGTCCACCTTCAACACCGTCTTCTTCACCATGATGGCCGCTCACGCTACCTAACCCTACACTTCCTTTGATTTAATAACCAACGTAAAGGAACTAAGCAAATGATGGCCTGGATGGAGCTAATCAAATGTAAATACTTGTCGCCCTATATATATAACAAGAGAAGTTCGTTGAGCTAGCTAGCTAGGTCATACTCATTAATTACAAGTACGTGTCTTCAAAGATTCACTTATTTTTCTCTATATTGTTTATTTGTAGCTACTATCTCCTCAACTTCTTCAAATCCCACGTAATTTATATATCAACTTGTGGATACTATTTTGGTGTGACTAAGGGCACAATTCGTTGAGAAAAAAATACTTATAGTGACTTGTAATGATAGAGAGATGACTAGGGTCGGAGGGTGCATATAATGATATGATGATAAATGAGACACTCAATATATATACCGTTTATACATGGAATCCATCACAAAAAAATATACGGAGGAATACTTAATAGAAGTATAAAACTATGTTAGATGGAACTTTAGTTTCTTATTTCTTAATCATATATTCATACTGATCAAGAATCTTAACCAAAACATTGAGATGATGGTTGAATCTTAACTACTCCCTCCGTTCCAACCATTTGTATCCATTTGCTTTATGCACGTATGTCGATACTCGTTTCCTTTTGTCTATATCTTTAGTTACATATTACTAAAAGTTATAAAAATTTGATATTCGAAATGCATTCGATTAGACGATTTAAACAAGATCTCACATGAATATATTTTATCTTATATATTAGAAGTTATATCGAAAATTCATCCTACTTATAAATAGTGTCAAAAAAGTAAATATATACTATTCAATGGAGGGAGAGAGTATTAGATTAATATCCTATTTTGTCACTCCGTGTTATAATACGAAGTACTGTAATATGTGTGTTGCCCTCTTTTGTAGCCTGACGGGTGTGTGTTGAGCTGATATGCTCATTTTTTTTCCCTGTATATTGTTCATAGTAATACAAATTCACATTTTACCAAAAAAAAAAAAAAAGAAAAAAAAAAGTACATAGTATGCTAATCATGATTCATGGAACAATAGTACTCTGTATTAAAAAGATTTTAACCTCATAATTGTAATTGAATACATACTCCGTACTACATTGTATAAAGCTGCATACTTTGTGGTTTATTTTGTTGTTGATATAAATTTTTTACAATGTTGTATAGATATTTGGTATATACTCCGTATGCTAAAATAGAATAGGGTACATGTGGCATGTCACAGCCTTAATTATTTCAGAGAATTTTTTTTTCTGCAAAAAATCACTAATGGATTGCATATTTGCATGCATTTGTGTTACGATAAAATTTCTAAAATAAGCTCACCACACAAAAGTTATTTTAAATAGAAAAGAAGTAAGAGTAGTTTTTTAAATAGAAAAGAAATACATCTTCCCTCCGTTTCGTTCTTTTATTTGTCTTTTATATTTATTATGAGACGTATTTTAATCAAAGATAAAAAAAAAACGAAATGGAACGAGTACATACAAAAATTTGACTACTATGTATCAAATGGCGACTACAATTAATGGAAATCGATATGTTACAGAAATAAAATTTATCCTTACTGTGAATATATGAGAACATTGTATATAAAGGTGACTTTGTATATACTCCGTATTTTGTACTAGTATTTGTAGCTAGACACCCACAGAAAGATGAGGAAATTTTACTAAACGAACCGCCATCAGATTAATAATTTGATTTAGCTGCTTCCACCCCCGTTAACGTTAACATCCCCATCTCCAACTAACCGCTAATTGCCGACTTTATTCTCCAACTTGCATTCTTGTGTTTATACTAACCTTTATTCATTAACTAATAAACAATTATAGAGTATTATTATTATTACTATAATTTTTGTAACCTATGTCCACTGGACGCTAGTTAAAATCTTAATCAAGTTTATTAGGTAAGTAAGATAAGTATATGTTAATATTTTAATTTTTTATAATAATATATTTGATAATCCTTTTTTAATTAAGGTTTTAACCTGTGTCCAGCGTGTTGGACACATGTTAAAATTATTATTATTATTATTATTACTCCTTAATATCTAGTACGGAGTATTAATCAAGGAAGACCCTAGCTCCCAAGTCGTCCTAATAAGTGCTACAGTAAGTAATAACGACATACATAGTCCAAGGTCAATCTTAGCTACTTCATCATACTTTCGTATGTACCTAGCTAGCTCATACCTAATCTCCCTTGCTCACACTAATTAATACTTGCCAACTAACTCAGAAAACGATATACGTACTTTATCACTAGTATAACTCTACGTTTATTAATAGACGACGTACATACAGTAGTTAAGTCTTAATTTTGGTGTTCATAATACTATGATATTGACTGTTTTGAATCAATATATAATTCTTCACGGGATTACTATTATTTTTCAATATTTTACGAAGGTTTGATATTTGCACCACCAATATGGAACATGAGTTTGCGTTTTAATGAAGTAACAACGCAACAACTAATCGGCAAGGATAAAGTGTAGTACTCCATATAAGTTAAAATCGGTTTTTTCTAACATGTGTCTAGCTATTGCGTGCATGTTAATAGCTTAATTAATTATGATAGTAATGTCAATCAAATGATCATGATTGAAATGTTAACTTATACTTATCATACTTAAAAAATATGACTAACAATACTACGTTAATTAAGCGCTTAACATGAAACCAGTGCGATACATGTTAGAAAAATCGATTTTTAATAGGGATTTTAGGAATGAGGTGGTAAGTTGAAATGGTCTCCAAACAAGTGGCCATGCATGCATGATGGAGACGCAGTAGTCATCATCAGTCCAAGCTAATAAGAGTCGTCGTCTGAGATGAAAATCCGTACGGACAACGCCATTTCTGATCAAACTAGATAGTAGTCCAGCTTGGAATGTAAAACTTCGCTACCAAGTCTTATGTAATTTAACATCAACGCCTAATATATACTCGTATGTATGTCACGCAATTTCAGGATAGATAGATAATGGAGTGTATTATACGAATCTTGATTTCCACGCAAATTTTGTTTCTATTTTGCGTTATGCTTTAATTATTTATTCCATGATTGCCCCAAATAACCTCGTTTAATTGGTTATTTCCCCAAATGTCAACTAGATTTGTTTATAAAGTATACCACATGTATGACCCCATTCAAATTTAATTAATTTCCGTTTATTCATTTCTTCCATTCAAATTTAATTAATTTTCGTTTATTCATTTTTTTTATTGTCTTCGAGACTACAACTTTGACCGTGTTTTATCATCATCATGTATTACTCCGTCAACTATTAAAATCTGATTTCGAACATCGTCAATATTAAAATCACCGGCCCTCGTCAACTATTTAGCTTATACGGAGTACGAGTAGGTTTTATAAAATTAATATCCGTTTTAAATTTTTTGTGTTAATCTAACATGATCGCACTTATCGATTCATTTTTTGTCAGGTATTAGTTGAATGAGCCGTTTAACCATAAAATATTAAAATGCGCTCAGCAGCAAATTAAGATCAAAATTAAGTAAATTAAACTAGGGAGTACAAGTATTTACCAAAGTACTCGAAGCAACATTTGAAAAAAAAAACAAATAATCGTAGGAATTTTAATTTGCATCAAAAAAGGTAATCGTAATAAATATACACGTAGTATATTTCTAGTTACAATATTTTATATTTTTCCATTTAACTTTAATTTGTAATACTCGTATCAAGTTACAAGTTTATATTGTAAATACATACGGAGTACTATATACTCCGTGTAATGTATGGAGTATACCATATCATAGTTATATATAAATATGAGTAGTAAACTTAATAATAAAAATATTTTAAAAAATATTTTTTTCAATAAAGATGTACTATAGAAGATATGGCCAAAGTATTATTGAAAACTATAAGAGTTTTATTCATAAGACAATTGTGCAACTAAGGATAGGTGCTATATACATTATACTCCATAATAATTAAGATGAAATTGTTACTCGTATTTTTTTAGATGATGAAAAAATTTGCATCTGCTATTTTAAGGAGATACCGGGTAAACTCGACTCTATATATAGCTTTTAATTTAAAAGTTTATCGAAATAATATTTTAATATTGATTATTTTTGTAAAAATCCTCGAAAAAAAAAAAATTATACTCCGTAATTAAAGATGGAAGGAATTCATTAATAGCTCTCCCACTAAATGATTGAAATTCAAAAGTATATTTAGGTCGGTAAGTCGAACAAACAAAAAAAAAAAAAAAAAAAAAAAAAAAAAAAAAAAGTAGAATATGATGAGGAGAAAGGCAACAAATAAAATGAGAATAGGAGAGATGATAAAGTAAAAAATGTAGCCCAACCCAATAATAATGAATGATGGTAAACTAATGGTTGGGAAGATCTAGTAATAGAAAAAGGTGTCACTAACGCTGTTTGATGGGCCGAATTGAGTGGATTGTAGGGCTAAAAGGGTCTCATTAACAGACGTGATCCATCCTTCTCTTACTTAAGCTTGTGAACTTCAATGACATGACCAAACAAAAGGCGCACATCAAGTACCACAACTACTTCCCACAAACTCATTATACTATTGGCTAATCAAGTCAAATGCACAACCCAACAACATTTCTAAAATCACCGTTTTTTTAAGGCCGAGATATCTGTCATAAATGTAAACCGGGTCAAATATCATATTATATGTATGAATAAGACAAATTTGTTACTAGTAATAATACCTGTTATAATCTTGTGACAAATATACCCGTCACAAAGGAGATTCATTGAAAATCACAAAATTTGGCCGGGTTCTTTTGGATCATTTTCCGCCTCACTTTAACGGTTTACCTTATTTCAGTTCAATTTATATCACTTCAATTTAACTATTGGATTATATTAAATACTAGTATAACTCTTCTTTATAATTGGGCTTATTAATAACAAGAAGAAGAAAACAAAAATAAGTATAGAAACAACAACGATAAAGAAGACGAGTAATAAATATACAAAAATAATGGAAATGTGTTGAGATTAACGAAACTGAATTACGTGGAGCTTTAATTTGAACGGTCAAAAATGAGATGGAATAACAAAATTAATGTTAGGAATTGAAATTTGTTTATAGAATCGCAAAAAAGTCATACTACCAAAATGGTCTTGCTCAATCACCCTCCCTTATAAAGTGGAATATTGGACACCATCACCAAGCGTCCAAGCATGGAACATTTGTGTCAGGGGGCGTGTTACAATATACTCCTTAATCTAGTTAGGGCTTCAACTTTCGACTGTCTCCTTAAATTTTTTGATTGAATTAGTTCTACAATACACATCTTGGAATTAAAAATCAATAAGGAAAACACTACTACTCCGTGATGGAAGAGAGAAAGGAGAGATTGAGAATTGTAGATTTGATTAAATGAATTAGTCACTTACAATTATGTGTATATGAGTCCTTATATAGGAGTTTACAACCACTTCTAACTACCATCTAACTAACTCTAACAACCTAGAGTTAGTTAGTTTAACTAAGTATTCCTACACGACCCCCCCTCAAATTGGAGAGTATGGAATAGACCCAACTTGGAGAGTAAATTCTGATGTTGGGGTCCTGAAAAGGCCTTTGTGAAGAGATCAGCCGGCTGATCTTTTGTAGGAATGTAGGATAGAGTAATGAGCCCTTCTTGTAGCTTCTCACGAACAAAGTGACAATCCAAATCTATGTGTTTGGTTCGTTCGTGGAAAACCGGGTTTTTCGCGATGTGGATAGCTGCCTGACTGTCACATTTGACAGGAATCAGAGTGATATCTGGTACATCTAACTCAGTGAGTAGCCTAGTTAGCCAAGCCAATTCTGATGTAATTCTGCGCAAAGACCTGTATTCGGCCTCTGCAAAAGACAAGGATATTGTCTGCTGCTTCTTTGATTTCCAGGAAATCAAACTTGATCCAAGAAAAATTACGAATCCACTGACTGATCGTCTTGTCTGTGGGCAAGCGGCCCAATCTGCATCACAGAAGCCTTGTAACTGGAAGCCTGCTATTGTGTTTAGGAGTATTCCCTGTGAAATGTCGTTTCTGAGATATTTCAATACATGAAGAGCTGAAACCCAATGCTGTTGTCGTGGAAAAGCCATGAATTGGCTGAGGAGCTGTACAGAATAAGCTATATCCGGTCTCGAGTTTGTTAGATAATCCAATTTACCAACCAGTCTTCTATACTCAGCCGGATTATCTATGAGATCTCCTGCATCAGCTGACAACTTGATATGAGGATCAAGAGGACTGTTTACTGTACTGCAATCCTGATGGGCAAATTCTTGTAACAGCTCTTTAGTAAATTTCCGCTGTGTTAAAGCCAAACCCCCGGGTACTGGTATAAATTCCAAACCAAGGAAATAATGTAATGCTCCGAGATCCTTGATCTTGAATTTTCTGTCCAGAAAGGACTTTAAATCGTCCATCTCGGATTGATTATTACCCACCATTAATATGTCATCAACGTATATTGCTGAGAAAACCACTTTCCCTTCAGTTTTCTTTGAAAAAAAGGGAATAATCATTTAGAGATTGCTTGTAACCTCTTGATCTCAAGGCGTGACAAAGTTTAGCATTCCATTGCCTAGATGCTTGTTTCAAACCGTAGAGGGATTTTTGCAATTTACAAGCTAAATTGGAACCTTTGACATTTAATCCTTGTGGGAGCTTCATATACACCTCCTCATCAAGATCGCCATGTAAAAACGCGTTGTTGACATCAAGTTGAGACATCGCCCAACCCTTCTTTACTGCAACAGCCACCAAGGCTAGAATTGTTGTCATTTTAACAACCGGTGAGAATGTCTCATTGTAGTCTATACCCTCCTTCTAAGTATATCCCTTCACAACAAGTCGTGCTTTATACCGTTCAATCGACCCATCTGACTTGCGTTTGATTTTGAAAACCTATTTGGAGGATATAGCCTTTTTACCAGTGGGAAGAGGCACAACAGACCAAGTAGCAGTAGCATCAAGTGCTTTGAATTCTGCCTGAATAGCCTCTTGCCATTCAGGGAAGATAGTTGCTTCTTCATATGTTTGTGGCTCCTTTTCAGGAGGAGTAGAAGTACTAGTAACAGCATAACATATAGCAGTGTGGTTCTCACAAAAAATTGTGAGTGTGTGGCAACAATTGACATTACTGGTAGTACTAGAAGGCAATCGACAAACATAATCACCTAAGTAAGATGGAACCCTAGATGATCTAGTGGACTGTCTAAGAGGAGGAACATTATTGGGTGCTGTATCATTGCCAACATTAGTATTAGGTGCAGAAATTGCATTAGTAACATTCTCAGTAACAGGAATCACATTACTAGGAACAAGATCAGAAATACGCAGGGCGTCATCATTCATAGGTAGAGGAATAAAAGCACTTGACTGTTGAACAACATATGGAAAAATATCCTCATGAAAAACCACATCTCTAGAATCAAAAACTGCATTGGTTTCAATATCAAGCAACCTGTAAGCCTTTTTTCCAAAAGAATAACCAAGCATGACACTCTTAATACTCCTAGAAGCAAACTTATCTCTATGTGGTTTAGGTATAGTGGCATATGCGAGACAACCGAACGACCTAAGATGACTAATATCAGGTTCTTTACCAAACAATAACTGAAACGGAGACATGTTATGTAATATTTTAGAAGGAAGACGATTTATCAAATAAGTAGCAGTTAGTACACTCTCACCCCAAAACTTTTGAGGTAAATTAGATTGGAACTGTAGTGCTCTTGCAACTTCTAGCAAATGTTTGTGTTTCCATTCTACTACACCATTTTGTTGAGGAGTATGAAAACAACTCGTTTGATGAAGTATGCCATTATCCAACAGAAATTGAGAAGTAGGACCACTCCTACCCAACTCAAATGCATTATCAGACCTAATAGATTTTATGTTCTTGTCAAACTGAGTTTTAACCATTTTGATGAAATTTCTGAGACAATTAAATGCATTGCTTTTACACGTCAAAAGATATACCCATGTGCATCTAGTGAAGTCGTCTACGATCGTCATAAAGTACTTAAAACCATTGTAGGTAGGTGTGTGATAGGGTCCCCACAAATCAATATGGATTAGATCAAATGCAGAAAAAGAAATAGATGAACTGACAGGAAAAACTAAACGATGTTGCCTTGCTTGAGGCAAATGTGACAGGAAGAAATCTGCTTTTTCATACAATTGAATGTCAGAATATTTACAAATTTTCATTTGTTTTATTTTGTACAAAGGTAAATGACCTAATCTATTGTGCCAAATGTTACAGGAAACATTAGAAGATGCAGAAATAGATGCAGAAATAGCATTCACAGCAGGTAACATCACGTCTTTATCATTTTGCAACAGGTAAAGATCATTCAAATTTCTACCAAGGACCAAGCGCCTCTTGAAACATTCCTGCATATAACAAGAATCATGGGAGAAATGAACCTCAGCATCGAGGTGTTTGGTCAGCTTTCCTATAGATAACAGATTAAACTTAAAAGAAGGCACATATAAGACATTTTTCAAAGACAAACTGGCAGTAGCATCAACAGTACCTAATGTATCTACCTTAACAAACTGACCATTGGGCAACGAAATAGAAAACGGTTTGGCAATGGTCCTAAAATCAGTAAATAAAGCCTTATTTGAGCAGAAATGATCGCTGGCACCTGAATCTAATATCCAGGTGTTATGAAGAGGATTAACATGTGAAGCTGTACTTAAAGAAAAATGAGAAGAGACAAGGTTACCAGCAAAGTTCGCAGAAGATCCTGGAATATCAGTGGTAAATTCTTCCTGAAGATGGTGCGCAGGAGAATCATGAGCAGGACTCCCATCATTGAACGCGTTTCCAGCAAATTTCCTATTCTTCTTTTGCAGATGCCAACACTGATTAACCAGATGGCCTATCTTCTTACAATACCTGCAGAATGGCTTGTTATCATCAGTTTGATCGGACTGAATCTTGTCTTTATTACCCTTCTGCTGATAATTTGATTGTTGTTGCTGTTGATTCTTGTAGTAATTCTGTCCTTGCGGATTGTAAGAGCCCTGATTATTACTCGCCTGATATTGAGAACTCTGACCCCTTTGATATTGAAGATTTCTTGAGTACATCGCTGCAGTATCAACTTGAAACTGATTGGAACTATGAATCTCTCTTTGCCTCTCTTCTTGAAGTAAGTTGTTGTATACAAAACTTAACTTGGGCAAAGGATGTTGCATAAGGATTGTTCCCCTAATTACTGAGTATGAATCGTTTAGACCTATGAGAAATTGTACTACTCTCTGAGTTTCAAGAAACTGAAGCTGCTTTTCCTTTGCACCACAATTACAGACACATGTACATTTCGAACTCATCCCAAAGCCATCAATCTCATCCCAAATAGCTTTGAATTTTGTGAAATACGCAGCGATATTGTCATTACCTTGAGTAAACTCTGTGTAGACACCCACATTTTGACCGCCAGGTGTCTATAGTAGGTCCCGCCAAACACCCGATGATGATAATACGCAAACGTGCTTTAATGGACTCGGATATGGGCTCGAAATCATGGACATTTGGTTTATGCTTATTACGGAGTACAAATCTTACAAAACTAACCTCAAATCCAGGCCCAGTGGGTCGTTTCGAGTCAAATGAGACTAATTTGGGTCGATTCCAACACCGGGGGTAAAACCGTCTTTTTACGACCGAGTCAAAACCCGGTCGAAAAATATTCTCGAGACACACGAGTCAGCCGTGACACTTCACACGGCTGATCCGGTCCCAAACACTGCAAAAATCATCTTCAAATAATATTAAACAAATCCGTTTAAGGATAGAATTATCGAATTCTATCCGGAAACCGAAACAGTTTACAACCCGAGCTCAGATACTCGGCCAAGACAGCCGAGATATCCCTGTTTCAGCCGAGTTGCTCGGCTTCTTCACCAAGAAACGAGAAGTTTATTCCCTTTCGAACTCTCGTATTTCCTATCCAAACCGGTATTTCTTGCCACACAAGCAAGACTACCTCGACTCCTATAAATAGGACCTTATATTCAACACAAAAGGACACGATTAACGATTACACACGACAAATTTTCACAGACCGAAATACACATTCACACATCCAACATACATACATCCTCGATATCTAAAAAATAATACAAAGCAAATCCCGACGTATTCCCGAAGAAGTCTCGAAATACCGACGAAACCACCCCCATCATCCGGCCGAAACCCGTCCCATCACACATCCAAAAAACCGACACCTTAACTCACCCGCATCATCTTGACGCTCCCGTGCCTAAACCACCGTCCGACGAACTTCATATCGAGAAAGTAAAGCATGTAGGTTGAGGGTGTAAATCAAACCCGATTCTTCTCCTTCCTCTCTCTCTCACGTCTTTTTTTCCTTTTTTTTTCGTCCTTCACTTTTTTTTACGGATCGTCGGTCGTTTCATATTTTTAATATGGGTCGTTGTCGCACTTTCATTTATTTCTAATAATCGATACTATAAAACTATTTTTTATATAACGTTCTTAAAATACGATACCGATTCTCTAATCGAATATCGTATCTACAAGAACTAAATTAATTAATTCTCGTTGATGCTAATAAAATCATTACCTTTTTTGCAAAATTCGATGATTTTAAACGCGGAGAGAATTAACATCTTTTTCGTTCAAAATTCTTTTTTTTTTACTTTTCGTTCAAAACAAACTTGTTTCAAAACCTTTTCTAAAATCATTCCGGCTATTCGATATCGATTTCATAATCGAATATCGAATACGACGAATATTGAAAATATAAATCGAGTATAAATTAATCCATATATGTACGGGATTTATCAAAATTAATAATTTTCGAAAATCGAATTCGAGACAGCCACCCGCGCGAGTCGCGCCCCTCCCGGGCGAGTCGCGCGGGCTGCTGTAAGCCGCAGCCTTTTTTCGTTTTTTCCCGATTTTTCCAGCATCGTTTTCTCACATAAAACAGCGGTTTTCTCGGTATATTTTCAGATTTCGACAAGCATTTTTCGCGTGTCATAAATCTTTTCTAAAATCATGCATATTATTCATTTACGTCTTTATTCGATTTATTCAAACGTTACTAACTCGTTTTCTCGTGTTTGTAGCAATTTTATTTTATTTTGTTTTTTTATCGTTTTATTAGACTAAAACGACTTCACATGCTAAAATAACTTTGACGTTATTAGTTTAACATGCATTAAACGACCTAGCAACCAATTTATTTATTTTTCTTACATTCTTAGGAAAATAATGTTTGCATATCATTCAACCGTCGAACTAACCCGTGTACACCAAAAACGAACGATATCTTAGTAAAGGCCGCTAAGTGCGGGCGGGGTTGGGTGTTCTTAGTGAACTTCCCAACACGTACCCTCACCCCTTACTCAGAACCATGGTTTCCGGATGTCCGAATCCATTGGCAACGAGAGTCATTCAATACACGGTATCCGATAATGTCGGTATCGGTATCATAATGCAAAGGGACGAGCCCAATAAACTCTGACATCGGAAATGGGCCGTATTTTGTATACGGCCCACTACGACATAGAGTGGGCTCGAATGGTTCCGAATAACCACAAAATTCGGTGGCGACTCCTACTTCGATTTAAATTTCAATTTGACCATCTCATATGGAGATTCATTCGCCTCCCCAAACCCGCGCGTGGCCGCGTCGGGGTGGACCTATGTCATGTCCACACTCTGATAGCTTCTTCTGAATACCAAATAATTGCGCTCCGTTAGACTGCCCAAACCTCTCTTCGAGTTCTTTCCATGCTGCCTCTGTTGTATTGCGGTAAAGAATGGAATCCCCAATTTCAGGAGACACAGAGTTCAGAATCCAAGAAAATACAATATCGTTGCATCGCTGCCAGATCTTGGATAGAGCAGAGTTTGCATCAGGCTTACTGATGCTACCGTCAATAAAACCTGCCTTATTCTTAGCTGATAGTGCGATTAACATTGCTCTTTTCCAATTTCCATAGCCAGTACCTTCGAACACGTTCGCGACGAGCTTAATCCCCGTCATGTCTGAAGGATGAATATAGTACGGGTTATCAACACCGATCGCATCTGCATTACTCGCCATTGAAGATTGTGTTTCTTTATTGTTTGATTGATGATATCTTTACTGTTTTGAGAATTGTGTGCGGAATTCAATGAGAACCTTAGAGGTGCTCTGATACCATGATGGAAGAGAGAAAGGAGAGATAGAGAATTGTAGATTTGATTAAATGAATTAGTCACTTACAATTATGTGTACATGAGTCCTTATATAGGAGTTTACAACCACTTCTAACTACCATCTAACTAACTCTAACAACCTAGAGTTAGTTAGTTTAACTAAGTATTCCTACACTCCGTCCGTCCCAATGAATTGTTTGCCTATTATTCCATATTGGGGCGTCTCAATAAATTGTTTGTCTCTTTATTTTAGGAATGTTTTTTATATGTAATTTGACCATTGGCTCCACATGTCACTTTCTAATTGGAACTCTTCTCTCTTGGTGCCAAAAACAAAGGCGAACAATTCATTGGAAGGAAGAGAATACTAGGAAGACAATTTGGTGGATCGGTGTCCAAATGTCCAACACCCAAGCCTGGCGAGGGCCAAATAACCCATAAATTTGATGGCTTGATTATATATATAGGTGGGTATTCCACGTTGCCAAATCCATATAATAACATACTTCGTACTCGACTTCTAAATCTATAAACAGTTTCGATTAAAAGTTGGAGTTGGCTTAAAACAAGGCGTTGATCTCTCATACATATATATATATCACCAACAAAAAAAAGATGAGTCCTCCTAACTAGTAACTACGTAGTAACTATTGGTCGTCCTTTTCCGAAATATAGTTTGTGGAATTGCTTGTAAAGTGTAGACAAGTTAAAGGAAAGGAATGAAGATAAGAATTCCCGGATTAAACGGAGTAGGAATAATGATATAGGCAGCCGGGAGGCTTTAGGTTGAGTGGATCCAAAAGATAGTGAGTTTGCTTACGCTAATCAATTCAACCGGAATCTATCTATCCATCCGATCCTTCTCGTTGGCTTATAATTAGCTTGTGCACATGTGGTCCAAGTAATGGGTTCATGCACCTTACTCCCCCTCCCTCCCTCCCTAGTCCCTAGTCCCTACTCTCTCAGTCCCCCCATTTTGCATGACAATCTAATCTTTTGTGTGATATCTTCAACATGTCACTTATCAACTATATCTCCTACCACCATATTTTGTGTCGCTCCATCCTTCACTCTTGAATCTTGAATCAATGGATATTGTGTTCCATTTTTGTGTCTCACTACATACATATTCTAATACATTATCTATTATCATCCAAATAAAATATGGAACAAATATCATAATTTGATGATATGTCCAAATGTGTATGAAGTGACACAAAAGTGAGAGAGACGATCCTTAATTATTGTCTTCAGTCTTGACATATGTGATGTATAATCCTAAAAGAGGCAAGGAGCGAATACGATACTGACAAATTTCAATTCATGAGTACTCCATATAACTCATCATATATAACTTCTTCGTCAACTAAAATAGTACATACCCTAGCTAAATAAGTACCCTTATATAAGATTGTGCTTGGATTTCCATGGGAAAGTTGGAATTTAAGTATATTAAAAAAATATTGCATAGAAGTGAGCCCCTTTTGCTTTTTGACTTCAAGGACAAATAATTGGAGGTGAAGGAATGAAGGTTTAAATAATGGAGTAATAATAAGATCTCATTTCATGCGGCAAGTTCTACATAATATGGGAGCTTGGTGAGTAGTTTCTTTCATTATGGAGGAAATGGGCAACCAAACCGTATCCCAATTTATCAATTCATGGGAAGTTCTAATTTCATTTAAGAGAACAACCAAACGATCCCTAAGAGTACAAGGGAAGTTAAAGATGCTTTTGTTCGGTTAACTAATTAGCATGCAACTACACATACATACATCCCGAAACTATATGTAGCTTTTAGAAAAGGAGATAATGATAAGTAGGCAATATAATGCTGGTCATGCTCATGCTCATGCTCATGCTCATCCCATCCATCCCCCGCACTATATAAACTCACTCCCACTACGCATACATACATACATACATACATACCCTACTCGATCAATCATCGACAGCTACTTGATCGACTCTCCATCCATCCTCTCCAGGCCATCTCATTCGATTTCTCTTGATCCCAGGCGACTCTATTATTATTGTTATTATTATAAGAGTACTAGTTTCGTTAGTTTCCATCATCCACTTTGGAGAATTGATGATATACAAATAAACCGTTTTTGACACCCAATAACTACACAATACTGTACTACTATATCTCTTTTAATTAGTGAACAAACTTCTCGATCACTAAAGCTGGCCTGGCTTGAAACTTACATACATAAATAGCAATTCAAGTAGTGGTAGTAATAAATTAGGGAGTAGTTGTTGAAATGGATATAGAGAAAATATTTCATATGAAGGGTGGACATGCTGACTCTAGCTACTCCCACAACTCCTCTCTTCAGGTTGCTTACCTTTTCATTCTACTATATGTTTTCTTAATTAATTACCGACTATATATATGTTTTGCATCCTCCTAAAAAAACACAACAAAATCTCCCTCTTACCCCATTCATTATTTCACCCTAATTGTATTGTGTTCCCACGTCCTATTTTAGAACTCTCACAATATCGTTTCACATAATACCTCAAAAAAAAAAAAAAAAACTCGTACAGTATTACTTAAATCCCAGAACCCTAATTCCCAAAAATTATTGAATTGATGGTTGATGTTAGTGCGAGACCAATTTCCAAAAATCTACTCATCACTCCATCTTTGGCAATGATTGAGATCGAGTCAATACTCAATAGTCATTCCATGTCCGTTTACTCCAAATCTCTACTATCAAATTTTATTTTATTTTATTTATCCTACTCTACATTGTCTGTACTCTACTCTACTCTACTCCCTACATTTTTTCTTTACAAACTGTAGTGTGGTCTACTACATACAAGAAACGACCCATGTTATTGTACAGGTCAAATTCAAATAGCTAATTAGTTATTTGCATCTATTTCATCGTTAAAATGAATATTCTCGTCTTAAACCAAAGTAATAATAACAAGTGATGTTGGAAGAAATGACTAGTGAATAATTAATTAATTAATTGTTTATATTTGATTGAGAGCAACAACCGTAGTGTAACTGGTGACACGTCTTTATTTGGTGTACGTACTGAACTGTTGCAGAAGAAGGCCTCAGAAATGGTGAAAGAAATAACAAAGGAGGCAATTGAAGAGGTGTACTTAGAATTATCAACCCCACAAAACCAAAACCTGAGCGTAGCAGACTTGGGTTGCTCTACGGGTCCAAACACGCTATCAATAATCAAACAGTTATACGAGGCGGTGTTAAATGCCTACAACAACAAGGTCAACAACAAGGCCAGCAAGGGTCCAGCAGCAAAACCAACTCATCCCCCGCAGCTGTGTGTATACCTCAACGACCTCCCTACTAACGACTTCAACTCCATATTCAAGGCTTTGCCCGAATTCTATAGAAATGGTTTTGTTGGAGGAGACGAAGAAGAAGTCGATAATCTCGTAAACAATGGAAGTAGTGATGGACAGCAGCAGGGTGAGAGTGAGGGTGGTTGTATTCGTCCATCTGTGTTTGTTGCAGCCTCACCAGGGTCCTTCTATGCTCCTGTTTTCCCTCCTAACTTCTTGCACTTTGTCTACTCTTCCTACAGCTTGCATTGGCTTTCTAAGGTACTGTATGTATCTACTTCATTCATTCTAATTGCACCTACCCCTTTTGACTCATCGTTTATTTACATTTTATTTTATTTATCAACTTTATTTTAATAAAAGGTAAATAAATGATTAAAATAGAGGAATAATTATTAATCACATTACAAATTAGAGTATTGTTTTTTAGACTCATTCGACTTTACACCATCTTCTAACTGACGACATATATAAATGTTTGCACTGTTTTATAAACAATACAGTATAATATGTATTTTTTTAAAAGAAAATACACAATATGTGAAATTCATTCAATTGTAATTTTGAACATTTTATTGAGCAATTTATTAATATGCTAATTTGAGGTGTTGTTAGTTTATGACATTCAAATAACTTAGGGAGTATTAACCTAAATATTGAGGTGTTGATAGAAGAGGCTGATTCGAACTTGAGGCTTATTGTCCCAGAACACGTAGCCTTAACCACTAGACTAAGACATCTTCGGTTATTATTTTGAATATGTTGCAAACAACATATTGTTACTATATGATCAATGTGTGCATATAAATGATATAATTAAACAAGTTCTTAAATACTCCAAAATATCTCTATAATATACTCGTATAATTATACGGAGTTTGCTTGATTGAGGTTCTTGGCTCCATGCTACTACTATAACAGAAGCAAGAAAGACGATGATTAAATAAGAAAGCAAGACTAAAAACACACGTATTTATGTATTTCACTAACAATGTGTTAGATATACGTGCATAAGGAAAGAAGAGTTTTATTAATTTGAGGAGATTATATATTCATTGTTATGATCGACCATGCACAATAGAGAAAAATTTTGTCCTCTTATTTTGTCTATTTCCTTTTAACACCTCATTTTCTCTTTAATAGCCACAGTAAGCAATAAACATATTCTCATAACCATTGTCGTCCCGGGGTAGGGTTGGGTTGATAGTGATCAAGATTGGTTGGCAAAGGGTTTAACCATTGTATACTGTACTTATCTAAGATGTTGTTGGAGTCTGGCGAGTAGGGCTGACAAAAATAACTTATTCTAACCTAAATACGGAGTAGTTAGTTTACACTTTCGTATATTGCTTGCAAGATACTCGTACTTGATGATGATTGTATTTCAATAGTATATGGAATATCGACTTAAAATGTGTTTCACTTTTGGAAAAAGAAGAGCTAGAAGGAGAAATAGTAGAGTTTGTACCTAAAAGCAAGTCTTAACCTACAATTGAACAACTTTTATGAATTGTCGCCACTTTATACAATAAGTTGACCAGAGTTAGCGATTGTCATGGGCCGAAGGAGGGTAAAAAGTTAGAGAGATGATGAACGTAAACTTTGACATAGTTACATTTACATGACATGGATGAATCCAGAAAACTTTGACATAGTTAAATGTTAATGGTTGTGTCATTGTGTGGTTTGTGAATAAAGTGAAAGTTACTTTTGGTTGTGAAATTAAACAAGTTGTCATCATGCCTCCCTAAAGGTAAAAAGGTTTGTTAGGTACGTTTTACACTAAATTCTAGCAACACTTTCCGCCCTTCCGATTAAAGCACAGCACCCGTGATTTCCTAAAACAAATGAAAAGAGATGGCATTCTCTCTACACAAAATCTTGGCACCACTTACCCTTGTTGGCTCATAACCTGTCAAGACAACCTAAAGTTGGTTGGGAGAGAACCAATGCATGGAGGACTCATTACTCAAGGACCATCTACTACTATCCCACATTCCCACAAGTTCAATTCTCATTTCATACGATCTCATCGTAAGATATTGGAAAATCTTCTCTTGTACGGAGTAATTGGATACAGAGTTGTTATCTGAATAAATTATTTTTTAACGAAATTGAACCGTTTCACACGTGAGGCTATCTTACAGTATATTTTGCGACAAACCAGTTACAAAATTTAATACGAGTGCGTAATAATGGTATACATTTTCAGGTTCCCCAAGGAATATATGATGAACATGGAAAGTCGATGAACAAAGGGTGTGTTTACATTTGCAAAGAGAGCCCTGCGTCAATAACACAAGCATATGTACAACAATTCCAGAACGATTTTTCGAGATTTCTCCGTCTTAGATCCCAAGAGCTTAAGAATGGAGGTAAGATGGTGTTAGTCTTACTTGGCAGGGAGAGTTGTAACCACATTGATAGAGGCAATTCATTTCTATGGCAACTTCTTGCTCAATCATTCAGAATTCTGGTATCAAAGGTATTTCACCAACACATCAACCATAGTTGTTAGTTGTTACAGCATACAGTAGAATATTATTCGATTATTTCACAATGATGAATGTTGACACTTGACAGGGACTAGTCCCGGAAGAAAAGCTCGATTCATACGATGTTCATTTCTACGCACCATCGAAGGAAGAAATGGAAGAGGAAGTGGAGAAAGAGGGTTCGTTTAAAATGGTTCGTTTTGAAATGTTTGAGATTGAAAGAGACGAAGAAAATTACGGAGGAAACTACGGCATAGTCGTGGCGAGAACAGTGAGGGCTATACAGGAATCAATGATCAGTCACCATTTTGGTGAAGACATACTTGATGTTCTATTTGATACATATGCGCAACTGATAGAAGAGGAAATGTTTAAGCAGGATATTAGGCCTGTCACCTTTGTTCTAGTTCTTGCCAAAAAATAACTTACTCCTAGTTGCCAATTTTCTTTCTTTTATGAAATCGTTACTTATTCTCTAGACATCTAAGAAAACATGGAAGAAAGGGTCGTATGATGCAATTCTTCATTCTGGGGCGATCTCGTAGTTCTTAGTTTGTAAATATGCGTTGTTAGGTGTTCCATTTCCTAAACTTAATGCAGTGATATTACTGATGATATTTCGCTTTATTGAGAATGCAGGGATAAGTTCACACTAAGCAAACATTACTGATACTTGTTACAAAAAGGCATCTCACAAACATACACAAATTATTTGCAGTATTTTGTAAGATTATATTAGAAGATTACAAAACAACTAACAGAACATACAGTTTTACAATCCCTAAAAGATACTCTACTCCGTATATCATAATGATAGCAAGAATGAGCTTCACCTTCGGCTCAAACACATTTCATGACGTAAATGGTAGAGGTACCAGTACCAGTACCAGTACCAGCCCTTCCTCCGTGAGAGAGGAGTGGAGGAACCCAAGAGTCATGACAGTTTTCTTAACGAAAGCTGATAACCATCGGGTCCTTGGATTAATTTACCAATCATGAAAGTACGGCGAGAAGGCAGAAACATACACAATTAATCACATTTTCTACAACTACAGCAAAAGGCAATTTATCTCTAATTCTACAAAAACGCAGGTAAGGGTAGATTTGTTTTCTTCCCGGCAATCTTCACACTAATTTCACAGTTTGCAGAGAGACCTCGCACAGATAAGAGGACAACTTTTGTTAAAGATCAAACCTGATATCATAGAACTTTGATTTTGCCTCCATATCCATAGTGCTTGAGAAGTCCTTCATCTTGTCTCCAGTTTTCTTTTACTTTGACCTCAACCTAAGCAAACAACAAGATCACTAAGTAAAGAAGAACTCCCTTCAACGTCGAAGTACTCTAGCCCATCATTCACGATCATGAACCAACTAGCTTTTTAAAATTAAATATGCATAAACCAAACTAATTGAAGCGAACTTTGACGCCAAAGCTTTATACGGAGTAGAGTACAATTTTTCCAAGGGATTTAATATTTTTAAGACTATACGACTTAAATACCCTTGGTCATGCACTGACACAGTATGAAATGCGAAATAGAAAAAATCTTGTATCCATTTTGGTCATGCCCTGACACTTGGAGACTGTATAGGGCTTGTGATTTAGCAATATAAACTTCCATCCCTCAATTAAGGTATACAAAATTTATCCAATGATTTATTTGTTTGTTGTTAATTTGGACCTTAAGATGATAAAAAAGTCACCTCTAGAAACACTTTCTTCTGCAGGAAATCTTCAATGTCAAGGCGTGCAGCAGTTGCAAGAACTTTCAGAGCTCTTCCCTCCTGTAAAGGTCCATGATTAACAAGAATTCAAATTTTATCGGACTGAGAAATATGCAAAGATCCAAATACTATTTTTGTATTTATAGCAATCAGCAATAGGATTTTATAACAATTGGTCATGAACTGTTTCTCGTCTCGGCAACCACCGAGACCGAGATATCTCGGCCGTCTCATCTCGTATCGGCCGAGATTTAATACCCTGGACGTAGATAATAAGTATCGCAAGAAAATTTGATCAAGTTGTCTATGGTTTCCACATTAAACAATCAATAATGCAGCTAGTAATGACCAATTGTTAAATAAAAAGAGAAAAAAAAAATAGTTTATGGAATGTGATCTGTAAATTATCTTTTGGGGGTTGGGAGGACAGAAGTGCAGATTTATGACTCTGGGGTGGTAAAAGTGTAAAACTTTCTTGTTTATAAGAGTTGATTGGAAATGCAACAATGAAGCACAATATCATCATCTCTTACTTTTCCAATAAGTATAATCTTTTGAGAGTTCTTCTCAACAACAATCTCCACTTGAATGAAATCTTTTGCAGCTGCCCTAGTTTTGTAACTCACTACATTAACCTGAAAAAGTCGGCATTACAGTTAGTCAGTTACAACTGCAAATAACAGATTTAAACGGACAGCGAAAGCAGATAACGGGATAAGTATACCTGGCATGCGTATGGAATTTCATTCTTGTATTGGAAAAATATCTTTTCTCTGACAATTTCAGCAATGAAAAATCTTTCGGGATGTTCGCTAGCTATGTCCTAGAAATCAAGTAAAAAATGGCTCATCATCCAAAGACAACAGTTAGTGGACTTAAAATGAATTGACAACATACAGTATGTTCACCAAAAAATAACTCTCAAGGATCAAAGTTTGAGCACATACTTTAGGATAATAGGGTGGTCCTAGAGGAAGCTTTGATAAAATCCAATCTTTAACATCATCAACTCCATGGCCATATTTAGCGCTCACAGGAATCACCTCGTCAACATCTGTGAACTTTTCATACCACTGCAACAAGCAAAAGAGGGGTGTGAAGTTGTAAGATCAACATCAAGGACACTAAAGCATTGCAAGATATTCTACAACCAAGATATTGCAAGATATATCAAGGACAAGGATATTTCCAGGGCCTCAATGGCATAGCACTCTGGCATGAGCTTATTTATATCCCCTTTCCAATCCTACAAGCAACTAATATGAACAGTGAGCTCGTATTAATCCTTCACATCCTTTTCTTGATGTTAAGGAACCCACACAAAAGAATATATTGTACAACGATAGCAGGCAATCAGATAACTTTACTCACACGTCTGCGTGTGCTTTTTTCTCTCCCTTGCAAGCTTGAGAGATGCATATAATAAAAACCTAAATGTCATCACTAATTCCCATAGAATAGCTAACAGTAAATACATTTTCAGAAACATTTATACTCCAGACCTGCAGATGGAATGATCTATCATTCAGTCGATATTTATTTTAACTAGAAATGATAAGAGGTGAATCGAAGCAGGCAGTCTACCAATATAGGTTCATAGCATGATTGTATGAATATTCTTTGTCGATCTTTTTAGAATATGACACTTGACACCTTTAACATGGACGTCAATTAAATATTGAAAGAACTACCAGCAGAGTAGTATGATTTTTTTATTTTTTCTGCAACGATATTTACAAACCAACAGCTGTAACACAAGATCGTGCCCAGCTTATTAAAGCAAATAATAACTTGGTTTTGATGTTTATACAGCATATTTAGATTACCGATAGAATACAGTTAACAATAAAACTGAAATTTTGTGAACTTAGTACAGACCTGTAGTTTTTTCGCCATTTCACCGGGTTTGATAAGATCTTTCTTATTCAAGACAAGCAATGTGGGTATCTTTTCTTTCAGCTCCCCAACACCTTCGTTAAATACTTCATCTAGCTGAAATGATGTAGTGCAACACATCAAATGAGACAAGGTAAGAAGTAAACTTGCCAAACGGGTCAACCGGATCGGGTTATGGTTGTATTAGTTTGGGATGGCTTTCAGTATATGGCTGTGGTCGAATTCAAGTCAAGTCATTTGAGGTTCGTATTATCTTCGGGTATGTTATTATTAATTTTTAAGGATATTGATTTGTATACGACAATAAACATTCGAATCGGGTTAGGTTAGGTAGAGTCAATTCGTGTTCCGAGTCAAACCCGGGTGTTTAGTTCGGGTATTGGGTAGGGTATGGTCACGTCATTGTCCGTTTTGCCTGATTTAGTAAGAAATCAAGAACCAACAAGTGTACCTTGTCTGTGGCTTTACACGCATCAACCACCACGACCATACAATCAGCATTAACGGCAGCACTTCGAACATTCTTCATCATCATAGTGTCTAGTTTGTGCATATTCTTTTCAATAACTCCAGGTGTATCATAAAGTACCATCTGCAAGCTATTAGAAGCTACTTGAAAACTCATACATGGGGCATGGGGAACAAAAAGAGGTACTATTGTTTGACTAGTTGTACAAAGACTAAAACTCGGGAATATTATAGAAGCCTGTCTCTAAAATGCAGAGTTAGGAATTTTCATTATTACATAATCATTTACTAGGACCACAAATAGATTCAAAATCCAGAGAAGGGCTCAAATAGATTACTGGCCAGATTCAACTGGGTGCAGTGACGAACTTCGAAGAGTGCCAGGTTAACACTAGTAAAAACACATTCAAGTCGAGATGAAGTGCTAAGCATTCGCATCTGACATTAGAACAGTCACTGGAATGGGCATATTCTTTAAAATGCTAAGGTCATCATTCCCAGTAAAATGCATACCTGATATTCTGGTCCAGAACATATACCAAGGATTCGATGTCTGGTAGTCTGAGGTTTATCAGTGACAATTGACAGTTTTTGGCCAATCATTTGATTCGAAAGAGTACTCTTGCCAACATTTGGCTTGCCAACCACAGCCACATATCCTGCATATTACAGCATGATGTTAACAGAAACCTGAATGCTAGCCAATCACGAAATCTAATTCCGATTCTAGATAGACAAACTTCAGCACAATTTGGGAAATCATCTCGCGTTAGCTCCAACTCTTGCAATAAACCAGAAAATATTCCGATTCTAGATAGACAGACTTCAGCACAATTTGCGAAATCATCTAGTGTTAGCTCCAGCTCTTGCAATAAATCACAAAATGCACACTCAATTTGCGAAATCTAATTCCAATTCTAGGTTCCAAAACACGGCATAGACTCACATAAACAAAATTCAATCAATCTAATGTTGGCTCCGATTCTTGCAATAAACAAGAAAATGCACACTCAATATAGAACTAACATTACTCCAAACAACAAGAATTAACAAAATAATTAATCAAAAACTAGAGTAAAAGGAAAAACAAACCACTGCGGTGAGTAGAATTAGGATCAAAACCATTCTCCTCCATCTCATACTCATCAAGCAATGCGATACTCCGGTCCGGCTTTTCGCTAAGAGATAGAAGCCCCGTCGCCGTCGCCGCCGCGGCTACCGCCTCATCTTGTCCAGCTTCACCGTACGAAGAAGAGAGGTATATGAACTCACTTCCACCATCTTCATCTTCATCGTCTACGCATTCTTGCTCGGCCTCTAATAAGGCGGCGCTGCGGTGTTGAAGTCGACTACTTCCGGCCTTGAATTTAATTGACGCGGTGGCGGCGGAGGAGGAGGAGAGTTGAGAGAATTTATGCGGTGGAAGGGGAGAGAGACAAGCGTTGCATAGGTTGTGATGGTGGAATGTGTGTTGTTTGAGTTTGAAAGAAGGAATTTGTGGTGCAATTGCCGCCATTTTTATGGAGCTCATACAAGCAGCTATGTTATCCTCTTTCTCTCACCCCTCACCTCTCTCTCTCTCTCTCTCTCTCTCTCTCGTATAGTCGTATATCGCCCAGGTAATGTGTCCACCCGACCCGACCCATCCCGATATTTTTTAGGGTTTGGGCTTCAAGTCCAAGGCCCACCCCTAAAGGCCCATGCTTAAAATGGGTTGGGTATGCTCTTAGCATGTGGCCTTTTTTTTAGGCCAGTCCAACCACAATATGATTACTCTTTTTTTTAGCGAAAAGATCATTTCATTAATAGAAAGTACAACATCTAAAACTTATATCGAAACTGAACAAATAGTCAGACCCGTCAAATAGCCCGTTCAAAGTGTTCCAAGAAACGGGGTCCATCGACTTTGGGGGCCCAAAATAGAATTGCAGTATTAATATAAAGATATATTAATTGTTCCAATAGATTAGTAAGCTATTGTAGTTCAGTGGCTTGTTTCTTATCCAAGAGGCCTAAACTAATTAGGAGTGCAGCGGTTCGAATCCTCTAGGGCGTAATTAGCTTTGATCTAGTTACCGTAGTAATACGGTGAATAAATATAAATAATTTCAAAATTAAGTCTCACGCATACACTACTTTTGTATCCACTTTGGACTATTATTGAACAAAGAAATTGATATACTACCTTTTAAGATTTGAGTAATAAATTCTCATTAAAAAAAAAGATCTCAATAAGATTTTTATCTCCGCTTCTGTCCATCCTCTCTCAATATATCGTTGTTTAATGATACACCTTTTCACAAGAGGGTATTCGAATCTTCCAAGGTTTTGAAGAGAATTGATTTTATCTAACTTGATAGATTGCAGCCGACAGTGTGACATGAATTGAGATGTCATATAATGAACCGTTGAAGTACTGATCTTCCGCGTTCTCTCCGCTATCAAAGAAATAACATCTTTCTAGCGAAACTCAATGAGGACGAATCTCTTCAAAACGAGAGAACAATTATTGTAGATATAATAATACTAATACTAATATTAAAGCTAAATAATGGTGGTAGCCCCAATTTTTCTGGAGGCTAGGATTTTCTTTGAAAGAGAGAGAAAGGTTCAGAGAGAAGAGAGAATCCGTCTCACACATGATTACTCTTTTTCATTGACATCTTCTTCCTTTTCTTTTTAGATAATTTCTTTAAGATTTTTCTCCTTTCTTTTTTATTCAAAATACTCCACATGTTTAATATTAGCTCAACTTTTAGTCCACTCATGCCTCAGTCACACCCACCTATTTTTCCTCCCTAAAATTTTGTGCCCAAAAACACCGAAAATATCATAGTGAAAACTAGGGGTGAGCAAAACCGGGTATCCGAACCGGTTTTCAAAACCGGTTTGGGTACCCGGTTTTTAAAAAACTCATTTTTCCGAACCGAAACCGACCCGGTTTAAACCGGGTAACCGGTTTTTTTTCATTTTGTAAACCGAAACCGAACCGGTTTTAACCCGAACCGGTTTCTATGACCCGGTTGTAAATAAAATGGCAATCTTTGTTGTAAACCGGTTTTTGAACCGGTTTCCGAACCGGTTTCACTAATATTCCATAAAAAAAATCAAAAAAGTGAGAATTTTTTCCCTTTAAAAGTATAAACCGGTTCAAAACCGGGTACCCGGTTTTGGAAATTTATGAACCGAACTCGAACCGGTTTTCACTAAAAAGAAACCGGTTCGGGACCCGAACCGGTTTTCAAATTCTAAAACCCGGATTTTCGGGTTTTTTAAACCGGGTTTCGGTTCGGTTTTTTTTTCTCACCCCTAGTAAAAACGAGGGAATGGTAATATGTCTAGATTCATTGTATTTACATGACATTGGGACACTATCAATGAATGTAGACATTTCTATTGAAGTGATTCGCTGAACAAAAGAGCAAAACTAGCATCAGGTACGCTCAACAACCTGGTTGGTTATACACAAAGCAAGCAATAAACGGACATAAGTGATAAGTGGCACCCAAAATAGCCTGAGTTGATTATGTTCATAGGAATCATAAATTCGTAAATCATATTAGTTTTTCTAACGTGTATCATCCACGTCCATCCAAAGAAATATTCTTATCTGATTATTACTTGCATATTCGTTTTTCTAACATGGATTTATTGACACACGTTAATAGGTTAAAGAGCAAGTTCAAGGGTGAGAAAAACAAAATTAGCTTGCAATTTATGTAAATTATTGTGCTACAAGAATACAAGGTGTTCGTAAAGGTGAAGCTATTGATTAAAACTTGTGGTGATCAGTCAAAGAGAATGAGCAATCTCGTGGTAGTTGTATGATTTGGGGCAGGCTATTGCGTTCCCTCGTCATAAAAAAAAGTACAAGGGAAATAGGTAGCCACTGGAGAATACAAAAATTAAAATCTTATGACTAGAATATGTTGTAGCCAGAAAGCAAGACCGCTTGAAAACATGAGCTCGAAAATTCAGCTACAAGATATCGTAGCTAGCCATTGGACTTGCTCTAATCATGGCAAAATTTACACGAATATTATAAATTGATTTATTAATTCATACTCCAAACTTATCATATTTAGATACACCCTCCGTTCCAATTAATTGATTGTCTTTATTTTTGGTACCAAGGGCAAGAGATCTAACTAAGAGATGACATATGGAGACGAACTCATGAAAAGGCCAAATTACCTATTCCCTCCCTCCCAATGAATTGTTTGCCTATTCCATATTGGAGCGTTTCAATGAATTGTTTGTCTTTCTATTTTAGGAATGTTTTTTTATATGTAACTAGTTTTGTTGCCCGCGATATTCGCGAAATTGTTTAAATATTACTATGATGTATTTTATTCCTAACAAAAAAAGTTACTTCCTCATGTTTTATTTTATCTTTCCGTTTGCTCAATATATGAGTGGTGTATTGTATTCAAACAGGAAGATAAAAGAAAACCGAAGGAATATTTGGTTATCACTTTATCACTGATTAATATTTCTTATAAAAAAATATATAGGGATTGTCTACAATGGTACCTGTGTTTTTAGTTTTTCTATGTGGTACGGTACCCCAACACTATTATAATCACACATGGTACCCCTCACTTTTAGTGTATTATGTCTCTATACCCTTAATGATGTTTTCCGTTTTTTTTTTTTTTTTTTTTCGGTTAATTGTGTTACTTAAAAGAGGTTTAAGATTAACATAAGCAACCAATTAAGCATAGTTAAAGCAACACAACTAATGGAAAAAGGAAGTCAAAGAAGACGAAAAACGTCATTAAGGGTATAGAGACACACAGAGTAATACCTAAAAGTGAGGGGTACCATGTAAAAGTGCAAGGGTACCATATAGAAAAGCTAAAACACGGGAAACCATATAGAAAATCCTAAGTATATAAAACTTAAGTAAATAAATGAAACAAAGTACTCCTTCCATTCTGGTGAATTGTTTGTCTTTCGTTTGAAGACAAAGATGAAGAAATCCCTAAAAAGAAGACTCTACTCCTAAACATTGGATATGAAAATTAATGAGGGGTAGTATGGTACGTTAACTCTAAAAATGGATCCAAAATAGAAAGACTAATAAATGATTGAGACACTCAAATAAGAATAGACAAAAATTTCACCGGGGATGGAGGGGATTGATTAAAGTATACGTACAACAATAGTTGGATATGACATATATGGGTGGTCAACCATAGTTATAGTTATAATTATCGTGATTTTCTATATATATATATATATATATATATATATATATATATTCATTTAGAATAGCTAGTTAGTGATAACCGGTAGAAAGAGAAAATAAATTTATTTTGGCAAAAAAAAAAACGATGGTAAAAAAATACTAATTCCAATAAAACAAAGTTGATTCAAAAGTACATTGGAGTCAATTTAAGAGTCCATATTTTTCTAGTGTATAAGATAAACAAATGTTGAATGTGAGATTATTTCTTGTGCCATGTGGCGCTCAAAGGAGACTCATCTTGCCTTTTAATATTATTATATAGATAGATAGATAGATAGATAGATTTGATCTTTGGCTCCACATGTCACGTTCTAATTGGATCCCTTCCCCTTTGTGCCAAAACGAAAGGTAAACAATTCATTGAAACGGAGGAAGTATAAAAAGCATTTCCAAAATAGAAAGACAAACAATTCATTGAGACGCCCCGATATGGAATAGACAAACAGTTCATTGAGACGGAGGGAGTAATATTTATGTCAATCTTTCCATAGTTAACCTATTACAGTACTTTAACATTTATCTTGTGGATGCATGTTAAAAAAAACATTATAATTTTTTACATTTAATAAAAGTGAGAACCGAAGATGTCTTAGCCTAGTGATTAAGATTATGTGCTCGCTGGGATAGGGGATGCGACTAAGTGCGTTATTCGATGAAAAAAAAAAAAAAGCCAGAAAAATGTCTGAGTGGGATGGAGTAAGTACGGAGTCATTTGTACACAATGATTAGGATCAATATAAAATGGAGATGAAACTTGGAAAAAAAATGCGTCCACAACAATATATAAATAAAAAAAAAATAAAAAATGAAAAAAAGGGTATGGGGTAATTAAGTGAAGAAATAAAAAAAAAAAAAAAAAAGTGTGTTGGGTATAATGGAGATGATGAAGAGTATGAAGTTGTTAAATATGGTGTTGATTATGATGACATCAGATCAGCCTCAGCCTCATATTCTTCTTCGTCTCCATCCTAAACAACACAATTCTAAGCTGCCGTGTCTGCACCCTCCCTTTTCTATCTTGATCACTTACTCTTCCTTCATTAATCCTAGGATACCATGTATTTTATTATTAACACATTGATTGATTGCATCATGATGCATGAGTCTGATTATTTTCTTTTATATTATCAATCATGTCTTACATCATTCAAGCAAATCATACTGTATAAAACAAACATCTTACGAGTATAGTTTTACTCATTTAGGTTTAAGATGAGTTTATTTGTCTTAAACACCTTATAGTCGCATGTGCATATTTTGTGATTGGATGCACCATCCCATCCTTCAAACAAGCTAACTGTATTAGAATTTGTCACAGAACGATTATAGATCGAATGCTTCTACCGGACTACCGAGGAGCTACTGTAGCTAGCAAACTCCATGATCAAATTTCACTGCAAGATCTGAAGCACGTCAGTGGAAATTATCGACTGAAACAAAATCGGTGAGATACCAACTGAAAAAGGTCGGTCATTAAATAGGATTAAACAAAATCAACTCATGTTTCTTCGTATATTTCTATTGTAATGATCGAAAATGTTACACATTTCTAAAGAAAATCAACGTGACAAATTTATCTTTCATCAACATCGATGAAGTTATACGAATCTTTTAGTCTAAAAGTTAAGACGAAAATATTCTGAATAACAACTCATCCTAATTTCTATAGTTTTACAATTATATTCAGTAAGCACCCTTCGTTAAAAAAAAAAAAAGAAAAAATCAATTTTGTTACGTTATATCCGAGGTGACTATTCTTAAAAAAAATATAATTAGTCAACCTTTGGAGTATAGTTGAGTGAGATCGCCACATTGGAGTGGAGTGGAGTGGAGTAGTGTAGTTTGCTAGACCAAGATCAAGCACCATGGAAACATCAATGAGAATAGTCAACCCACTCATCCTCAACCACCACCGTATCACAACCACCGCAACCGCCGTCGCCCTCTCCTCTAAACTCCACCTCCGAACTGATCGCCACCGCACCAAACCCCTCTCCGCCTCCTACCACGGTGTTTTCCCTTCCTCTTCCCCCAGTTTCCCCAAATTGGGACTTGGGTTCTTCCTTTCTCTCTCCTCCTCAAACCTTAACTCTAACCCGAATCCCCAATCCCCTCCCAATCACACCCCCAATTCCCACTCTTCCGACGCCGGTTTCTTCACCTGGCATCGCCCCTCGCCGTCCTCCGCCCCCTCCGCCCCTTCCGCCGCCACGAAACCGAAGGTCGCGGCGGTGGTGCTGGGGTGGCTAGGCGCGACGCAGAAGCATTTGAGGAGGTACGCTGAGATGTACACTTCGCGTGGTATGGAGACGGTGACGTTCGTTGTGCCGGTGAATGATGCAATGCGGGCTGATTTGGGGAAGACAGTCGAGGATCGGATTGAAATCCTCGCTAAAGAGATCGTTTCGTGGTTGTCGAATAATGCATGTCGGGATAAACGTTTGATCTTTCACACTTTTAGTACTACTGGTTGGCTTGTGTAGGTTGACCCAATTCTGTTTCATTCCAGTCATCGCTCTCAACACAAATTCTTGTTTGCCACGGAATTATCCGTCATAAGAGAGACCCATTGTATTAATCGCCTGATCATAATTGATGATGCATTTTTAGTTTGATTTACAATGTAGCATTGAATTCATATGGCATAAGTATGATTGATTAGTTTAAGCTGCTTATGTGATGCTGGGAATAAATGTAGGGAAACCATTGAATGATTGGATACTGTTAGAGTGACATTAGGATTGGGAATTGGGATGAAGCTGAACTTGTGATACCAGATGCTCATTATTATGCAGTCTTGTACGAAATCGATTCGAATGCTAAGGTTTTTGAATGTGTTACTAGTTGTTATGGATGTGATTTTTTCGCCAATTCTCAGTACTCGTGTTTGTGGTTTTGTTTGCAGATATGGCTCCATTCTTACTCATATGCAGGCAAGACCGGATCTTATAGAGAAGATAAAAGGGTGTATTGTTGATTCTGGTGGGGATCCAGATTTGAACCCTAAGGTAACCGGCAACCGCTTTTTATAATGTATTCCTAAGTTCAGATCAATGTTGTTGATGTTTAGTTGTTCTTTATTGCAAGTGTTTACTTTATCTGCTGTGTGGATGATTTTGCTCTGGAGTACGCGCATGTTGTATCATTGTTGCGTGATAGTCATTCTAAGACATGCTGATAAGTCGATTTTCTCAACCCTGCAAGGGAAATGCCATTTAAGTGCTGAGGTCATGTTGTTATTGGAAGTCGATTTCATATTTTGCAGGTTTGGGCATCTGGTTTTAGTGCTGCATTGTTGAAGAAACGCAACACTCGGGTCTCTTCTTCAGCTGAGACCAAAAATGATAATAACAAATCAAAACTGCAGGATGAAGATCACGACATTGTTGAAGATGTAGTTCTTGCATTTTTAGAGTTCATGTTCACTATCATCTTCAAGTACACCTGTGTTAACCAGTTGAGTATTCTGATGTTTTTCAATCTGTTGTTAATTACTCCCTCATCCCAATTTTCACTGTGCCCACTTTCCCCTGTTCAACTTTAGCAGTCAACAAACATTAAGTTTGATCATTAGTTTCGGGATTTATTTATCACAACACAATTTTTCATTCTTTCATTTCGTAACAGTTGTGACTGTATGTTGTGTGAAAATATTGATCAAAGTCGACATAATCAGGACTGGAACAATGTAAATGAGATAGAGTGGTAACGACAAACATGAAAGAGTCTAACGAAAGATTTTTTATGTCAACAGGAAATTATCGAAGATCATCTCTCATCTAACTGAAAATCAGCCCGAGTGTCCTCAGCTTTATTTGTACAGCACAGGTGATAAGGTCATCCCATACCGATCAGTAGAGTCTTTTATTGAACAGCAAAAGCTGAGAGGAAAGAAGGTTATGTCCTTTAACTTTGGGTCATCTCCTCATGTAGATCACTATAGGACATTCCCTGATTTGTACACCACATATGTCAACAATTTTGTTAGTGACGCTTTAGGCGCTGGGATACCAACTTAATTTTGCGAGGCATATTTTGAAACGTAGGGCTAGACTGATAGTCCATAGTGTACTGAATATGTGAGCAGCAAGTTGTTAGTACAACTGTGACATTACAGAATCACATCTGATCGGAAAATGTAGAACTTGAACCATTTTTTTGGTGCTCGAATCAGTATCTATGAAATGTTGCTGATCTCCATGATATGCAGTCAATTTGCTTTTCCTGCTTGTTACGCCGTTTCTCTTACGCAATCCCGCCTCTGTGCTCAGTACACCTCTTATCACCTGATTCACGTCATGGTCGACGTCGAGAACTTCATTAGAAGTGGCAGAGATAGGAAAAAAAAAGGCGATTATGAAGGGACAACGTCAAAAAGAAAGAACAAATGCAGGAGTAGCTGATGTTCAGCGAGACGGGGAGAGCAAGAGTATATAAAAATAAAATGTCATTGATTGCCAATTCGAAGAAGAAAATGCTATACAAAAATGTACTGTATTGAGGAATTGATACAACAAATGACCGAGATGGAAAGAGTATATTATATAGTTAGGCCTACCAAGTACAAACCAAATACAAGTCACAAATTTACAAACTGCAGTTAGTATATCATCTAAGCCTTCAATCTACTGATCAGCACCAAAATTATCTAATACTACTATCAATCTATCATACACTTTTTACATCAACCTAAATTGAACAAGAAACAGTTTGTGCAAAGAGTATCATTTCTTCTTTGAGAATATCTTCTTTTTCCAGCCAGATAATCGAGATGTCTTTGACGACTTATTCTCAGAGTTCTCCTCACTGCCTTCTGGACCATCGTTTACTATTAATTCAGTCATTATCTGTTCACTTTCACTTTCAGGCTCAGGATCCCGCAACTGTCGGAGCACTTCCAAGGCAATGCTCTTTGCTTTGTCGGTTCCATTCACTGATACATGAAAGAGTCCAGGTATACCACCCTCATATAAAACCAACTGACAGTAATTGGAGTGATGGACACACAGTTGAAGAAGAATACCGACTGCATGCTCTTGAGTATCATCACTCGAGCTTCCCGACTCCAGTATCTTTATAATTGCCGCGATACACCCATCAGGCTTCGCAATGCAATCCTTAGTTTCGCCGAATTTGGACAAGTTCTCCAAGATGGCCATACATGTTCCTCCAACTTTGCCATCTTCTAGGAAGGAAACCAACTTGGGGATCCAATCTAAAGCCAACCTGCATGAGGATGCATCGATGTTGTTTGAAATATTATGTAGTACTTTAATCGCAGTTACTTGAAAATCCTTGTTTCGTGCATGAAGGAGTCTGACTATTGATGTCAGAATACCAGAAGCGGACAAATGGGGAATAGTATTCGCTCGGGCAGACAATACTTCAATTACAGCAAGCGTTTCTTCAACGGTTTCTCTGGTAAGAAAAGATGCCAATACAGAGTAAACATCACTGCTGAGCTGTGATGTATCCGTTCTGCATCACACAACAATAGTTGGATACATTAGAAGGCAAACATACCATCACGGAGTTTTGGTACGAATAATAGTATCCTATGGCAAGCCTTGCAATTTTAAGGTTACGAGGCGAGGGTTGAATTGGAGTAAAAAATCTTGCGAATACCTTTGAATCCTCTCTGATTCGTACAATGGGGCGGCCTTACCCCAAGACACAATGATTCATATTTCAATAGTCTATGGAATTTGTATTCAGAAAGTCTGTTAATGTTTTTGGTTTAAATAGTAGTACTCCCTCCGTTCCAACCATTAGTATACATTTGCTTTATGCACGTATGTCGATACTCGTTTTCTTTTGTCTATATCTTTAGTTACGTATTACTAAAAGTTATAAAAATTTGATATTCGAAATGTATTCGATTAGACGATTTAAACAAGATCTCACATGAATATATTTTATCTTATATATTAGAAGTTATATCGAAAATTCATCATACTTATAAATAGTGTCCAAAAAGCAAATGTATACTATTCAATGGAACGGAGGGAGTATAATTAAGTCCCTTGGCCAAAAAAGAGTAAGCATTTAAAATAGCTCCAAAAAATAAGGGAAACACATACCTGCTTGCTCTCAAAAATGTTAAAAGTAGCCGATTTCCAACTTTTTGCGCCTCTACATCGTGCTTGTCAAAAGCATCTTGCAAAAACCGAACTAGTGGATCCAGAAAGTTTTCAGAGGATACGAACGAACAAGAAGGATTATTGTTGATCATAAAAACATTTACATCTTGAACAGCCCAGCACTGTGATTCCCAAGGAAGATCATTGACATTAGACAAGAACCGTCTTTGAATGTCATCAATACTATGATAAAACCGAAAGTCAGGCAAAACAACATCGGGAACCTCCCTAATAGAAGTGTAGCTATTTCCAAGGCTTTTGTGAGAGATACTGTTATAGCTGCTATCATGTGATCCGAGGGATATGCCGCTCATATCCATCCTTATGTTTAGATCTCCCATGTAACTCGCACTAGCAATACTACTAATGGAGTTGTAAGAAGCTTCTAGGGAGCCATATTCTTGTGTGGATAAACTTGGCTCCTGAATATTAATCCCATGTTCAACACACCACTTTAAGATCAAGTCTCTCATCAAAGTATTGGGCATCACAGAAATATCAGACAACTTCATGTTGGTTTTAGGGCATGTATCATGACCATCATCAAACCACTTTTGTATGCATGATCTTTCAAAGGTTTGTCCGGAAGATATAACAACAGGGTCATACATTAACTTGGAAGAGAGGAAGCACACGAATTCCTCAGGAGGAATAGGTCTCTCAAGAATGCTTGTCTGAGAACCATCCCGTGAATAAGTCGTATCAAAATCGAGATCCGTGGGATCGGGAACCACAGATTCGCTATCAACCTCTGCAGGAAAGTAAGTTTGACCCTTTTGCCCTTGCAGAATCTGATCATCATACTTCTTAAGAATGTAAAGGAAATATGTTAGAGGTTTTTTTGTGGAACTCCCCTCTTTCGCTTTACTAAGCAGCCTTCTTAAAGATCTTCTTTCTATTACGAGATCTTTTTTTGATGAAATATGTAGAGCTGAAGCAGCAAACTGAAGCAACTCTATCTCGGAATTTCCAACTGAACTTACAGGAGACACATTTTGTTCAAGCACTGCTTTTAATGCCTTGCCAGCCAGTGCTTCATTTGATTCCACACAAAAAATCGTATCTCGTAGATCAGTAAGTAGTTCTGAAATCTGCCAATGACAGCATTTGTTGCTCACTAATACAACCTCATCGGTCAAAAACTAATACGGAGTATATTTGAGATTTGATTTGTGAATCAAAGGAACGGTGAAGGCATAAAGAAAAAGGTACTACAGCATACCTGAGATCCCAAAAGTACAGGAACCATGCCCTGAAGTTTGCTCAAGCTTTGCACCAAAAGAGTTCTAGTTTTTTCGATTCTTTTCACCATTTCAACCCCTGCAACAGCCTGAAATCAGTCATGAACTATTAGACTGACATGCACAAATGTTTTTCCATTATTATTCACTTTTAACAGCTACTATCAGATCCTTTTTTTTTTTATAACGCACTTTTTATGCAGCTAGATATACTTACAGCCAGTTTATCTGACTGCATTTCATCGAATTCGATAAACAAAAACGACAGACAGAGAAGAAATAATTGATTTTCTCTAAACATTTGAAGGAATTGCGATCAAATAAGACGATGCATTATCCTCAAATCTACTGACATTACTACTTACTTTGAAAAAGGAGAAGTTATGGAGAGACAAGAGAGTTTGGAAACATATCTGATTTATTCTCAACACAATGTATGATAAGATTGACTCACACAATGTAGGTACAATTTTAAGTAAAAAGAGCTTCAGTGAAATTAATTTCTCTGATTCACTCAAATTTCATCATGTAGCTAAGAACCAGTTTTAAGATGAGCGTTCTGAGCTCTAACAACGCCTATTTTGACCCAAATATAACATAACTTCACAGAAGTTCGATGGGGATAAAGGGTCGTAACCAGTAGTTGTTGCGTACCAAATAAAGCTTACTAGAGTCACAATATTCAACATGGCATACGGCTCTCTCATTTGCTTTGCGTAAGAGGCAAAGCGCTTTCATTCCTTCAGCAGACCCAGGTCGTTCTGCCTCGATCTTAGGGATTATATCTGATATTCTTTCAACAAGTCTCACGAGCTGTTTACAAATACCATGATGCCCCTGCGTAAATAAGATACAGCTATGTTTTTCAGAATGATAAAAAGAATTTTATGGAAGATATTGAATTGTTGACAGATGAAAGTTTTTTTTTTCGTATTGCTTTCAACGTCGATATAATTATCAGCATAATTCACTTTTTCACTGATATTTTCCTTGTCATTCTACTGAATAGCTTTCACTACTTCTTCATGGAGATGAATATACAATCATTTGGTATCAGTAAGAAATGATACATTAGGATCCAGACGAATGAGGAAGGGCTACACGATGATTACCTTTACGCCACTGAGAAGTGATGGTATGTGTTGTACTTGGAAGGCATCAGACCCCATCCAAGATGATACAATCCTGCACAAAGTAGAGATTAGATGGAACTAGTTCGACTGATAAAATGATTACAAAAAATACCGTAATACTAGGTATGATGACTCATGTAGTATATCAATGGTCACCTCACTTACACACAACACACTCAAACCGAAAGGTCAGAAATTAGGGGAGAAGACAGACACGAAGACGAAGACACACATCGTAGCATCAACTACAACAGACAGAGTAGTATAACCTATATTTCAAGGAATCATATTTCTTCGATTCATTAAAGACAAAGATGACAAAATTCTGGCAAGTGATTAACAAGAAACATTCAAAACACATACGAGGCGACATACTAAGTTACCAACCCTTGAATCAAATGAAAGATATAGACGGATTTGAGTTAGTCTCATACGTGACCAAGACCGTCTCATGGAAGACTCATAAAAGATACAGTAGCAAGTTCCTAGACGACGCCATTCTTGGCTTTAGAGTAGCTAGGACATGATACTTACTAAAATCAAACAAATTCCTACCATCATCAAGAAAAGCCAATAACAAACAAACAAACAAACAAACTCAATCTTCTTAATAATGTGCAATGTTCAAACCTTTCAATACCTAACAAATCATGGTACCGGCTACTAAACTAAGTACTAACTCCGTTTCTTTGGAAATTGAAATTTGTGAGGAGTATTTAATCAAAGGAGGGCGATTCCTGTGAGTTACTTCCTACTTGATAGAATTAAATACAAACAAGAGGGAGGCGTAGTTACAAGATTTTCAACCACCTGACCAAACACAAATTCCAAAATATATAATTACAATTTGCAAGGTTTAAACTCTAAGTCATCACCACGAGACAAAACACCATTTAATTAACACTCCGTACAACATTTTTTTAAAATAAACAAGTGGACTTGATAAGTACGGAGTAATTAACATCAATTCTTCTTCTATGAGACGGTCTAATGGTATTGTGAGACCTTTGGCAGTATAGTTGGCGATGTTTCACATTAATATTAAATAAATTCAAGAGACTTAATCAGTAGGAGCAGTTAATTAGTGTATGAAGGAGATAATACAGTAAGAGAAAGTACCAAATAGAGTAGGAGTAGTAATTGGTGAAGCAGGATAAAACCCCAGAAAATTCTGGTAATCAACCACAATATCTTTACTAATTTTCCCAATTTTCAAGGTTCCACCAGTAATTGTTTTTGTATGAAAAAAACACACACACACACACATAACAATCTCACCAAGAACCACTAAATCACATCAAACCCCATGACTGTCTGTCTGACTGTCAGATCTATCTGTCGATGACCACAGAGTTATATATCCATCCAGCTATAATTAATTTGTGTGTGTGTGTGTGTGTTTGAGGGTTTAAAAGAAGGTATAATCACAAATTACTATGGTCATAGAAAGGGAAACCCCAACAAATTAAAAAGAAGATGATGACAGAATGATGTTTAGGGTTGAATAAAAACTGAAGTAGGAGAAAGATAAGGACATGAATAAATAGTGGAGAGTTTATAGCTATTTCAAAATCAGTAGTACTCCTAGTAAAATAGGCGGCCGCACAATTTTGATCAACAGGGGACATCATACTCCGTATATAAACATCATCATTATCACCATGCAATATATATATCCACATGTTTTCTACTCCGTAACTTTTTCTCATCTTTATTAATTTTATTTATTTATTATAAATACGTTTATATCGTCGCTTTCTTAATGCTTTCATGTACTCCCTTCGATTTTTTATTATCTTACATATTTCCTTATTGGGCTGAAACACTCTTTCTTCCATATTTCCATTTTGGATCATCAACATGTGGTCTAGAATCACACCTACATTTCTCTCTCTTCCTTCTTTTATTTTGAACCACATATTCCTACACCCTTATTTTCTTCCCAAAACCAAAGGGGAAGATAATAAAAAATCGGAGGGAGTACATAAGTCAAAGTTGTTTGTCCCGGATGTATCCGTCGTAATTTCATATCGCTTTAAATAATACTCCTTCCGTATGAATATGATATGATAAAAATCGGATGATGCATAATTAATACTCACTCCGTTCAAGTCGAACCTTCCTTTTTACTTTTTGCACAAGGTTTAAGAAATCGATTGTTTATTATTAAAGGTATAAATGAGTAAAAATTAAATACTTGTTGGGTAAAAGTTAGATATAAATGGAGTACTTGTTTATTAAATATAGGATAGATAGGAACATTTATATAAATATGTAAGGTTTAAAATATTTGTTTAATATTAGAACAATGACTAAAATAGAAATGAATAGATTGGACTTTAACATCCAAAAAAGAATAAGAGAAGGTTCAACTTGAAAGGAGTGAGTACTATAACAAAATACTATTTATCTTATCTAATCACATGACTGATATTGAGTAATTATAGCCCAAAGATGGATTTGATACATTTCTCTTAAACAATACTTAGCTTCTTGTTTCATGAATAATACGGAGTAAATTATTTAACTTAATTAAAAGTATTTGTTTCGTATGAAAATATTCCGTATATATTTAGAAATGTTGCATAATTAATGGGTAGTTTGAAGTTTGACGTACTCAAATGATCAAATGTACGTACACCCTTTTGACAAAGTAGTTGCATATATATATTTACTACGGACTAGAATTGAAATTTATACACGTCTGAGTCTGACGTCCATACTTTTAATTGTGTTGGACCAAGAAATTGTCAACTTCTTCTATCTTCAAGTTTAGGTGTAAGTGTAACCAATACTCGATCATTTACTCGTTTTGTTGAAATATTATTGATTACATAGTATTATATATTGTGGTAGGTTTATACAGTATTTCTCAATAATATATTCCATTACGACCCTTTAAATTAATCCAACTACTTAATTATATTAATATATATAATGCAACCAAGAAGTCACCCACCCCATGTATTAATAAATAATCAAACATTTCACTGCATTTTTGTAAACACAACACGCATTGCTACTGCATGCAGATCGATGAGATCCAAAATTATACCCGTGAGGAGACCTGATTATGGGTTGGGTCCGACTTACTCTGAAAATGACGACTTGTAATGCAACTCAATCCTGAACTACGTACGACTCGAATATAATCTGAATGAGTCACTCACAAATTAAATGATCAACGTGGAATTTAATTACAAGCACCGTCATTATTAATGTCTTGTGGTAATACGATGATGACGTACAATACGAGACACGTGTATGTATTTTTAGTACTCGACATAATTTAAACATAGAGTCCTAGACTTGGAATCGTCTAAACCTAACAACCTAAAATATTATCCGATATATATCAATATATATGGAGTGAGTACTCCTATTATTACGATTACGGTATACTACACTATAATACTTCATACTCCGTATAACGTAATATTCTTTAATAAACTCTCTTCAGTCTAAATTACGAAAATTCATCTTTGTAAAAACCTAGATATTGTAGACATATGAGATATGTACTGCTTGTATATCAAATCTCCTACGTATATATGTCTGAGTATTATATTAGTATTTATTTGGTTTCATAAATTAGATCGTAAATTTATGAAATACCGAAAGAAATTTTGAAAATACTACTCCATAATAGGAGAAATTGTCAAAAGATAATTACAAGAATTACGTCATTTGTGAAATCACGATCTATCGAAATGAAGAATATTATTCCAAAAAAATATATGGATACAAAGTAGAAAAGTAACAAAACGTTTAGCATCGAAAATCGAAATGTAACTATCTACTTAGTACACACAAGGGTAATTAAGGTGCAAGTTGTGTAAAATGGAATGGCGACCCTTGAGAATTGAGAGTGATTCAGTCGTAGTCGTAGTCGTAGTCGTAGTCTTCGTAGTAGTCTTTATTTTTGGGCGAGCGATAGATCTGGTGAACCAAAGTGTTGGTTGACCACGGACTTTGGGGTTTAATTGGTCGGGCTTGCGGTTTGCCCATGTTTATGACTTTCTCATGTGTGGGTGTGGGTGTGGGTGTGGGTGTGGCCTAGCTAGCTAGCTGCTTATAATCACGTTTGTTGCCATGCATGGCATATCTGTTTGTTCATGGCAATTACCAACAATCCAACCTACTACTACCCTTTTGACTTTTCCTATTCTTTTGGTCCATGAAAAACATACTATTCATTATTTGGTTCATTTATTGGAAAAACACAGTTTCCTTAAATGAAAAGTTTCATCCATTTAAAAGACATAAATACCCCTATTAATTACCCCACAACTACTCTTTTGCAACTATCCCATCACTAAAAGTGGGAGGAGTGTTTTTGTAGAGTAGTCCAACTTACCCACTTTTTTTAATATTTATTCCAAAAATAAAATGAATTTTTTCAGTTAATGGGTGGGAGTAATGACTTATCCTATGAAGTAGGAAACCGAAGAGGATGCATGAAAGGGATGGATGAATCCTAAATTCACAAGGGATTCAGGCAAGAAATTTAATTTGTTGTCAAAAATTTTATGCTCAGCCAATTATACTCTGTCTCAAATTAATAAGAAAATATATTCGTTAGATTCTATCTTGTCGTTAGACTTGACGACTCGTTACCCTTTAACTTAACAAGGAATGAATGATGAGGTCTTTTGAGAGACTGTCTCCCGTCTTTTGAGAGACTGTCTCCCAATTAGTCACAAATTCTAACGTATGACGGGTCAAATAGGTACCAAGTAAGTGGGATAAGACAAAAGTGAGGTTGGTGGGGCCTTTGTCCTTTTCCCCCTCAAGTGGTATCTACTTGACCCGTCTTAAGCTTGCGACGGATATAACATGAAAATTGCATGAATCTCAAATAAACCTCTCTCATAGACTTGGCAAATCGGGTCGGGCCCATGGCAGACGAACGACCCAAAGGAAAAGTGGGGACATGCACGAGCCCGGTCCGACGGGCCCATAGTCGGGCTACGACACCAAATTGAAGAAAAGCTTGTGCCTCGGCCTGGCCCGACACGAGGCACGACTCTAAACCCTAATTATTTTTGAAAATATGGTTAAGCACAACTTAGGGCTTGGTAGATGTGTCTGGGTCGTGCTTGGTGATAGGTAGGGCACGAAGCATAGTCCGACACGCCGAGATGCCTGCTCTATCCTCCTCTCATCATGTGAAAAATTTTCTTACTAATGTTATTGAGAGACCGTCTCGTTAATAATCGGTTAGTCAAAATCGTTAATACCAATATATAATAATAATCCAGTCGTTCGAAAATCGGTTAGTTAAAAACAACATTTAGTTGTTTGGAATTGAAATCAAAAGTAGCACCTTGTGAAGCGACCCATACACATTGTATAAAAATCGAAAGAAAAAAATGTGTTCTTTTTTGATATTCTAGACAAACGGTTAAAAAATGACCACAGAAAAGTTAACAAGTACTCCAGCAAAGTACATTTGAAATACCTTATTCAAACCGATACTCTTAAACTCGAAATACGCCCGAGCTATATTTTAACCGAGATCCAAAATGATCAAACTCAAAACTTGACCATCCAACCCGACCGGCCGATCTAAATAAAGCAGTTCGTTTGTGCAAAAAGTAATACTCGTATGTTGCTTTCCTTTCTTTGTCCCCACGAGGCCACGAGTGAACGACTGAAACGAGAGCTGATCAAATGGCCCAAGCCCGACGGCAGGCCCGATTTTTCAAGGGCTTGGGCTATCGTGTTGGCCCAAAAAAGCCCGAAGCTCGACCCGATCTTAGCCCGATATAAATTTTGGGCCGGGTATGGGCCGACCTTAAAGCCCAAATTTTGGCCCGACCCGGCCCGGTTTTTTTTAAAAAAAAATATAACATAATTTATGTTTTTAAACTTTTAAACTTCTTTTATGTGGAAATTCATGTGTTTTTATCACAATTTTTTTTAACAAAAAAAAAAGTCGTGCAATTTTTGTATGGAAGTTTATATTTTTTATGTGTTCATAGTTATTATACACGGACACTAATACCGTATATATGTGTGTGTGTGCGCGTGTGTATTTGTACTGTGATATGTTAGTGTGACACATAATAATACGAAAAATTGTCCAACACCAAAACTAGGTGTGAAATGTCTAATCGAGGACTCGAGGCAAACTTTGTTCATATTTCTTAATACGGAGTATTAATATATCATTATGTACTCTAGTCGTCTGATTAATTTCAAGTAAGTTTGAGTAAAAAAGGTTTGTTTATTAGTCGGGTCGACTGCGAGGAAAAAACTCGATTAAATGTCAGTTAATTTGTGATAATAATTTTTTTTTAAGGTGACGTAAGAAAATTTAACTTAATCACGAACCATCGTTGTGGCCCGTTTGGGCCCGAAAAGCCCGCAAGCCCAAAAAAACCCGAACGGGTTGGGTTTGGGCCTTACATACTGGCCCGTTTGGGGGGCCCGACCCGCTAGATGGACTGTAATTTTATGGCAAAGCCCGACCCAAACCCGGCCCAACCCTGCCCATGATCACCTCTACCTGAAACCCCTCGTCCCTACCAATGCCAATCTCCCCCTCCCAAGTACCAGTGTCTCTTCAAACATTAAACCCTAACTAAACCCTCTTACCCAGAACCCTTCTTTCCAGAAAATGTCGGCATCAAAACTCTCAACCCTCGCCGCCACGGCCACTGTTGCTGCGGCGGCGTCTTTATCAACATCTTCGAACCACTCTCACGCCGACGTATCGTCTTGGTTCCCCTCCTTCTCCAAGTCTCGCGCTCCGCCGCCGGATAATCCTTCATCTTCACCGGAGAATGACGTCACTGACGCCGAGGATTCCGGCGGTCGCTCCTCCGGTTTCGATCCCGATGCGCTGGAGCGCGGCGCCAAAGCTCTCCGCGAAATTAACAGCTCTCCTTACGCAAAACAGGTGAAATTTTTTGTTACTATTTTTTAAAATTTTGTGAATTGGCGTTTATGATTGGCACTGATGTCGATGATTATGTATGTGAATCGATGATTTTAGGTGTTTGAATCAATGAGGGATCAGGAGAAGACTCGATTACGTGATGTTGAATTGGATAAGAAAAAAATGAATATTAACCAGTTTCAGAAAGATATGGTAAGTTTCTCTATTCTCTCCTCTCTTTTTCTTTTTGTTTCTCTTTCGCTTACATGCTGCTGCTGAAAAAAAACTCCCTCCATTCAATCCAAAGGCAAGAGAATTGTTAATATTCCCGACATTATAATAGAAAATATAGTCAGATCTTGTTTGATTTGTCTTTATGACTAGACTAAGATATCGATTTTTTTATAATTTTTGTTAAGGTAAAGCGAAAGATTAACGGTGTAAATCGTGTCTTGGCAAGTGTGAAAAAGTAAACGTACCCTTTGTATTTGAACGGAGTGAGTAGGTAGAGTTTGTTCATGCTCCAAATATAGAGTTCTTCGTTCAATGGATATACCGTTAATATAGGTCTGTGAAGAATCTGAGTGTTTGGAGACAAGCTATTGTCCATTGAACATTTTTTTCTTCAACGAAGAGCGTAGGGTAGCTAGTCTTGACCAGGCTAAAACATTTGTTAAGGATCATGTTTTCATCTGGAATTAGTGGATGGAGTATGGGCTATGGGATTTAGGAATATAAGCATTGTTTAACAAAGTCGTTATAGGTTTGTGTTTTGTAAGAGAGGTTGATTGTTGTTGCGGAATATCTCATTATTATGCTTATCACTGTATAGATTGAGAGCGCATGCCATGCCAATCAACTTAATTGGTAATGTCATAGTCATGAGACGTGATCCTTCCAAGCCACCTATGCCACTCCTTTGAACCAAAAAAAAAACTGTAATAGATTGAGATTGATGTTTTAATTGCTTGCTTTGAACCCCGCGAGCATCGTAGGCTCCTTTGTGGCCTCAATTGTATGTTTGGAGTGTGAATTTTTTACACACGTTTCGGGTTATCATTTACGCTATTATGTTCACCCCTCTCGTTCCACAATGGTGGCAGTCATGTGAAGCAATGTCTTGATAGTTCTGTGAAGCAGTCTTTGATCATGTGCCTAACCTAAGTACGAGTTCTGATTATAGACAAGGTTTGTCATCCTTGTTCTACATTATTTAGTGTTAATGGAGAGTTTTAAGATAAAAAGCAAAATGACATAATATCATTAAGTTTGATGACCAAGTACACGTCTTGCTTGGCAGGAAAGGCATCGGGCTTTGGGTGAAGAACAGAGGCAATTGTATCAGCAACAAGCCCAAATTAAAGCTCAAGTGATGCGACAGGAAGATGAAATGGCCAGAAAAAGAATGCAAGTAAATATCTTCCTCTCGCAATTTCTCACATTTAATTGCTACCCATTCATTCTTTTTTGACTCTCACAATTCTTTTTTTTATCTGTCTGTGGGTTTGTATCTAGTCACAATCTATTGATCATGCCTTGTTTGTATTCCCTCCATCTTTTGATTTAGACGCACTATTCAAACTTCCTCTCACAAAATTTGAGAATGGAGCTAAATGAAAAGGAATGGGAGTAATTCTGAAGCTGTTTCATTTGTCTTTGTGGCCCTCTCCGCAAACTTATTCTCTGGTAGTTTTTTTATTCATTTGGTTTTAATAGTTTCCGTGACATATTTTGCAGCATGATCATGAAACTCAGAGACGAAATAACGTTGAACTGGTCAAAATGCAAGAGGAATCTTCTTTGCGTCAAGAACAGGCACGCCGAGCCACAGAGGAGCAGATTCAGGCTCAACAGCGTCAGACCGAGAAAGAGAGAGCTCAAATTGAACAGGAGACCATTCGGGTGAAAGCCATGGCAGAAGCCGAAGCCCGGGCCCATGAAGCAAAATTGACAGAGGATCACAATAGGAGAATGCTTATAGACCGGATGAGTGGGGAGAAAGAAAAGTGGCTTGCAGCGATTAATACAACATTTGGTCATATTGAAGGTGATACTTCCTAGCAAGCTTTCAAATAGTCTTATGTTTCGGAGACCTTAACTGGTTTCATGTCTTGCGCTGCTTGACCTGCTTCATTATGTTAAAGTTAGTCGATTTAATGGAGTATGTGTGAACATGTGCGTTTGCTATGGTCTTGGCTGATACTTCCTCGCAATCATTCAATTTGTTTTATATTTCAGGTGACCTTAGTAGGCTTCATTTTGAGTGTTACTTCATGATGTTGAAGTTTGTTGATTTAATTTTGATTCGGCATGTGTTCATGTTGCTGCATTACTGTCAACGTTTCCTGTTGTGGGTTTAATTCTCCTCTCTTCACCATGACAAGCAAAGAATACCTAAACAACTAAACCCATCAAGGTGTTAGCCTTGCATGCATCTGCTTCTGAAAGTCAGTGCTATTAGCTAGCCTTTTTGCAATGTGGATGCTATTCCACCATTATCCAACTTCACTCTTCTGCAAGACGTAGTTATCCTATCAAACTCCTATTTTTGTACATGTGGGAATGGCTGCAAAGCTTCCATATGTAGTGACTCTTGCTATGCTTCAAAAGCCTTATATGCATTTGTTTTATGGTTTTGCTGCAGGTGGTCTTAGAGATTTACTGACTGATCGGAGTAAGTTATTTATGACTGTTGGTGGAGTTACGGCCCTGGCTGCTGGAGTTTACACAACGAGGTACCTGCTTCTATGATTGCTTGTTGCATCCATCCGTCCATTGTTAAGTTTTAAGTTTTCTACGAGCTACTTCATATCAAGATTCCCTCATTTGATACACAAGGAAGATTCCCATATAGGCAACTTATGTTCCTTTTGAACGAATCAATAGTTATGAGAACCTAAAAAGTTATGTATGGTGTTTCTATGCGAACAAATTTCATGCCTTGAACGTTCAATGGTAGAGATTTCCTTGTGATCTTAATCTTGTCATCTGATATTTGATGCTCTTGCAGAGAAGGTGCTAGAGTTTCCTGGGGCTACATTAATCGAATACTAGGCCAACCATCTTTGATTCGAGAATCATCAATGTCTAAGTTCCCTTTGTTAGCGTTGCCTTCACGTGGGCAGCAAAATTTGCTGAAATTTAGTACATCAGCTGGTACTACCAATACAGCAGTTAAGTCTGGGTTTGATAATGTTGTTCTTCACAAGTCATTACAGAGAAGAATTGAGCAACTTGCACGAGCCACAGCAAATACAAAAGCTCACCAAGCACCTTTCCGTAATATGCTTTTTTATGGGCCTCCAGGCACGGGTAAAACCCTAGTCGCAAGGGAAATAGCTCGAAAATCGGTAAGTTTGTCCCACACCTTAGAATCAGTGAGCTATTTGTATAGTTTTCAGATTTGCTGGTCCTCCACCTCCACTTGTGTTGTTTGATCCTTTATTCCTTTGAACTCTGAGAACCTTATTTCTGGCGTCAATTTCCAGTTTTTTAAGAGAATATACTTTTCATATTCCAGTATTTTATGACTTGTTACAAGGAGTATTTATACTAAATATAATACAATTACTGATCCACCTAGACCTAGAAGCAGTCTATATGTTTTGGATTGTGAGTTCATCCGATGTTTGTGAGTTTGAGAGTGGATAAATTAGAAAAGATGACAGCCCCCTGTTACTATTTTCTATATTAGGAATGATTAGTGCGACTAAAAAAAATAAAAAGAGCAAATGTTCGTGGTACATTTTTATTTAGTACTCCGTATGCTATATTGCTGTATCTATATACTAGTCTGAGACCAAACACTGAGTATTGATTGCATACTTGTTTCATGCAATCTTGTACGACGAGTTGATCAATTCTTAGGCAGATTGATATGTGACAATAAGAAAATAATAGCTACATTGCTTTGGCTTAGTTGCTGTCTTTTTTCATCCCTTTCTAGTTTGGACATGTGAACTAATGACCAGTTGGTATGCATGTTCCACGATCCCTGGCAATCTCATACGGAGTATTTATTTATTACTCGTAGTATATTATTTGCTTATTCCTGATGTCAGGCATGATCCCTGACTATGAATATGAGGTCTTCATTTAAACTGCTACTCTTTACCACTCCAATGTCTGTTTGAATGACATAATTTCCATATTGGTCAGGGGTTGGATTATGCCATGATGACTGGAGGTGATGTTGCACCTTTGGGCCCACAAGCTGTTACCAAGATCCATGACATTTTTGATTGGGCTAAAAAATCAAAGAAAGGTTTACTGCTCTTCATTGATGAGGCTGATGCATTCCTTTGCGAGTAAGTAGAACAGCTTTAAATAACTTGAGTGTATTGCCTCATACATAGATAGCATCTGTGAGCTCTGAGTGGTAATGAGATTAGATTACTCTCTTGTCTGTCTATAGGCGGAACAGCACATACATGAGTGAAGCTCAGAGAAGTGCTCTAAATGCATTACTCTTCCGGACAGGAGACCAGTCAAGAGACACAGTCCTTGTGCTTGCCACCAATCGACCAGGTGATCTCGATAGTGCAGTCACTGATCGTATCGACGAAGTGATCGAATTCCCGCTTCCCGGGGAAGAGGAGCGCCACCAGTTGATCAAGCTCTATGTGGACAAATATCTCTCTGGCAAAAATGGAAACGGTAACGAATCTAAGTGGGGTCCTGTATTCAACACCGGAAAGAAGCCTCAGACAATAACAATTAAAGATGTTTCTGAGGATGTCATTCGTGAGGCCGCGAAAAAGACTGAGGGGTTTTCGGGCCGTGAAATAGCCAAGCTTGTGGCCAGCATCCAAGCTGCCGTCTATGGCCGACCGGACTGCTCCTTAGACAATCAACTATTTGCGGAGATCGTTGATTACAAGGTTTCCGAACACCATCAAAGATTGAAGCTGGCTACACCTCCTTCTTCATCATCGGTTCCACTCTGATTGACTTTCCCCAGAGTATTCCCCTTTTATTTACTTAATGTGAATTGACGTGATTGGGGGAAATTTCATTTCAAGGTTTTTCATACGATTAGGTTTTATTTATTGACAGGTAGAGATGTGAAGGTGGAATGGGAGAACCTAGAATGGTGCCCCGGTTTGTAACAGTAATCGATCCGTATCTGAATTTAATTCTTTTTACGAGGAGAGAGCCGAGAAAATAAGGGAGCCGGTTTTTTCATTGGTTATCGGGTCATTGACGAGTACTACAATTTTGTAGTATTGAGCATGAAAATACGTTACTTCGTACTGTAATTTTTTTGTTAGTACTTCAATGGAGTATTAACATAAAAGGAAAAACAGTTAGTCTTAGTTGAATACTGTAATAAAATTAAAATACATATCTGAATTTTTTTATTTATATTTTTCAAATTTTGTAATTTATCATAAAAGTTAATTTATAAATAAAAAAATAAAAAATTAATTACTTGTTGATTTGTCATCTTAATTATCTGTTTTCATAATTGAAAAATAATGTTAGTATTTTCTCAGTAGGAACTCGGAAGCGGGTTGAAAGAGGAATATTTTCTTTTGGTTCAACGAAGAGTGCACTCAGTCGCATTACAATATAATAGGAGGGAGATAGTCTCAACTATTCGGCCAAGACATCTTCGATACAAAGAGTGCAATATTGTGGCAACGATTGGCCATTTTATTTACATCCTGGATTAAGTTTTCATTGGAGAATATGGATGTTACATGGTGATGGTACATATTAAGTATTCTATCCGGTTTTATTTATTTCACCATTTCATGAATGTATGTGACATTTATTTTCATTAATACATGTGAGATATATTTTATTGAAATGAGTCAACAAAAAAAAAAAAAAAAAAAAATAAGAGGGGTACATATCTAACATAGTATCTTGTATACGAGTAGTAGCAGCAACAATCTGTTAGTTTTGATCAAACATTAATTAATTATTATCATTATCACCGGAGACTTTGTCCTTGGCAGATCCATATGCTTCTCCGAACTTTTGCTTGGCCCAATCGAACATCCCCTCGGCTTTGTCCTTGGCCCCTTCGTACATCCCCTCGGCTTTGTCCTTGGCCTCCGGGGCTGACTCCTTCGCTTCTTCCGCCTTGTCAGATAGATAACTCGACGCCTCTAAACACAAGCAATGTAAATCGTAAGCACTAATAAGCAAATTAGGTGGATCTTCACAATAACGTGTGCCTCTGGGGCACATATTAGAAAAATCGTAAAAATAATTGATCAGTTAAAGGCGATGATATTACGTGAAGCTGAATCTTTAGCTTTATCCATTATTTTTTGAGCCCCTTCTTTCATGCCATCACTATCTGTCTCCTCTTTTCTGTCATCAAGTGTCAAAAATTATTTACTGTATGTTTTTATTATTACTTTTTACTTTTTAAAGGTAAACAAACGACAACTCAATTTGAACTCTTAATTTTTACATTTTACGTAAATGATATGAATAATATTTTGAAAAGAAACGTTATATTTTAGTCGAAATAAAGGGAAGTAATAGTATTACTCGGAGCTGGATATCTTTTTGAACCAATCACCCCAACCGTTCTTGATGTCCTCAGCATCCTCCTTCACCTTATCCACCGTCTGGTCAACCTGATCCGATCCGTTGCACATTTTTACATTCTCCGCCACCAGAATGGCCACCATAGCAACCACCATCCACATTACAATCGTTGCTCTTTTGAACGCCATTTATATTATTAATTTTCTTGTTATTTACTTTTGTCTTATTATTGAAGGATAATTATCTATTTATTGTATTTATGTGACAAGGGTAATTAGGACGTTCATGAGGCGTCCTTATAAATGTGAAATCAAAGGAGCAGAGAATTTAGCTCCTTAACAATCGTTTTCAAAATAGTATTCTTCTGACATTTGGCCTTTGTGTAGTTGTGTTACTCCGTACTACATTTGTATGTTCTTCACTTGTTCTTATATTTTAGCCTTTCTGCTTCATTCCTAAATCTAAGCTCCAAATGTAAACTGAAATGTGTTTATGTGCTTGGCTAATCGGTTTAACAGTGACCATGATTCATGAAATATTTTGTTTGGACGTTTTATCTAGTCCGAGGAACATCTTGTGCAATTTTAAGTCATTTTTATTTCGGACCTTCGAGTGGTCGAAAAACATGTATAATATACTTCAATTTTGAGTCATTCGGATGATCGGACAGAACCCCGTTTCATTTTCTCCATATTTTTGTATGTACCATGTTTCTAGAGTCGCGTCGTTAGGTTCTCTGTTCGATTTCAAGCCCAAACGACAAGTACAAGTCACTTTTGCTTGACTAAACGATTTAATATTGGCGTTGGCTCGTGAAAGATCCGCACCCCTACCTGTTCTCTTTAGCGGCTCATATTTTATGTGGACATTTTATCTAGCCCGAGGAACAATGTGTGAGATTTTCAGCCATATTTATTTCGAGTCTCGAATCGTCGAAAAGCGTGTATTATACACTTCAATTTTGAACTGTTCGGGTGATCGGACAAAACCCCGTTTCATTTTCTCTAGATTTTTGTACTATGAATCTGGGGTCGCTTCCATAGGTTCCCTATCAGATTTTCAACCCAAACGACAAACAAAAAAAATCAGTGTGTGATCTCTATACAAAATTGTTCACCCATCCTAATGTTCAGTGAACCAGATCAGATCATCCTGACAAATAACCCACGCCAAACCTTGCTAAGTTGCATATCCGTTGACCAAATATGTTCAACTTGGATGGATATCATCTCAAAAATAAGAGTAACACGACAGCATAGAGTTCCTTGGATAATCTCTCTCTCTCTCAAAGACGGCCAAACCAAATCCCAATAAACAGATTTCTACAGGAATGTGACAACAAATAAATGACACCTTCCCCACGTTCCGCACTTTGTTTACTTTCAAAAAATTCACTAATGAAGATAAGGATAACCGTCACAAATTACAATTTATTGAATAATATGAGTATTAAAGATAAATAATTTATTATTTCCATAACATTTTGATTTTGTTTTCATCTATTTATAGCATAGTATTACTCCGTAGTTGACTGGTTATAAATCTGGGATGATTATCCTCTAAAAAGAGACTTGTTACAAGTTACTCGAGGCCAACACAAGCAGGAAGTATAGAGTATATAAACAAAACATTGGCGCCATTCTAACTATAAGAGATCTGATCAACACACATTTCTTCTCATTTTCTCCATTATTATTCATCAAACCCATCTCTGTCATTGAATCTGAAATTAATTAAAAGCAAGAAAATGAATAACGATGCGGAGGAAGGGAGGGCGGAGCAGCTGAAGAAGCCCTTCCTCCACACAGGCAGCTGGTACAAGCATATCAACAACAACAACAACAACAACAACCCCGGTGGTGTGAGTGCAGCAGCAGCAGGAGGAAGCATGGTGATCGGGTCCCGACAATCCAGCATTTTCGGTTCCATAGCCAATCTCCGTGATTCAGCCGTTTCCATTGTTTTCTGTGTCCTCGTCGTCGCCCTTGGCCCTATCCAATTTGGCTACACTGTACCTAGTCATCTTTCTTTCCTTTTTTTACTTTTCCTAATGTTTTTTTTTTCTTCTTTTGAGTTTTGATTTCGGGTTTTTGATGGTTTGTAGTTTGGATATTCATCACCAACGCAAACCGCGATGATGAAAGATCTTGGCCTCAAAGTATCTGAGGTGAGTAAAATTTGATCATACTTCATATTCTTATCCTACCAAATTAGGTGCAACTCGGAAGGATGGATCCTAGTGGTTAAAACTTGTGATCATCACTCAAAGGTAACAGCTGCGGATTCCCATGTGACAAAGTGCATGCTGGGTAAATAATGTACGACTTATATGAGGATACATTTTTAATAGGTCAAAGTTACCGTTTTGCAGTAATTCTCTAATAGTCAAAATATATTTTCAACTTTTTTGTTTTTTGAACAAAAGTCAATTCATCTACGTATTATTGTAACTTGGGTTGGATGGACCGACTGACTTTATAATGTTAGTTTTTGGTAGCCCAAATACAATTGACGTCGAAGACAAGCAAATATTTTTGATGTGGACACGTCTCCTGTACTTTTTTCGCGTCGTTTCGATCTCTTTGAGTTTGTCTGGATAATTGAAAATAGTTGTGAATGAGAAATTGTTAGGGGATTGTAAGGAGTTTTATTTGTTTTGTTGTTATGGATGAGGCAGTTCTCGATGTTTGGGTCATTAGCAAATGTGGGAGCAATGGTTGGTGCAATTGCCAGTGGTCAGATTTCTGAGTACATTGGCCGTAAAGGGGTACGAACCATTATCGCTTCTCTAATTTATTTCATCTCTTGCTTTAATTACAATGGAAAAAAGAGAGATTATGGTTTGTTGGGTTGGGGTTGAAATAATGCAGTCACTGATGATTGCCGCGATTCCGAATGTCATAGGATGGCTTGTCATATCAGTTTCAAAAGTAAGTCACCAGGAGCAGCCAGCTTAATTACATTATTATTATTATTATTATTAGTATGTATAGCAGCAACAACAACATATTGCTTATCCTTCATTTTTTGTATGCCTCGCTTTCGCTTGTGCACTTGTAACATATAGGATATCTCATTTCTGTACATGGGACGGCTGCTCGATGGCTTTGGTGTTGGCATTATCTCTTACACGGTGAGCTCGATTATTTCTGAAGGATAATGCTTGCTTAACTACGTTGATTAGCGAGGTTAAGCAGAATATTGATGATCTGAAATGTGTAATTAGGTGCCTGTGTATATTGCTGAAATAGCTCCTCAGAACATGAGAGGCATGCTTGGATCAGTGAACCAGGTGACTACATCTTTTTTATCTAATCATTTGGGAATCGATAATGAAGTATTAATCTGCCGCGACCATTACTGGGATTAAGCTAAGCTGGCTCATCAAAATATTGTGTTTTCAGCTAGCAGTTACTATTGGGATAATGCTTGTCTATCTGCTTGGGATTTTTTTCGACTGGCGACTGCTAGCAGTATTTGGTGTGTTATCTTTCGACTTTGCTCATTCATTAATCTACTCATGCAGGATTATTACTGCTAAATTATAAGTCTAAAGATTGATTATAATTTCTCTCCTCGTGTACTTCAGGAGTCCTGCCTTGTGCGATATTGATACCAGGATTGTTCTTTGTGCCGGAATCACCTCGCTGGCTGGTAATTGACATGACTATTTGCTTTAGAATCTCGTTGTTGTATTTAATACAGCCTGACTCTGGTTTCCATCTTTTGCTAGGCGAAAATGGGGATGCTTGAAGCTTCTGAATCGGCTCTACAAGTTCTACGTGGATTTGAAACAGACATCGCTGTAGAGTTTGCTGAAATCAAGGTATCTAGTACAACAATTACTCTACTCCTATAAGGCTATAACTTACTTTTCATCGCATCTGAAATTCTGTTTTCTGACATTTTCTTCATGGACATTAGCCTAAATTCTGACCAAATGTGCTTTACTGCAGAAATCTGTGTCATCATCGAGCAGAAACAACACAATCCGTTTAGCACATCTCCAGAGAAGAAGATACTGGTTCCCTTTGATGGTACAACAGTTTGTTTAGTACTATTATCTTACACTTGTGCTATTAACGCTCACAAAATGTTCTGAATGTGTTCTCTTATTACCTACTTCCATACTTCAGCTAGGTATATTGTTACTTGTGCTTCAGCAGCTCAGTGGAATCAATGCCATTTTGTTTTACGCGAGCACCATATTCGAAACTGCAGGTTATAAACATTCTGTACCTGAACCGTGTCTTCAATCCCGCGTATTTCTTACAAAAAAAAGAGATGGTCTACCATGATACTCCGTATCAATTTACATTCCAGTTCATAAGTTTATATATAAGGGTAATGGAGCATTAGTAGAAAAATGGTGTCCTGTGTTATCTGCTCAATAAAATTCCTAATTTTCCGACTAATGGCAAACTTCAGGAATCTCTTCCAGCGCAGTCGCCACATTTGGCCTAGGAAGCATTCAGGTAATGAAATCTAGACTATATGTACTACATGCCCTCCTATTATTAATTCAGTTCAGCATAGGAGTATTATTTATTTACAGTTAGTTCTATAGCATCATTTATATGGCATCAAACTAAACAGGTGGCTGCTACTGGGTTGGCGACTTGGCTGATGGATAGGGCCGGCCGAAGGGTTCTACTTATTGTAAGTCTTGAATTTCACCGGTTAATACACACGGTATGCATTCATTTACCATACTATATGGCTTGAAGATTTACTTTTACTGCTGCAACCTTCCTTTCATAGGTATCCTCTGTCGGAATGGCTGTCAGTCTCCTCTTCGTCTCTGCATCATTTTTTCTAGTGGTTAGTAAACCTATTTTTGTTGCTGTTACGTATTCTTTTTATTCTTTTCTTTCTTAATATCCATGTGATGTTCAACCTTCACCACTATGAAGAAGTTCAGTATACAAAAACTTAAACTGGGAACCTCATAATTAAAACACATGTTAGACGGCTCTAAACTACGATATATTCAACAAAGCAACCTTATGATTTGTCAAAGTGAATGTTGAACAGGATATCATCTCAAAAGATTCACCCCTGCACGGGGCGTTGGGGATCGTCGCTGTCATTGGACTAGTGGTATACTTCTGCCTTAACCAAAAACAGAAATCTATATTAAGAACAATTGTTAAGACTTGCTGTTTGTTTATGGCAGACCATGGTAGTTTCCTTTTCCTTAGGAGTGGGACCCATTCCGTGGCTCATAATGTCCGAGGTATGTACTATAAATACCGTGCTGCCAGTACACGAAATTCGTGGCTCATACAGTCTCTGAATTTTCGGTACGCTTGTTTGTTTTGGGACAGATACTTCCTGTAAGCATAAAAGGGCTGGCAGGAAGTGTAGCGGTATTGGCGAATTTTATGACATCCTGGGGGATCACTATGACTGCTAACCAGATGCTCAGTTGGAGCAGCGGAGGTGATCATTTCTTTGCTGCTATTTCTCTTTATTTCTGGTTACCGAATGTATGTTTACAACTTACAAGACTAATTTTAAACTCGTGTTTGTGTCGATTTCAGGAACCTTTGCCATTTACACATTCTTTTGTGCTTTTAGTGCCATTTTTGTAGCAATATACCTTCCTGAGACAAGAGGAAGAACTCTGGAGGAAATACAAGCATATTTCAGACGAAACTAAACAAAAAGCAGTTCCTATGTACTCAGAATTTTATACCGAACCCATGATTTGTGACTATTTGTTGTATAGTTGTATATCATCGGATATTCTCTGTTGTATGATTACAAGGGAATTGAATTGTTCCCAAGATTGAGGAACCAAGTGTATAAAAATTTTATTTGGATTGGAGCAACTATATTCTGCTATTATTCGCTTTTTCCGGTTGAATACTTTGTTACCCTATAGTACGATGTAGTCATGTAGCTATTATCTACATTTGCATGGGACAAGGACTTGATGAACGTAACTGGTACTGGTAAGTGGTAACCCGTAGTGCAATTCAGCATCACATTTCATATTCCTGCAAAAACTTACCTTGCCAAAACTACCAGTGATGATGTTTCAGTTTCAGCAAAGTATAATTCCAAAAAGAAGAAAAATAGAAGTGAAAGCAAGAAATCTATGATATTCTATCGCTTACTCACTTAAGTTATCTTCACTCAAATCAACGTCGCTCACGCCACTAAAATCTTCAGGTTCTTTGGTATCTTCATCAGTTTCCATTGCATCGTCCTCAGAATCTTCATCCTCACTATCTTTATCCTCGTAAATGACTGGAGCTACTGAATCATACTCGTCAGCCCCTTCTTCATAAGCCTATTGTAAAAAAACATAAAACCCGCAGAGATAATGGATATCGGTCCCACCAAAACCGTTGGCCACTCATCGAAGCAAATAAATGTAGCACTTACCCCAGCTAACATTAGGTCCAAAGAGCTAGCCAATTTTTGGGCAGGAACGAAAGTTGCGACTCTGGATTCTATGAGCTGCCCATAAATAAGAAAAAACCTCAACTTCAAGGAAAACGAAAAGTATATACTCCTTATTACAGAGTATTACAAAACAAAATGGTTCATAGTCTTTGGTTTTTCAATCAGGCACGCTATTTGCGCAAGTAGTGAGAATACAAGTCCTGTAAGAATCCCGAGTTTTATGGCCACATTTTACCCCCAAAAAAAATGTATCATAAAGTAAGTGGAGTATAATCTACGATGCGCAACGTGATAGATACGATTAAGAGCAAATAGTACTTCGTACCTGATATAAGGAATTGAGGGCTTTAACAGAAGACTCTTGGGAGATAATCCTGCTTGAATGCTGCAGTAGTAAGCTCCTCAACCACGGAAGAATACACACCAAGACCGCACCCCTATAGAGTAACATACAGCAATTGCAAGTATAAGAGATTCATTCACACAATATAAGATCCAAACCAGATAGATGGGGCTGTATCATGTTTAAATGAATGATACAAGTAGATGATGAACAACAGTCAGAAGTTTGACAGCTGCGCCTAAAGAAACTTTAAAAATCATTCTTCTCACCACGAGCTTTACAAGAATTGACAAACTTATTAAAGGGACTAGCCGCCTAGTAAAAATATGGTTGAGACTCCACAAACTTGCACCACTGATAAGCTTTGATAGTAATACTTATTAGTACATTACTATCATCGGAAATAGTCAGCACTTATATATCAATTGCTATCAAACTTCAATGAGTTAAACATGTCGGTTTGTTATTATTTGTCACATCTTTTCATGGATGATTTTTATGTCAATAGTGAGCATGAACTCACTTGATGCACCTACATTCATGTTACCTTGATTGAATGATAGATAGAAGAGAGTTCAAAAGCTTGAAAATATCAGCGGCACTTAATAATGAAATAGACTTCGTGATAACCTGTAAGCAAAAACCATTCCAGTCAAAACATCAAGTGACCGATCCCTTCATTTTCACTCCTACACAAAAGTTTTAGGATCTTAAACCAAGGAATCAAACCTTGTTATCTTGATTATACAAGCATTCTAATAGAAGGGCCCTATCATCAGCATGTAGTGCTTGTTTTAACAAAACGTGAACAGAATCAGCGCTGGGAGGTAGTGCTTCCAATGGCTCTTGGATATCCTGAATTTCCGCATCAACCGTCTTTACAAGATCTAAACTAGCAAGTTTGTCTGCCATCGTAGGCTCATCATCGTCAACCTGGGTCCCATCTTCATCTTCTCTTTTCTCTGTGATGTGAGAGCTATGATTAGTACTCTCTTCATTTAATTAATAGACCCTGTTTAGACTTCCTTTAGTTCGGAGGAAAAAATTCAAATGGCCTTTTTCACTAAAATAGTGGAAGTATTTGACGACTTATCTATAGCTGAAATCCTACATTCAAGAGGTCATGTAGGGGTTTGTTGCGCTTTCTGGTTGCCGGGAAACATATCCAGGACACAGATAGAAAAGATTCAATTCCAAATCCTTGCATTTCCTTATAGAAGGAGGCCAAAGAAAGCAAACGTCTAATTTGCATCATGAGTTCAATACAAAAACATCCTTAAACCATGGAAAGGTCTCATTTTTTCAGGCCGTGCCTTGGAAATCATTAACACTACCACCAGACCCAATTCTCCCATTCGCATGGGAAAATAATGAGCAAAATATCCATGTCCATTCCTTTCCTATGTTAGTCTAACACTTCACTTGGGTCCATACGCGTGTCCGAGAGCGATACAACACCTGAATACTTCAACTTAGATCAAAACATCGAATATTTTTGCCCAAAATAGCCGTGTCTGACACGACACCTTGTAGAAGAGTTTGAGTAACATAACTCCTTTCATATTCTTCATCACCCACAATTACCAGACATTAATCCTCTACCCCGACAACCCAAAAAAACAATACATGACCATCCCAAAAAATTACTACGGAGTACTATATAATGTAAGTCTCGTAACTGTAAATTAAAGGGACATACAGTTCATATGCTCCTATATATCAACCAGTACATAAGAAACAAGAAATACCCAGTACCAAAGAAAAAAACAAAAGGGTGATGAGTAAAAGACATACCAAAAGCTAAAGTTTGAGAAAGAGGAGTATCAGCTTCAGGTGTTCTCCTCTTCTTCTTTGATTTTTTCTTAGAACCCATATCAGCAGATAATTCTACAGCGACATTTTGACGTCCCATGTTGCAAAACGGTGCTACCACAACAAACAAAAGGCTGTAATTAAGTTTGGAAGTTCGATGAAGATTAGCAATATAGATGCTGGGTTTAGGGTTTAATGCTTCACGTATATAAATTCACTTTATATGGTTTTCGATTATAAGGATCTAATTTTATTTTATTTTTGTTTTTCAAGGTGGTACACCCTCGTTCTTTTTCGAATTTACATATTACCCTTGTTTTCTCAAAACATCCCAAGTTAAAGCCAACAGGTGATAGATATTCTACTTCTGAATATCTATCAGTTGCACCATTTCAGCAAGAAAAAACTTGAAAGATTGAAACTTTCAATCAGAAAAGCTTAACAAAGTACAGTTCCACCATAACACCAGAGTACAAACTTCAATTTCATGAGAAAAATCTAAAACCAATCACAAAGATGAACTACATACAACACCTGACAAACCTTTTGTAGCACCCACAAAAACACAACCTTTTTCACATACCCACTAGAGAAATCAACAAATTAAGCACTCCAATCAATACGAATTTTTCCGAAAATAAGACTGATACCAACTCATTCGAGATAGTCACCATCAAAATTCAAAACCCCATATTATCAAAGTAATTACAAAATTCAAGGAAATGCAAAGATTAACAGCGGTAAAAAAACATACTCAAAAACGCCAATTAACCTTAATCAGTAATAGTGTAACATTCCCTCCGTATCTTAATGTTCTTCCCCATTCAATAAAATACTCCTCATGTATATTAGAAGACAAAGGGGAAGAAAATTAAGATATGGAGGAAGTAGATAGGTTGAAGAGTAAGCAATCATAAACAAAGCAAGTAAAACGATCAATGTAAGCTACGAATCAACGTTCTAAAAGTAAAATTAAGTTAAATTTGTGTTTGATTATAAAAAGCTTCAAAATTTTCAGCCGACGCAGACTGAAGGAATTAAACCCTAAGTTAATCAAAGATAATTTCTTACCCAAATTAATTAAGAGTTACGAAAACCCTGATAGATGTGGATTGAGCGCTGCGTGAAAGGCGGTGGTGACGGCGACCGGAGGTAGAAGGATGGAGATGCTCAATTTATCGCACTTCCAAGTGAAACCCTAAACACTATTTTTGGACGGCGGGAATATTACTCCGTGCTTGTCAATACTCTCACTTTCCCTTTTAATTTTTTCCCACCCAGATAATCATTTCTATTTACGGAAACAATACATTCTCGTATTATATTAGGTCTATTAAGGGACGATCTTCGTTAAATTTACTCAGAGATCAATTCAGTAAAATGGTTACACTTTTTATAAAAATAATTACAAAATAAAATAGTAATTTTGAGGATAAGCAATGCTCCATATAATAAGCAAACGTTTAATCGATTTTTGGTCGACAATGGTGTAACACATATCGGCTCCCTCAAAAGTTGTCTGTTACTCCTTACATTTTGTGAGATCCTTCCAACAAACACGACGGACACCCTGTTCAATTTCTAACCGGTTTTATTCAGAGTCTTAAATCTCTGAAAATCGTGTATTATACACTACAATTGTTAAGAAAAATAAAGTTTATTGAGTTTGTCAAAAGATATGTGACATTGACGATAAGCTTTGTTTTAAGTTTATCCAATTGTGATTACTCTTAGAGCAACAACAATGATAGACTTTTTCTAAGTTTCTTCCCATGCCATATCATTTTTGCACTTCAATCAAGTTTAACAACTTTTAACTACACTGAAAGAACTTTTTTTAGAGAAATCGATTGATTTGTTACAGTAAACACATGGATGATATCAGGGTTGACCGGACATTAGGGTCAAGCTCTAGTCATCAATTGGGATTTGGGTAGGATTATTGTTTATGTTTATGTCTTTATTTTCGGGTTAACTGCAAAATGATGTATGGAGTATTTCTTCAACGGTGACAAAGATCCGTACAAATTTTGGATTAGATTGATTCAATAGTTTGGACGTGCAATAAGGTTGGGAATACGTTCCAATGATTATCATTTGTAATCAGATTACCGTTGGGACTTGTTCATCCTAAAATTAAGACAATCAATCATGTTTTCTTGGTTGACATTCCCTCTAATGCCGCCCATGGAACAACCCACCGCAACCCCAACGACCACCACAACCGCCACCGCCACCACCACCGCCACCAAAACTACAATCCTCGACATCCCAACAGACTGCTGGAAACTAATCATATCCAAACTGCACACACCTCACCACACTCACTTATCCCCCCTCTCTTTGACCTCCAAGCACCTCCTTTCCATCACCAACACCCTCCCTTTCTCTCTAAACCTCACCACACCCTCACCATTCCTCCTCCCCCTCCTCCGCCGCTTCTCCGCCTCCCTCCACACCCTCTCCGCCAACGCCACTCCTCCCCCCACCCTCACTGCTGCCCTCTCTTCCATTGTTTCCACCGCCCACCTCCGCTGCATTCACCTCCGTCATCTTGATTCCCTCCCTTTAGACGTTCTCCGCCACCTCGGTTCCAACCCCAATCATGTCAAAGTACTCACATTGTGTGATATTAGAGGTTTACGTGATCAACAGCTTGTTGCTGTTTCTCTTGTTTTCCCATTAATTGAGGAGATTGATGTTAGTTCCAATGGCGAATTGAGTGATGAGGGTATCTTGGGTTTAGCTCGGAATTTGAAATTTTTGAGGAACATTGACTTGTCTCGTAACTTTTTGATCACTGATAAGTCGATGATTGCATTATCCGACTGCTGTCTGGGTCTTAGTGAGGTTAAAGTTCATGGGTGTACTGCTTTGACACAAAACGGGATCGGGTATGTCATGCGCTGTAGCGCGAATCTGAGCAGGATTTCGGTCAACACATTTAACAAAGCAAGGTCGGAGGAGAAGTCTGATTCTTTGTTTAGTATTGAGAATTCAATTGGGTTTTGTCGGAATTTGTCGAGGATTGAATTCTTTACTATGAATGTAGAGGATTCACTGCTAAGCACGATTGCTAAATCGGACTTTCCCTTCTTGACCCAGTTTACGGCTCCTTTCTGCACGAACTCTCTAAAGGCTTCATCGAGTGGGCTAGCCACATTACTGCATGCTTATCCGAAGTTAGAGAAGTTGGATATTAGAGGGGAAACGTACTTGACCGATGAGAAGATGAGAGGGCTGATAAGTTACATGGGCAATTTGGTTGTGATTAATATAGGCTACTGTGTGAAACTCACAACTTCTACATTTCAAATGTTGTTGAAGCATTGTCCTGCGCTCGAGGAGATGAATGCTATGCACACTCTACTTGGTCAGGGAGAACTAGATGAATCATTGGTTATGGTGGAGAATATTAAGTGCTTGAAACTTGCTTCAAATGATTTTTTATTGGATGAAATGCTTGAACAAATTGGGCTCATGTGCCCCAATTTACAGCATCTTGATGTAAGCTTCTGTGAGAAACTGAGGAGCCAGGGGATAATGAAATTATTGAAGTGCTGCCCTGAACTGAAGCATTTGGACATAGCAGGATGGATGCAGTCAGTGTTGTTTGAGACGGGTTTTGAAGGTGCGAGATTGGACTTAGAGGTGCTAAAACTCAAAGGAGGAAGATTTGGTGACGAGTGCGTATCAGAAATAGCTAAAGCATGTCCGAAGCTCCTATATGTGAATTTGGAACGTTGCTGGGATGTAACGGGGAAGAGCGTGAACGAATTAATAGAGAACTGCACAAACTTACGGGAACTTGATCTCCATAGATGTTCCAATGTGAGCCTTGAAGCACTAGCGTGCATTTCGTCCGCTAGACCTTCTTTGAGGTTAATAACTTCCCCGGTCAAGTACAGGACTTACTAAGACGCCGTTAGACCTTACTTGAAGCACTACCTTTCTAACAGTGGTAGTCATGAAGAACCCAAAGTATAACGCACCATCACCACCGCCACCCTGAGGAGCAGTATACTTGAAACGAACAAGACCCTATTTTGTTAATTACGAGTAATTACTAAAATGATTCGATATTACTCGTAATTTACTCAGTATTTGATTTGAAAAATAATACTCGTAATAAATTTTTAATTAATTAACAACAGACCAAAGAATCATTCATACATACTCGTACACATTACCCATGTCATGTTGTGGCAAAAGTCAAAACAATGAACCATAATAAGTCCATAACAACCGGTTGACATCCCTCGATTCCGATCAGAGCCACCCATGGAACCACCCCACCGTCGCCACACAACCGCCAAAACCACCCTTCATGACCTCCCAACTGACTGCTGGAAACTAATCCTATCCAAACTACAAACCCCCCACATAGCCTCCCTCTCTTTAACCTCCAAACACCTCCTTTCCATCACCAACACCATCCCTCTTTCCCTCACCTTAACCCCGCCCCTCCTCCTCCACCTCACCACCCTCCTCCTCCCTCTCCTCCGCCGCTTCTCCGCCTCCCTCCACACCATTTCCATCCATTCCTCTCCCGCCACTGCCACCGCCGTCGACGCTGCCCTCTGTTTTATTTTATCCTCCATTACAACCGCCGCTCCCCTCTGCTGCATTCACCTCCGCGATCTTGATTCCCTACCATTAAAGGGTCTCCGCCATCTGGGTTTGAGTTCTTTTGGTATTAAAGTACTCACATTGTGTAATATTCCCGGTTTATGCGATCAACAACTTGTTGCTCTGTGTATTGATTTTCCCTTACTTGAAGAGATTGATGTAAGTTTGAATAGTTTGAGTGATGAGGGTATACTGGGTTTAGCTCAAAAATTAGAGTTATTGAGGAAGATTAACCTGTCTGGCAATTTGTTGATCACTGATCAGTCATTGATTGCGCTTTCTGATTACTGTTTCGAGCTTAGCGAGGTTGTGGTTTTTGGGTGTAAAGCTTTGACCCAAAATGGGATTGGGTACGTTATGCGCCATAGCGCCAAGTTGAGTAGGATTTCCATCAACACATTGAATCAATCAAGGTTCGAGGAGGCCGAATCTTTGTACAGTCTTGAGAATTCGATTGGGTTTTGTCGGAATTTGTCGAACATTGAAATGTATACTATGAATATGGAGGATGCTTTGCTCCGTTCGATTGCTAAGGCTAACTTGCCCTTGACCCAGTTTACAGCTTCTTACACTCATGACTCTTCTTCTTCTTCTGAGCGTTCATCGAGTGGGCTTTCGACATTATTGTGTGCTTATCCGATGTTAGAAAGGTTGAATATCAGCGGGGAAGCGCATCTGACCGATGAGGCGATGAAAGGGTTTGTTAGTCATATGGGCAATTTGGTTGTGATTAATATAAGCTATTGTTACGAATTAACAACTTCAACATTTCAAATGCTGTTGGAGAATTGCCGCGTGATTGAAGAGATAGATATGCCGTGTACTCATCTTGGTAAGGGAGAACTAGACGAACCGTTGGTGAAGAGGAACACGATTAAGTGCTTAAAACTCGATGCAAATAGGTTTCTGACAGATAAGATGCTCGAACAAATCGGGCTAATATGCCCAAACTTGGAACACCTTGGCGTGAGCTCTTGCGAGAATGTGACAGGCGAAGGGATAAGGAAAGTACTGAAATGGTGCCGCGAACTTAGGCATTTGGAAATGGCGGGATGTAGGCAGTCACCGATATTTGGAATGGGTTTTGAAGGTACGATGAGGTTGAACTTGGAGTCGATCAACCTAGTAGGAGCGAAATTAGACGAGGTGTGCATATCAGCGATGGCTAAAGCATGTTCGAAGATCCTAAATGTGAACTTGGCACATTGCGAGGGTGTAACGTCAAAGAGCGTGAAGGAGTTGGTTGAATGCTGCCCTCACTTACGGGAACTTAATCTTGAAAGATGTTACAATGCGAGCCCTCAGACACTGGCTTGGATTGTGTCTGCCAGGCCTTATTTGAGGACACTAACTTCCCCTCATCAACCACAGCACTCACAAAGGCACTAGGCTAAAGGTTCAAGCTCGAAAGCTACGATGCATGTTTCATTTGTTTATCTCTTATATTCACATTCATTTGTTTACGTTTTATGTATATTCTCTACGAGGACGAGTAATCTGTGCTAGAACTTGTGGATAAGCAGAGCAAGTAACCCAAGGTACAAATGTGTACCTTGAAAGGAAAAAAACATGCAGTCATGTGGGAACTGCGAGCTTCCAAAAATACGAGTAAAAACACGAGTTATGACAAGTTCATCATGGCATGAGCAATGTTGATGCAGAGGGAGATGACCCTACTTAACTTAGTAGAACTCGGACGGCTTCTGTTACATCAACAGAACGCCTACACTCTCTAAAGTCTAAAGCTAGAGTACAGTTCACTTGGGCACCAAAGATGAGCCTCCCTCCCTCAACGTCGTCGCTGATCTTCTGTTACATCAACGCCTACACTCTTCAGAGATTCCACTTTGGCATCCCTGCATAAAAACAAACACCATTCAGAGATACAGTTTTTCCCCTTTCAATAAAATAATACTCGTAGTATATATAGAGAGGGTGCACATACTTAGTGAGGGGATTGCCATGGATGGGATCATCCAAAGGAGTACGAAAGTCCTGAACATGAGCAACCTTCCTAAAGAGCGACTTGTTGATGAAGTTCTCAGACTCCTGAGCCACATGCTCGGGTTCCACGACTTCCGGCACAGTCTCTCTACGGCTTTTCTTAAGGCGCACGGCGGGGGCATGCATGAATTGCTGCTTCGCCGTGTGTAGGCCCAACACGGCCGCAAGCGTTATCATCCCCAACGCTACGTACACCGGAGTGTATGTTGCTCGGGCTTTTCCTTTGTGAGCTGTCGTCCCTCCTCCTCCTCCTGTTGGTATGCTTCCTGATTTCGTACCAATGTTGCGCCTTCCTGATCTTCCTACTAACTCTATCATAATATTCTTACTCTGTTCATCCTCAAATCTCAATCCATCAGTTGCTAATGCTACTTCACTATTACTCCCTACTCCTACAACATCAAACTACTTCTATTCTCCGGCCTCGTTTATGATTTGTTTATCCAAAATTTATCGTCTAATTTTCAATCCTTTTGTATCAATATTATCATTAGATGAAGAATACTCCGTATGTAACTTATTATTATAAAGTGGATGGATTAATCATGAGTACTCGTATTTAGGTAGCGAAATACTCGTACAAAGTAAAGAAGCGAAGGAACAAGAGTAAGAGTAAGAATAAGAAGTTACCAAAGCTGCCCTTAACGCCATGATAGCAAGTAACTAGTCAAGAATATGCTGGTAGCTGCTGGTTATAGATTAAGTGGGGGGTAATGGTATACATTAAACGTGAGGGAAGGCAGTGGGTATTCAACACGTAGGAGTAGTTTGTCAGTGAAAAGCATCGTGCGTGTCGTACTACTGGGGCTTGGAGTGGACACACGTGCATTTTATCGTTTTAACACTTGGACGTTGATAATAAAATGCTCAAATACCCTAACACCTTATCAATCGAACGGGTTGGCCCGATTCCACCAACCCACACCCACACCCACACCCACGAACTGATATGTCAAGTTAAATGGCTATCTAAAAAGTGATCATACATCAATAATGTCATAATGAAAATATATCCTGAGCTTACACGATTACAAGGCCCTCGTCTTGTTTAAATGTATTCGAAGCATGTTCTGTTTTTCAATATCCCCCTATGATCGCAGGATTCACAAACACAAATGGCCACACCCAATTGCATAAAAAGACTGGAATCATACTTTGCTAGCGACAAAATCAGGTTTGGCTTCCCATATGGTGGTTCCATCACACGTGCATAGCTTCTTGTAGTTCTCGCCTACTCCCGCACTTCGTGCAATCACAGCGGCTGCCACACCCGAATCTGACTTGTCCTCGCTCCCATACAATACAATGGCGCGTCCTATCAGATCAACGATCTTCAGCATCTTCTTGCTTCCTGAATAATAGGCTTCTCCCGTCTCATCGGCCTCTAATGTTCCCAGGTCACCCAGCGGCGGCTGGATTCAATGCATAAATGTCACCCATCATTACACAGCATAGTTAAAGACAAGTTAACTAGCTCAGCTTAAGGATTGTAGCCCATATAAATCCTAGGAGGTTAAGTAGCTTAAAGAAGAGCACTTTAGATATTAGAGCTCAAATCTGAAACAGAAGCTAGTCCTTCGCAAACAGATGAGCAGTTAGCAGAAACAACTGATGAATGAGCTAATGGAGAAAAACGAGTCAAGAAGCTAAATGAACAGCTAAACACACTTGAGCTTAGGATTCAAACATAACGAAGAATGGCTCTACAACAAAGAAAAGAAAAGAGAACATGTCTTGAATTATTAACATACAGAAGAATAACAAGGCACAAGTCTTGTTATTCTCCTTTACGCTTCAATTGCTAGTTCATCTGACATAAGCTGTCGAGTAAGCTCCTTGATCGTTTTCTCTATCAGCTAATCTACAAATTCTTTCCAGCAAGTGTAAATTGCTGGTAGAGCGCATGGCTTTTAACCATAGTGTTTTATTGATGATGACTGACGATTTCGGATAACGAATCATATTAGCCGACCCCGAATCATTTTGGGACTAAGCTTGTTATTGTTGTTGTTGTAAGTGTGAACTGCTCCGATGTTTTCAAAAGACTAGCTCCAGTCGGAAACGATCTGCAGTGTTCTTTTCACTAAAAAGTCTCCCTCAAGAGTCTTTTCCACTTTAACCGCCTCATCAAAGATGACCAAATCAATCCAAAGAAGATGGATCACTTCGTATTTTAATTCTAGCTCATCCAATAAATAAATGGCAATATCCGAAGTGGCTATCCATATTTGATTGAGATGTCAGCATCTCAATTGATCCCCTTTTAATTTGATTAATTTTTTTTGACACTTTCAGTTTGGTTACTTTGATTGAGGATAAAAACAGAATTCTGGTACGACGTACAGAAAGTTACTATCAATTAATTTGAACCAAGACTAATTGAATGGTGATCATATATGAACAAAGGAAGAATACCTCAGTTTCACTGCCTTGGATAGAAGGATTGTACAATTTCCCAGTGCTGGCTGGGCCTCTCGTCAGATCACCATATTCATTTATTGAGAAACCATGCTTTCCAGGTGCTAACCCGCTAAAACTGGCCTCAATTCTAGCTAATTCCATATTTGCCTGAGCAAATCGAACAACTCCAAATATCTCAGGCCCTTTGAATTCAGCCACAGCCGCGGATACGAGGAAATCTGACCATGCACCAGGTTAGCAACTGAAGAACTATCATCAAAGTGTTTACATAAATGACGAATACTAGTATAGTACACAAAATTTCCTGATTTCCCCACTTAGAGCATGAACTTTGCAGGTCCAATTATTACTTGCTTAAACAAATTGGAGGCAGACTCATGTTACGCACAATCCGTTTTATACAAATGACTCACTACAATGCAAGGTCCTCCTAACTGGTGTCACCACAATAATTCCCATGACAGTAGCATTTCTGATACACTGAGCATTACCAAGATAGACTTTGGCAAAACTATCCCACCAATTTCCTTCCGCAGCCCACAATAACCTCTTATTCCATACCTGTTGTTGTATGAGATGTCAACACACCCAAAAAAAATATGCTTAACGATAGTTAGTCCCACAAGGCAGTATAGCTCCAAATCGCATGTCAACATGACACAATATGGGAAACGACATGTGATACTTGTCTAGTATGGCCACAACTGTATGCAAGAATGACGCTTTCTCAAATCCAATAAACTGGTGATCTGAACCGTCACCCAGAACAAGTTACATTCCAAAGAATGTTTATAAGCACTGTGAGTCAAGAGATGGTAAAGATCTTATAGGTGGACACATTCCTCACATATCTTATAGATAGTAAAGATCTTATAGTCAGAGTAAAGTAGGTACGAACAAGCTTTAGACACATAACTTACATTCTTGAAAGTTTTTACGGAAATTTCCCATGGTACCCTCGAACTATGTCACATTACACATGGTACCCCTGCTTTTAAGTTTGTTCCCATTGTAACCTTGTATTTTTTAGTTTAGTTCCCGATTTGCCCTTACCCAATTTTCTGTCATGACGCCGTTAAATTATGACCGAAAGTTGAATGATTAATTGTTAATTAATTTTGAAGGGAAAAGTAGTTACATCACTTAACTACTACTTTTTCCCATGGTACCCCTAAGTTTTCATAGTTGTTCCCGTGGTACCCCTAAGTTTTCATAATTGTTCCCATGGTACCCCTGAAAGGAATGCAACGACTCATTGAAGCAAAATAATGACTAGTTTACTGAACTAGTTGTTACACAAGCGCATATAAATTCACTCCCTTTTCTATTTTGTTAGGAAGAAGAACAAACAATCCACACTTACTCACTCAACCTTTTCACCTTCTTCACTTGTAGAAAAAAATGGAAAAAACTTCATCACCGTAACCTTGAAGCTCGATCATACTGAAACATCAATTTTCAAATTTTTTGTACAAGTGAAAAAGAAGGTGAAAAGGTTGGGTGAGTAAGTGTGGATTGTTTGTTTTTCTTCTGCCAAAATAAAAATGAGAGTGAATTTATAAGCTCTTGTGTAATGTTTAGTTCAGTAAACTAGTCGTTGTTTTGCTTCAACGAGTCGTTGTTTTCCTCCCAGGATACCATGGGAACAACTATGAAAATTTAGGGGTACCATGAGAACAACTATGAAAACATAGGGTACCCTGAGAACTAACTATGAAAACTTAGGGGTACCATGAGAACAACTATAAAAACTTAGGGGTACCATGGGAACAACTATGAAAACTTAGGGTATCATGGGAAAAAGTAGTTAATCGGGAACTAAACTATAAAACTCAAGGTTACCATGGGAACAAACTTAAAAGTAGGGGTACCATGTGTAATGTGACATAGTTCGAGGGTACCATAGGACTTTTCCCAAGTTTTTATGGTACCATAATGTAGTCTCATATCATCCCCTACAACCTTAACTTTCAATTTGAGATCCACACACTTAAACATGCCCAAAGTTGCCTTTTATTTACACAAAAGTTGGACCTCAAATTTCAATACACGCAAATGCATGGAGTCATCCTCAAAGAGTCAAAGACTAGCCAAATTTCGATTGTACCTATCCTATAGAGTATAGACCATAAAATCCATCTTCCTATCAAACAATGGAACATGCAATCTCTCGACTATCTTGCTTATAAAGTACATTGCTTCCCAAATCGGCCTCTTCACACCTCCGAATATAGAGAACCTTCTGCTTAACGGCCTTTATACTTAATCTAGAGAGCATTACACACGATTACTGGAACATTCAAGAAAGTAAGTAATTTCAGTTACGAAAACAGCATAACTTTTATACAAAAACCCTTCTCCCCGAGAAAATAATCCATTAGAAAAAAGTATACAAAAACAATTTGATGCTGACTGATGCTACCCAAAATCCCTTTTATACGTAAGACTTGACTCACTGCAATGCAAGGTCCTCTTAATGTTGTCAACACAACGAATTCCATGAGCCTTGCAAAGCATAATTTGCACACTGAATAAACAAAGTTGGACTTTGAGACCCCCATTTTAGATCTAATTACACAAACACTAAGATCAAGTGCTAATGATTGATCTAGTTTAACAAGGGGTCATAAGTTAACAATGTTAAAACTCATGTGAGAGCCCTTTAGGACCCACATGATCCTACTCGGCTCAATCTCAATCTCGACAAAACCAGATGGCTTATGGGGGACACATTATTCTTATCAAGAGCCAGGCACTAAAATCTAAAAACATAGTGAACAACTCATTTTATCACAAATCAACAACAATTAGAATGGCTTAGAACAAGGAAGAGTAAAATGGGAACCCACCATCAGGCAGTCCTTGACCAATAAGGCGAGCGCTACGACCGGTTTGCAGCAAAGCCTCTTCCAAGGTTTTAACAGGAGAAGATCCTCGGATTCGAACAACTTGATTGCTCAAGTCCGCTTCAATGCTCTTCACTCCTATAAACATTTCCACATAACATAATTCAGGTTCACCACTAAGTAAGTAAGTTACTCCACTCTTGTACAACAAGGTATCATACCTTGGACCGTCTCTAATTTAGTGGCGACAGAATTCACACATCCTTCACACTTCATATCCACCATGAACTCTGTCTGTACTTAAACAACAACAACATCAACTTTTTCGAAACAGAAGGAGCAATAGATATAATGTAATTGAAGTTGACGGACGTACCACTAATTCCGGCAAACTCATATTTTCCTGGCGAAATCAAGGCGGTAAATGAATCAATTGATCATTCAATCAATCAAACTGGATATAAGTAAGAGAAAAGGAAGGAGAGATAAGCGGACCTGAGAAGTAGGAGGATGAATGTGAAGGGCAGGAGGAGGAGGAGGAGGAGAAAGGGAGTTTTTGACGAGGCCTAATTTGGTGAAGCTGCGAAGCGAGGGAGGAGAGAGAAACGGGAAGCTGTGAGGAATGGAGATCGATGAGGATGAGGAAGAAGAAGAAGCGATGAAAGCCGCGGGGAGAGCAGTGGCAGCAGCTACAGCGACGGTGGTGGTTGCAATAGACCTTAGTATCGTCATTTGTTTGTTTTGAAACTAAAATATTTGACGACGACGACGACTTCTTCTAGAGCATTCCATAGCGCAGGAATATTAATGTCAACCATTTGAGGCGAGGCGAGGCGGTATCATTTTACATATCAATCCTTCTAAGTCCTACCTACGCCACATTTGATTCCTCTTTCTTATCCTTTTTGGAAAATTACCACTTACCAGTTACCACAACGACACCGGTTAACTGGTCGGACGAGAATCCGGCCATCAACAGTAATTGTAAGCCGGCCTTGGACAAGAGCAACTTTGCTCAAGGCAAATGCTACTTTACAAGTTTGTCTTCATCCCCTCTTATGATGCTCTTATGTCCTTCGATACAACCTCTTCGTACTCCCAATCTCGATCTTCACCGCACCCATATCCCCTCAACGGTCTTGAGTCGTGTAATCTTATTATGTCTTCATACGTGGAGTTTTGTTTACTTTGACATTAGTGAAGACATACATTTACTTCCTTTAATTTTTATTTTCCGTCTCACTTTATCCTTATAAATACGGTATATAATGAGACACAATTTATTTAAATGCAATATCATAGTTTCAACTTCCTAATATTCGTAGTAGTTCAAAACGATTTAGGATCTGGTGGTTAAGAAAACAAGTTAACTTCCTTGGACCGTATTTTCAACTTCCTAATATTCGTATTGGGTGCTCTGGTTGTTGAGGCGGCAAAGAGAAGAAGAAGAGCCTAGCCTAGAACAAGTGAGAGAGAGTGAGACGCCGCACCATACTCGTACACTCGCACCTTTTCAACTCAAACCCATCCCTAGACCCTACCCCAACCCCACCTATGGCCTCCTCATTTCCAGACCTCTGCAACAACGACGACGACGACGACGACCTTCACCTTCCTCCCCTCCTTGCCTCCGCAGACCAACAACTGATCCGGCATCACGTCAACTCACTCAACGCCGACATCATCATTCGTCAACTCCCTTCTCAGGGCATCCCCTTCCAACTCTGGCCCGCCGCCTCCACCCTTCTCCACCACCTCCCCATTCTCCCCCGCCCTCAAGACCGCCGCCTCCGCCTCCTCGAGCTCGGCTCCGGCACTGGCCTCCTCGGGATCGCCGCCGCCGCCACCCTAGGTGCCGACGTCACTATGACGGACCTCGCTCACGTCATCCCCAACCTGGACTTCAACATCGCCGCCAATGCCAAGGTGGTCGGATTGGGAGGTGGGACGGTTGTTGCGGCGGAGCTAGGGTGGGGGAATGTGGAGCAGATGGAGGTGATAGGGAAGAGATTCGACCTGATAATGGGATCGGATTTGGTGTATCATGATCATCTGTATGAGCCGTTGTTGGAGACATTAAAGTACTTTCTGCTGGGGGATGAAGGTGAAGAGAAGGTGTTTGTGATGGCGCATGACAAGAGGTGGAGCAAGGAGGCCGCGTTCTTTAAGAGGGCTAGGAAGATGTTTTCTGTTGATGTCATTCACCGGGATCCGCCACTGAATGGTAAAAGAGGCGGTACCATTGTTTACCGCTTTGTGGCCAAGCCTCCCAAAAATGTTGGGCCGTAGTGGCGCTGGCATTGTAGCATTTGCTGCATCAACTTGATTGTAAGCTTGTAACCCATGAAATTTGGGATAGCTGTAACGGAAATTCTGGGCAGCATTGACCTGTTCTATGTTTTCATTCAACTTAACAAACACCAAAATTGATGTAGCAACATAGCTCAACTCAATAATTATATTCTTTTTCAAAAAATACATGTACAAATCAAATTACTATTGTACATGAGTATGCATTTACAATAGTAAAATCATACTCTGTATATACGTAGTAGTACGAGTAATAAATATCAGTCGAACAATATTCCAATCGACCCACTAAAGGTACAAGAGGGATCAAATGAAAAGCATAAAAGCACAAAGCCAATCATACCTCTTCTTCAATTTCCTTCTCATCAGCCAACGATATGTGAGAACTGAGAAGGGGCATATTCTATTGAGGGAGGCTACCAGCTACCACCCGACAAGATACCTGAAGGCCGACCCGCAAAAAATGGGGAGTATTTCCAGGCAACAAACATAGCTCAAAAACGAAAAGGAAAGAACTTCGGGAAGGATGAAAGAATGCTTCAGGGGTGCACATTCAGAAAATACACGGCAAATCTGGAGTGATTAGGATTTCTTTCGTAATTGTGAACCTCTCACCGCCTTCATACTCTGTGAGTCTCTAAAGCACACAAAGTGGACAAGCGTGGTACCATTTGGATAAACAGCAAAAACACTGGTTCCAATCTTCTTATTGCACAGGGAACACATGCTATCACCCGTAACCTTCACTACCGCTTTCCTCTTATTGTATAGCTCACCTTTCACCTGCTTGCAAAGTATGTTTGAAGCTTAGCCATGAGGATAAGGCCAACCTAGTCTACAAGAGCTCCTTGATCTTCTTTATATATTGATTAAAAAAGGTCTGGTCTTTGCTAAATTTCTTTTCATCAGTAAGGTGGAAACAATTTGGTTCTTCAACCAACATAAGAAAAATAGAGAAATGGCCTAGTCTCGTTAAGGATCGGAAGTCCATAATAGATGACCTTATGTTGCCCGTATCGAAATACATATCCTCATGTGAGACGTCTTATGATACAATTATCATGACAGCAATCCGTATGATAAGTTAGCTGTTTGGTTAGTCTGTTACTCCTTACTATATTTTCTTGGTTTTTGTATAGGCAAATGAGTGGTTTTCTAAGCAAATGGGGAAAAAAATGCATACCTGGAGGTTTTCACATTCTCTGAGTCTCCGAATTACTGAAAAATTTCTATGGGCTTCACTTGATTTTCTAAGTAGAGGACCAAGAAATGGTAGCAAGTTCTGGTAGACAAATGATGGAGCAGAATCAGGCAACAGCAAACAAATATTTAAAACAGTGACCACCGTCACTTTGTAGAGGAATCAACACTTCAAACAAACTTCTATGGATTTAGCAGTGTAACAATCCAAAATTCCAAATCAGTACCCCGTATAAAGCAATAACAAGCTATTTTGTATCATAATTCAAAAAAGAAAAGAAAGCAAGCAAAGACGATGAATGACAGTTAAATCTAATACCGTGTAGATGATTTGCAACCAATAATAGATGATATGAAGCAGTGAAAAACAAAATTCACAAGAAAAAGGATCAAGTACTAGAATAGGTGAAGGATGAATTAAGAGATAGATTTGATTTTAAAAAAAATATGTTTGCGTAATACGGAGTATTGCATAATATAATCCTGTGTGTATATATTTCCAATATTCGCTAAAATGGCTTAACTCCCCAAAATGGTCCCAAAACTTGTTACTCCAAATTTTTGGAACATCACATGTACCCCTGAAGTCTATCAGCTATTCCTAAACATGACCAAATATCCCTAATCCATTAGATAACTCTAAATGCCTCATGTGAACAAAATTCGCGTTAGGACATCCTATTGGTGTATGGTGTACCCCATGTTTTACTTGTCTACTATATACACCTCTTGACTTAATTTCGACATACCTTTAGCTTGGTTTCTCTTGGTAACATTTTCAATGCCTGTGCTCCATTAATTCTCTCCCATCTTTGGCTAAGCAAATCCAGGGCCTCCTCAAGCATTATATTAGAAGCTCCATCATCACTGGCTTCATCAGCATCACCATCACTTTTTCCGCTATCTGTGCTGCTGGGACTAAAACGTGTATCCTCTGCACCCTCTATTTCAGCAATTTTTCTAGCAGATCGACCTCTGCCTCTGATTGAAGCTGTGGAATTAACCCTTCTAATTTCCGCATTAGGACCTGAGACAAGATTGTTCATTCGTTTCTCAAAGTTTCTTGTTGTCCTAGGATTTAGATAGATTTGTAAGAGAGTGAGGTATATGTTGCTGAGAACTTTCCCGGCGGATTGATGAACTTGAGACTCGTAGATTCGATCACAGTAGGAAAGAGCTAGTTCAGGAACATGAAGCTACAACCAGCAATAGAGGGAGAGAAACAAATTATTAGCAATCAAAGACTACTGCAACAGAAAGAAATGAGAACATATCAGCATTGCAGCATTGCAGCATTGCAGCTACCATGATACAACCAATTGGGGTAAAGTCCCTGGACTGCGTTTGATTAATCCCAAAGCCATTAAAGGGGGAAATTTAGGAGGATCTATGGTTTTCAATGGCAGAGGAGCAAGTAATTATGGAAAAGGAGAAAACATGATGATGGTGGCATCACCAATAAGCTACTGTGGGAGCTAGGTACGGCCTCAGCCTGGTGTTGACTTGTGGTGGTGCAGATATTGATGATGAAGACCGGAAGTCTAATACTTTTAAGTTGTTTGCTTGCAAATGTACTAATATCATGATTTGTGGTGACAGGTGCTGAGTGTTGACAGTATACCCGTTGCACATATACTTTTTACTGTATAGGAGTACTATATAGACAATAAATAACATCAGCACAGTCATGACGAATACCCACCCTGAAACAAACAAGAAAGCAGAAGCAAATACTCCGTAGTAGATAGTACCTTATGTACATAAAGAGATAAAGCTAATTCATGCTGATTTAGTTTCCCCAATAAATTTGCCCTTTCTTCATATAAGGCATCAGCAGGAAGACGCTTTAAAAGAGCCTCTGGGTTATAGCCTGATATGTTATCCATGGCAGACAGTAACTTTTTCCTTGTGGGCGAGTAAGCAGACTCATCCCATTTCTGTTGTGAGCGCAACTCTGAATACCAATCAAGTACCTCTGACAGATAAATCTGAACCTGTTTAGCAGATAATTTGAAAGCAAATCAGACAATTATCAATATCTTGTAATGTTAGAAATGTGGTGAAACAATCAAAACAACTAAGGGTATAATAGAGCCTACAATATCATGGCTGCAGGCAAGAAAGAATAGCATAAAACAGAAACAACAAAAGCAAATGGAGACTATCACCATTTCATTTTGTAAATTGCCAGAGATCCCATCTTCGTTCATTGCAAGCATATGTTCCAGATATGTTGCTTGCATATTCGGAGCATGTTGCTTCAAATACGAGTTAACCAAGTCTGCAGGAACATTTCCAGACAGAAAGAGCTCGATAGTTTCCGTTGGACAGCTTTCAAGCACTAGCATGGCAAACTCCAGTACAAGCATCGAGTCCGTTCCACATAGAGGCTGCAGAATACAAGCTTTAAGACACATTCAATGACTGTGCATGCTCTTCATATTATATACATTGGTTTCCTTTTTTTTTGGAGGGGGGATTTTCTTACCTGTACCCCTTAAGTATGCGCTAATCCCACTTGTACCCTTATTTTTATGAAAAGTGCACATGTGCCCTCTAACTTCTTATTAACTTCGTAATTACATAGCGCGACCATAATGTAAAGAACCATCATATAACATCAAGAGCCTTCGTGGATTGATGATGAGGCTAATTAGTAGGGTTCTCACAAAGTCCATCGTTTTTCATTTCCCCGCAAAATATATTCACAATGCTAATTATATTTTGAACCCCCTTGTGGTAATTATTCATTTGATATAAAATCATGGGACGGGTGTTGAACTGTTGACAGTGTTATATGCTCTTATGTCCTTTTGTTCCTACCCTGTGGCCTTCAGGGTATCATCTGAAATGGGAGGCAGCCTAGTCAATATATCCTTGGCATTTGGTCACAGTTTTTATGTAATTACGAAGTTAGAGGGCACAAGTGGGCATTAATATAGAGGTACAACCGTACAAGTGGGATTAGGCGTACAAGTTTTATTAGCACGAGAGGTACAAGTGAGATTATTTTTATTTATTTTTCAAATTATTGCACTGGGTGAGGTGGGGTGGGGTGGGGTGGGGTGGGGTATCTAATTCTAAATTGTACACCAGGGTATAAAGCATCACCTTCAAATACTCAATAATCATCTGGGGTGTGAACTTCTGTGTTAGATCAGCCCGTGGATGCTCTGACTTACACTCTTCAACTAGTTGCAGGAGCAGCTTTAGAGCTTCACGGTGCATATCACTGTGTCTGTATAATTCAATCAATGCCATATACTGGTTCCTTGTCTGCAAAAACTCCTCACATATTTTCAGGTCGCAGTAGTTGAGACCTTTGAGTAGTTCCACACTAGAAGAAGTTTGTCCTGTCAGTATGAGAGCTTGGAGAAGTGCTGTGTCTAGGATAGCAGCTCTATCCCGACCTCCCGAGCTTACAGAAATGCTGCCACGACTCTGCATTACCCCATAAGCTAGATGGTCAATGGTTTCTACTCCAAGACATGACAATTGTACCACACAAAAATGTCGATGAGTCAAAAAATGCGAATAAAGTGATTAAGCTTACCTTATTTGATTTCTTGGGCCTACTTGAGGCATAAGATTTGAAGTTAGAGCCTACCGCATCGTAAACAGCCTCATTTGTTCCCTCTGCTGCAGCCTTTTCAATAATTATGAATCTTTTCTTTTGCAAATACTTGATCAGGGCCGTAAGAGTATTGTGACTAAGAATCTTGGACTCAACTGAAGAATGATCATCCATTTCAAGCAAGGATTGAGTTGGGGCTTCCAAATCATCAGACATGGCAGATGATCCCCTTGACAGGTCTGATGCATCCCCACCAATATCCATCAGCTTATCCGGCTCGGGAAGGACAGTTGACTTAGGAACTATTATAGAAGGATACAAAGAAAGCACATATGTGATATCTACTTGAGAAGCCAGAAAATGCTCTACAGCCTCCTCATAGCTCCCATTTTCAAACAAATAGTGAGCATATCTGCGTCAATCAGCAGTTATTTAAGGGAATAAGAAGAGAGTTAAAATTTAGCATAACACAGCTGCATTAAGTATTAAGAATACGGACAAGTTTAGGAAACTAGGAGTATATCGTCGGCTCGTAATGCAACTATCCTATCCCACATAAGTCAACATATCACGAAGTCCAAAAACAATCATGTTAAAAACTCACCTAATGTGGATAGCACTCTCCTTGGCAGCTCTAAGGCTTGAATCTTCGGGTGGAAGAAGTTTACACAAAGCCAACGCCTCATCGAAATCGCCTGATGCTGTTAGTTGCACAATCTGCAATTTGAACAGTTTTTTTGGGGTCAATTTGTAACTGTTACACAGTTATTCTCCAAGGAAGATTGACAGATGAGATAGTGTGAACAGGAGGAAAAATCTTAGGTGATTGTAACTGATTCCATGCCCCCCAACTGTGAACAAAGACTAACAAACACACAGCAGCTTTTACTCAAGAACCAGCAATGATATTCATGTATTTATGCCAGAAGTAAACATAATAATGAGAGACCAAATAACAATTTGAAGATATGGTTACACTTCCTATCAAAATGTAAGCCCTACTATTATCTTACTTCAGTAGCAAAACAAGTAGGATATTAGACATCATTTGAAACTGCTACTAAGGTTCTACTTATATCTCACATGATAACCCTATAAAATGTATTCTATTACATCTAAACTACATGGGTAGGGGGCTTGAGTGCTTGACCAACAAAAAATAAAAAGCATATTACAGGCATATTACAGGCATGCCGGGGAAAAAAAATCACAGCCTAATAACAAAAAATTAGCAGTCAAGCATTGAGGCAAAAGTAGACCAGCTCGCATAGTAATGCAATGACTTATGTGAGTTATGTCATCCTGATTCGGCTGCAAATATCATAGCTCAGCTATTTTTCGAAAATATCAGGATTTTGGTTGAAAATCAAGTGTGGTGATCAAAGTGTCACATTGCGCCTTGGAATATTGAAGTTTCGGACATGTGACGGCCCGACATGCTGCCGAGGCGAAGTGCCACTGGCAAAAAGGTCACTCACCTGCTGGCCCGAGCTGGGTTTACTAAAGAAGAGGCCGAAAAGTAAAACACCAAAATGGAATTGCAATAAACTGAGCAGCAAGTAAAACCTGTGCACCCAAAGGAACTGGGAAGAGCGCATAGACAGATTTGTCCAAAGAAATAAGAACCGCGCCATTGCTTTGAACAAGATGTCGAACATTTCGTAATACCACAGTTTGTATAAGTGGATATGGTTGTTGAAGCGAGCGTATCTGCATCAGCACTTGAATTTAAGAAATCCATGCTATTGTTACCAAAACGGAACACAAATTTGCAAACCTTCAAAGATCACTAATCCCACCTCCACATGTCTTGGCAAGAGAGCTATAGCATAAGGCTCATGGATAGCAATTTCAGTGGGAGCCTCAGACCAAACAATCCTACCTTCTTGTCCAAGCTTTCCATGTTGATCCACAAACACTCCAATATTATCCTACAAAAAGCAAACAGCACATAGTTATGACAAAAACACAAATCTCCAAAAAGAAGGCTGGCATCCAAAAAGTGTAACCAATAGCTTCCGCCGCAAGCTCTAAGGTTATGTTCTGTAGTGCAATGGTAAGGCAGAATGTATGGCATAATGTGCATTTTTTTAACAAAAAAAAAATGGAACCAAGTTCATTACCTTGCCAAGTAGCAACCCTCCAGAGGGAAGAGCGACCACCAAGGGCGGTGAGATTCTACCGGAAGAAAACACTTCAGAAAGAGCACCGTTACTAGCATTGAGTATCATATATTCCTTGCGAACCCCAATGCATATATTCTCACCACACCAAGCCATCGACTTCACTGTATCTGGAACACCATATTCTTTAACCTCGACAAAACCACGTCCCCCTAAACCATTATAAGAGGGAGAAATGAAAATCTTATACCCACACCACATCCTTTATTCACACGTCACGATTGATGATCAACCAACTTCTCAACAAAACTCACAAGTAACAACTCCGCAGTCTCATCTAGGTCGGCTTACTTGAAAAGGGACAAGAGCCGCTAAAAGTGACAGTGGCGCAAAACTCACACATTATCAAGCAGATTCTAATTAGATCATTGAGCGCCTCAAAGTCAAAATTTCGCCAGATAATGGCTAGAAACTAAATAGTCGAAAATTACCGAAGTGGAGTGGCATAGAAAACACCATACATTATTAATTACTCAAAATGATTAGCACAAACAACAATATAGAAACCACATTCAAAATGATTGCCAACATATATGTTGTGTGCTATATCTATCTATCTATAGATCTGTTGGAAAACAAAACGAAACATCAAAATTACAGTATAGTACATTGAAAATGTATCATCCAGCAATACAAGGAGCAGATTGTCCGCCTCAAATCCCATTAGTAAAATGAGACAGAAAACGCCCGTTGGATAATTAATTAAATACTCTATATACGCACAGATAAAATCCTGGACATCATCATCACTGATCTCAAAGAAGAACTATGTGCGACACCCAAAATACCATTTTATTAAACAGGGGAAAAAATATTACTCGTACAACATTTGACTCTTGATTGCAATAATATATACTTATATAGCAGGAAAGAGATGAAAAATAAATAATCAGATGAAAAAGAATACGGAGTATTAAAGTAAAATTAGGAGGACAAGAATGAATATACTCAGATAAATATTGGAAAAGGCAAATTCCCTGGAATCCACAAAAGAAGACCTCATAATGAGCTGGGTAATAATCCTATTATCATCATTGCATTTCATGCGATTCAACTTCTCAACAAAACTCACAAGTAACAACTCTGCAGTCTCATCTAGGTCGGCTTACTTGAAAAGGGACAAGAACCACAAAAAGTGACAGTGGCGCAAAACTCACACATATTATCAAGAAGATTCTAATTAGATCATTCAATGCCTCAAAGTCAAGAATTCGCCAGATAATGGCTAGAAACTAAATAGTCGAAAATTACCAGAGTGGCATAAAAAACACCGTACGTCATTAAGTACTCCTTTCAAATCATTCAAATATTGTTTGTTCGAAATATGTGACAGCAATCTTGTTCAAGGGGAAGAGTATTAAGAAAATGGCCACCAAAATCAGTAAAGACTAGCTTAAAACATGTGTTAAAATCTAACAATCCGAATAACGCCAGAACAAACTAGTAAACTCATCTAAAACAATTGTCAGAATGATTACAAGAGCACAAACTCAGGGGCTTTTATGCAATGCTTAGGCACCCATGAGGTGTTAACACCGAAGATGTCTCGTCTAAGGTTCGAATCCCCAATCCACAGTAATTGAAATCGAAAGGTAAACAAATGAAATGATTGCAGTAAAGAAGGTACCATCATGGCGGAAAATAAAGAGTCGTCTCTGGCGCGCAAAAGAGAGAAAAGCACGGCGATCATCCCAACAGTAAACATTAGCGCCTTTGGCCTTGGCGATAACAGCAGCAGTCTCCAAACTCGGCAACTTGTGGAAGGAAATCGACTCCGAAAGCGAAAAGAGCAGCTCCTGCGACGGCAACACCTGTAGCGAAACAATCGAGCGTTTGGAGAAATTAGTTAGGGTTTTGTCCACCGCGTAGGGTTGTTTGGCGAGCGCGTCGTCGCGGTGGTCGGAGGACGGCGGCGGGGAGTAGATTCGGAGAGATCCGTCGGAGCAGGCGAGGAAGAGGGTGGAGGCGTGGGATTCGACGGCGTCGATTTTGGAAGGGCAGTCGGAGATGAGCTCGATTGAGTCGTACGCGCTGTGCACCATCGCGCCTTCTTTTGGAGCTCAATTGTTGGTGTTGTTGTCGATGATGATCGTTCAGGATTTTGGGGGGTTGATTGATGTCCCCAGCCACAGGTGGTGATTGTAGTACTCGTACTCGTACTCGTACTCGTAATTTGTTATGCTGGTCACTTGCCAAAGGCCAACTTGCATTCTTATTTTTCCAATGAAAGTTGAATTTGATGCCGAGACGTGGACTCGGATATCTCCTTTCTATAAAAGAAGACATCACTCCCAATTAGGTAGGGGTAAGCAAAAAAAAATCGAACCGGCTCTAAAAACTGAAACCGGACTGAAATCCGGTTTTAAAAACCCGAAAAAGTCGGGTTTTGGTGGAGGGAATCCGGGTCGGGGCCCGAACCGGTTTTAAAGAACTTCTCGCACTCTAATTATTATTGTTATTATCATTTTATTTTTAACATTGTAGGTATGGAAGATTTGGTGTTGCATCAACCTCTCATAGTCATTGATGAAACGGATGGTTGAAGACTCGGAAGAATGGTGGAATTAGATTATTTGGAATGTCGGAACTATTTGGATTTGGATATGTAAATTTAAAAAAATTTATGTCTTGTAATCTTCTTTGGACTTTTTATTTTATGCTCCTGTGACTTGTTAGTAAATTAGAGACTAGATTATTAAAGACAATGGAGTTAAGAACTAAGAATGTCATTTTAAATTTTTAATGGCATCATGAAATTCAGGTTGCTGAAACCGGGTTGGTTATAAAAACCGGTTTAAGAACCGGTTTATAGAGTAGTTATTTTAAATTCTCGGAAACCGGGTCGGTTTAAAACCTGTTCGGTTCCGGTTCACATAATGCAAAAAAAACTGGTTACCCGGTTAAAACCGGGTCGGTTCCGGTTCAACAAATTTTTGATTTTGAAAACCGGGTATCCGAACCGGTTTTCAAAACCGGTTCGGGTACCCGGTTTTGCTCAGCCCTACAATTAGGTGGCACAATGTATGAGCTCAATTTCAAAATTAGTGTTTTTAATCTTTTGGAATAGTTAGGTATATTAGGTTCACAAAATCTTGGAAGAAATGGTTTCTTAATAAGTTATTGAGTGACCACTCTTCAGTACCACTCAAATACTCAATGTTTCATTCGTATTCTTAAATGACAACTTTGTTTTGTACATGTTTTTGTAAGAAGCGTAACCTCTTTATATTTGTATACTCTTTTATGTTAATCGTACGTACTTCTATTAGGTTTGGTACCACTATTACTTCAATTTGTACTTAGTCTCTCAGTAAAGTTAATGAGAGACCGTCTTTCATGAGATCATTAATTATGTGGATTGTATCTTAATTTTACCGTTTTATTACACTATTATTGTATTTGTTAGTATGTCTAATTGATTTTTTTTTTTTAAAGCGTCACCGCTCGTATGACTACTACATCTGCCCAGGAGTGTGTTGTCCGTGTCTCTGAAAGGAAAGTGGACTACGACTGTGTGCGAGCTGTAGCTGGTCTGCCACCATTCATATCTAACTCGGGTGAGACGTTTGATGCTGTGTGGGAGGTACGGAGGTTTTTGCTTGCTAAGAGGGGTGCAAGAAAGACATCTATGGATTGAGTGATACTATGCAGTGACGAAGTATTTTAATAGATAAATGTCATATGGATGATTTTTATCATGAATATATGTGAGAAGTATTTTAATGGAGTGGGACAAAAAATAGTGACTAGAGGGAGTATGTTTTACCATATCATATTTGTACTCAAATATTTTATATGGTGTTTCTTTGTTGTACGAAGTACTTTGTTTTTTTGTTTTTTTTTTTTTTTTGTCTCAAGAGGGTATGATCACTCTAATGAGTCTAATCCCAATATCAAAGGCGGCTTTATGCATTTCAGGAATCTCGATTTTTTTTTTCTTTTTCTTTAGGAAACGGTATTTCTTAAATGTGATTTTTTTCGTTTAGTAAATGAGATTTTTTTTCTCTTTTAATTATTATAATATATATTTAATTTATTATATTAATGTGGTGTTTTACAATTATGAGGTAATTCAAAATTTAAAATAGTTCGTAATACACTAGAGAGTAAACTCTTATATATATCGTGCAAAACCGAGCAAAACATTTGGAAAGGGGGAATTAGAGCAAAATAAAGAGCAAGAAATAATAAAAATTCTGGCGGCTCGAACCCGCGACCTTCGGCTGATAAGACCAACGCTCTAACCAACTGAGCTACGGGCTTCAATGCTATTATGAAAGAACGCTGTGTTCTCCCTTTGTTTCATACCGAATCATTCAAATTCCATGTTATTGACTTTGTTTTAATTTTGTAAACTTTTTTCCCTCGAATTTTCGATGCAGATCTTTTGACTAAGGATTATATCAGCGATCACAAGTTTTCGATTTCATCATGCAGCGAATCTGGAGTGGTATGATCTTAGCGATATATTTGAATTTTGTTTTCATTATTTGTTTAACCTACATTTCAATTGCTATACGTTGACATGATTCCGATATACGGCACTGTATGTAGGATTAGATTAGATTGTGTTTATACATATTACTCATGATTGCATTGACGTAAAGTGGATGCTCTTCTTGTAGAAGCTGCGTTTGATTCATGTATTTTTCGTGCCATTGCATTGAAATTGTGAAGTTAGGGCACCTTTATAATAAGCTGCTTTAATCTGGCTACAAAACAATTCCTCCGTATCCTCGAATCTAAGTTAGGGTTTGCTATGCAACTAATTGCGAATGTTGTTCTGTGTGTGCTAATTACAATGCACCATGCCTATAATTTAATTTGACGTTTACCTTATGTATTATCTCTGATATTCATTTACTATTTTACTATTAGACATGCTCTCACCTTCAACTGATTCGACTGACTATCTACTGGAGTATTGTGCAGTCTCATCAATTTATGCAATAATCCAATTTAGTATCCTTATGAAGGTCACTAACAAGTGGCCCGTGCATTGTACGGGCTTTCCAACTAGTTTAATAGTAAAAACAACATCAAATTTCAATAACACTAAAAATTAATCAAATTAATCGATCAAGAAACCTGAAATTTATCAATATGGAAATCGTACACAGAGGCGAGTCCATCAACATCAATAATTCCACCACCAAATTCCTTCACTACAAATCTACTAAACCCTAAAATCACCCAAAACAAACCATCATCTGAACAACCGGCCAAAACAACACCCAAGTAACACGATGCAAGAGGAACACAGAATCGGTGTAATCCCAGGTCTGAGAGTGCGCCATCTCTTGCTTTTTAATACGGAGTATATATGTAGGGGATACATATATAACTTGTACACCGAAGCAAAGAGTAAACCATTGTTTATTAATACAACTCGTATAAAACTGGGATCACAATAAAAGATGGAAATTGAATGTTTATTTTTTAAATATAAAATTGAGGAATAAACCAAGTTGGTGTGCAAAATGACGAGAGAATATCATCTCCATCGTAAGGCAATTTGGTTATATCTTTAGTTTTGAGGTCGAATACACCCATATCATGTCCCCCTTCCCCATCCTTGTGACAATGCCACCACAAAACTAGATCATCGGTGAAATATACGGAGCTTCGTTGCAAACATTGGAGACACCACAGAAACCGACATAGATGAGTTATTACCGACAAACAACACGACATCACCCAAATCATCAATCATCTCCCATTTGCTGTCTTGATGATTAAGTTTGTGGATCTGGAAATCCCTTGCTCGATACGGAAGGACAGGATTGTACGAAGTTTCATCGGAATTATTGAGGATGTCTTCCACGTATCGCGTCACAACGAACAGGTCACTACCACCTAATCGTACCAAATATAGGAACCAATTACCTTCACGTATAACGTCATCTCCATGAGAATAAATCATTGGTTCAAGCTCAGACGCATCATCAGCATCATTAACATTCCAACATACAATTGATTCAAGATAACTAAAAGCAAATACGCGACCATCCTCCTCCGCGGCCACAACATCACACACACTGCTTATCAAGACTGATGTCCACGATTTATCTCCTTGCCTAGCAAACACTAGGTGTCTGCCATCATCATATTTTATAAAAACAACAAACCTTTGAGACACTTTAAGCACTATGATCCTCGACAAAAAATGGCGAAGAAGCCAATCAAAGTCTGTACGACACCTATTGGGTAGGATTAGGGAGAGGGTTTCCCAAGACGGGAAGGTGCTAATATGAGCCTTGGTGAATGGATTAAATAATCGAACAGTGAAGTCACGTTTAACCAACGCAATCCAACCATAAGCGGAACCCCAACACCTTGCTCCAAAGGTCTCCGGGAGTTTCAATTTATAACGCTTGTTATTACCAAGATTAAACATCTCCCGAACACAATCCGGGTTTTCTTCCTTGCTTTCAGCTAGCAATAGCCATGGGACTTGTGAGGCAGGCCTCCATTGGTGCTTTATCGAGGATGAAGCACGGTTCCAGGAACGACAAACCGCAGAAAAATAAATAAAATATTCAAAAGATTCCGACTTGAGTGCAATCGTAGCAAGAAGGTCCACATGCAGACTAGACCCATCTCTGGTGGCCATCTACCTACTAACCTACATACATACATAGATTTAAATTAAGGGGATTTTCTACGTGGTACCTCGTGTTTTTAGTTTTTCCATATTACAAACTGCACTTTTATAATCACATGGTACCCATCACTTTTAGGATATTATGGCTCCATATCTTTAATGACGTTGCTTAAGTGATTGTTTATGTTAATCTTAAACCTCCCTTTTTTTTTGTATAAGCAAAACAATTAACGGAAAAAGAAAGTAAAAAAAGACGGAAAACGTCATTAAGGGTATAGAGACGGAATACACTAAACTAAAAGTGAGGGATATTATAAAAGTACATGGTATTATATAGAAAAGTTAAAAACATAAGGGCACTACGTAGAAAAAAGAAATCGAATTGGAAGTTGAAAGTGAACATCTCAGAATTGTTATCATTAATCATAAAATAAAAAAAAAATAATAATAATAAATAATAAAAAAAACAGAGGATGCCAAAATTAAATTAAAGGAATAATATCACAAATCAAGTGCTAATTGACTGTTATTATGAAGATCTAATTCAAAACTATATACCAACATTAAAACCAAGATCAGAGCAAAAGATAAATATCCATCACATCCATCAAATATCCCCAACAGAACAGTTATCACATTGGCTAGAAAATTAGTAACTCGACTTTAATAAACAATGTAATTTAACACGAGGCATAAATAAATACTCGTATGTGATATTATTCACGGAGGAGGTCCATGATAGGACCAACTAAGAAGACAAAGTCCTTTGTCTTCCTACTTAAGCTCTAATTAAGTCTCCTCACAATACTGAATATAAGAACAATAATCATTCAGTATTATAATGATCATAATTGAACTGCAAGACAAAGAATACCATATTGGTAAATTATGCTACCCCAATTCTTCAATTTCACCTACTATTATCAGATCAAATTACTGTCTGTTTCTGTTACGCGAAATCTAGAAAAAGTAGTCAAAGGTAGTTATCGGTTTTGCTACCCCAGGCCAAATGGTGATTCATCTTTACTTTAACAGTTTTACTAGTCTCATCATATTCGTTTCCATTAAGTAAAATGCAGTAATATAAGTCATCGATCTTGAATAGCTACTTAAAAAATGTTTTTGTACCAACCCCGTAATCCTATGATGAAAAAATGTCATCTTGCTAACTAAAGCTTTGTTTTTCTGATGAATTTTACAGCACACCATTATGTACATGCATGGTCGAAACAGCCTTATTCTGAGAAATTGGTCATAGCGGTAGCGCACTGATATACAATTATACAATATATAGCTCATAACACCCCACTCTTCCCTTCTATCTTTTCTTAGATACATCCATTCCCAGCATATATATATATATAGTACTCATTGTAAACAATTTTTGATTTTCCTTAACCAAACTAGCCTACAATTATACTCGTAGTATATAAGTATCTAACGACCTGGGAATTGAAAAAACCATTGATAATACAAGTGATCTCATGAACATTAGATAATACTCCTATAATCAATCATTCAGTAGTGTAGTACGAGTATTATTTATAAAGATCATATTTGAGCTGCAACACAAAGAATCACCATATTATTTACTCATTTAATGTATATATTCATTCAAATATCACAAACTCCTAAGTTCAAATCAAATTTGAAGTTGAAAATTAACATTGTTAGGCGAGTAGTGAATAAATAAATAAGACGGAAAATAGGGATAATCTTATCTGAGAGGAAAGGTTGTGACGTGACTTGAGGTCACTGTCCTAAAGTCGATTATGCCCCGTCTACTACACACGGACTCTTTGACATTCGACCCCCAGGATTGCACAACCGCTACGATCTTTGTGTAGGCAAGACCGTAGATGAGTTACTACCAAAATCGTTGCCAAAATTTCACTCAAACTATAAATTATATTACTAACATTTTGAGAGAATATTTTTTGATAGAAATTGAAGTAGAAGATGGATTTTTTGGATGATGGAAAGTGATGGGATTTGATGACTATTTATAGCCTAAACTACTTGGCCATCAAGCATAATACATCACCATGGATGTCATGGTGTGACATAGGAGGAAGATGTCATGGAGATGATGTCACTACTTGGCCTCCAAGCATCCAAGCTCCTTGCATCACCATTACACAAGCTATATGTCATCACAACAATTTAAACAACAAATAGATTCTTTTGAAACATAATTCCAACAATCCCCCACATGGTTCAAAAGAAGACGCAAAAGGAGAGAAAATTGGCAACGGAGATTTAGCGTTAAGATGCTGGTGTCTTGTGGACTTTAACCAGCACCCAGTGACATACAACGATCTTGAACCGCCATCCCAGGTGGAACTAATCCTTGAACCTTCTAATGGAGTTGGCTCTAAGACTGTTGCGCACTTACTTAATCTCAAATTAAGGTAGAAACTCGCGACACCCATGAACTCATCCCATGGATTTTTTCGGTATAAAAATCTTTTACTTGGACTAGCCAAGTGCCCACACAATACATCCTGGTATTTCATGAATGCCTCTAGAGATCCAAGCCTGAAGATCTCTTGGGAGTAGGGCAAGAACCCCCCACATTCACATAGGTGAGTTTATCAAGTTTGTCTCTCACAGACCATCCACACAAGGGACTATAAACTCATTAAGAGTAAAAACTCATCCTTTTTCACATCGGTGAGCTCATCAAGTCTGCCTCTCACAGACCATCCATACAAAGGACTATGAACTCATTAAGAGCTAAAGCTCATCCTTTAAACAATCGGTGAATCCATCAAGTCTGCCTCATACAGACCACCCATACGAGGGCTATGAACTCATTAAGAGCGAAAGCTCATCCTAAAACAATGTCAGTAAAGACACAAAAAATACTGCATCTCAAATGAATATATTATTAGGAATGGTCGCAGTATTACACAACAAGAGTTCCTTGTGACTTCGTTTGACCTGTTGAACTTAAGCTAGTTAAGACGGGTATCCATCACAAGTTACTCTATTACAGGCTTTAAACCCATTCCCAGTGCTGACTCCAGCACTATTTTTCTGCCAAGGCCTTTTGTGAGAGGATCCGCAATGTTCCTCTCAGATTTTACATACTCGAGTGATATCACATTATCTCTGATCATATTTCTCACAATTCCATGCCTTAAGCGAATATGTCTCTTTTTACCATTATACGCTTGATTGTTAGCTACCCCGATTGCAGCTTGAGAATCACAGTGCATGAAAATCGAAGGAGTCGGCTTTCCCCACAAAGGAATATCTGCTAGAAGGCCCCGTAGCCATTCAGCTTCTTCTCCTGCCAAAGCTAAAGCAATGAACTCAGATTCCATTGTCGATTTCGCAAGACAGGTTTGTTTAGCCGACTTCCACGATACAGCAGCACTAGCCAGAGTAAACACATAGCCACTAGTAGAGTGTTTCTCGTCATTCCCAGATACCCAGTTGCCATCACAATATCCTTCCAACACACACGGTGTTCTCTGATAATGTAATCCCCAATCTATGGTGCCCTTCAAGTATCTCAGTAATCTTATCAAGGCATTCCAATGATCTCTGCCAGGGTTATGTGTATACCTGCTAAGTCTACTAACAGTATAAGCTATGTCGGGTCTAGTGCAGTTCATCAAAAACATGACACTTCCGATCACTTTCGCGTACTCCTCTTGAGACACGCTGTCACCGGTATTCTTGGTTAGATGTATACTGGAATCATAGGGAGTGTGCAACGGCTTGTTATCAAATTGATTGAATTTCTTCAGAATTTTCTCAACGTAATGAGATTGACTCAAGCACAACCCAGATTCAGTCCTTCTGATCTTTAAACCAAGAATTATATCGGCTTCACCCATATCTTTCATATCAAAGCATGAACTCAAGAATTTCTTCGTCTCATTTACAACCCTCATGTTTGTACCGAAGATAAGCATGTCATCCACATAAAGACATATTATCACACAACCATTTTCATCATCTTTGGCATACACACATGAATCAGAATCATTTACCACGAAGCCATTTGATGTAATGGTTTTATCGAACTTGTCATACCATTGCTTTGGGGCTTGCTTCAAGCCATATAATGATCTGGCCAATTTGCACACCTTATGTTCTTGACCGGGGGTCACACATCCCTCCGGTTGTTTCATGTAAATTTCCTCGTGCAAATCGCCATTTAAAAACGCAATCTTAACATCCATCTGATGTATGACAAGATTGTGAACAGATGCAAGTGCTACCAAGGCTCTAATTGTGGTTACCTTAGTCACGGGTGAATATGTATCGAAGAAATCCAACCCCTTTGTTTGACGATTTCCACAAACCACTAATCTTGCCTTGTACTTATCAATTGACCCATCAGTTTTGAGTTTCCGCTTGAAAACCCACTTATTACTCAAAGCTTTGCAACCCCTGGGAAGCTCTGTCAATACCCAGGTGTGGTTATTCATTATTGAATCAATTTCACTGTTTATGGCCTCAAGCCAAAACGTAGAGTCCACGGACTGCATAGCCTCTTTGTATGTTCTCGGGTCTTCTTCAAGTATGAAGACACTCACCTCATGTTCACTCAAACACTTATTCTCAATCAACATGACAAAATCTGGACCAAAATTCCTTTGGGTCCTGCCACGTTTACCTCTCCTAGGTTCTACTACTTTCTCTGTAGCAGCAGAAGACTGAGTTGAACCACTAGGTGTAACAGACACACTAGTGCTCGTACTATTTTTCATGGGAAAAATGTGCTCAAAGAATTCAACATCTCTTGACTCTCTAATGGGTCCAAAACCCGATGAATCCTTGAGAATCAGACGATATGCAGCACTATTAGCGGCATTACCAATGAAGATTGCGTCTATGGTTTTAGGCCCAATTTTGTTCCTTTGAAATTCCGGAAGACCAATCTTACCTAAACACCCCCACACTTTCAGATAATTAAGGTTAGGTGAATAACCTTTCCATAACTCATAGGGTGTTTTACCAGTTTTCTTATGTGGAACTCGGTTGAGAATATGACACGCATACAACATTGCTTCACCCCACATGTTGACAGGCATACCGGAACTAATTAACATTGCATTCATCATATTTTTTAGTGACCGGTTTTTCCTTTCAGCTATCCCATTTTGTTGTGGAGCATAAGGTGCTGTGTATTCGTGAATAATTCCACAAGACTCGCAAAATCTCTTTAGCGGATTCCCATCATATTCTCCACCTCTATCTGATCTAACTCTCTTAATTTTTAGATCTAATTGATTTTCTACCTCGGATTTGTAGATCATGAATTTTTCCTCAGCCTCATCTTTTGTACTCAATAAATAGACCTTGGTGTATCTTGAGAAATCATCTACAAACGTAACGTAGTAGTGCTTCCCACCTCTACTCATTGAGTTTCTATAATCTCCTAGGTCAGAGTGAACCAGTTCTAGGAGACTACTAGATCGTTCTACGCATTTATTAAACGACGTTTTTGCGTGTTTAGCCTCAACACATACTTCACATTTATCAAAACTTGTGCTACTGAATTGAGGTATGAGGTTCTGTTTTTTGAGTCGTTTGATTGAGTCGACATTCACATGTCCTAATCTAGAATGCCATAGAGAAACTGACTCAGCAATATAAACAGAAGCAGGAATATTCTTATTAATTGTCTCAACATCGAGGACAAATAAACCACCATTACAGAATCCCTTCCCAACGAAATTACCATTCCTAGTGAGTACAAGTTTGTCGGATTCAAAAGTTAATTTAACCCCAGCCTTGTTCATAAGTGACCCAGAAATTAAATTCCTCCTAATTTCGGGTACATGCAGCACATTGTTGAGTTCAAGGGTTTTTCCTGAAGTTAGTTTGAGTACTACTTTGCCCTTTCCATGAACCCTAACGGAGCTAGAGTTGCCCATAAATACACACTCATTCCCAGGAACCTCAGAGTATTCCTTGAACATGTTCTTGTCGAAGCAGATGTGCCTTGTAGCACCCGTATCCAATACCCATTCAGACAGGTTGCTAACTAAGTTGACTTCAGATACTACAGCAGCTATGATTTCTTCTAAATCAGACTCAGCTAGGTGTGCTTGTGGCCTATTTTGTCGGCGTTTATTGTTAAACCCTTCTGGACAGAATTTTGACACATGACCCACTTTCCCACATGTGAAGCAATTTCCCTTAAATTCCCTTTTATTATTATTTCCACTTTCCTTGAACTGTTCAGTTTGTTTAGGCCCATAATATTTGTTAGGACCTTTGTGGGAATTTTTCTGCCCCTTATGATTATTTTTCTTAGACACGACCAAATTAGCAGTAGAGGAAGAGTGTTCAACTCGTTTTTCCTTGGTCTGAATCCTATTCTGCTCCTCGACTTTTATATGAGACACAAGTTCGAGGAGGGAAAAATCTTTTTGTTTGTGTTTCATATTGTGGACAAAATTTTGCCAAGACGGAGGAAGTTTGTCAAGCAAACAGTTGGCTTGAAATATTTCACAGATTTTCATTCCCTCGGAAGCGATTTCAGAACACAGATTTTCATATTCATGAACCTGGTCTAAGACGGGTTTGTCATCAGACATTTTGAAAGCTAGCCATCAGCTACAAGCATATTTCTTAGACCCATAATCATCACTCCCATATTTTAATTTCAGAGCCTCCCAAATTTCCTTAGCTGACTTAAACTTGCTATATATCATAAATAAGGCGGGAGTCATATAATGAAGGAGCATTCCTCGACAAGTTTTATTATCCGTCTCAAAATCCCTCCTGATATTTTCAGGGGTTAGAATATTAAACAGAGTATAATCTACCCGTATTTGACCCAGAAAAAAGTCCATTTTGTCGGACCACATTTTATAGTTTTTTCCGTCAAATGGGTCAAGTTTTGACATATCAGGAATTATGGGATTAGTCAACATGGTAGATGTTAACGGAATAGCATCATACATTTCACTACTAGCCATAATAAAAATACAAGAGCAATAATCGACTTTAGATTGTTAGGCGAGTAGTGAATAAATAAATAAGACGGAAAATAGGGATAATCTTATCTGAGAGGAAAGGTTGTGACGTGACTTGAGGTCACTGTCCTAAAGTCGATTATGCCCCGTCTACTACACACGGACTCTTTGACATTCGACCCCCAGGATTGCACAACCGCTACGATCTTTGTGTAGGCAAGACCGTAGATGAGTTACTACCAAAATCGTTGCCAAAATTTCACTCAAACTATAAATTATATTACTAACATTTTGAGAGAATATTTTTTGATAGAAATTGAAGTAGAAGATGGATTTTTTGGATGATGGAAAGTGATGGGATTTGATGACTATTTATAGCCTAAACTACTTGGCCATCAAGCATAATACATCACCATGGATGTCATGGTGTGACATAGGAGGAAGATGTCATGGAGATGATGTCACTACTTGGCCTCCAAGCATCCAAGCTCCTTGCATCACCATTACACAAGCTATATGTCATCACAACAATTTAAACAACAAATAGATTCTTTTGAAACATAATTCCAACAAACATAACATCTCATAATCATAAATCATCAACTACTAATTGACTGTTACTATATATGGACATCTAATTCAAAACTACTGTATATACCAACAATAAAACCAAGAGCAGAAGAACAACAAGAAGAAAGAAGAAGAATGAAGAATTTAAAATACAGGGGACGGGAGATGGAGATCGAAATCAAACCTGGAAGCTGACTGTGTTTGTACCTACCATGGTTGTTGGATGGTGTTTCTGAGTTGTTATACCAAGTATTTTGTTTTTTTTTTGCCTCAAGAGGGTATGATAACTCTAATCACGGCTTTATGCATTTATAGTATAATAACTAGGTGATACACTTTATACCTCGATGGCGCCAAATTCAAATGATTCTGATAGTGGAGGAGGAACGGTTTCTAGAAGGGCTGCCAGTAATAGAATGATTCCCTAATATGGTTAGCTGTACTTGGAAGGACAGCTGGTACAATACTAGTACACCGAACGCGAGAATCTCAGTTTGTTAGATTGCTGACGTAATAATCAAGTCATTTCCATTTATTATCTAATCATTAGTAAACTATGATAATACTCTATATAATGAGCACTCCATTGTAAGAGAGGTATCAAATGAAATATAATCAATCTTCCGTCACTCTTCTGCTATTTTTTCCATTTATTGTTCTTAGCCAATCTCAGGTGATTCTTCCATTCACCGCAGATTTGCTTAGTCGCTGCTTATCAATCTTCGAGATTGAACGGCCGCATCAATTGGTATCAGAGCTTGAGCATTCTTGGCCTGTGTGATTTCTTAGATCTTCAAAATTAGAGAAAACAATCCAAAAAAATCCAAAAACATTCCTTCGTTTGTTCATCTTTATCTTCAGAAAAACGCAAATAAATTTACTAAACCCCGCAGTATTCGAACCAAAATGACTCAGGATGGGGGGCCTTCAGAGGTACAGCTTCTTCAGGAACAATTGGCGATCATGGCGGAAAAGTTATCACTACTAACGATCCAAATGGCAGAAAATATGGGTAACGATTCTCGTAACTCAAAAACTTTTTTTAGAGCACCAAAAATTAAGTTTCCTATTTTCAATGGGGACGATGTGGATGGATGGTTGTTCAAATGTGAGCAATATTTTACTGTTGATGATCTTGATGATGTAGCAAAAATCACCCATGTGTCGATGCATCTTGAGTCGAAAGCTTTAGCATGGCATCAGGGGTTTGTTAAGGCTAGAATATCTATTGTTCCTTTGGGTTGGGAGGAGTATAAACTGGCAGTGAGGGCTAGGTTTGGAGATATGTATGAGGATCCCATGTCGGAGCTTCTGATGCTCAAACAAACAGGTTCGGTACAACTTTACCATGACCAATTTGATATACTTATTAGCAAGCTTACCCTGCAACCTAGTCATGCTCTTAGCTGTTTCCTTACTGGCTTAAAGGAGAATATCTCTGTCGTTGTGAGGATGATGAAGCCTAAAAGTATTCAAGAAGCTTACAGCCTTGCTAAATTACAAGAGTCCGCACTTAAATTAAACAACCCTTCTAACCATCATCGTACCACTACCCCTTATTCCTCATCCACAAAATTCAACCCACCAAAAAATACCACCCCCTACAACACCCCCTTCAAATCAACTTCAAGTTCTATTCCACAATTATCTCGTGGATCATTCACACCTTCTTCAAGGTTCAGACCCTTAAGCCAAACAGAGATTGAGGAGAAAAAATCTAAGGGAATATGCTTTAGGTGTGACGAGAAATATACCCCACAACATGTGTGTAAAGGAAAGAAACAACTGTATTTGTTGGAAGAGGAGGAAGAAGAGATTACCGAGGGACAATTGCAGGAAGAAGAAGAAAATCATTCTGGGGAGATTGCCCAGATTTCTGCGTATGCTTTAGCTGGCCAGCAGCATTGTCAAACTATGCGCATTCCTGGCCAGATAGGGAAGAAGGTCCTAAGCATCTTAGTTGACAGTGGTAGCTCCCACAATTTCATTAATGCTAATGTTGCTAAAGGGCTTGGGCTCCCTCTTAACCCTGTGAACACCTTTAATATCTCTGTGGCGAATGGTGGAAAACTCTTGTGTTCACACAAGATACCTCAACTGATGTGGAGGATCAGAGATGCTCAATTCACTGCCGACTTCTTTGCTATTCCGTTAGGCGGCTGTGATGCAGTCTTAGGGGTGCAATGGTTGGAAACACTAGGCCCTATTACGTGGGATTTCAAGCAACTTACTATGGAATTCCGCTACGAGGGAAGAAAGTTAATGCTTAAAGGGTCAACTAAGGCGAGAATTAAGGAACCGTCCTTAAAATACATGGGAAAGGCAGTGGAAGGTAGTGCTCAGTTGGTAATTATGCAGCAACAAGAGGCTGACCAAGTGGAGTTCTTTTCCTTACAACTGAGTGAACATTCTAGTTTCAACCCTGCTCTAAAAGATGTGTTAAACCAATTTGAGGATGTATTTGAAGCACCTCAGGGACTTCCACCTTTTAGGTCTGGTCATAACCACAAAATTCTCTTAAAAGACGGTTCCGAGCCGATAAAAATTAGGCCCTACAGGTACCCCATGGTACAAAAGGACATTATCGAAGCTATGACTCAAGAGTTGCTGAGCAATGGAGTGATAAGACACAGTACTAGCCCCTATGCTTCACCAGTAGTTTTGGTAAAAAAGAAGGACGGAACATGGAGACTTTGTGTGGATTATAGAGAGCTCAACAAACAGACCATAAAAGATAAATTCCCTATTCCCCTCATAGAAGAATTGTTAGATGAGTTGAATGGGTCAGAATGTTTCTCTAAGATTGATCTTAGAGCGGGGTTTCATCAACTCCGAATGGAACCAGAGGACGTTTGTAAAACGGCCTTCAGGACCCATCACGGTCATTTCGAGTACTTAGTAATGCCATTCGGCCTTACAAACGCTCCATCCACCTTTCAAAGTTTGATGAACAAGGTGTTCCAGCCGTATTTGAGGAAATTTGTCTTGGTATTCTTTGACGACATACTCATATATAGCCCCAACTTGGCGGTTCATCTGAATTATGTTCACAAGGTACTGCAGCTAATGAGGGAATATAAGTTGTTCGCTAAACCCAGCAAATGTTGTTTCGGTGCTAGCAAATTGGAATATTTAGGTCACATAATTTCTCAAGAAGGTGTTGCTACTGACCCCTCCAAAATTGTGGCTGTCAAGGAGTGGCCTGTTCCTAATTCAATCAAACAATTAAGAGGGTTCCTCGGGCTGACTGGGTATTATCGGAGGTTCATCAAGGGTTATGGAGTCATTAGCCGACCTCTCACAAATCTACTTAAAAAGAATGCATTTCACTGGAATGCTACTGCAGAGGAGGCCTTCATTAGGCTCAAAGAAGCACTAACCTCAGCTCCAGTGTTGGCCTTACCTAATTTTAAGGAACCATTCGTAGTAGAAACCGACGCATCGGGGGAAGGATTGGGGGCTGTATTAATGCAGAACCATCACCCCATAGCATACCTCAGTAAAGCACTATCTCCCAAGCACCGAGCACTTTCTGTCTACGAAAAAGAACTCCTGGCGATCATTCTGGCAGTAACTAAGTGGGGGCAATACTTAGCTCATAAACACTTCATCATCAGAACCGATCACCAAAGTCTGAAATACTTGTTGGAACAACGGATATCAAACCCTTCCCAACAAAAGTGGCTAGCCAAGCTGTTAGGATATGATTACGAGATTACCTACAAAAAAGGGAAAAGAAAATATAGCTGCGGACGCTCTTTCTCGGGTGCACAGCTCAGAACTCTCACAACTTTATATCAGTAGTCTTAGCACTGATCTTTATACCTCTATCCAGGCAGCGTGGGAGCACGACCCTCAGTTGGTTGAATTAATTGTCAAATTAAAGAATGACCCAACATTCCAATCTTCTTATATTTGGACTGGAAACCAACTCAAGAGGAAGGGCAGACTTGTAGTGGGAGCATATGATGGCCTACGACAGAAACTTCTTTCTATAATGCACGATGCCCTCCAGGGAGGTTACTCGGGTGTAGAAAACACCTACCAACGACTTAAACAGAAATTTTATTGGAGTGGCATGAAGAAGGATGTGCAAGAGTACATAAAAAAATGCGACATATGCCAACAATGCAAATATGATCCGTCCGCATATCCGGGAAGGTTACAGCCCTTGCCCATCCCTAATGCAGTGTGGACCGACATAAGTATGGATTTCATAGATGGGTTACCTAAATCCATGGGAAAGGACTCAATAATGGTTGTGGTGGACAGGCTAAGTAAGACGGAACATTTCATTCCCTTACTTCACCCATACTCTGCCTCTAATGTAGCTCAAGCATACTTCGATTTTGTTTATAAACTACATGGGATGCCACAATGCATAGTCTCGGATAGGGACCCCATTTTTCTTAGCAACTTCTGGCAAGAGTTGTTCTCCGTGCACGGAGTGGCACTGACTACTTCCTCCTCCTACCATCCCCAGAGCGACGGTCAAACGGAGGTGCTTAATAGATGCCTTGAGACCTACCTTCGGTGTTTCTGTCACGATGCTCCCACGGATTGGTGCAAATGGCTTCCTGCAGCGGAGTATTGGTATAATACTTCCTTCCACTCCTCTCTAAAGATGACTCCATTTGAGGCCCTTTATGGATACCCACCACCACTACATTTACCCTACTTACCAGGTGACAGTAAAGTGGACTCAGTAGACAGGATGATGCTAGATCGTGAAGAGGCATTAGCCAGCATTAAACACAGCAACCTGCTTCAAGCTCAAAATAGAATGAAGCAAAAGGCCGATAAGGGAAGAAGTGAAAGAAGTTTCGAAGTGGGAGAGTTTGTGTATCTTAAACTGCAAGCATACAGGCAACGGACGGTAGAGTCCCGAGGAAATCAGAAGCTGGCGAAGAAGTATTATGGGCCGTACCAAATTATAGAGAAATACGGGACTGTTGCCTACAAATTGGCCCTACCTCCTGGATCCCAAATTCATCATACATTCCATGTGTCTCTCCTAAAAGCATACTATGGAGACAACCCTCCTGTCACCTCAACTTGGGAAGACAATGAGTTACATGAGAAAATACCTATTCTTGCTAGAAAGTCAGTCAAGAGGGGTCGGATCAAGGTCACTAAGGTCCTTGTCAAGTAGGAGCAATACAGCTTTGGAAGATGCAACATGGGAGTTTTTATTTGATTTGCAGAAGAAGTATCCAAAGTTTGATCCTTGGGGTCAAGGATCTTTCAAGAGGGAAGTATTGATACACTTTATACCTCGATGGCGCCAAATTCAAATGATTCTGATAGTGGAGGAGGAACGGTTTCTAGAAGGGCTGCCAGTAATAGAATGATTCCCTAATATGGTTAGCTGTACTTGGAAGGACAGCTGGTACAATACTAGTACACCGAACGCGAGAATCTCAGTTTGTTAGATTGCTGACGTAATAATCAAGTCATTTCCATTTATTATCTAATCATTAGTAAACTATGATAATACTCTATATAATGAGCACTCCACTGTAAGAGAGGTATCAAATGAAATATAATCAATCTTCCGTCACTCTTCTGCTATTTTTTCCATTTATTGTTCTTAGCCAATCTCAGGTGATTCTTCCATTCACCGCAGATTTGCTTAGTCGCTGCTTATCAATCTTCGAGATTGAACGGCCGCATCACTAGGTCTCTTTTTATTTCAGTAATCTCGATTTTTTTATTTTATTTTTTTTCCTTTTTTTCTTTAGGAAACGGTATTTCTTAAATATGATTTTTTTCGTTTAGTAAATGGGATTTTTTTCCTCTTTCATATTACACAAATTGATCATAACTCATGAGAGTCGATTTACACGGCTGATCCATTTTAGGGTTCAAATAGTCATGGTCGATCATTTTTCAAGTTTTAGTGACCGAACTTAGTTAATATTTCGGCTACCCATTAATCAATCAATATCAATATCAATCAATCAATATATATATACCTACATATATTTTAGGTTTTTTTCGAGCGATCTCATTGATCCGTTTCATCAAACCTCAAATTGGGAAAGTACGATAAATGATAAAAAAAAATCAATTAGAGAATCTTTTAATTATTATAATATATATTTAATTTATTATATTAATATGATATTTTACAATTCTGAGATAATTCAAAATTTAAAATAGTTCCTAATACACTAGAGAGTAAATTCTCATATATATCGTGCAAAATCGAGCAAAATATTTGGAAAGGGGGAAATTAGAGCAAAATAAAGAGCAAGAAATTAAAAAATTTCAGAAATTAGAGCAAAATAAAGAGCAAGAAATTTAAAATTTGAAAAGGGGGAAATTAGAGCAAAATAAAGAGCAAGAAATTAAAAAATTTCAGAAATTAGAGCAAAATAAAGAGCAAGAAATTTGAAAGGGGGAATTAGAGCAAAATAAAGAGCAAGAAATTTTTTAAAAAAAAATAGTCCCGGCGGGGCTCGAACCCGCGACCTTCGGCTCATAAGACCAACGCTCTAACCAACTGAGCTACGGGGCTTCAATGCTGTTATGAAAGAACGCTTCGTATATATAAGCAGTACACTTTATAATCATATAAACTTGAAACCGGGTGTCGGAAGTCAGAAACAAAGAGGAGTGAAAGCAAGAGAAGTGTGTTAAAAATGACGGTTGGAATGATCAACCCGCACCCGGTGATCCACGCAAAGAAGGAACGCCGCGTCTCACCCACCGTATACCCCGACCACCCTCCCGCCTCCGCCGTCGATCCTCTCGACGTCTATGATATCCTTACCTCTACTTTTTTACTCCACTATATATTTGCTGCAATATTTTTACTTACTACTTTGACTGTTAATTATTTTTCAAAATGTTGAGGGAGGTTAAGTTTGGAATCCTTGACTTTTGTTGGGTAACAAATTATGTGAGGGATATCAGAGATCCGGAGCACCCTTACTCTTTGGAGCAGCTCAATGTTCTTTCTCCTGATTCCATTCTAGTTGATGACATTCTTCGCCGCATTCTGTTTGTTCTCTCCCTCCCTCCCTCCCTCTCGTCTCTGCCATTTTTTACTTTCTGATTCCTCAATTTCATAAGTATCTCTGTTTCAGTAGTCATGGGAGTAAGGAGGTGAAAGAAAGGGACCTCCGTCTCATTCATTTGTTTATTTACGAGTATTTTAATAATCAAATTTATAGGACGGGGGGGGGGGGGGGGTAATAGCCCTCTCCTCATATAGATGGCAATGGGAACAGCATTTTCTCTTGCTCTACTGAAATTGCGTTTTTTTTTTAATGCTCCAAATCCCTAAATGGTTTGGTGCTGCAAGTTACAACAATTCAGTATGTATAGAAGGTCGATTCGTTTCGTTTACTGCAATCTCTAATCGTATTGAGCATTATGGTGTGCCGGTTGAACAGGATAACGTTTACACCGACAATACAACACTGCACTATGGCAACAATTATTGGTCTATGCCTAAGAGTTAGACTAACTCATTGTTTTCCACCACATTACAAGGTTAGTTATAATTCTCCTGTCTCCTTGTATCGTAGATTCGCAGTTAGAACATAGAATTTTAGATTCCCCCTCCACCCTCGTTTGCTTTGCCTTGATCATTTGGTTGCTAGTTTGCATTCATCTCTTCCGAAAGCGCCCATCACTGAAAGTCTGAAATTGCCCGTTTGTACGTCAAAATTGCTTGTGTTTAAGAATGGATAGTATCGATGCTTATATCTGAATCCTCGAGGAATATGTTGACACCATTTTCATCTGAACCAATGTCAACTAATTTCATTGCAGTCACCCCTTGTTTTTTTGTTGTAATGTCCTTCAATGCACTTCTCGATGCAACTTTCATCTTGGGTTGTTCGGAAACAACCTCTCTGTGTTCTTCACACAAGGACAAGGGTGCATTCATCCGAACCCCGATCTTGCAATTTGGGGGGAAGTACTTGAGAGTTGAGACACTGGGGTAGTGTTGTTGATTAGTTATTCCCTTTTGGTATTATAAATAAGTTTCCTTCATTTACAAGAGTCGGATGCGTACTGCTGACCACTTGTTTTAGAGATGAGAGCTCCTTACTACTAACATCAACTAATTTTGGCAGTATCGTGTGAATGGGTGATTTTGTGCAATTTGATTTTTGGGTGGAATTGGTCGATAGTTTACTATGCCTTTTTGTATGTAATGCTATCAATGTCAACGTGATATTTAACAGGTAGACATCAAAGTATCACCGGGCTCTCATGCAGATGAAGCATCAGGTAAATAAAACTTGCAGGTTTCTTCCGGACTTCCTATGGCAATACAATTCACCACCTTTTCTACTTTCATCTAGTGATTCTACATTTCATCAATTGGACAAAAAAATCTGTCATATGCTCTCTACAAGTCCAAGTCCATTTTGCTTCCAAGATTGAATTCTCACGTATGTGCACGTCTTATTTATAGTGAACAAGCAATTGAATGACAAAGAAAGAGTTGCAGCAGCATTGGAGAATCCCAGCCTTCGCCAACTCGTAGACGAGTGTCTCTCAAACGAACCCTCATCTTAGACGTAGCTATATGCTGTATCCTTTGTCCAGCGTACAGTCAGATTGTATGTAACTTACTGTATCAAGTTATGAAACATCAGGCATTTAACATTAGATCAAAATTAACCAATATCTATCTGTTCGTCATTTGATGTATTTAAGCAAATTGCAACACTAAATTTTCTGCCCTTTCATATGTTGTAAAATAATTTTAGAATCTCTTTGATATTTTTTTTTTTTTTTTTATTAGTAGCAGCTTCTTTCTTCTGGGTTCTGACAATAACCTCTAACCATTGTTTGGGGAGAAGGATTTTTTTTTTTTTTTGAAAACTCCTCGAGAGGAGACAAATTAATAATACCAGCATCAGAATCGACCAAATTTTTGTAACGATTTTGGGGAAAGGGATTTTCAGGAAAAAGAAAGACATTGGTTAATTTTTTGCACTTTTTTTGAATCATAAATGAGTTGTGTGTTTCTAAAATATAACCTAGCGGTGAAATAAAACATGAAATCGTAAGCTCTCAGGAGGAGGCGCCGTGGAAGATGTGTTAAATTTGGAGGAAAATTAAGATATCATCGACACAAGTATATTACAGAGGGTTTTGGGACGACACTGTACCCATGTTATTGAATTACGAAATGCATCCTCATTCTGAGCTGCCTCAAATGTAGTACATATGAGCAGCAAAGTAATAGGAATATTGTAAGTTCCGAACTTTACATGAAAAAGTGTTACATGCGCTTAATTATTGAAAGGGTCGAAGTTTTCCGCCATTTCAGAGCTAAAATTACAATGTTGTGTTGATTCTGCTTACAGGGACTTGCAATGGGTTGGAGCTCCATCAGCCACTTGAGTGGTTGTCTGTAGTTTCACCATTTGAATCATCTAGATGGTTGTCACCGAGTCCCCAGAACTTGGAGGTTTTCATATCGTCTTCAGCCATTAACCTTGAGTATTCTTCATGGTCATATTCCAATGTCGCGTTCCCACCAAACTCCTTTGGAAGGTTCTCCATGTCGAAAAAGGTCTCCATCAGCTCAACACTGTCTTTGTTGTCTGGGTAAACAAACTTTATTTTCTCACATGTCTTCTCATCCAGAAAATACTTAACCACCTATCAAAACATGTGACTTCAATCATCAGTCACATATGAAACCGAACCTCCTCCATACAAGATAGATCAAAGGCAAATTTTCATTAAGTTACTGGTATTCGAGTTGATACAGGACTCAATGCAAAATGCAAATAAATTCAGATGGAGGAAAGACGATGTAATTAAGATATATGAAGTACATACATTCCAGAAGGCTTGAAAGATGCGTGGTGGATTGTAGAGAAATTCAATGGCGAGTCTCTCAGGGTAGTGACTCTGCAAGATATTAGCAATATCTCGAGCAGTTCTGACAGAAACATTTTTGGTCATTGAAAAGCCAGTGAAGTCGACCAACCAGCACATCTCTTCTTGGCCCTCTCGCAGATTCAGGATCGCATTCTCTAACATATACACCAAATGCCTAATGTTACCTTCTGGTGATGTTGTGTTCTGAAGCCGGCCACAAGATATAAAGTAGTGAGGCACAGGATATACAAGCAAAATCATGATAGGAGGGGAATACGACGATCACCTGCTTCCCTGGTCTCATGATCAGGACTGTTCTTCCAAGACGATCATAGAAGTCTGCTCGAGAAATTTTCCCTGTCTCACCTTCATGTGCGACCTCATCCTAGAGTTCACAGATGTGGAAAATAAGAAGATGGTTGGAATAGACCATGCGTGCATGCTTCATTGATTCAGACAATAAGGCCTAAGCTAAGGTAGCTTACCCAACGAATTTCCCCAGGCTTGTAAGAAGCCCTCCACCGGAGAGTCTCTTCTAACATCTTTTTAGCATTGTCGACATTCCAATTTCTGGCTTTCAGATAGCGTCTCAAGCAACCTTCGTTACAGAACTTTTTGTCACGCCCGGACAGCGGTTCCAAAGCCACCTTGAGTTCATTCACCTTCTTGGACAATTGTACAAATTAAACACCCACAATCATTATTCACTGGTGCCTCCACAAACTCAATCAACCAACCCAACTAACATTACACATACAATCATTTTTCTCTTGGTTGCAGCATATAATTTTTGAGCGAGCACATATATATTCTGAAGTGAGACAGTCTTAGATCATAATACGTGCGCTAGCTGGAGTAATATATATATGTAGGGTTGTAGATCTTACCTTATTTAACGAAAGATCGTCTATATTAACCGGCTAGTGAAAAGCAGAAATCGAAGGATATAGCAGGTAGGTAGTGTGATATGATGTGATGAAGCAATTATTACCTTGGCGTCGTGCGACAAGTTATGATCTTCATCGTCATAGTCCCGAGAATTCCACCACTTGAACATTATTGTTGATCTACAACTGATTGAAGCAGCTAATTAAGCTAGCATATTAAAAAAGTCAAAGTAGAGCAAAAATGAGGAAATAATTATAAAAGGAAGGAGTTTAGATGAGACAGTAGCGTAGCGTACCAATTATAAGATCAGAAGCAGGGAGAAGATGGAAGATGTATGTCAGTATGTAGGTGGAGGAGATGGAGCTTGTATCAATGCTGTTGCCTGTTGCTAATTATTTAAAGCTAAAAGTCTTCCTTTCTTCGTCTTGTTCATGTTGTGGGGGGAACTGGGTCTGGAAGTAGTAGTAGTAGTAGTATATCTTTCTCTGATCAACGTGCTTAATTCTGCACATGCATCTAACATTCCATTCTAAACAAAACTAGTTAGTTAGGCTAATTATAAGCTTAGATGTGTTGGACTCTATGTATGATTCACTAGGTCAACGTCCTCTCATGATCCATCATCTTCTTCATTCTTAATACTTTCAGGGAGACTAATCTAAGCTAAGTCAAAAAGTAAGTCTCCTTTCATTGCCCACTATTTTGTGTGTGAGATAGGAGTATTAACTACACTAAAACCAAATTAACTACTTCCATCATTTCATTGGCCACTATTTTGTGTTTTAGAGGTCTTTCACCCAAACATGTTACTCAGTATATCAATATTATTGTGCATATGAAAATCAATTAAAACTGTTTATAGCTTCTCCCTTAGCTCGCCTCCTCCCTCATCCCTCAACCACCCTAAACTAAAAAATTTATAACTTCATTGATTAATGAATCAAGATACATAATTGAAATCGGATGGGTTTTTTTTGAGGGGAAAACTCAAGTAGATTATACTAAATTAATTTTTGCCAAGTCAAGAACGACTTGTGAAAAATTGGACCCGAATACAATATCGTCTCCAGTCGGGCAATAAAATGAGCTATAGAATTAGCCCATGCTTCACGTGCACACAGTACACTTGTTACAAGAAAAAGAACGTAACAAAAACAAAATTCGATTAAGGCAAAGACCAAGAAGACTCCTAAATCCTAATAGCAATATTCCGATTCACCGCATGAACAACCGTCTCCACTCTCCACCACCAGACTCTCGTCCTGCATTTGTTGCAACCCGAACAAAATGGGATGATGATTAAGTAAAGTGGGTTATGTGATGAGATGAGATGAGATGAATTGAGGCCTAAAAGCCCAAACAATCTCTCTATGATAAACTCCAGTGGGCCGTCCACGAAACATTAGGGACTACGTGGAAGTGGGAACCTTAAACCCTCCTCTAGTCTAGGGTTTTAAATCGCGGCACCCCACCCCACCCCACCCTCATCTACTCATCTCTCTCTCTGTCTCTGTCTTTAAAACCCTCCTCTCCCCTCTCTGTATCATCACTCAGATCTCCCCTCTCTGTATTAATTAATCAAATCCTGTCCGGTGAGGAAGAATTCCCATGAAAAAAGATAGGAAGTGCCGTATGACACTCCATAACCCAACACTTTGCATTCGATTGAGAAACCCTAATTTCGCCCTCGATCTTCACCTGCTACAAATTCTCCACCCACTCATCCCCCGTAGGATGAGTCGGAGAATATTGCAGCTTGAGTTGTTTCGACATCCCGATCCATTTGGGGATTCTTTCTCTTTCTTTTGCATTCTGTTGTTGTGGTTGATTTTAAACGGGTCTCTGAGGGGTTTTATATGTTAGGGTCCGATGCCACGTTGCCAGTAGCAAAAGCAATGATCCGGCAATGCTACGATTGGTACCAATATCTACATTTTTGCACCTTTGATAGGAATCCGTTGGTGTTTTTTTTATCTCCATGATTCAACGGAGCCGTTTGTGCAATTACATTTCATTTTCTTCTTATAAATTAGTTTTCCTAGATTTAGTGTATGATATTCGATAATGAGTCCAATGATGAAGATTAAATAAAAAAGAGTAGGTGGGTGGGTGGGTGGATGAAGATAGATAGATAAGAAAGGCTAGTTTCTCAAGAACATTCGCAGTAGCCGCCTAAGAGCTTTCCCCTGCGCAGGGTTGAGAGCTAATGCTGCTTCCTATCCTTCCTTCCTTCCTTCCTTGGATGTCTCACACTACTTGCTTATCTCTTCTTCATCTTTCTACTGTACTCTTTCCCTATATATATATATATATGCTTTGTTGTTGCCTGTGATGGTGATAAATATACTTTGAGTAGTAAAGTACTTTGAAAATCATCTTCATTCTGAGGCTTATGGGCTCCGTTTCTTTTCTACCTCCTCCGTTCCAACCATTTGCCATTTGTATACGTTTGTTTTATTCATGCACGTCGATACTCATTGGAACCGAGGGAGTTTTTTTTCAATCGATTGTTTTAATTAATTTAGTATGAAATAATTTCGGATTTTAAAGAGTTTTAATGAAAGTGCAGACGACGATCAAACTAGACAGGGACATCAGAAACTCGTAATTGAGTTAAATATGTTGATTTGTCTTAGATGGGAATCTCTCTGATGCACTCTACTCCTTCATCCCGATTTTCATTTTATTATTTGTTTTAAGTCGTCTAAGCGCAGATGATGTATTGATATTTGCATCTATTATCAGAACAAAAGAGATGTTGATTGCGTTTAAATTATTGTCACTACCTCTGATGCGTTCATTTTACGTTACTGTATGTATAAAGCATCTATCGTAATTGATTGTGTGATTGTATGTTTAATTTTACGTATAGAGTATAATTTGTGACATACTACGGATGTATGTATTTGAATTAAAGAAGCCTCAAAACGGAGACATGTAGTTGTGGATGTTCCTTTTGCGGATTCATTTACGGAGTTGCTCGTTCAAGATATCTTGTTGAGCTTGATTAGTGATCTTTCCTTCTAGACCGGACTTGTTACACGACGATTTAACCAATGCCTGTCATCTACTGAGGATAGCGCTAATCAATGCTGTTTCTATTCTTCCATGGATGTTTTTAGACTGATTTTAAGTTTATCATTCTATTTTTTCATTCTGTGTGATACGGGTTGTATATGTTACTCGTATCTAATGTACCAATATGTAGTATTTCATATCTTTAAACTCGTGTTACTATAGGAAAATGCTTGACTTATTGTGTGCACTAATTTTCTATTTTTCCGGGCCTCTCTTGTTTGAAACTGTGTTGTGCAGTATACATCCATTATACTCAAGCAGACATATCCACCTTTCTGTTTACAGGTTGTTTAGCCTTGTGGTGGTTGAAAACTTTGGGTTGGGGTTTGATTGTGGGGGGGTTTTTCGCAACTGATCTACTTGTACTTGGTTGTAGACGGAACTAAAAATAGCAGCAAAAAAAGTTTGGGAGAACGTAGGATCGAAAGCAATGTGTCTACAAAATTGCACAAGGCTGCGATTCTATTCTGCTACTCCTTTTGTTTCATTTGTTAATTTACAAAACGTCTAAAGAAGAAACTAAAAGTAATTGCTTGATCAACAACATTCTATGTAGTACGAGTAGTATAAAGGAGCATGTTAATGGTAGGTCAACTTTGTGTGTCTCCATTGGTAAGACTTACCGAAATCTTTGTGATTGTCACCTTAGCTTTCTGATTTGGATAAGTCGTGTCACCGTAATCAAAGGAAGCTTAAATTAAAACTAACGGGTAGCTAGCAATAGGTCCGGTTCCGTTGGGAGGCTTGATGAATGAATACGTTGGCTGATTAAGAAATCTAAGTAACGGGTAGCTAGCAATATTGATTTTGTTTAAGCTAATAAAAATTAGTATAAACCTAAAAATTGAAAATCAATTTACACAAACGTTGATGTAATTAATGCATATATCAATTTTTTTTTTCCTCTTTTGATGTCTTATATACAGCCTCAAGGACTGTATATATCAATTTCCTATATTAAGTTGACAGTAAACAGAATTGAGATAAGCGTGAATATGATATACAAATGACATGGTCCTCTCGGATCACTTCACTGATTACAATGAGTCTAATTTGTTTCACGCTTTTATTTTTAGATTGAGATTTACAATATACAAGCAATCAATTAAGGTCTTTAATCAATTACTTGTCGTTATAATGTTGCAAGAGCGATTTAATTCATAAAAGTCGATTATATAATTATTGTCGTTATAATGTTGCAAGAGTTATTTAGTTCATAAAAGTCGTTTATATAATTATTGTATAAGTACAAGATTCAATTCATAAATCACCTATAAAAGCTACTCATGTTTACAGTAACAATGATTATATTAACAGTGATTATGATGGCAACGGTTGTGCAAATCTGTGGTTGTGCGTCTGCAGGTCGTCGATCGTTGACGCTGTGCAAATCGTTAGCCGGTCCTCGGTCATTCGTCGATTGTCCAGGACAAGATGGAGGAACTAGATATTAAATTTGTTAGGTTTTGCTTTTGAGAGCAAGGAGTGAAGAGGGATACAATATATGCATATGTTTTTGGAATTGGGGATTTTAGCTTTGCTTTTTTTTAATAGATTTTAGTTTTTTTTCTTTTTCTTTTAATAAAGTCTGGGTTATAACCTATTCAATCGATAACCGGTTTGTTGATTTATTTATAGAAGATATATGTAAAGGTTGAATCATTTTCGAATTATTGAAAGGTGTTACTATATTCGGGCGATGTTATAAAGGTGGTATTATCCCCATCAATTTTTCCAACAAACGATGTATATACGGAGGTTTGGTTAAATCGCTGGGTATGCTTTTTAGATAGTGGCGAAATGAAGTCCAATGATTTAAAACCTAAGTGAAAAGTGGTAACGATTTGTTAGGGCTCGTTTGGTTCACCATGGGAAGATGGAGTTACCGGGAACTTTAAATTCACGTGAATTTGTATTTCATGGGAATTAAAAAATATTGTTTGGTTGCCATGTAGGAAATGACTTCATGCGGGAAATTCTACCCGATGCTTGGTGAGTAACTTCCCCCATTGTGGAGGAAGTGGCAATTCCCGGAAGTGGGCAACCAAACAACTCCCTGAAAATGTACTTCATGGAAACTTGCACTTCCCAGTAATTGGATTAGTAACCAAACGACCCCTTAGTGGAGATGAATAGATGATGGTAACGTACGAACAAGGTCCGTTTTAATTAATTTCATTTATGAACATTCCGGTCTATCTATATAAATATATAAAAAGGCAAGTTAGTAGTTAGTTGTGTAGTTAATTGAATGACATGTGGCAAGTTGGGTAGTTAGTTGTGTAGTTAATTGAATGACATGTGACATTATTTCAATATAACTTGAGGTTTGGTGAATCAAGAGAAAGTAAGAGGTAAAAATAAACTTAGATGCAGATTTTTTATGTTGTAAGAGTAATTGCCAATTTCTATCCTTTCGTTTTCCCGTGCCCAAACTTTTCTATTTTACTACCCCTTAAGTCCCTAACTACTACTACTTCGTATATATACTTTCACTTTAATTATTAACTTTTTCTCTGCATAGTAAACAAATTAGCGCTATAAATTAATTTCAATCATGAGAAAACTAGCTAATTGAGAATTTTTAAGTGAATACTCCATATATTATATTGTCTTTCTCTCCATCATGTGTTTTACTTTTATATTATTTGTCAGAAATATTTTATTTAAATATAAATAAATAATAGAGATTGAGAGAATACAATATTTGTTCACCCAAAGAAAGTTAATAAGTAAATGTGGTTATGTTCTTCAATATTTTTCTTCCCTTTTTTTTTCCTTTTTTTGACAATTTAGATGCTTAAGCAAGAATAAACAGCATTTTGGCGTAACCGATCCAAGTTATACTAAGTACGTAGTATATAATTTGCTTCATTTGACCGTAAAATTTTATAATACATTTATGAACGAGTACTAAGAAAGAATACGACTTTGCAAATGATATTAGATCTCAATTGTGCTTGAGGAGTTAAGGATCTGTAAAACAAAATAGTCTCTTGTCATGTATGACACATAAGTACTAAGTAAGAATTTCTTTTTTGGGTTTATATCATCTAAAATTTGGGTTAAAATTAAATTCTTAGCAGCGTTTCTTCGTCATCAATAAGTTTTAATTTTTATGTATTAGATACATGTGAAGAAATGCTGCACTTAAGTATTAATTGAATTTTTTTTCTAGATAATTATCGCAGTGGAGAAATTCACAAATCGATGACTTCAATTTTTCTCTATTGGTTAAGTTGTTTTTGCGGATTAGTATAAAGTACTGAGGATCAACATAAAACATTTTTTGGTATTGTAACAAATTTCAATCACGATTGATAGTAATTTTGTTGTATCATTTACATATATGAGGTATTTCGCCTTATGACATGTATGAATATCAATTTAATACTTAATTCTAATTTTTTTCAACAACAAATCAGTAATATCAAACAAGATACTGTAGTTATAATAACGAGATAAAATTGAACAAGGTTCTAGACATCCCGTGAATTTCACGGGACACAAAACTAGTTCAATATTAAAAATCGTTTACGCTTTACTGTCGTTTAGTAATACAATGTCACATTTACGATCCTCTTATTTCTACTTTGGTCCACATACTTTATTACTAATTACTATATGTTAGATACTATTCTTTGTTACGAACGTATTTTACGCTCCATATAGTACCGTTGCAGATAAAAGTATTTAATAGACTTATTAAAAGTTTGTTAGGTTAATCGTGTAGTACTATACATTTCGTGTCTTTTGTATAGTTTTGATTTCAATCGTGTAGTTTAGTTGAAATAGTTTAAATGAAAATCACCTCAAAGATAAATAAAGAGATTGTCAATGTTTGAGTTTTTTTAAAGCTATTAGTAAATTACATTTTTTGCATTCGGCTCTTTGGCTTTATAACGTAGAATAGTTTAACGCATTTAGTCGTGTAACGTCAGTTCTCTACTTAGAACTACACATTTTTTTTGCGTAATTGCTCCATATCTCAATATCATCTTGATGTAATAATATAGTATACTAAGGAACTTAAAATTAATGAACTAAATTGCACTTCCAATGTTAAGACAATTTTCTTCTAACAAATAAGTTAATTTTGCTCAAACCCTTTAAATTAAGTCAAGTTAGAGAAATAACACCCTAGGCGATTTTCTAAAAAAACTCTAGGCGATTTTCTGGCTCTAACCTAGGCGTCTGTCCCTGATCCTGCCATGACTCGAAAGAAGGCTTCAAAGGTGCGCAAACCTATCGTCCCACGCAAGAAAGGGAAGCATGAGTACTTTGTTGACTCGGATGAGGAGGACAGTAGTTCGGAAGGTGATACGTTAGTTGAAAACACCCTCATGCAAACAATCCGTAAGATTCCAATTCTGAATATGGATGACTCGATTGTGAATGAATTGGATGATCCGATCCTTGGTTTAGAAGAAGGCGAAATCCGAGAGAATCATACTAAGGAACCTTGGATGATTCAAGGAAGTAAGAAAAACCAATATCTTGAGACTAATGAGGAGGACGTGTTACAAATAACCAGAGAGGAGGTGGAGGATGAGCTTTCGTATTGGAAGCAATCGGTGTATTGCTTCATCATGGGGGCAAATCCTCCGTGGGCTGTGATAGAGGGCTTTGTGAGGCGTATTTGGAAGAATTTCGACGTGGATAAAATTTCGTTCATGCAGGATGAGATTTTTATTGTACGGTTCAAGACGCTAGCAATGAAAGAAGCCGTGCTTAATTTGGGTCACTCCATGTTTGACAATAAGCCCTTAATAGTTAAGGACTGGAATCCAGCGGAGAAATTATCTCGGGATGGAGTACAAGCTGTGCCGGTGTGGATCCAACTCATTGATCTCCCATTGAAATTTTGGGGCAAAGCTCTCCCTCGTCTAGCAGGACTAGGAGGCCAGTTTATCAAATTAGATGGTGCTACGGCGGCTAAAATTCGGTTAGGATATGTAAGGGCCATGGTGGAGGTACCATTAGGTCAAAAATTGAAGGAGGTGATCAAATTCAAGGATGAAGAGGGACAGATGGTGGAGATTAAGATTAATTATGAATGGCAGCCTGTTTTGTGCTCCAAATGTAAGCTATATGGACATGAATGTCCACAATGTAAAAAAGAGGAAAAAAATCTTGAGGTGAAGCAGATTGGTAAGAGGACATTTGGGCACAAAGTGGCAGTTGCACTTAAGGTGAAGCCACCAATTGTGATTAGAGGTGGTCCTGTTGAAGCTCCTGTTGTGCAGCATGGTGGTATTCATGTTGTTTTGGTCAAGTCTAATCAGCAGGAAGGAAGAGGGTCTGATTTGGGAAACAAGGACATTTCTTATGCGCAAGTGGTAGCTGGTGGATCGTTAGAGAAGAGACTCAATGAGGGGATGCCAGAGGATTCGATCAGTGTTGGGAAAGACCGTTATATTGCCCAAGGTATTAATGATTAAGTCTCATATATTAGGATTTTGGAATGTACGGGGCATGAACAATATAAATAAGCAACGTACTATAGGAGATTTTTTAAGTAAGCAAGATGTAGCTGTTTTTGGGTTGTTAGAAACCAAAATAAAGAACTCGGGGGTTCATAATCTTAACTCGTGTATTTTAAATAATTGGACTATTAGCACAAATAATCATTGTTCGAATGGAGGACGAATTTGGATCCTGTGGAATCCGGGGAAAGTTGATGTCCAAATTTTGGATGTTACTTCTCAAACTATTCACGTGATGGTCAAAGCTAGCAATTGTGAGTTTCACTTTACGCTAGTTTATGCGTTCAACTCTATCGACGGTAGGGAAAATTTGTGGCAAAGTCTTAGGCAGTATGAGGCTGGCATACATGGAGCTTGGGTCGTAGGTGGTGACTTTAACACTGTATTGAATTCTGAAGAGCGGTTAGGGGGCAATTGCTCTGAGCTAGAAATGGCTCCGTTTAGGGAAGTGTCTTTCGGACTACAATTTAGAGGATAGCCCGGCTGCAGGTGCGTGGTATACTTGGAATAATAAACAGTGTCCGGAAGATAGAGTGTACAGTCGCTTAGATCGGTGTTTGGTTAACAAGGAATGGGTCGAGTTGTTTCCGGATGGGTTTGCGAACTTTCTCCCGGAAGGAACGTTCTACCATTGTCCTTGTATCATAAAGATGGCTAAACAGTTTGTTCAGAAAAGCAGGCCTTTTAAGTACCTGAATATGTGGGGGAGCTGTCCACAGTTCATGGTCACGCTAAAGGAGTCGTGGCAGGACATAGTTGTGGGAACGCGTATGTTCCAAGTAGTGACGAAACTGAAAAGATTGAATAAGGTTCTCAAAGGCCTTAATGCTGTGAGTGTAGGGGATATTGTGAACCGAACTGCTCAGGCTGAGTTGCGTCTGAAACAGATTCAGCTCCTTATACAAGCGGACCCGGATAATTTGGAATTACAAGAGCAGGATTGGCAATTGAATAAGGAGGTTTCGAGCTTACAGAGTGCTTGCAGGTCCTTTTTGCAGCAGAAGGCGAAGGTTACATGGATTAAAGAAGGGGACATGAATACCGCTTTCATTCATTCTGTGCTTCGGAAACGTTATGCCTTCAATAGAGTTTTGCTTATTAAGGATGCTCAGGGAGTAGAGAGATCAGATGGTCATGATATCCAGCAAGCTTTTCTAGAGTATTATACCTCGTTGTTAGGAAGTTCAGCTGCGACGGTTCCTGTTCAGAGGGATTTGGTGAGGAGCGGGAAAGTGTGTAATGATGGGCATTGGGACTTGTTGCTCTCACCTGTTACAGCTCAAGAGATAAGGGAGGTTTTGTTCAGCATCCCTAAGGACAAAGCTCCTGGACCTGATGAGTTTTCGAGTCAATTTTTCAAGGACTCGTGGGAGGTAGTGGGAGATGAGATTGTGGCAGCAGTTCAGGACTTCTTTATTTCTGGTAAGTTGCTCAAACAAATCAATGCTACTAACATTACTCTAGTTCCCAAAGTTAATAATCCTCAGAGTGTGTTACAGTTCAGGCCTATTGCTTGCTGTAATGTGATTTATAAGTGTATCTCCAAAATTCTGAGTAAAAGGCTTGGGATGGTTCTTCCTGAGATAATTAGCCCCCAACAGGGTGGTTTCATACAAGGTCGGAACATAATTGAGAATGTTCTTATTTGTCAAGACCTGGTGAAATTGTATAATAGGAAAGTTGTGTCGCCTCGGTGCTTATTAAAGATTGATTTGCAAAAGGCGTATGACAGCGTTGAGTGGGTTTTTTTAGATCAAATGATGGAGGCTCTTAATTTCCCGGTACAATTTAGAGGCTGGATTATGGAATGTGTCACTACTGTCAGCTTTACTCTGAGTCTAAATGGAGAGTCGTTTGGTTTTTTTAAGGGGAAGCGCGGGTTGCGTAAAGGAGACCCTGTATCGCCGTTGCTCTTTACTATTTGCATGGAATATTTGTCCCGTACTCTCCATTATGCGGCTGAGAATTCAAAGTTTAAATATCACCCTAAATGCGCATCTATGAGGATTTGTCATCTCATGTTTGCGGATGACCTTCTTCTATTCTGTAAAGGGGAAATGGAGTCTCTGACTATCTTAATGAGGGCCTTTGCAACGTTCTCGAAAACCTCTGGCCTTATTATGAGCATTGGCAAATCTAACTTGTATTGCGCTGGTATGAGTTCAGCTCTCAAAGGTGAAGCCCTGCAAATCACTGGGTGTGCTAGTGGAGAGCTGCCTTTTAGATATTTGGGAATTCCAATCCAAACAACTAAGCTGGCAAAACTTGACTGTGCTAAGCTGATTGCTAGGATAACGAGCCGAATTACAAGTTTAGGAGTTCGGAAGCTTTCTTATGCAGGTAGATTGACGTTGGTTCAGTCAGTTCTAACCCAAGTTCATACGTATTGGGCAATGATTTTCATCCTTCCGAAATGTGTCCTTGCTAGAATCGATGCTTTATGTCGTAACTTCCTGTGGGAGGGTAAGGACGTGTACAGTCGTGTTCCTCTTGTAGCCTGGGACAAGGTATGTTGCCCTAAGATGGAAGGGGGGTTGGGTTTACGCCAGCTGATGAAGTGGAATGAGGCAGCGATAGTTAAGTTAGTTTCTTGGATTTTTGAGCAGCCGTCTAGGCTCTGGGTTATCTGGCTTCATCATTTCTACCTGAAGGGACGTGACTGGATGGATTACATTCCGGGTAATTCAGTTTCGTGGGGTTGGAAGCGAATCTGTGCGCTGAAGGAGGAAGTAAAGCAACATTTCGCAGGTGGGAAGTGGCTGATCGATGAGCATTGTTATTCGATTGCAGTTGGGTATGAACTGATTCGTGCCAAGGGGTCGGTTGTTGATTGGGATGGACTGGTATGGAGTAGATGGGCTGTCCCCAAACATCAGTTTGTAGCATGGTTGGGGTGTCGAGATGCGTTGAATACAAGGGCGAGACTCCACAAGCATGGCATTTCAGATTCGGAGCTTTGTTGTTTGTGTGAGATGGAGCCGGAAACAGCTGATCATTTGTTCTTTCGATGTGAGTTTAGCAGCCGGCTTCTGGGTTTGGTCAGTAGTTGGCTTGAACAACAACTTCCTCTTTGTGTCTTGCTCATTAAGCCGCAGGGTACGGCCCTGCAGAAGGGCGTGTGTCGAGCAGCGGCGATTGCAACTATGTACAACGTTTGGACCCAACGGAATAAGGCTAGATTAGAAAGTGTTATTGACAACCCGAGTAGAGTGTTTAAAAGCATTGAACGAGTTATTTGTCTTAGAAATGAGTGGCTTATTAAAGTCAATCCGACTACCTTGGAGAAGGATTGGCTACATAGACTAAGCTTTGCTTAGTTCGTTGTAATTATGTTTTGATATTTTATAATACACTTACTCCCTCCCCCCACTAAGATTTTCCCATTTTCCTTAAAAGGAAACTCCACTAAGATTCTCTTCCTATTGGTTACTTTTTGTGATTTGACATCTTGAACCCCACCAAACAATTTACCACCTTTCATTATCCATTTCTTAATCCATGTGCCAAGTCAAAGTAGGAAGAACATTGTGGTGGGGAGGGAGTACATTTTACCAAAAAAAAAAAAAAATATCTTCTAACAAATAAAAGTTTATTTCAGTTTAGTCCTAGGAAACTCATTTTATCTCTGTACTTTAGCTCGCTTAGGGTTCACTTCAACTCCCTCTAATTCATTCTTCTCCACTTCAAAAGATTAGGCCTTAGGTCTTTAATTATGAAACTAGAGATTTGATTATTATCACGAGTATTAGAATCAAAATAAAATAAAATAAAATAAATTGTAGGCCTCCGAATTGGATTGTTTTTGACTCAAATATATACGGAGTAGGTACTGTAGTACAATGTGATGAGATGAATTGAGGCCTAAAAGCCCAAAGAATATGTGTATGATAAACTCGGGTGGGCCGTCCACAAAACATTAGGGAGTCTTAGCACTCTAGGGTTTTAAATCGCGGCACCACCCTCATCTCCATCTCTATTACTCAATGTCTTTAAAACCCTCCTCTCCCCTCTCTTTATTCTCACTTCAAATCAAATCAAATCAAGTCGATTATTACTACTCTCCATTCCTCTAATAATCCATGCTTCTCCTATTTTAATTTTAATTTTAATTTTAATTTTAGTTTTCGGTTAGGAAGTGCCGGGTGCTTCTCCTATTTTTGCGCCTTTGATAGGAATCCGTTGTTTTTTTTTTGCTTCATGATTTTAACGGCGCTGTTTCTGCAATTACATTCATTTTCAACTTCTGTCAATTCTGTCAGTATTATTGTTTTGGTGTCGATCATTTGTTGTCTTTATGTCAAAATTTAGAAAGCCGGGTTGCCTGCCTGTGATGGTGATAAATATACTTTGAGTAGTAAAATACTTTGAAAATCAATTTCATTCTGAGGCTTCTGGGCTCCTTTTCCTCTCTACTTTTTTTTTTTTTGACAAATTGTTTTACTATTTGATTTAAATCAATTTAGAGGGAAGTGCAGATGACGATAAATCTAGACAGGGACATCAGAAACGCTCATGATTGAGTTAAATCGTGTTGATTTGTCTTAGATGGGAATCTCTCTGATGCACTGACTCATATATTCCAATTTTAATTTTAATTTGATACGCCGATGATGCATTGATATTTGCACGTATTATCAGAACAGAAGACATGATGATTGCACATATAATTATTGTCACTACCTCTGAGGCGTTGTTGTTAAATGTATGTCTGGGTTATAAAAGCCTGGTGATTGCATGCAAGAACGGAGGTATGAAAGATTCAATCTTGTTGAAGCTGAGTTACTTTTATTTATTTGGCTCCGAGATAGCATCTCATGTAATCAAATTTTGCTGCATTTACCAATGAAGGCTTTCCCCTTCTAAATCCCCCCTTTTTACAATCAAATTGTGTAATTGAATGAAGAAGAGTTGGTGGGTGGGTGGATGAAGATAGATAGATAAAAAAGGCTAGTTTCTCAAGAACATTCGCAGTAGCCGCCTAAGAGCTTTCCCCTGCGCAGGGTTGAGAGCTAATGCTGCTTCCTATCCTTCCTTTCTTCCTTGGATGTCTCACACTACTTACTTTTCTTTTCATCTTTCAACACGAAGTTCATATCTAATAATTTCTGACTTTAAAGAGTTTTAACGAAAGGGCAGGTGACGATAAAACTAGACAGGGACATCAGAAACTCCATTCTTATGGAGTTAAATCGTGTTGATTTGTCTTAGATGGGAATCTCTCTGATGCACCATTCGTTCCTTCATTCCAATTTTAGTTTGTTTAGAGTGTTTTAAGTGCCGTTTGTGTATTGATAATTGCACCTATTATTATAAATGATTGCACATAAGTTGTTTTTATTACCTCCATTCTTGTTGAAGTTGGACTGCTTTATTGACTGTTAGTAAAGGTGGAATGGTGTTGGACTGGTATTGTCAAGGTGACCGAAGTTGCGGATGTTCTTGTTGTGTATAGATCTACGGGGTGCAGTCTTGGAGAAACACATTTGGATTTGGTGAATCAAGTTAACATATTGAGCTGGATTAGTAATCTAATCCTATATTTCAAGACCGACGTGCTAAACAGAAAATAGACTTCTTCTTCGGCACATTTTCTGTGTTTTTATCAATGCGGGATTCTAGGTTAGAACTTGTCTGGTCTGTACTTTGCCATTCTACTCCGTATGTGATGCGGTACCGTTATCTAGTTCACGTCTTTACAAATGGATTACTTCACTATCTAGGTTGTATTCTTGTTTAATCCGTGTTGGTTGATTATGCAATATACTCATTATGTTTCCCTTTTCGGCATTACCCACCTTTCCGATCATGGTCTCTTTAGCGTTAGGGTATAAGCGCGCTGCTTCTCTTGAAGAAGTTGAAAACAGGGTGTTAGTTTTTGATTTTACTCGGAGCAGGTTTACTGGAAGAACTAAAAAATAGCAGCAAAGAATGAATGGGAAGACATTGTGGGATGGAAAGCAACGTGGCTGAGAAACAAATAGCATGAAAATAACTCAGTCGTGTTTAGGGTTACGATTCTATTGCTACCCCTGTTTCATTTGGTAATATTACATTCTCATGTTGTAGTGAGAGGATACAAAAGCGAAACATAATTTCCTTGGACTCAGGTGCGATCTCTGTGTTCCTTGGTCTGATGTCTGGCGACTTCCTTGTCTTTCACCGCACTTCCTTGACTGCTATCTTGGTGCGCTTCCCATTCATCCATTTCATCAAATCAAATACCACACATTCCAAAATTAGTCAACTAACTTCTTCACACTTCGATAATCACATTTATCTATAAATATCGCAAGCTGATGAACTGGAGTTTACTTTAATCGATATAAAAAGATCAAAGCAAGAATTGTTACCGGGATCCTGATGGATTTTCATTTCAGCGTTATCTTCGTCGTTGGCGCCGTAAACACCACCAAATCCTTCTTCCTCACTCCTTGTTGCATACCCTTCTCCAAACGATTCTTCCATCACGTTCCTATATATATAACCAATGCATTTTAATTTCTCATAAATCACCGATTCCTAAAGTTTTAGTTTATCAAAAAATAAAATAGACCGATACATCTGTTATAACGTTAAAACGAACCAACGTGGGAACATGAGTTTGTTTATTTTGTCTTACATATTTGACCCGTCGTATATTTAAGACGGATATTTCCGTCACAAATGAGAATTTGTGAAACAAAAAGGAGATGGATTGCTTACAATTTTTTGTCCTTGGGATCATCTTTCTTAACGTCCATATTGGTAAACTTGGTTTGTTTGGGATCGCTATTGTCACTGCTACTGCTACTCACGTGCACGAATCCGACACGACCAGTTGTTCCTAACGAGGATCTTTGTATAGAGGATAAGGAAGACGAAGATGTGTTGAAAGATATAGTAGGAGATTGGGAGGTTAGCCGACCCAATTTAATGGCGTAATTCATTGTCTTTTAATGCTTCTTTCCTGATTGTTTAACAAAATGGTAGATGCATCCTGCTTTATTTATAAATGAATACTTCAAGGAAGGCAGGAAACGAGTAAGGAAGGTGTCGGGGGAAGAGAGGATAGAAGGGTGTGGAGAAGAACACGTTAGACGTCTCTTGGGTTAGTGGCTTACCATGTTACTACAACACTACATCTGTCATTTTAGTCGGTTTTTCATTCGAGATCAGAAGTAGTAGGACTAAATAATAACTAAACAAAAGTACTGTATTCAGTATTTGAGTCTTCTTCTCGCAGATTCCCCCATCTCCTCTCCGTGAGCACAATTATAATGGATATCTCTTCATCTTGAGATTGACAAATTGTCATAATCACTTTATTTTGACAATAAGAACCTAGGTTTGTACTAAATTCAAGATTATTTATTTATTTATTTATTCAATTTTATTAAATTTATTTTATCAAATAATTTTATTTAAAGTTCTTCCTAAAAGTTCCAGTTATCTTGAATTTTTCAAATGATGAAATGGTGATGACAAATTTTATTTTAAGTTTGTCCAGTATAATTACTTTATTGACGTGTTACACTTCCTCAAAAATTAACTTTTGATGATCCAAATTCTTTTATGGTGTGTTTGGGAACTCGGATTTGGATTTAAAATCTGGATTTGAAATATTTCAGGCGTTTGGCAATCTTGGGATTTGGATTTTAAATTGAGACCAAATCCAACCTAGTTGAAATTTGGCTATCTCAAATCCCTACGGTATGGGTAGTCATTTCAATTCCGTCAATTATCATTTTTTATTTTTGCGCATAATCTTGTTAAAATACATTTTTTTTTTGTTTTTTTTTTTCCGTTTTTGAAAATTTACACTTTTCTGATGAAAAATTTTCAAAAACAAAAATAAAAATTGGTGATCTTGACTCGACTCCACCCGCCGGAATTCCAATTCCAAGGGTACCCAAACCCCATTTTGGATTTGGATTTGGATTTGAAATTTAGAATTTCAAATACAAGAATTGAAATCATGAAATTTAAATCAATTCCGAATATCCAAACGCAACTTTAAGGTAAATTCTTGTTTGTGACGGAATGTTATAAACGTGTGACGGGTAAAATAATACTCCGTATTCATTTGAATAAATAAGACAAACTCACGTGTTCTTTTATAGTCTTATCTTTTCTAGTCAATTAGTATTATTTGATCCGTCATCAATTTGTGACAAATATACTAAATAGAAAAACAGAGGACTGTGGTGTATGAGTTTGGTGTGACCAAATTGCGGTCCAAAGCTGGCTAATTGGGAAAGCCCAGGCAAAGCTTTGTCGTCAGCTTTTTGATACGAATGCAAGTAGACCAGTTGGCCCTGAACTGAAATCGAACCTGGTAAATAATGGGCCTGACATGAATGAGGAAAAGAGGAGTTTCACATGTGACACAAAGAAGCCCATCCCTAGTAGGGAAAAAAAAGGGAGAATAGTGGAGTACTACATTTGGTTGATCTTCAAGTAAATATGGGAGAATACCATTTTAATTGAGTAATTGTGTTTACTTTAGATCTACTCGTATATATTTTTGTTCCAATATGTAGCATTATATACTTATATTTGATTACTAGTTTTTGTTAAATTAATAAGTTCAACATTTTTCACTTGTGGAGTTTTAATGCTCACAAAGACTTAATTATAGGCCTTCAATTATGGGTGAAAATATGCTGCAAATATGCAATTTTCCCACTTTACTCCTTCGATATGGATACGGAGTTATAGACATAGACGAAAAAGTATGGAGTATAATTTTAGAGATGAAAATGAATGAAAAAAAAACTCCATTTTAAATAGATGTAGATCAACATAGATACTAAGTCCAGATCTCATGTCCCATTTTTTTGTCTCACTTTTATTGATGTGTCATCCCGTATATGGTGACACAAAAATAGGAGGGAGGATCCGCACTAGTATGTACTTGTTCCATTCCAATTAAATATTCTGAGTTGACTTTTTGTATTCCTCACATTGATTAAAAGTAATAACCCATCCGTATGGTACCAACCGAAATCTTAATTCTGTATCCAATGAAGTATAGTAGGGCAATACTAATGAAACAAAAAGAATTTAAGCCCAAATAAAACCAAATGGTTCTTTCAGAGCAGCTGTCGTGAGATATTAACCAAATGGGATGGGATGGGAAGGGAAGGGAAGGTGGTCAAATTAAAGTGGGCGTAAGTGCATTAAAGCCCATTTTACAGCTAGCTGACTCATACAAATCAACATCACCCTTTTCAACTTATACCTTGCTTCACTCTACACTACGGACTACGGAGTACTTTATATTCCAACTTCCAAGTCTACCTCACTAGTCAGTAGTCACTACAATTACTTCGTACGAGTATTTATTTAAGTATTACTCCTACTATTGTAAATCGTACACTACGCTAACAGATTAAGAGTTTGTTTAGAATGAAAGTAATTAGTATTAGAAAGATAATGTAGCTTAAAATGAGAATAAAATATTGTAAAAGATATACTTGTAGGTGACTAGTGGTGGACCGATGATACTTTAAAGTGTAAAGAGGAGGAGAAGCTGAACTATTACGCTATCTATATGACTTAATTAGGAGAGGGGGGATCGAATTGAGCTACTAGCTATTACCAAGTGGTAGTACTTGCTACACCAATCTTACAAAAAATGGTTAAAACTATTGATAAAATCAGAGAGCAATAGAATTCTGAAGAGCTTAATAATTGTATTCCGAAAACTCAAAACGTAACAATTACAGCAGCTATGCATATATACAACAAACTGACAAGTTAGTCTAAGACCTTCCAAATACCTCTCCTATAATTAAGATAATAATTACTACGTAACTGATATACATTGAATACGAGGATATTCTTTCACTCCCCCTCAAGTTGGAGCACTTGGTAAACCATTGCCCAACTTGCGTTGTAAGTACTCAAATTGTTCTTCTCCTAGCCCTTTTGTAAATATATCCGCGATTTGCTCCTCGCTCTTCACATGAATCATTGCTATGTTCTTATCTACCCAATGTTGTCTAATGAAGTGACAATCGATCTCAACGTGTTTGGTGCGATCATGAAATACGGGGTTCTTAGCAATGTGTATGGCAGCTTCATTGTCACAATATAATCTCATTGGCTGAGTATGAAATATTCCAAGTGATGCCAAAAATGCTTTTACCCAGATTGTCACAATATAATCTCATTGGCTGAGTATAAAAATGCTATGAACGTAACAAAGGCAACCGAAAATCCTCAAGTGGGTTAATTTAGGTTTCTCACCAAAAATGAGTTCATAGGGAGTCTTTCCTTCCAATATTGGTGTGGGTGTTCGATTAATCAAGTAAACTGCTGTTAGTACACACTCCCCCCAAAACTCGATAGGTAACTCTCCTCGAAAACGGAGTGCCCTAGCCTTTTCAAGAATATGTCGATGTTTTCGTTCGACACGTCCGTTCTGTTGTGGTGTGTCCACGTTACTTGTTTGCCAGGTTATTCCACACTCCTCATAATACTCTTTCATGGGTCCTGAACCAAATTCAGTGCCATTGTCGCTTTGTACGACCTTGACTTGTTTACCAAATTGGGTATTGACCATTCTACCAAAGGTTCGTAGTAAGTGCCCTGCTTCTCCTCTATCTTTCATTAAGTATGCCCATACTCCCCGACTAAAGTCATCTACAATAGTGAGAAAATAATGGGCGCCAGACAAGCTATTTGTCCTATAAGGACCCCAAATGTCACAATGAATTAAATCAAACAAGGCATCGCTTCTTTTATTATTAAGTTTGAAAATTGACCGTGTTTGTTTTGCGCGACAACAAGAATCACATGTATCATGTGGGTTCCAACTTAAATTTAAACCAACAAGACTAGAAAATTTGGGCAAGATACTACTTGATGGATGTCCGAGCCTCCTGTGCCACAATTGGCTATCCTTCGATACAGACACTTGTCGCCGCTGCCATTGCCCTATATTCTGCCTCAGCCGAAGATCTTGAAACAGTTACTTGTTTCTTAGTCTTCCAAGATACGGGTGTTCTACCCAAGGCAACAAAATAACCACTTAAAGAACGTCTCGTCAACGGGCATCTTGCATAGTCCGAATCTGAAAAACCATTTATTTGTAGGTTTGACTTCCCGACTATCACTATCCCCTTATTCGGATTACCTTTCACATAACGAATGACTCGAAGCAATGCATCCCAATGCTCCTTTCGTGGCTCGTGAACAAATTGAGACAATGTATGCACAGCATAAACTAAGTCGGGTCGGGTGATTGTGAGATAGACCAACTTTCCAACTAGTCTCCTATATTTCAATGCATCTTTCAAAAAATATCCATCGGCCAATGCTAGACGATGACCTTGCTGAATGGGTGTTATTGCTGGCTTTGCCCCTAACATTCCTACCTCTTCTATAATCCCAAGAGCATATTTCCGCTGGCATAAAAATAAGCCCCTCTCACCAGTTGCAACTTCTATACCCAAAAAATATTTCAACCTTCCTAAATCCTTGATGCCAAAACTCTTGTCGAGAAAGTGTTTGAATTTCGTACTAGCTGACTTATTGTTACTAACAATTATCATGTCGTCAACATATACTAGAACTCCAATGAAGATTTCGCTCTTATTATACGTGAACAATGAGTAATCGGCTAACGACTGAACAAAACCATACCTGCGCAAGCACTCGGCCAATTTCGTGAACCAATTACGTGATGCTTGTTTCAAACCATATATCGATTTTTGTAGTTTACATACTTTCCTCGCATCATTCATTCTGAACCCTTGTGGCATCTTCATGTATACTTCCTCATTCAAATCACCATGTAGGAACGCATTATTCACATCTAACTGTTCTATCAGCCATTTTTTTGCAACAGCTACAGCCAATAGACATCTCACACTGGTCATCTTTGCTACCGGGGCAAAAGTCTCGTGATAGTCCACTCCTTCTATTTGAGTAAAACCTTGTGCTACTAATCTGGCCTTGTATCGTTCTATGGTTCCATCGGCCTTGTACTTTATCTTGTATACCCACTTACATCCTATGGGTTTCTTTCCTTGGGGCAAATTGACAATACTCCATGTCCCATTGTTTTGTAAGGCATCGATTTCTTTCTTAATTGCTTCCCTCCATTTTTTATTTTTAGATGCTTCGAAATAATTGATCGGCTCCTTCTGTGAGTCGATCCTGGATAGGAAATTAGTATGGGACAAAGAAAAACAATTAGTAGTAACGTAATTAGCTATCGGGTAACGTGTACCTGCCTTTGAAGAGTTTGATCGGACCGGGGTTACACTTTTGGCGGGGTTTAATACTCGAGTCGACTTGCACACGTAGTCTTTTTTCCAACAGGGCTCATACTTGTTTCGTGCTCCTCTTCCCAAGCTGCTCTCTGTATTTTCTTCCACCTGACCTTCACTACCCCTTTCAAGTGACTTCTCAAAATTTTGTGACACGGTCTCGTTATCTGCTCTGGTAGAAGATTGAATTATCGTGTGGTCAGAAGTTGCAGGGGTGCTACTCTCATGAGAAATGACCTCACTGATATGGTCAACTCCATCTAAAGGAGTATCATGTATCTCTACCAACATATTGTTTGGTGCAGGTTGTTTTGCCCCTGTACTATTCGTGCCCACCTTTTTATAAGGAAATTCATTTTCATTAAAGATAACATCCCGGGACACAAGCATTCTCCTTTCTTTAAGGTCATATACTCTCCACCCTTTCTTTCCATAAGGATATCCTAAAAAAACACACCGTTTACCCCTCTCATCAAATTTGTCCTTCGGCCAAAGATGAGCAAATCGCGTTTTCCGGTCATATGGTGGGATGCCCCACTATCAAGTAACCATTCACCATTAAGACTCGTACCTGTTTGCTTGTCGATTCCATCAGGGCTCGCCATTAATAAGCTTCTGAGACGCTCTACCTCTTCTACTGTAAAAGAATTTGGTTGCTTATGGGATTCATATTCACTTGGTCCAGACCCACTAGCCACTGCATTGGCCTGGTAATTATTCGCTTGAGTTCGCCCTCCAGAACGACCAGCATTGTAGCCTCCTCCTCTGCCATTGGTTCCTGTGCGTCCTCCTCTCCGTCCTCTGCCACGACCTCTGCCCCAACTAGGTGGGTACCCATGTTTATCATAACAATTTTCTTCCTCATGATAGTACTTGTTACACCAAGTACACTGCATTGGTTCTTCTTCTTCATGAGCCTTTGTCCATGGTTTTCCCTTGTTTCTTCCTCCTTGGTTGTTAGTTTTGATGGCCATGGCAGATTCAACTTTTTCTTCTTTTAATCGTGTGATTGCTCGATGTCTTTCTTCTCTTAGGATAAGAGAATAAGCCCTGCTCAGTGAGGTGATTGAATCCTCCATGAGCAAATTGGATCTTAGATGTCCATACAATTGGGTGTTCAAACCCATTAGAAATTGATGGACCTTTTCATCTTCTTTTTCCTTATTAAGTGTTGCGGCAGCACCGCAGGTGCACTTTGATACTTTGCTATAACTAGCCAATTCATCCCATATAACCTTGAGTTGAGTGTAGTACTCTACTACAGACAACTTACCTTGTTTGCATTCCGCGAGATCGCACTTCAATTGATGTACCCTTGGAGCGTTTCCCGCAGAAAAACGATCCTTCAATTCTGTCCAGATTTCTTCAACTGTGGCTGAAAACGTGATACTAGGGTGCAATTTGGTATCAATGACGTTTCTTAGCCAAGATTTTATCATGGCATTACATTGACGCCAAGCTATCCCTTCTGTACTGTCTTCATCGTCGTTTCCGCTTGGTTGTTTAACACTTCCATCAACAAAACCAAGCTTGTTCTTGGCATCAAGTCCATTCTTCACAGCGTCGGCCCATAATTCATAATTCTCTCCATTGAAACTGGTTTGGGTGAGCATTAAGCCTGGAGTATCTGATGGGTGCAAGTAAAGAGGAGAAGAAATGGGTATGGTTTTCCTTCCATCTCCAATTTTGCCTCCATCTCCCTTTTCTCCTGCCATCCGTGTACCAGATTTTTTTTTTTTTTTTTTTTTTTTTGTGGATCGATCTTATTGCTCTGATACCATGATAAAATCAGAGAGCAATAGAATTCTGATAGAGCTTAATAATTGTATTCCGAAAACTCAAAACGTAACAATTACAGCAGCTATGCATATATACAACAAACTGACAAGCTAGTCTAAGACCTTCCAAATACCTCTCCTATAATTAAGATAATAATTACTACGTAACTGATATACATTGAATACGAGGATATTCTTTCAACTATCGACCTCCGCTACCTACAAATTCGTAAAAATAATACATTTTCATGTATAATAACCAAGTATAATGAAGTCGTTACCCAAAATTTTAGTTCTAGATTTGTCCCTGCTTATTAGAGAGAAGGTAGGTAATTCCCTTCTAAGGAAGCCTCATTACCATCCTTTTTCAGTTTCTCATCGTCTATTAGTAGCATCACTCTCTATCAATTTTTTTACTCCGTAGTTTATTTGAGGTTATATTATCTTCCTAGCTAATTAAGAAACTCTTATATCAAACAAGTCGCAAATGTATATAATAACATAATTACTTGACCTGACCTTAATATTTCACTTAAGAGACATCACATTTTTCTTGTCATTATGGATTATGTTTATTTTCTACTATTTCTGTCTCAATTATTTGTTTACCTTATTTATGAGAAATATTTTAATCAAGTTAAAGGTAAATAAATGATCGAACAGAGAGAATCTGATTATAGCATCTGATTATAGCGTAGAAGGTCACAAATATACTTGAGAACTTACTACTCGTACTTATTATTATTATCGACGACACTGACATTTGGGTGTGAATGAGTTGGATAGGATGAATAGTTGGATATTAGTTGTACCCCAAATGCCTCACATTGATGGAGGAAGGTATGTACAAGGTAGCGCCCCGGACATGGACATGGACATGGACATGAGTTGTAGAGGACAGAGTTCTAGGCGGCCGGGACGAAGAGGTTTAATTCCAGAGACGGTAGGTTGTCATGATGTTTGTGTCATGTGCCTCTAAACATGGTCGACATGATGCCAATAGATAGGACCAATATAGATCTCTTAGCTACGAGGAGGACATACATACATGATACATACATACATACAATGCTAAATGCTTGATTTGATTTTGATATCAAGATCGGCGCCATGACTGACCCAAGCAACCCAATTACTAAATTATTATTATTATTATTATTATGGATGGACCATCTCACCTTGCACCACCTTCTTATATCACAAATTCTTACCCAAATATCCATTATAATTAATACTCCGTACTATAATGTGTCAAATATTTATCAATTTATATAGAAAAATCAAAAATATTGTTATCCTTAGGAATAACTAATTACATTGGATTTTTGACAACTTTTAATAAAATGAGTAAAAAGTGATACTTCTTATTATTGCTAAATTACATGATTTTATGTGTCCACCTAAATTAAAGGAAGTAAAAATAATCACATTTTGGGTAAATAGAGAAAATATACAAGAATTGTATGGTAAAATCTTTTGTCATAAAAGGAATGTACGTAAAGCTTGATTTGATTGCTCGTTTATAATAATAAGTGTAAAACTTAGATTGGATGGTAGGAACTAGGAAATATTTGACTTATTATAACAATACGACAAATTGCAATAATATAGAGTACTCCGTAACTCATAAGGGATACTAGCTAACCGTAATATTATTGTCGTTGAGACTCTTAAATTCGATGAAACAACCCCATTTGCTAATGTCAAGTAATTTCAGCAATAGTACAACGTTCCAATAATATTTTATGTAGGTATGCATCTCATTCTTTTGTCATATAATATGACAATGATAATTCAAGGTGATAATTGGTTTGTCATAATACTATCATTATAGTTGCTGTATGTTTGTACTTATGAGATACCAATTACTGTACAAAGTACAGTATAAAACATGAATTTGAGATACTGTTTGAAAAATATGAAACGCCTCATGATAAGCTGCCTCGCTCTCTGTTCAATATACCCTTGTTTGCTTGCTGCATATCAATCATTCCCCACATGTTTGGTCATTTTCGTTGTGATAAATTGCTAATTTTGCTCTTTTCTCCATGGTGACATACGGACTCTTCCGACTAAAATTCGAACGAGGTTTCCGACTCGTCGATGAACGTCAGGTTTTTCTGACTTGACAATTTCAGACGACAAACTTTCCGCCAATATAAATTGCTTGAGAACCCTTATCGAACTCGTAACAAATTCAGAAATGTAATAGAATCATCAGCTTTACAATTCAGAAGTGTCATAGAATCATTGACTTCACATCTTCACATCATCGACTTTATGGAATTCAAATTCAAAGGAGATATAAGTTTTTATTTCGTTTTTTCTTCAACAACAACAAAATTATATTGAAAGAATACCCGAAACAAAACCCCTTTTATATATTTACCCACTTTCATTTAAATGTGAGAGATTAAAATAATAAGTGCGTAAATCATAGTGGGTTGGAGAGAGTAAGAGGCGAGCAGTCCGAATGCTCTTACCGAGTGGCCCTGCCGAGCAGATCAAGATGAAATAATGCGTTTCATGCATTATTGTCTTTCAATGAGCTGAATGACTTACGTACACAAGAAACTTAAATTCTGAAAATCTCGAACGTACTATGTTAGCCCAATGCCCCACACATGGTAATGGTTGAGGCCCAGGGTGCGAACTTGTGACCTCTGGCTCTGATACCATGTTAACAAACCATCTCAACCAAAATCTTAAGGCGATGATTGAGACCCGTTTATATTCTATTAGTATTGACACTCCACATTAAGCAGTTCCGCTCATACATGTCAATCTTATATACGTAGTAAAATCGGCCAACAAGTCAAACTATGAGGATCCAACTCATTATTTAATGTTTCATTAAAAATCTTCTAAGCTTTGTCTCTTTAGAAACAACTCAAGCTGCGGCCGGCTAGCAACCTCGGATTCTAATTTCCAGCACTGCCTTCTTGCTCTTTATACTACTCCATACTAGTATAACATTAGTACATTACGGTCAACACTTGATACATACGCTCGGCTTCATCCTCTTAATCAAGAGTAGTAATCATGTAGTTAATCTAACTATCTAAGTACTTGAGTGATGATATTAGTATGAATTAACATGAGCTTTTTGAGGTCATATTAATTAGTCACTTCATCAGAAGATAGCTAGCTTTGCAACAAGTCTGCAGGTCCATTATGTGCAGTGTCAAGTGCTTTTGAAGCTTTGGATAGGGTTATCTCGGTCGGATTAACATTGGATGAATCAAGAGTCGAGTCAAATCACGTCAGATCAATTAAAATTTCACGTTATCTTTAAATCCTGAGAATACAATTGAGTTTTGAATTTGGGTCTACTACCTTATCGACCCAGATTATATGTGTCGATTTAGGGCTCGTTTGGTTTATTATAGGAAGATGGAGTTACCAGGAACTCAAATTCACATGAATTTGTATAACGGGCGAATTACGAAAATATTGTTTGGTTGCCATATGGGAAATTAATTCAAGTAGAAAGTTGTACATACCAAGGGGAACTAGGTGAGCAACTTCCCCATCCTGGAAAGTTGCAATTCCCATGAAATGGGCAACCAATGCAAACACCATATCAATTTATCAATTCATGGGAAGTTCTACTTTATTTCCATGATTTAAAAGGGCAACCAAACGACCATTTAGTTTTACTACTACATGAAGTACTACATTTTCCATAGTATTCGATTTTATTTGCCTTCGGGCTCTAGTATTTGATTTTATTTGCCTTCGGGCTTTAATAAAATCAAATATGGAAAATGAAGTATTCTCTCCGTTTTATTTTTTTGTTTGCATTTTATATATTCATTATGAGTAGACCTGACAAAAAGATTGGGTTGATCGTGTTCGTGTCATAGTTAAATGGGTCACGAATCTCTCAACCCAAACGCGACCTATTTAAGTTTCGTGTATTGTCAAGTTCGTGTTGCTTGCTTGATTCACTTATATAAACGGGTCATTTAGCCTCAACCCAAACCATTAATTTCATCTCGGGTTCATGTCGTATTTTCGTGTCATGTCAATATTTGGAAAGTGTAAACATATTTATATTAAAAATCTTGTGTCGTGTTCGTCTCGACCAACTTACATAAATGAGTCATCAAGCCTCAATCCAAAAGCGTTAATTTCGTGTCAGATTTTCGGGTTATCTCATTATTTGTCGGCTCTAATTGTGAATAATATTTTAATTAAAGGTACACAGGAACAAATGAAGGGAGAAGGGAGTATAAAACAAAAATTGGAAGGATGGAGCAGGGCAGGGCAGGGCCAGTCTAGTGTTATGAAGTAGGTGTCCAAGAAGGCATGGCTGTGTTCCCTTGAAGGCATGGCCACAATGGTGTATTTCAGGTAGAAGGGTTTTCATTGGTCCATCTTGCATTTTTCTTGTCTTATTATTAGTCCCCAGTTTCCATCTCATCAACATATATTTCTTGGTTGGGACAATAAGTTGGGCTTGTACCACTCAAATTAAACTTACCAACTCACATTCACATTCACCATCTCATCTTTATTTCTTCTCATCTCCGTACTTCTTATCCTAAGTTTCCTAACTCTTATTCAAAGCTACTTCTTTTTTTTGATTTTGACATGCATACAGTATACTACTCCCATATTAGTCGTCCCAGGTTCTTCAATATTTCTTGATATTCAGATTTTATTTCGGGCGGAGTAATATTTTAAGGGCTATCGGTCTTGATGAATTGAAAAGTGAATAATGATTTTATATTATATTGTTGTGTAACAGAAAATTTGAAGATGATAAAAAGAATTTTTCTACGTGGTCTTGTATTTTTGGAAATTCTACCTGATAACCCTCCTTTTTTAAAAACACATGGGGTAACCTCTATTTTTTTAAAAACACATATGGTAACCCTCTATTTTCTTAATACTCCACGACATGACTCTTAACTTTAATTAAGTTAGATTTGTTCGTTAAATAATTGATTAAACCATGATTAAGCAGTGAAGAGTAAATTATGAATTTTTACGAGGGTTACTTATGTTCGTGTATTCCTCCTACATGGTAATTCAACCTTACGAAATTGCAAATTTTAAAATTAATCCCTCGATTAACCATTTTAAATGTCTTCTTTTAAAAAAAAATTGGATGCAAATCACGTGAAGAAAAGAGAAAAAACATTGTACAAAAACTATTTTAAATGCCCACTTAATTACCCCTTTACAAACCAAATTGACGAAAATAAATCTAAGGGTCGTATTTCTATATAGTAAGAAAGTAAAGGGTTACCACGTAGAATTTCAAAAAACATAGGTTTACCACGTAGAAAACCCTAATAAAAATGATTCTTTCCCAATAAGACGTTTCTTTAGATTATAATAACTCTTCCCTCTCTTTTTGGAGATTCGTCTCATCAATTGATCCATCGGATCCATAAATTCCTTTGTGGAGGGCTGTGTCAATCAACATCGATATATAGAAGGCTATGCAAAAACGTGTTATTCGAATAACGATCTTCGTCTCAAGGATGTTCTTTATTTATTTTTTACAAATATGCATTCAGTTCAATTTGATATCGTTTGTAGATGCCTTATAATTTATTATTAATGAAATTGATCTGCACTTCAAAAAAAAAATATGTGGTCTCATAATATGATTATTATATATATGAGATCTTTCTTACATAAGATCGAAATTGTTACATCCTCTTATTCTTATATATGTAAGAGATCTTAGAATAATCATATCTTAAAACAATCTCAAGTAAGAATTTATACATGTACTTTGTCTTACGCCAACTTTTAAGACACGCACGTACACATGGATTATTTTTCTTTGTACCAGTGTTTCTTTTTTACTAACTAAAAACTAGAGAATGAAGCACTAATGGAACAAGGAACTTGATAAGCAACTTCCCTTGAAACACCAAAAGTAAAGCAAAAAAGATACTCCGTACTACCAAACCAACAATTTTATTAAACAAAAAGGGATTAGGACTTACTCTACTACAATCCAAGGAGCTGTCCCTCACTATTAGGCAATTAGCATACACTGATCTAGTTTGAACGTAGAAAGTATGAAACACAGATCAGTAGAATCAGATTTTGTATCCTTTCTTTTGCTAACCCAAATATTAATTTCAACAAATCTTATATTTAATTATGTACTACTTTGCTTTCATAGTCTTCCCTGATCCATCACACAAAGTCTTACTCATGATCCCCAATCTAGCTACCAACTTTAATTTGTATACGTGTGGGTTGATCATCGTATGTCATTCATATGTATCCAAAATCCTATATTATACCGTCTTCCGATAATCATATTCTAATAAATCTTACATATATACAAGGTGAGTACAACTCACGTCTTAGCTTACGGGAAACCTACTCTCGTCTTACAATGACGTACTTGTAATAATAATTACTTAATTATTTTGTCTTAATTCAATAATTTGTTTATCTTTAATCAAAATCTTAATGACAAATTATATAAAAATGTACATTTGAACGAGACAAAAAGTAAAATCAATTCATAATAATTAATATACGGAGTAATAATCATAATCATAATGGATCGGATAACACTCTGTAAATTTCACGACAATAACAACAACAATACAATAATATTCTGTAATCAAACCAATGGTAACAATATCCGCACGTTCACATGATAAAAGGTTTAAATGACCCCCTTTTTTTTTTTTTTTTTTTTTTTTTTTTTTTTTTTGAGGGAAAGCGTAGTTCATTATATTAAGTCAAGCGCCGACAAATCGAGAACGGTTGCCGGAAAATCGTCCACAAATACAACCTCGGTGCCTACAACTGGGCAGAGTCTAGCAACCCAGTGTGCAACCGTATTACCACTACGCTTCGTATGCAAACAAGAAGCCAAAGAAAAACAATCAAGAAGGGAACAAATATCGTCGAAAACGCAACCAATGGGGGACCTCCATCGAACTCGACGTCGCACATTTCGCACCACATTCAGTGAGTCACTCTCCAAAATAATAGTCTGGTACCCTGCCTCGAGAATCTTGCTCAAACCAAAACATGCGGCTTTGGCCTCTGCTATCTCCGGTCCCCATCTCGCGTGGACCCTTTTACTTCCCACCATCAGCACTCGTCCCTCCTCATCCCTCACAACAAACCCCATCCCAACCTCACCTTCACGGTCAAGAGCTGCGTCAACATTAACCTTTACAGCACCCCCATCCGGCTTCTTCCAGCAATTTGCGCCAACATCTTTGACCTGCCCAGCGACATTAGCCACCGCTTCTTGGTAACTCCGATAATCGTGGACAAGGCGGAACATTCCCTGGCTAATGATCGTCGGGGGAGTCGGATTTTCGTCAAACAACATAGCATTCCTGATCGTCCACACTACCCAGGCCGTCGTAAGGAATCGAATCTTTTCATTTGAGTCAAGATCATTCAACACATCCTGTAATGTTTCGACAAACTGACCCGTCCCGCTCTGTTGCTGGAAAACCGACTCAAAACCCGAGCCCACCCACACCCATTTCGTTTTCTCGCAACCCCATAACGCATGGGAGGTCGACTCCTCCTCAACCAAGCACAGTCCACAGCAAGGAGAATCAACACAGTGGCGTGCAAACAGGCGCTTACGGACACCCAACACCTCAGCACACGCCCGCCAGACGAAATGGGCGAGCTTAGGGGGGATACAAAGATTCCACATCATTTTCCATATCGGTCTCTCACTGCCTCCATGGAGCAAAAGCTGTCCACCGAAGCCTACTCCCTGGACACCAAGTTGGTAAGCCGAGCGCACCGAAAAAATACCATCTTTCGATGGCCACCAGAACATGGAATCAGACTTGCACGACATGGGGAGAGGAATCTCGAGGATAGTACGGACATCATCCTCAACAAACAACTCACGGAGCCTACCAACATCCCACTCACATGAGTTGTGGTTGATTAAGTCAGCCACTCGCAGACTTCCATCAGCTTCCAAATTTGGGATTGGGATTCTTGCAGATGATGGGCCTGGAAGCCACGCTTCTGACCAAACCCCTATGTCCCCACCGTTCCCAACCCTCCACTTCAGGCCTTCCAAGAGCAAGGATTTTGACCCCCACATACTCCGCCAACAATAGCTAGGGTCATGGCCCCGCCTAGCATCTAACACCGACGAGTGTTTGAAATATCTAGCCTTCAAAACCCGGGCCACCAGAGTGTTCGGGCAGCAGTATAGGCGCCATATCTGTTTTGCTAAGAGGGCCTGATTGAAGACCCGCATATCACGGAAACCCATCCCACCTTTCCCCTTAGGTTGACACAGCTTTTCCCAAGACATCCAATGGAGTTTCCGCTTCGCCTCCGTAGAACCCCACCAGAACCTAGCCATGGTCCGGTGCAGTTCGCTAATCACACCTTCTGGAATTAGGAAAATACTCATCATATAAGTGGGTATAGCTTGGGCCACGGCCTTAATTAGGATCTCTTTCCCGGGCTTAGAGAGCAATTTCTCCTTCCACCCATTAATTTTTTTCCACATCCTATCTTTCAACCCCATAAAAATTGCCTTCTTAGACCTCCCGATAAGGGTAGGTAATCCCAGATACTTCTCATGTCGATCAACTTCACGGACTCCCATAATATTCCTCACCGTCTCGCGCATCTGATTCATCACCTTTTTGCTAAAAACAACCTCCGTCTTGGCATAATTAATTTTCTGTCCCGACGCTCCTTCATACTGGCTAACAATATTAGCAATTTTTTAGCACTCATCCGAGGTTGCCCTGGCAAAAAGAATACTATCATCTGCAAAAAAAGGTGAGAAATAGTCGGGGCTCCCCGACAAATGCGGATGCCGTGGATCTGCTTGGCCAAAACCGCCCGCCTTATGAGATAAGAGAAGGCGTCGGCGCAGAAAAGAAACAGGTAAGGCGAGATTGGATCCCCTTGCCTCAACCCCCGGCTCGGAATAACACGACCAATCAACTCCCCATTGATAACAAACGCATGGGAAACTGACCCAATACAACACATGACCCTCTTAATCCACTCCTCCGCAAACCCCATAGCTCTCATCATGGCATCGAGGAAGTCCCATTCCACTCTATCATAGGCCTTACTCATATCAAGCTTAAGTGCAATATTCCCATGTCGACCCTCACCCCCCCTCTTCATAGCATGGAACACTTCGAAGGCAATAATAGCATTGTCAGAGATGAGCCGGCCTGAAGTAAAAGCACTCTGTTCCTCCGTTATAATCGAATTCATTAACGGTTTCAGCCTATTAGCAAGAGTTTTCGAGATTATTTTATATAACACATTGCACAGGCTAATAGGCCTATACTCAGTTATTTTCCTCGGGCTCGCCACTTTCGGTATAAGTACCACCGAGGTATCGTTCACTGCATTCAGGCTGCCCCCCTCAATCCACCATTGTCGGACATAGCTACATATATCTGGGCCCACGATGTCCCAATGCTTCTGGTAGAAGATCGCATGCAACCCATCGGGGCCGGGCGCTTTATTTGGGTTCATATCGAAAAGCGCCCTTCGAACTTCCTCATCCTCAAAAGCGCTTTTTTTTTTTTATATATATATCATGTAGTTGTGTACGCATGCCATTAAAGTACTCAAAATCTCAAATATTACCGGTCGTTTTACTATTAGAATAAGAATAAATTAAACGACCTGACTTTATTTATACGTTCAATTCAAGGTTTTCTATCGGTATAATTAGAGTAATTATTATCCGACATAATTCTGTCATTTTATCCCTTTTCTGAAATAATTTGTTTTGAATAATAAATATGAATATACAATAAATAAATAAATTAAAGATACAATCGTTCAATAATCTTAATATTATTATCGAGAGACCTCTTAAGCTCTTATGGTCTTGTTTTGTTAACTCCTTTTTTTACCTTCCACCAACTTAATTACTTTTTTCTAATTTTTCCCATGACATAATCATTCTTTTATTATTTTTCAATTCCCCTATTGAACAAAATTAGTTTCAAACAACTATAAAATGTAGTCGTTAGTTATTAGTTGACGTCGACGTCCCAATTTTGCTTTTGCATAACTAATTAGTTTCATAATTGATTGATAATCTAAGTGAATTTGACCAATAACCGGCCTTTTAATTTTTAAAAAAGGGTCCCTTTTTGATTCAGGTAGCTACAAAACCAATGGCCGTTTGTTTTAGTTTCATTGGTTTTTAGGCCTATACCAAGATTTTAATGATTCATATATATTCTACTCCTAATTAAATTAGTTGTGCTAATATGAGTAATAATCACATGCATGTAAACCCATGCATCCTATATTATCACCCTTAGCTTTCACACTTCAATTGCTATATTTAAATTTGCATCTTCAATTTAATTAAAGGTTTCAGACTTTGATCAGTACAGTACAGTGTTGCTTTCCGTGAAATTCTGGCGAGCTGCCCACCTTTGATCAGTCCATATGTAATCCAACATTATTAGGACTAATTAGGAACATCTATACTATATAATAAAACAGAGAACGAAACATGATTTTTTGGCGTCAAAACGCACATTCCTAAATCATCCTACTTTTCATATTAATCTATATCATAAAAATATTATAAAATTTATAATAACCATTAATCTGATATAATACTCCATATTAAGCAAAAGTTTTATATTAATAAGATATTTTTGGTATGTACATCTCTTAAAATGTCAAAGACACAAGTTTTTAGTATTTTGATGGTAATATAATTTATCACGGGTTAAAATATTTGGAAACACTATAGATATAAATATGTTGACAAACAACTTATTATGTTAATTGCGATTTAAATTATTTTTATACTAATAATCTAACATAAATTAAACATTGTCGAAAATGATTTTTATTTAATAGCTAGGTTAGTAGCGTACAAAATTGGACAGATTAAAATAACATTGGACGGGTATATCAATAAGAATTTTAAAAAAAATGGATATTAGTTATGAAGATTTTAGTATATATTTCATCTATCGATAGTATACTTAGTAATGAAAAAAAAAAAACTTATTTGGAATATTTAAATTGCAACTTATTACACCACTTCTATGATATTAGTATTGAAAAAAAATATTTTTTTTATTGATTTACGAGATAACAATCACACTTTATTTTTTAATGTTACACTTTGATTTTAATGTTACAATTTCAATTAGAGGTCTATTTTTTATTCGCAATTTCTTAAAATGTTTTTGGTTATGATTTTCGTATAAGTTAGTTCTACTAAAAGTAAATTTTTCATTATTTTATACTCCGTAAAACATAAGTTAAAAGACTAATTACTCAACGAATAATTGTATCAAACATACGAGATACGTGTATATCATGATAACTGTCAAACATGTATCTTTACATTAATTTTTCATGTGTGTATAATTCAAGTTGATTTTAATCGTATATTTTTTCCATATAATAAATTATTTTTTTGTTAAAGTGATATCCAAACATGATACCTACGTAAGTATTTTATATATACCCGTGCAACTTTGCACGTGTATTAACCTAGTATATGAATAAACAAACGCCTATAATGGATTACTAGTAACAAACTCCACTCCGATATACTTTACTACCATATATAGACGTCTTAGTCTAGGTATTATTATTGTGGAAAATAAGTTTTAGGTTCGAATCTCTCACAATCTCACCCATTTACTATAATATTGTACGACTAAGTGAACACAATTTTCTGAATAAAATTTTAATTAGAAGTAATTATAAAGGAATTCATTATTAACCTACATTGAAAAGAAAGAAACAATTCTCAAGAAAGTGGGTGACCCTTATATCAATCAACAAATTCAATGCTTCCAAATAGTACATCATGTTTTATTCCGTATATCTTATGAGTTACGACGATCTCCTAAATAGTTAAACATACGGAGTATTTTTTTTACTATTAGTACATATTCCTTAAAATTTTATTGGATAAAAAACCATTGCAAAGTATACATTAATTTTACAATAATCATTACATCAACCAAAAAGGTAAGACGATCTATCTTATTTAATTAAGTACATTAAGCGTCATTACTAAACAAAATCTCTATTCTTAAATCAAAAAAAGTGATTATATTCAGATAAACAAATATGAGACGAGTTCACGTTCCTTACACGTAAACAAATAAGCGGGTTTGAGATGAATGGGTAGGAGTACTTTTTTTAGCAACTCGACTCGTCCAGTGTTAATTAGGCGGAGTAACAACTAACCTTGCGCGGTTGCACCGTGTTACTGAAAAGGTTACGCAATTACACGTACACTACATACAGTAACAGTAATAATAATGCATGAAATAAATGTTGCCATTAAGGTTGACTTTTAATTTAAAATGGTTTATTTAATTACAAGTGAATAAGTCAAAAATAATACGCATAATACTACGTAGAAGCGAAACTAGAGAGGAATGGCCGACAAAACTAGGAAAGTGGGGCAACCCGGCAGATGGACAAAGGAACCGTTTGGGACCTTTTGGGTCCGACTTTGTATGGGCTTTGTGGCTCACTTTTTGCCCTTGTCGTCTACGTTTCCTGTCGGTATGCCTTTCTTAATATTACTACTACTACTAATTGTATAGATTAAGTTTAAGTGGTAAGAGAGTTCTCTTACTCTAATCAAAAGTTGAGATTTGATTATCATTCGTGATGTAGTGCGCTGTTCTCTAATCTCTACGCAAAGAAATGCTACTACTAATTTTCTATTTAATTAATTAGATCCAAAATTATTCAACCTAGTAATAGCCAACATACATTAGCAGCTGTAAATTATGGGAGACCAAATTACAAAGTTGATCCAACAAATTTTCCGCAAATTCCAACGCCACTCTAGTCTAATATGAGTCCGATGATAAAAAAAGATCCGTTTATGGAGAAATCAAATCGGTAAAAATTTCAAGTGATCACTTTATAATGCTAAACACTTTTACGTATAAAATGAAATACGGAACATTTTCTTTCTTTTTTTGTGACATCATACGGAGCATTTTTTGTGAAATTTTCTATTGTGATTTTTGTAAATAGTAATTTCTTGGTTTGTGTTAATTAAGTTTCTCCAATTTTCCACTAGATCTCTATTTATACTCTAATTTTCATTTGATGATCATCTAAAACGCAACATCAGCACAAAGTCGTAATCAAATCAAATAATTTAAGTACTCCGTTGCTTTTAGACGTACTAGATGAATTATGTTGAATAACATAATTAATTTCCAACAAAGTTTTTTTTTTTTTTTTTTTTTTTTTGCCATCCCAACAAAGTTAAATGCATGATATACGTTTTTTCATAATGTGCAGACAATCACTGAATAAATAATGAGGGAGGGTGATATTTATCGTAAATCTTCCCTTCATTAATTTTTTAGTACATTTTACGTGCAAGTAGATGAACTTATAGGGAACATCTCACATTAAATTGTACACCGTACAAAATATAAGATAATTAATTAAATAATTAGAAACTAATCAAGGTAAATATTTTTATGTGAGAAATCTCACGCTACTACGTGAGATTGATTCAATAAATTTTTTGTCAGAGGTTAAAATTATCATCAATCTTTGCGGTTTGCACGTTGATCGTTACTCGTTATCCACCGTCTGTACTGTTCATATGCGAGTATCTAAATTTCATTCCCAATCAATGCCTAGCTAGTGAAACTGTCATTGAAAATTTTACTTTCATAACCAAAAGTATACGTATGTTGATGCATGTACTAAAAGATGAAATGAAAGTTTTTTTAATAAATTGTTTTGATTGTTTTCAAGTGTGTATTTCAATACTCTAATAATGCTCATTAATTAGTTAGCGCCTTTATTTATTTTATTCAAATTTTACCACGGAATATGGGGTATGAAATTTTACACGGACAATATATACGGAGTATGTAGTTTAGATGGAGTACATGTCCAGATATATAGTACGAGTACTCCGCATTTAAGCTATCTATTACGAATATTCTTCAGGTGTGCAGATGTGCAGTGTGATTTTTCCAATTACAAATGTTATCGTATTGATCAACTTTTGTGTTCCAAATTCTTCGTTCAGTATCATTTTTGAACGAATGCATATGTAATCTTTCTCCACATTATAGGGAGTAATAATTACCCGAGGAATGATGTTATTAGGGTAGGACGGTCTCTCATTAACTTTACTGAGAGTTTAAGTACAAATGGATGTAAAAGTGGTACCAAACTTAATAGAAATAGGTACCAGTAACATAAAAGAGTATACAAATATAAAGAGGGCAAGCTTGTTATAAAAACAGGTACAAAATAAAGCTGACATTTAAGGGTACGGATAGAACATAGAGTGGTACTGAAGAATGGTCTCTCAATAAGTTATTGAGAGACCGTCTCTTACAAGATTTTGTGATGTTATTATGGGTGACCAAATTAAAATCGATGGTAAATTTAGTTTGGATGAGTGGTCATTTGCATTATTATGACAAATGTAATTGAATCATGGAAATCAAGAGTTAGAACTTTAACATAAACTTTATACTCAAAGTTAAGATCCTCTTTATTACTTTTAATACACTCATTTTAATGCGGAGTATATTATTTTCCCTCCACATCACCATCCATTACTTAATATTGGAATCGTTAAATCGTTTTAGGATAATATTTAGATCATTAAAAAGTAAAGAAGGAAATGGAGATGATCCAAATTACCTAATAATGTACGAGTAATATTTCATTATATTATTTATTGATATAACATGTATAGTACATTATCTAAGTAAAAGTATGAAATAATGGAGTAAGATGTGGTGACATGGCAGTAACAAAGTGCCTATAAATATCGTTGTACCAAGCTACCACGTACTTCCATCACTCTTTATTCAACAACTTATTTCCACTCCTCTTCCTTTCTCTCTCAGTTGATCCGCGTAATCAAATAATCACCTAACTTCCCTTCATTTACACCATAATTAAGGACTACTATATCAACCAACCCAACCCAGACCAACAAATTATTAGTCTCTAAATTCCAAACTCATCAGCTAAATTAATTAGTTTTAAGTTAGTATTACCACTAATCTATCAATGAGGATGTCATTATTGTCGAGATTAGCAGCAAGTAACAGTCACGGTCAAGACTCTTCCTACTTCCTTGGTTGGGAAGAATACCAGAAAAATCCTTACCACGAGTCTACCAATCCCACTGGTATTATCCAAATGGGCCTCGCTGAAAACCAGCTTTGCTTCGATCTTCTCGAGTTCTGGCTCCTCCAAAATCCTGACCATTCTTCGCTACACAAGAATGGCCAGTCCGTTTTCAGAGACCTCGCTCTCTTCCAAGATTATCACGGCCTTCCCGAGTTTAAAAACGTAATTATATATATTCTCCTTATATAAACATATACTCCGTATATTGTGTTTCAATTATTTGACATCACCTCAGTCATTATTGGGATATAGACATGCAGTTTATGTTGCTATATATGGGAATGCGTCGTAATAATTGAGCTAGTTCACTAAGAGTTATCTTTGCTTGTTACAGGCTTTCGTGAATTACATGTCCAAGCTAAGAGGAGATAAGGTCCTATTTGACCCCACTAACCTCGTCCTCACTGCTGGCGCCACCTCTGCCAGCGAGACCCTCATTTTTTGCCTCGTCAACCCCGGCGACGCTATTCTCATTCCTACGCCTTACTACCCTGGGTACGTTCCTAACACATTATTAAATACGGAGTATTCATAAACCATAGTACGGAGTATTTTCCTATATGGAATATATACCAAGTATAACTCTAATTATATACTCCGCATACAACTCTAATAGTGACATTGTTGTTGTGGTGATTTCAGGTTCGATAGGGACCTTAAGTGGCGAACGGGTGCAGAGATCGTTCCAATAAAATGCACAAGCGCAAATGGGTTCAGGATCACGGCGTCGGCCCTGGACGAGGCGTACAAGGCAGCCAAGAAACGAGGGCTGAAGGTGAAGAGCGTGTTAGTAACCAACCCAAACAACCCTCTAGGAACCACCTTGTCAAAACACGAGATCACCCTCCTCCTCAACTTCATCTCATCCAAACACATCCACCTCATTAGCGACGAAATCTACGCAGGGACAGTATTCAACACCCCAGCCTACATTAGTGTCATGGAAGCACTCTTGGACAAAAAATGGGTCAACAACAAGGACATTCAAACCCGAGTCCACATCATTTCGAGTTTGTCTAAGGACTTGGGCCTCCCTGGGTTCCGAGTCGGGGGAATCTACTCCAACGACCCCTTGGTCGTCTCGGCCGCCACAAAGATGTCCAGTTTCGGCCTAGTATCCGCCCAAACACAGTACCTCCTCGCAGGCCTGTTATCGGACGATACCTTCATGGACAAATACATCAACCACAACAGAAGCCGGCTCCAAGACCGTCACGCTAAGCTGGTGTCCGGTCTAAACCAAGCCGGGATCAGCTGCTTAGAGAGCAACAGCGGACTCTACTGCTGGGTCAACTTGGGCCACTTGTTGAGAGCTAACTCATTCGAGGCGGAGATGGAACTTTGGAAGGAGATAGTTTACAAAGTGAAGCTGAATGTTTCACCCGGTTCGTCTTGCCACTGCGTTGAACCGGGTTGGTTTAGAATATGCTTCGCTAATCTGTCGGAAGAGGTTTTGAACCTGGCCATGCAACGTCTAAGGGACTACGTTGCGGCTAAGTTTAGTAAAAATAGTAGTCATTCACGAAGGGTTAGGTCACTCACTAAGTGGGTTTTTACACTATCGTTCGACGACAAGGAACCTGAAGAACGATAGTCGACACGGCCACCACCACCGCCACCGTCGCAACCACCTGTGTGAATTGAATGATTTTTTTTTCTTTTAAATTGAAAAATATAATAACATCCTAATAGTAATTTTAGGTTACTTTTAGGATTTGTGTGAACACGTTGCATGTTGCCCGTGTTATTTTTTTTTTCCTTTTTTATTTTTTTTGGGCCGGTGCTGCTGTTTTTAATTGCATGAGAGGGAGGGAACAAAAGGGCCTTGTTTTTTTTAAGGAATTGAATTCCTTTTTAGTGGACGAACAACGTGAAATAAATATTTGTAGAGTCAGCATTTTAGTTCCATTGCAAAGTGATTTTTGTTTCATTTCAATCTTTAATTTACTTATGACTCGGTGTTCATATACGATTATACGGAATACTTGTATTTGAAAGAGTTCGCTTCACTTTATTAAAATACTCGCACTTTTTACATACGGAGTATATTGTAGAAACTTTCGGAGTTCATAATGTGTACTTTTCTTTAGCTCTGATGTGCCAAATCCTCACAGATTACTTTTGAGCTCCGATCCTTCCCAAAAGTATAAGGACTATAATCCCGACTTAGCTTACAAGCGTGATAACTTGATTGCATTGTTGAAATCTCTTCATTCCCATGTATGTAATGGAAAATTGTCTCACACGGATAGTAGAGTAAGAAGACTATAGTTTATACGGTAGTGGCCTACTTCTCCCATCACCAATTGATTTTAGGATAAAATCTCAATTGTTTGTGGGCTGATGACTCAACATAGATCACCGAAGTGGGCATGGCTCAAAAAATACTCCCTCCGATTACCTATTTTCTTCCCCTTTCTTTTTGGGGAGGAAAATAAGGAAGGGGTATTATATTAATAGAATATGGAAGGTGGAATGAAAAAGTAAGAGAGAGAAATACTATATTAATTAAATGAGAAAAAGTGGGGTGGAAAAGTAGAAGAGATAAATATTATATTAATTAAATGAGAAAAAGTGGGGTGAAAAAGTAGAAGAGAGAAATATTATATTAGTTAATGAATAGTGGAAACTTTCCTTAAATGGAAAGAGGGAAGAAAATCAAATTCAGGCCAAAAAGAAAAGAGGAAAGAAAATAGGTAATCGGAGGGAGTATATTTAAAAAATGAGGGTGCAATAATATAGAGGTTATGAATCTTATGATCCTCTGGAGTTTATTCCGGTCGAGTTGATCGATATATAATTTAGTAGTCTTATAAGTTCCTCATAATTGAATAATTCAATACTCCGTATATAGTATTTGTGTGTCATGTGTGCATTTTAAAAATCTAAGGACTCAACAGCAATACGTAATATAGCTGTTCTGAGGTTAGAAGATACGGATCGGAGTATGTAGATACACCCTGTAAATGATTCTGCAGTTATATCGGTCGTTACGTTCCTACAGATTACGTATAGTCGTCAGCTTGTTGAGATCGATCAGGTGGCTGGCAACAAATTGAATTTATCGACGATAATTTTGCATGCATGATGCTTATCCAATAATTGGCTGTTATGGCCTGGTTTGGTAGAGAATCAACGATTACTACTCCGGAGTCCTTAGTACTCCATATTAATTAAGAACAACACGAGATTACAAGACGCTTAGCTAGTTCGTTGGAGTACATTAGTGTGTGTTTTTTCGTTGACAAGAAACGAGATTTAGGTCATATTCTTTTGAACTGAAATACGTTAAAATGTATTGGACTAAACTAAACTGAGTTGAATTGAACTGTTCGGACAACGGAATAGATGAAGTTATAGAATATAAACTGTAACTGTAGTGGAGTGAAGTTTCACCCAAAATATATGAGCCATTGTTTAAAATATTGGTATTAGACGAGAACTATGAAAACAAGTGACACATACATACACTTAGGGCTGTGAGTGAGCCGAACTATTCGATCCGATTTGTGAAATTCGGCTCGAAAAAAGCTCGATTCGTATTCGATTCGGACAATCAAATATAGGGCCAAATCATAATTTGATATTCGAACCAAATCAAGAATAATATTCGGCTCGATTCGTTTCAATCCATTACTTGTTCCATTTTTTCGGTCCATCTAAATTCATGGTTCATTTAGAAAATTTATCCTAAAAGACACCAAGAGATTTGCCGCCTTCGAGCACTAAGCTACTGCAATGTCCGTAAGGTTTATACGTAGATTTATTTTGTTTTCCAAAATTTTTTGTGTTTTTGAGATTGCTTGTTGAATTAGTTGGTTCATTTCCATAGTAAGAATAGTACATATACTTAAGGACTTAAGGTTAAGGTCGATTCATTTTGTGCTTCTATTTAGTTTTTTATTTTGTCGGATCAAATCAAATATTATTCGATTATTCGATTCGAAAAATCAAATACCAAATCAAATAATGATTTTCATTATTCGACGGTATCAAACCAAATCAAACGTCGGCTCGAAAAATTTTCAAATCAAACCAAATAATGGCATTATTCGGTATAGTTCGGCTCGATCACAGCCCTACATACACTTGGATAATGGATGTCCACCTGAGGATGTCATGTCACCATCCCACACTTGCATATCATGTCATCTCCACCTGAGGCTGAGGCTGAGGTTAGATGTCACCATGTTATTAATTTAGGGCAAATAATGGTCTACTCGTATAGTAACATACTCTTACAGTACATGATTATCGGTTTTGATTAAACAATTAAACTAAAAGATTCCTGGATACGCGGCTAATTGCATGCATTTGATTACACCTCCATCATACATTCATTCATGATTCATTCATACTGGCATGACATGTGACAAGTAGTTAGTAAAGTAGAATATGTATAATGTATTCTAAATAAACAATTTGAGCAAGGATCCATGCATGCATAATATATATTTGATTCAAACAAAAGATTCAATCAATTAAAAACAACGTTTGAAGAAACAGTTATTCTCCTGTGAGAACGTCTCACGATAATTTATCGTACGTGAGACCTACTCACAGAAATAAAATAATAATAAAACTAACTAACCTCCATGTGAGAGGTCTCAAGATAAACTTATCGTGAGACCGTTACTCTCATATAAGAATGTGTATTGAAGAAATATGAGCTAACATAGAAAGTGGGAATTTTGGTCCATTTAATTTCCATTTGCCATGCATGTGAAATTGATTTGTAGTCATTATCTTAGGCTAAACCTCCTGAAAATTAGCAAGGGATCGGAGTAGTGGGCCACAGAGAATTACGTACTAGGGTTCCGTTCAGATAATAATGTACTTCTTTATTATTATTATTATTATTATTATTATTATTATTATTATTATGAGGTAATAATACTAAAATCACAACTAGAAAATGGAAGAAATTAGAGATAGTGGGAGATAATGAGACGAAGATGGAGAAAAAAAGAGAGCATATTGTAGCTTCTTGAGGTTTTGCTTGGAATGAACCTAATTAAGGTCCAAAATAAGAAGAAAATATAGGAGATTGACATTTGTAGAAGATATATGAAGTCGATGGAAAAAGTTAAATTACTCCTCCGTATCCAATCATTATTTATGAGGATGATCAAATTACACTTAAAAGGACATTCCTAAAATAGAAGAGTAAATAAATGGCTGAGACCAGAGGCGGCCCAGAGGAGGTTCAGGGCGAGCAGGGGAACAAATCTATTAAGACGCCCCTGGCTGAGACAGTATTATTCTGATTATATGACAATATATATGTAGCTAGGAAGGTGCATAGGAAAATATTATGAGTAATAAAACAACATAGTCGTATGCATGATTTTGGTTGATAATTGAGGAAATATTCCTACAATCATCCTAAACACCAACATAAAGTGCTGGTAGATCTTTAGATGGAAAGGGGAAGGGGAAGGGGAAGGGCAGGGGGCCATCACTGTTCGTTCGTTCACCCAAGCCAAGCAACATTAATTAAATTAGATAAACAAGCTGGGATGGTTTGATTGACAATATGCCAATACAAATCGGAAAACTGAGACATGAATGCCTTTGATTTTAGGGGCTGTTCCTCGACAAATCATAGACATCAGACATCCCCTATTTGAACTCTAATCGTCCTTTACGACAAACCTCGCTCTATTTGGTCCAAATAAAGGTGTCCACACTTTGCTTCATAACCAAACTATTTTCCCGTCACCATGTCCATATGGCCTTATTTGTATCCCAAATTCATGTTTATAATGAATATATTCGACCATAAAGTTTTGTTTGTGATAGCCGTATTTGTCACAAGTTTGTGACAGACTGACGAGTCAAGTAGTATAAATAAAACAAAAGCATAATGTCTAGAGAGTAGCAAATGGGTGACTATCTATGAAAGTGGTAGATATTTGATCTGTTATAAATTTGTGACGGATATTCACGTCACAAGAGAGACTTACTGATATTCAACATATAAACTTGCGACATGTCAAATTATGACAATGTACATAAATAAAGACAAACCACCGTACTATTCTCTAGGTATTGCGATTTTGTCTTATCTAACTATGTTGGTGATACTTGACCCGTCGCATGTTTGTGAGGGATATACTCGTCACTAGCGAGACTTCTCCTTTTTTGAAAAAGGTAAAATTCTACTCCCTCCGATTTTTATCTATCTTCCCCTTTGGTTTTGGGGAAGAAAATAAGGGTGTAGAAATGTGTGGTTCAAAATAAAAGAAGGAAGAGAGAGAAATGTAAGGGTGATTCTAAACCACATGTTGATGGCCCAAAATAGAAATAGGGAAGAAAGGGTGTTTCAGCCCAATAAAGAAATAGGGAATATAGATAAAAATCGGAGGGAGTATTTTTTTTAGTAAAAAGATCAAATATGAAAGAGATACGAGTAATTTTTTTTTGAAGGAAAGACTTCCGAATGAAGTTTTATATTAAGTCAATGCTCGCTAACTCCAAAATGGCTTGTGGGAAATTCGAGTACAGCACAGAAAAAGACGGCACAACAATGTATTTTTGATTGTATGAAAGAGATAATTTAATGAACTGCTAACGACGTTATTATTAATCAATTTCTAGTTGTATTTTACCTTCTTAACATCGTTTATGTGCGTGATATGTAACATTAGATTCTAGTTTCGTCTATATTTTAATAAAATTTGTCACTATGATACTTGTGAGTTTTTGTTAATTTTCACGTTTTCCTAGGTAAATATTGGACTCACTTCATATTGAGCCGTTCAAAAGGTCGAGTGACACTTCTGATTTTTCTGCCATGAGTCTTGGTTCGTTTCAACAGATATTCTATTAAACAAAAGTAAATGTCATTTTTTCACGATTAAACAATTTTCAGCTAATGATGGTTTTTCACATGCATATCGACCCCCTCAAATATTCTCAGACGAAGCTAAATTTTATGTGACCGTTTTATTTGACCCTATTAATTGTTAGCACCCTGCGTGACCTCAAAATCTCGGAAAACTGTTTATTATACACTTTTTAGCCGTTCAGAAGGTCGCATCGGACAAAATTTCATTTCTCCTAGTTTTATGCCACATGTCTAGAGTCGCCAGAAGTTACCCTATTTGATTTCAGCCCAAACAAAAACTATACGTCGTTTATTAACGATTTATCGAATTTCCACCAATGTTGATTTTCACATGTCGGCACACTCAAATGTTCTCTGTTGTTGCTTAAGTTTTGTGTGGCTATTTTATTTGATCCCATAAGCACAATGTGCAGTTTTTTGCCATTTTTGTTCTAGATCCCTGAATCTCGGAAAATCGTGTAGCGGTGAATTCTTCCATTCTAGCTTAATTGCAAGGAATTTATATTAGTTAGAGAGAGAGAGAGAGAGAATTTCTTGCCCATTAATGAGGTTCTCCTCTTCTCGTCTTAGGCTGTAGCTAGAGAGGGGCGTCCCCTTAGTCACGTCCAAGAGTGTGGAGGTCATATGACTGGCCTGTCTTCCTGCCTCGGGTGGCGGGGCACCGCGAGACCCGTGTAGGTCTTCTGAGCCCTTCAGTCTGAGAGCCTATAAACTCGGCCGAGGCTAAGCTCGGCATCTCTGATGACGACGCTGGTGACCTCGACTCTTGCAGTTCGAGACCTTGGCTAAGGGTCTGGATGAGCTCCTGGCGGAATAACCCAGACTCAACTTGGACAAGATATGATCCGGGTCGAGAGGTGGCAGGGATACTGGCCCCATCATGTGATTTTTCGAAAAAAGTGAGATATTTTGTTGACCATATAAGTAGGACCCATATTACATAAAATGACTTACGATTGTTATAAAAACTATAAAATGGTTCAGTTTCAAGAATATACATCGAAGATTTGTTCGACCCTAATCCGACGTTACTCAAAAGATAGTGTGGACATGACATAGGTCCACCCCGACGCGGCCACGCGCGGGTTTGGGGAGGCGAATGAATCTCCATATGAGATGGTCAAATTGAAATTTAAATCGAAGTAGGAGTCGCCACCGAATTTTGTGGTTATTCGGAACCATTCGAGCCCACTCTATGTAGTAGTGGGCCGTATACAAAATACGGCCCATTTCCGATGTCAGAGTTTATTGGGCTCGTCCCTTTGCATATCGATACCGATGTCGACTTGAGCGGTTAATCGTATATTGAATTACTCTCGTTGCCAATGGATTCGGACATCCGGAAACCATGGTTCTGAGTAAGGGGTGAGGGCACGTGTTGGGAAGTTCACTAAGAACACTCAACCCCGCCCGCACTTAGCGGCCTTTACTAAGATATCGTTCGTTTTTGGTGTACACGGGTTAGTTCGACGGTTGAATGATATGCAAACATTATTTTCCTAAGCATGTGAGAAAAATAAAATGGGTTGCTAAGTCGTTTAATGCATATTAAACTAATAACGTCAAAGTTATTTTAGCATGTGAAGTCGTTTTAGTCTAATAAAACGATAAAAACAAATAAATAGCTACAAACACGAGAAAACGAGTTAGTAACGGTGAATAAATCGAATAAAGATGTAAATAAAAAAAAAATATGCATGACTCGGAAAAGTTTTAATGACACGTGATGGATTAACACGTGTTGATCGAGGTCGAAAAAAGTATTTATCGAAATATGTCGCGAGAAAGTCGCTTTTTATGTAAAGGTTCGAAAAGAATTAAAAATAGAAAAGCGAAGAAACGAAAAAAAAAAAGAGCCGGCGAACCAGGCTGCCGCGCGAGTCGCCTGACAGGCGCGCGACTCGCGTGGCATCCTGTTCGGGTTTTTTTGTTTGTTCGAAAATCGTTAATTTTTATAAACCGCGTACAAACATGGATTAGATTATACTCGATTTATATTTTCGATATTCGTCGTATCCGATATTCGATTCTGAAATCGATATCGAATAGTCGAAATGATTTTATAAAAAGTTTTGAAAAAAACTTGTTTTGAACGAAAAAAGTGAAAAAAAGAATTTTTGAACGAAACGATGTTAATTCTCTCCGCGTTTAAAATCATCGAATTTTGTAAAAAAGGTAATGATTTTGTTAGCATCAACGAGAATTAATTTAATTTAGTTCTTGTAAATACGATATTCGATTAGAGAATTGGTATCGTATTTTAAGAACGTTATATAAAAAAATAGTTTTTAGTATCGATATTTAGAAAAAGGGTTTTTCTAACATGTGCCCATTGGGCACATGATAAGAAGCATATTATGGGAAGATTTACAAGTATAATTCCCCAATTATGGTAATTTTGAGTTTAAATTTTAATTTCTCACGAGATTTGCTTGTGATTGTTTCCCATAATGCTTCTTATCATGTGCCCAATGGGCACATGTTAGAAAAACCCTTAGAAAAATATATGCGATGAACGACCCATATTAAAATAGGAAACGACCGACGAAAACTAAAAAAAAGAAGAAAAAAAAACGTGAGGAAGAGAGAGAGAAGGGAGAAGAATCGGGTTTGATTTACACCCTCAACCTACCTGCTTCGTTTTCTCGGTACAAGGCTCGTCGGACGGTGGCTTAGGCACGGGAGCGTCGAGATGATGCGGGTGAGTTAAGGTGGTGCGGATTTTTGGACGTGGGACGAGATGGGTTCGGCCGGCTGGATGGGTCGGTTTCGTCGGTATTTCGGGACGGTATTTCGGTATTCCTTCGGATGTATGTCGAGACTATATTTTTGCTAGATATCGAGTATGTGTGTGACTAATAATTATTGTGTATTGATCGATGATTCATCTGTCCTTTTGTGTTGAATATGAGGTCCTATTTATAGGAGTCGAGGTGGTCTTGCTTGTGTGACAAGAAATACCGGTTTGGATAGGAAACACGAGAGTTCGAAAGGGAATGAAAGTCTCGTTTCTTGGTGGAGAAGCCAAGTATTTTGGCTGAAAAGGGGATATCTCGGCTGTCTTAGCCGAGTATCTGAGCTCGGGTTGTAAACTGTTTCGGTTTCCGGATAGAATTCCTACTTGAGATCGAATTCTATCCTTAAACGGATTTGTTTAATATTTTTTGAAGATGATTTTTGTAGTATTTGGGACCGGATCAGCCGTGTGAAGTGTCACGGCTGACTCGTGTGTCTCGAGGATATTTTTCGACCGGGTTTTGACTCGGTCGTAAAAAGACGGTTTTACCCCTGGTGCCGGAATCGACCCAAATTAGTCTCATTTGACTCGAAACGACCCACTGGGCCTGGATTTGAGGTTGGTTTTGTAAGATTTGTACTCCGTAATAAGCCTAAACCAAATGTCCATGATTTCGAGCCCATATCCGAGTCGTTAAAGCACGTTTGCGTCCTATCATCATCGGGTGTTTGGCGGGACCTACTATAGACACCTGGCGGTCAAAATGTGGGTGTCTACAGATAGCCGAATGATTTTTAAATGTATTTAATTGAAACCATACTTACCTTTTGCTACACCGAGACATTTCTACAATGTATGGGGTAGTCCTATGTGAATTTGGAGACATTTAATTTCGGGACCAAATCGGCCCGAAAAACGTGGATAAATAACCTTCAAGTTTGCCCGTTTCGAGTGATTTTTCGAAAAATGTCATATATTTTTCTGGTTATCTAAGTAGGACCCGTATAATGTAAAACGACTGAAGACTGGTAAAAAAACTCTAAAATGGTTCAGTTTCGAGAATATGTATCGAAGCTTTCGAGCCTAATCCGACGTTACTTGAAAGATAGCCGAATATTTTTTAAATGTGTTTATTTGAAACTATACGTATCTTCTGTTATACCGAGAAATTTCTACAATGTATGGAGTAGTTTTGTGCGAATTTAAAGAAATTTAATATCGGGACCAAATCGACCCGAAAAACGTGGATAATAACCTTCAAATTCGCCCGTTTCGGGTAATTTTTCGAAAAACGTGAGATATTTTGTTGACCTTCTAAGTAGGACCCGTATAACATATAATGACTTACGGTCGTTAAAAAAACTATAAAATGATTCGATTTCGAGAATATATATCGAAGATTTCAGCCCTACTCCGACGTTACTCGAAAGATAGTCGAGTGTTTTTTAAACGTGTTTATTTAAAAACATACGTACCTTCTGCTACACCGAGACACGTCTACAACGTGTGGTAGTTACTGCACGAAATTGGAGATATTTAATTTCAGGATAAAATCGACCCGAAAAACGTCGATATAACTTTCATATTCGCCCGTTTCGGGTGATTTTTTGAAAAAGTGTGAAATAGTTAGCGAGACATCTAAATAGAGCTCCTATAACATAAAATAATTGACATTTGTAAAAAAAACTTTAAGCTGGTTTAGTTATGAGTATATATGTATCCAAATTTCCATCTTAATACGTTGTTACTCGATCGAAAGATAGTTGAATATTTTTTAAATGTTTTTATCTGAAACCATAAGTATATTTTGCTACACCTAGACATTTGTACCATGCATGGAATAGTTACGTTGCGAATTTGGAGACATTTAAGTTCAGGACCATACAGTCCGAAAAACATGGATAATAACATTCAAATTCGCACGTTTCGGGTGATTTTTTGAAAAATGTGAGATATTTTGCCAGCTATCTAAGTAAGACTGTCAGAACCCTTTTCCGATTTCTCCAGATTCATGTACCACGTGTGTCGGTATCGCCTCCCTTGGTTCCATGTCTGATATCAAGACCAAAGGACGCGTACAAGTCACTCTTTCTTGGCTAATCGGTTTAAGATCGACGTTGGTTCACGACATATCTGCACCCTTAAATGTGCTCTTTGCCTACTCATCTTTTGTGTGGACATTTTATCTAAGATTGAAAAATATCTTTTGCGATTTTCAACCATTTTTATTTTGGAACGCATTAGATCCTTGGGAAGTTGGTAGTTGGGTTATTTATGAAGCTCCTCACGTTTTCATCCCATATTAGAACAGCGTGGATATCATATCATACGTATGCGAAGAGATACTTCCAGTTCCAGCTTAACTGTATTGTCGTTAATCGTTTATACAGGGAGCTAGGTAAGTTCTTTAACTTATTTGCCAAGTTAATAGAACTGCAACTGGTATACTATCTATACCGTTAAGCTCTGGTCAATTAGACATCGCTAGGGTGTGAAGAGTTTACGACTTGTAAGATCAGCCTGTGTTGCTGCATGCACCTGAAACAAAATCTTGATCAGGTAGCCTATAGCCAAGTTTCGTGTGTGGCGGTTAAAAGATGTCATGTTGCCTTCGCCACTGGATACATGGCTGGCTACAACAGATCTGATGGCAGCACAGCGACTAGCCGACTACCTGGCCCTCAAAGATTAACAGAGCTACAGATATGAAGCTGGGCAAGTCTGAGAAAATGAAAAGGAAAAGGAATAGAGACAATCAATCATAAATTTAAGGAATGTGGTGGGATTACAACTGCTTTTGCAGCACAAGTAACAGATATTAAGTGTATTGCTTATAGCATCGTAAACAGTAAATTTGAATCAACATTTGGTACACCAAAAGCTAGCTCTAGATATTATAAGTGTATCTTCTATTTGTGGTGAAGCAACTTCTTGTATTGTTGTCTTGCTTCAAACACCAAAAAAAAATTGCTCAAGTGTCTGGAATATCAATGGAATGATTTAAGGTGGAACACCTGGCAAGCTGACTGGTAAGACTGTTTGGTTGCTGCCTGTTCGAACTTCTTCGCTGCAGCTTCGTTTACTTCCACACCAATCTGACCGAAAAACTTAACCCACCATGACTGGCTTCGCATTTTAGCCTAACAAAGTGCAAACGTCAGCCACAGTTGTCATCTTACAATTTTATTAACACCCAAACCTTTTTTTTTTTTACAAAGACGAAAGTCTATATTAGCTGCTGGGAACTTACCGGGCGTCCAAATTTGGATAGCTCTGTAACCCTAGCCCTTTGTTGACCGGGCAAACCTGAAATCAAAACGCTTGATCAGATCAAATAAAAGTTTACTGATCTTAGCAAGAACTGGGTTTCTGCTGAGTGATGCTAGTGCGACTGCAAAGACTGAAGTTTGGATTCCCTACTCCCAGGATAACATAGTGGGAAGTAGAAGGAGGCTCATACCCTGGAATCCGACGTGATAAAACTAAGGTCCTAACTAGCTTGACTCCCGACTAATTTGGATGTTTTGGCCCATAATCCTATGGTGAATTACAGTACTACTTGGCGGTGTTTGAAGGTTTTATGGTGATATGTCAACTTGGGACTTTATAAAAGCTCATAGTGAACAATTAAAAGGAAGTAAGGAACCTGAAAAAGAGTAAGCAATGTGACATACCAGTGAATATCACAACACCGTCAGCAGCCACTCTTGCCAACTCTGGAATAGTTTTGTTCAGATATTTAGGAGATAGGTAATCCAATGCATCAGAGACGATAACTAAAGAAAACGATGATGGCCTATATGGCAATGGGAATTTGACGTCAGCAACACGCACAAAGCCTTTCCGTACAAGACTTTTACAATTAGAATCGGCATCCTCAAGGTCATATGGTTCGACGCCCCATGCTTGTGTATCCTCTTCTTTTATCAGCTTAGAGACAACGGAACATGTCTCAGGTCCAACATGCAAAACCTTGCGCATTCCATCACCATAAGCTTTCTTCAGAACAGGCAATGCTCTCTGCAGTTCTAAGGTGCCTGAAAACTCACCTTCACACAGAAGATACAAAAAGAATTTTAGTGTAGACTGGAAATTAAGTAGCTGACTGGATCTACAAAAGGTAAAGAGATATCTACCTTCAATCCGGCTCACAATGCCTTTTCGACCTGCAGGGCATAAGCATGCAATCAAATACACGGTCACAGTAGAAGACTATAACCAAGAGAGGAACGTCAAGCCGAAACTTTTATGATGCGGACTTCCATGATGACATCTTGTATGACTAAAACCATATGGTTTAGTAATGCTTATAATATAATTAGGCACTACGACCATGAGAGCTTTTAAAAGTTCGTGAAAACTAGATGCTATATCTAAAAAAGCTTAACGCACTAACATGGTCCACCTGAGTGTCATAGAACAGTCTTAGCCAACATTTGTTTCTCTTTAAAAACACATTTGTACGCAATTCCAAATAAAATAGAGAAAGGAGACATCACAAGGTAGACGAGATTTGATTCCTTTGTTGGTGGAAAAGATGATTATAGGTGAAATGTAAAGCACACAAAGAAAACAGTACAGAATAGACTATGACTTGGGCTTCCGTAACCAAAGAAGCACCACCATGACACACAAGTCATGAAGTACTAAAGAATAGAGAAATTTCAAGACAGCAACTTTCAGACAGACCTGAACCGCTGTACATGTATCCAAGAATAAGGAAGACACCCTGCACGTAAAAAATGCAACATGAAAGGAGAATAAGAAACCAAATTACTTGGACAGTGATTGAGAATTGTCTCTTCGAGAAAATACCTACAGATACAGTAACAAAAACATCTAGAAGGCGTGAGGAGTACCAGAACAACAAGGGTAAGGGACAGCAAGGGAGAGGATCGTGTCTTCGATGGGAATGCTCCCATGAGAGGAAATCCTCCATTACCCACCAAGCGACGAGTTGGGTTTACTGGTCTTCTTGACATGACTTTCTCAGTTAATTTCTCGCCTCACTAAAAATAAATATTTGCTAAAACAGCTCACCTGACACCAGAAGTACAAAGAAAACCCACAACATGAGCCAAAAAGTGTACCAAAACATCAATCAACTGAACACTAGAAATTGGCATCATTTGAATAAAATCAACGTTGCTAAATGTTTAGGCACAGGAAGGCGATTTAATTAAGTTTTTACAATTCACAACAAAGGTAACACGCCGCGGCTAAAAATCAAGTTACTAGTGTAGTGTGAGAGGTAGTCTGATAACTGTCGGTCTCGTCATCTCGAGTTATATGAGAAGTGAGTCAGTGATGTAACACAAAATCTCATTTGAGACCAGCTCACCCACTTGACTTAGTGACGTCTTTCCATATTATGAGGTTCATTCATGTCATTCAATGATGGTTCACAAAAAACTTAAGAGCCGATCTCTCACCTGATGGGTTAGTTAAATAATTTAATTTCATTTTTCTTAATTTTTCATTAATTTTATAGTGTAGCAAATGTTATGTGTGAGTCATAGAAAGATACTTGGGCCTTACTCCAGCTGAAAATGACTGAACTTAACTGGATCAAAAGGGGGTCTAACTTAGCTTACTAAACTCAGCTGAATTGGCTGAGACGAGACAAGGCGAGGCGAGCCAAGGCTAATGGGGCTGAACTTAACTCAAAATTGGGAGTGTGTGTGTGTGTCAGTGTCACCACTAAAAAAAAAATGTCTAGGTCTTCTGAAAATTTCGATTCTCTAAAGTTTAGGGGGAAAATGTAAGGATTATGGTGTAAGCCATGTTAGGACAAAAATAAAATAAACAAGGATATATTTGTGAAGAAGCAGTTAGAAGAATGAAATAAAAATTGGATCTTGATATGAATAAAGGTAGGCAGGCACCTGTATCACAAATATGCTATCATACATTCATACTAATATCACATTTTTGACTTTTGAGACGTACTGTACGTAAGAAAGAAGGAAGCATATCACAGATTCACAGCTCAATATTAATTAATACTCCAATAATAAAGGAAGAAGATTAGAAAATAAAGAAGATGAAGTAGTATTTATGATGATGATGATGATGATGATATGGGTTACCTAGGATAAGAATTGATTGGATTAGTTAGTTACACAGATCTAATTAATTACTAACAATTAACAACATAGATTAGATTGAATTGAAGTGGGAAGAGAAAAGAGAAAGAGATAAGATTGAATTACCTGAAGATGATTGAAACAAAGACTAGGAAACCCACATTAACATTAATCAATGAATTTGGGGTTTTTTGTTCTAACTGAATTTTCAGGTATTGCTAACGATCTAGATCTATCTATATAATAATACTAATACTAATAAAAACAAGAATCCAACTTTAGTACTCGTTACTAGTATTAATTAATTAATTAATTAATTTCTGGGCACTTAGGTAATATTTATTTATTTATTAATAACAAAAAAGTTGTTAAAAGGGATGAGAGTGTAAATTAGGGAGGGGTGTATGTGTATGGGAATTGGAGGAAATGATAAGACAGACAGTCAGACAGGGGAAGGGGAAGGAAGGTCAGATCTTATATGCCGCTCTCTGTGACTGTGTGTGTATGTATTTTCTCACTTTCCACTCACACTCACTCATTCACTCACTCACACTGAGAGAGAGAGAGAGAGAGGTTGTTGTATTTAACAGATTCGGTGTCGGCAACGGCAATGCCAACGCTCTACTTCCACTTCCACTTCCACTTCTCATTCTGAGGCTACTTCTGTCTTTCTACATCTCCAATTTCATAAAATTCGTAAATCGTAAATGTCTTACTCTAAATGGGGTTAAGACGAAAGTATTGTGGACAATAGATCTCGAGTACATGAGAAATTCTCAAGACTCACCTATTGTAATGCAACTAAGTATCCATTTCATTAGACTATTTTATTTTATAAAGGATGGTTCTATTACACAAATAAAGTTAGAAGTGACAAGCACGACTGTTACTTAACAAATGAAGGGAACGAGGTGACGGGATACCAAGTTTAGTGGGGCGTAAGATAAGGATGGTTGGAGGGATGGGATGGGAGATAAAGTGGTTTATATAACATAACATGGTTTCGCTAGTTAATGCCGAGTGGGTGCTTTCAAATCACAGAGATTAACGATTAATAATGAAAGAATGTACTCACAAGATAACCCCTAACACCAACTCTCCTACTACAGTCAGTATAACAAACATTGCGCAACCAAAAAACATGGACCTTGCATATCACGTTACAACCAATTCTTAATTTTCTTCAAAAAAGTACACTAAGCACAGTCTCAAGCTCAGGCTCTTGATACACTATGCTCCGTACAAGCTTTCATATTTCAGCTAGAGTTGTATGCAGTATGAGCCCGTCTAGAAATTAAGTAAGCTCTCGGTTACAAGTCTTACCACCACCAAAGCCCATGATGGTGAAGCTTCATGAGACCCCAAGGATTGCGGATTGCATCCCTCATCGTATATTCGTATGCATGCATAGGTCATAAATCTAACAAGACTAACCATAGTTACTGCCAACACGAGGGATGCAGATCAAACACAAATCTTTGAGAAGAATATTATCATTGTTCCACAGCAATGTCGGGGGTATTGTTTTCTTGAGGAGGTCGCCATTTTCGATCAAATAGACTCCTTTGGACCACTTTTTCTGATTCACGTTCCTTGTCAATCTCCACCAGCTTCTCATCTATAACCTCTAGAAGCTGCCGCAAACCTACACCTGTCACCGCTGAAGTTTTGACACGAGGACTATTATATTCACTTGGAGGTTGGGATTCTGAATCTTTCCTCTCGACTCTCGACTCCTCACACATTCCCCTAGGTGTCAAATCTGTGGCACCCTGAATCGGCTGGTCATCGTTTTCAACGGAAACTATGGGGTCACGATGGGTTTCAGAGTCATCACTTTGGCAAGCCATTGTCTCCTCCTCTTGCAGTTGCAGTTGTTGCTCTTCAACAATCTCAACTCCAATTTCTTCAATGTCTTCATCATGGTCATCTTGGATGTTCTTTTCCCCGCTCTCTTGTTTCAGATCAATCTGTGGAAAAGCTTGTTAAAATGTGAGGTCTAAAAATATTTTTGGTGATCATTACGAGATATCACCCTATTCGTTAAAATGTGAGTATTTTCATAGGAAACCACTCATTGAATTCACCTATCTCCACCATAACAGTTCGGGTGGTTGATAACTATCCATTTTGCAAATATGATATTACCTTGTTCCAAACTTCAATCATATCATCGATTTTTTTCTTTGGCACGCCTATTTGTCGCAACACATCCAGTACAGCTGTGCGTTGCTCCTCAAGATTTACAGCACTGGAATCCAATACATGCTGTGCATTTTGTCCATGATCATTAGATAATTAATCGAAGTGTAAGGAAACAAAGCGGACTTTGAACCAGAATGCATCATACGAAGATCAAAAAATGATAAAGTAGAATATAGTCTTGATATAAAAAATTTACGGAGTATAATACATACCACTAGCAAGTCTGCTTCCACTACCTCTTCCAGTGTTGCATGGAATGCGTCTATTAGCTGCAAAAATATGAATATTACAGAATACCGTATTCGGATCTAAAGAAGAAGAACCACACTCATTCAGAGAGACATGCCATGCTCTGTCAACTTACTTGAATCGGCAAATCGGATATAAATCCCACTGTATCACTAAGAAGGACCTTCCTCCTGATTATCAGTAGCTCAATGAGTTTAGAATTGAAATCAAGTAGTACTATTTATGGATGTGATATATAACAGACGCTTCCATTTAAGTTCAATATTTAGTAGCCTCCCCTCTCTAAAAAAATAAAATAATATCCTCCTCAAAGGGGCTATCATCCATCTTTTTTACGGTGATAGTCCCAATTTCTCACAATTTTTAATATGATAAATAATCGAAGTTCTCTCGTTAGAAGAGTTCTTTGCCCTCTCTTTCGGAGTGTTCTTTGCCCTCTCATTAGAAAAGATTCAATCCCATCAATTGATGGGTTGTATACTTGTATTTCACTTTTGTAAAGCATATGCAAGATCGGTGAATTGCATTGTTACAGAGGGTCATACGGTGTTAGATTTTCATTTACATTCTATCAAGTCAATTCAAATGAAGGCTCCTCAAAACAAGGATGAATCCACAAGACCCCTTTGTAGAAGGTTGTATCAATCTTTAGCGATATTTTGAAGGGTGTGCATAAGCACTTCATTTTACTAGTAGTGATCTTTGTTTTAAGCAAATTGAACTTATTTGATTTTCATAGAATTGTACGGAGTATTTCGCTAAGTCTAGTATAGGCTATAATTTCCATATGGCATATTGAAATTGATCTTTTACTCAAAATAGATGAGTAAAACTTTATAGTTATAGTAGTAAATTAGTTGCCTGAGATGGCAATTAGAGGAAACAATTGGACACTTTTTAGGCAGAAAATTACCCTGAAGGAAGTATGACACTTCTAACTCTTGGATCAACGGTTGCAAATAATCTGCAAAGTCGGAAAAGGGTGCAGATATTAAATAAGCAGAAAGGGACTAAGAATTTCTCCATAACTCCATAACATAGAAATACACATACCTGTCATCACTATATAGATCACTTTGAGAGAGTGAACTAACTAGAGTGGACTTCCCCTGCAGTCAAGGGAAGGATTATCTAGTTAGAGTTTCTAAAATTTTACATGAAAATTCAAAAATAAAGGGAAGCGAATTTTAGAACTTGTAGATCACTGACAGCATTAGTGTACCCAACAATGGCAATAGTGTCAAGCCCTTGATCATCCAAAGTTCCTTGCTTTCTCCGTCCAGCACGCTGCACAGCACGTGTTTTACGAACTTCTTCAATTTTACCGAGCAAGTACTTTCGTCGTTCCGATATTCTGTCATTAAAAGTCAAATATATGATTTTTATTAAAATTAATACTATGTACAAAAATGTCACCTTGAAACACACTAATTAGACCAGGCAACCTATCTGGCGGAGAAAGGGACAAAAAGAGATATATCACGGTTATCAAGGGGATCACTAGTAATTAAGCTGTGACACTGAATCGTGACTAAGTTGTCAAGGTTTACCGCAAGCATTTTGAGACAACACCGACTACAACGGGAGTGATCAGACCACGATGACCGATTCCGAGATCAAGTTTCTAATTGAGATTCCATACCAATGATACCATGCATAGCACAAATAAATGACAAACCTCGATTGAACATTCTGACACAGACGCAGAAGGCGTGATATTTGTACAATTTTGGGCAGAGCAAGAACCAATATTGGCTCAAAAGGTACTTGAAGTGTTTAAACAAATCAAAGGCAACAACTGTGTAAAGACATAATCCAAAAAAATAATATTAGAAATTAAAAGTTTGCCAGAGAGAAAATTACCTTCGACGTTGAAGCTCAAGCTCAGTTTCGCCAGCACCACTAATGAATCCTTGACCGCCACTTCCTCTCCTGTAATTGGGATCAATTGAAATAAGAAAAAGTTTTCAATGACAAATAAGCGACAACCAATTTATTCAATCCCGTTCGCTAATTTGGTGCAGAGGAGCCTGCTGGTTTCAAGAATATAAATATTGCTATAAGATCAATCGTTCTGAAATTCAATATTAACCACAGAACGACTGCGCCCCTCCTAACTCAAAAATCCAAGTTTGTAGTCAACAATTGAGAGACTGCTGAGTGCAAAAAATGGTCAATACGATAAATTAAATAGCTACAGCATTTCTAAATGAAAAAACATTGCCCTTCAGTGAACAGAGGCTCACCCTCGAGCACTGACAACTTCAGCTTCCCCTTTTGCTCCAAAAGAATAACGTCCACCAGTGCCACGCACTCGAACAAGCCGACTTTTTTTATACATCAATGCTGCTAGCTCAGCCTGAAAGTGTTTGATAATCAACAAACTACTTTCTTTTCTGAAAAAGAGGGGAAACTATACCAGGAAGTTGAAAGGTTAATATGTAATCTACCTGAAGTCGTGCTTCCTTAGTGTAGGCATGAGCATGGAATATCTCTATAATAAGCCCAACTCTATCCAAAACAGGTATCTCCCACACCCTCTACAGCAGAAAGACGTGAATGAGCTACATTGAAATCAAAAACCATTTACTTGATTGTGCTGTGCATCATGAGACCACGTACAACAAGCATAGCTTAAGTCATTACCTCCAGATTTCTCTGCTGAACAGCAGACAGTATGGCATTGACAAACACAGCATCCAAATCACCATCCTACATGACCAAATGAAAGGCAAGAATATGACATCAATCCGCGACAACTCGACAAGTAGTTTTCGAAGTTACTTATAGACGTGGCAGGCATGAACTAAGCAAGCTAGACCTTACCTTTGATTCAATAGCATTCAAATGACACTTAATGTTATCCACTGTCCCTGGTCCAAAGTAGGTATCTGCACATGTTACAGTCAAACAACCTCAAAAATATGTCTTCCACTGTCACAGAACTAAGACGGATTGGGGTTTAGGGTTTATTGGCTAATCGCATTACTAATTCGCCCCCTTATCCAATTACAATTACAACATGGCAATCCAAAATCGCAAATTTGAAGAAACCCATGAAAAACCCCAGTAATTCAACCAAGAAACAACAAAATTCAAACAAAGATGAAAATTAGAATCGACCTGAGCGACCCTTGATAGAGGCAGAAAGAGGGTTCTGGACAACAACATGAGGAGGAGCATCTCTACCACTCAAATCCGTAGAAAAGGAGCCATCTCTTTGTTGATCGAGGGAGTTGGCAAGATTAATGGCTTCGCTAAGCTTGGCTTTCATAAGGGGAATTGGGCGAATACGTGGTTGAACCACCAGAAGTTTGGGTGTCGAATGATTGGGATGTTCATCCTTTGAGATTTGGAGCAGAGAAGGGGTGGTGGAAATGGGTGAAATTAGGGTTTTGAATGAAGGGTTGATTGGGGAAGAAGAGGGGAGAGTTGAGGAGAGGTAGTGGCGGAGTTGTGATCGGAGGAAGGTGGTTCCTCGTCGGTGTGTAAGTTGAGTGTTTATCATCCTCCTCCTCCTCCTCCTCCTCCTCGATTCCTTTCTTGCATTTGCTGTCACTGTCTTGCTGCTATTTTTGAGTTTGACGATGATTTCGGTTGGAACCGTTCGAATTCGTTCGGCTTCGAATTCTCATTCAACTCCAAATCTTAATCCTAATCAAATTCTTGTTTCTTATTCCCTCTCTAACTCTGAGTAAATAAAATCTCCCTCCAACTAAACTATAAAAGTCTACCCGTTACTCATTAATTTTCATAACTCTTAATTTTCTTCCAAAACCCGCCTCATTATTAAAACACGATGATGGTTTCCACAGGAAACAATGCATCATCAGAACAAGCAACAACGCACCTAATAACGGCAGTCAATATCATGGAGAAACACCCGGAAACCATTCCGTTGTCCTATACGAGTTTATGTGACTTGGAGCGTCTAGAAATCGCTAGCCCGCGAAACACCAATGATTACGACATATCCATAAAGAACCCGTTAGTGAAACAGGCGGCCTTGGCTTATTTGTCACCCAAGACTACACCTCCTAATATCCAGCCTCACTGTTGCTCTTGCATCAACTTTATTATGGACCTTGTTTTTTACCCTCTTAAAGGATTATTTGGTTCGGCCAGAACAGTTGGACTTGACGAGCACGAGAGTAGTCAAGAAACTAATGAAAATAGTCAGCATGGGTCAATCACTAATGATCAAACAACGGATGATCTTCAATAGCGTGATGGAGACGAAGATGAATTGGTAGCGTCGATGTGCAATTTAAAGTTATGTATAGATTAGACGGGTTTTGATCTAATTAAGATGTTTCACTAAGAGATGAGAGATTGTAGCCTTGTATCCAATATCCATGTCCGTTGTTCAATGAAACAGTACATTTTACGGATTTTTCTTAGCTTTTAAATTTGTTAATCTTTATTTATTAATGTCTTTGGTAATTAATACTCGTAGTAGCATAAGTTGGTATGAAATTTTCAGTTGCTTTGGTTAGGAGTAGAGTCATAGACAAATACGTATATAACAAATTGGGTTCATTGTATTTATACACGTTGTTATTAACTATGGAGTGAGTACTTAAAGCTTCTTATTTTATTTATTGATGCATTAAGAATACATCAAATTTATATACGAGTAATTTATATTACTGCGTAATATATACTCGTAATGAAAAATATTACTGTAATAATGTTGACAATTAAACACGTACCGAAAGTAAATGGGTACAATGAACTTATGTGAAGGAAGGGGTACTTCGTATATAACCAAAAGAATACTTGCAGTGTTTATCATACATGGGATAGGAGTGTTTATTGTTATACGTGAAGAACAAATAAACAAAGGGTTTCTATAGCATGAACATATCATATACATACACAAGGACAATAGGACATAACAAATCAACTTCCCTGGACTTTTTACATATAATAATATATAGAATGCAGCATGCAATGCCCTCCCCTCATCGTTAAATGGACTATTATGGCAGTACTAACATCGGCCGCCATCACCCAACTTGAAGACGTCTATAGTATGCTGGAACAGTTGCCGGGAAAAACATCTGTCGGAATCCTTCTGCCTTCATTATTGGGAAGATGATGCCCGCTGCACCCTGCAAGAACAGACAACACCGTTTAATTATCGAACATCCTCTATAAGCAGTACATATTAACTAGAAAATGAGTACAGTATTTTGTAACAAAACTGATTTTTTGAACAAGACTTGGAAGTAACGTGGGATAGGAGCTTTGAAATGTTTTCATAAATGTATGAGTTTCTGAAAATGAGATATAGAAAATGTAAGGCATACAGTATGAATTACACAGCAACTACATAACTCACAAGCCAAAATAGTGTGCAGCAAACTAACAATGATGAGTAGACAGTATGTCAAAACACTTACTGTGAGTAATCGTACACCAAGCCAAAGGCGCTTGGGAGAAGGAAAAGGCAGCAACAGACGACCAACACCATACACGGCCACAGCAAAGAAGTGTACAACTAAGCTTAGTGGACGCGGGTTCAGACCAGAGAGTAAAGCAACTGGACCATTAGAGCATTCGCCTCCCAGGCTTAGATAGTCAAAGCAAGCCTCACGCATTTCCTTGTGAGCATCATCAGACGATGCACAAAACACCTTGTACAGGGCTCCCGCCAAAGTGTTTATTGTGGATGCCACAGGCTGAACACAAAGCAAAACAGAACATTGGTACTTCTCTACCCATTTAACCTTGACATAAAATTAATTTATATGCATATCAACATATTCCCTCTTTTTTGTCAAAGAAATAAAGGTTATGCATGAAAAAGTTACGCCACGTTGGAAGTCTCGTTTATACCAAAGTACTTCTAGTTCATAGATAGCTCACCTTACGCAAGGTGTAGAAGGACTCCAGGTATCTGCACAATGCCTCTGAATTATTGAGGTCCTTCAAAGGCCTCAGAAGATCTCGGAGTATCACGATATCCGACAACGCCACAGTCATACCTCCTCCAGTTAAAGGATGACGCATGTTGAATGCATCACCCATTAGTATGGCACCAGGTGTAGGCTGAGGAGTAGCAGGCATGCTTCTGTTGGGCATTGTCCTAATGTTACTCTTGTCAACGGCTTCTATAAATGAATCGTAAATTTGAGGAGGAACCTGAAGAAGAACCATGACATGTTAAAAAGAAAACTGGAAATGACAATAAAAACAAAATGTCTACCATGTCCCACAATAGCTACTGAAATGACAGCGCAATTGTTTGTTTCGATGAAGGGCTCTTCCCACTTTCCAAATATGTGAGGGGCATTTTATAAAATGAGAAGATCATGAAATGGAGTACTGTTCTTAGTTTCAGGATATGATGAAATAAAGCACAATGGCTCACTAGACTGGTTATTTGATGCAAATTTTGTCACAACGCCTCTCAATACAAGTCATTCATATACTGATATACACACCTGAGGAGCAACCACAGTCTTTAAGTACTTGGCCATTTCACCATTGGCTATAGAAGGCAGCTTCTGCCCTGCTGGCACATCGACCAAACAGCGGACTTCTGTACTACTAATTTGATAAAATAGAATAGGTGATGGATCTGCTAAGATGACATGTCCATGATTTGTAAATGGCAATTTACAATTCTCCAGAATCAATCCCACAAAATGTGATGGCACGTCTACCTGTGGAATAATAGCAACATTGTAAGCAGGTCAAGAATTAGTGATGAACACTAAAAGAATATGTCTGGGGTCAAATACTCAAGACAAGAAAAGAGACACATATACCTTAGGTGAGCAAAGTGATCGTCTCAGATTCGAGAAGCAACCATCACACACAATGGTAAGGGGGGCATATGCCTTCAGTTCTTCACCATTCTTATTCTTATACTGAACTCCCTTAACTACCCCCTTTTCTTCAAGCAAAGTTGTAACTGTTCCCTGCTTCAGCTGTACACTGCAATAAAAACACAAGAAACAGAAATTAAATTCTACCCGGTGCAAATAATGATGTTTAGGGAATGCCTCAGATTCAATGACTTCTCAAAGCTACAAAAGGATGAATATAAAGTACACAGAAATGTTGAGAGGGAAACGAAGCATATACTTGGGAAGAGAAGCGATTTTTTCCCTCATCCTCTGTATAAAACGCCCATTGTGGAAGCTACGTCCAGCCACGTCTTTAGTAAATTGTTCCAAGGGATACGATAGCTTTATGTTCTTGCCATCTTTAAACAAACCATACCCTACCACTCTCTGAGCATCAATATCACCAACACAATCTGCATTTTAAGAGCACAAGTGAAGAGAAGTTTCACAAACAAAAGCTGCATATTAACCTTAAATCAGACACTGCGTACAATATTTCTGAAAAAAAAATATTGGAGATCAGATAACTCGTATAAAAAGCCAAGCACCAGTCATTACCTTCAAGGCCCAGCTCAATCAATTTCAGATAACCTCCTGGTTGTAGCAATTCACCAACAATCCTGTCGGGTTCAGTCAAGTCTCTCTCAATCACGTGGACTCGTCGACCGTCCTGCAATTGAACACCTCGGATCAGAAGAGAGAAACACAAAAGCGAAACTGTGACCCAAAAATTTCTTGATACTTGAAAGGCAATCTTCAACAAGCTGTTTAAGGATTAACTTCACATACAGACTCGTAACTTTATATACTGACCAACAATTTCTCAACTAACTTTGACAAGAATCAAACACAGACTTCCTTTCTGGAATGGAGTTAGTACATTTAACATAAAAGCGTATTTCAGAAATGATATTACTCATATCATTTTAAAAGACATTGATTCATATAGATCCTGGTACTTATTAGGGTACTGCCTAAATCAGTAGTAAAAAATCACTGCAATACCTCCTAACCTATGTCATAATAAAACCCCTGACAACAGATCCAAGACACTGGTTTTTTCCACATGGTTAAGCAAATAAGAGCGGCATGATCAAAAAATGAATTTACTCAGTAGTTAATAGCACTAATGAATTAAAATGTCATGCTGCAAACAGCTAGAATTCACAAGCCAAACAGTTTAGTCCGCAACTCCCTACTTCTGCAACATATGCTAATCCACCACCAATAACACAACATGACAAGACAATTGGACACTTCATTCTAAGGTTAAAACACTAAAGGGAACACTCACAAGTCACAGTCAGGTTTGGACCTTTAAGAAACATAGGTCCAAAGTCCGGGAATACATTCGGTATAAACTGCGTAAAAGATAACTCCAAGTTCCGTGTGACTGGCTCATTGAGCAGATCCAGGAACTTATTCTCGATTTCTGGTGATTTAGGTTTTTGCAATTGTGGGGAGGAAAACAATAGTATTATAATACTCCGCAGTAAATAACAAGAACAAGACTGTTTAACAAACTAAAACAGCGTGTTTAATCCAACTATTTTTCTTCACAAACAACGTGTCTACGTTTGATGGGTTAACTAAGAACATGAAGCCATCAAGGAGCAAGCTTATTTGTTCCAAACGTCACTCTCTCTATAATCCAAATAAACTCACAATAATTACAAAAACGCAACGCACAATGAATAGGCATTCATGCCCCCACAATGAAACTTCAAAGGCACAAACAACTACTCGCAATCAACAATCTTGTTAAGAAATTGAATAGAGGGCCACATTCGATTAAGACGGGTGAAATAAAGATTTCAACTCCCAACTTGTAACTTTTGATTGTAGTAAGACCAAATCTCACAATCCAATCAAAACCACAGGATGAGAGCTCAACTATGACATCATTATTACTAGAAGCCACACAAGTACATTTCTAAAATTGATCAAATCCGGCAATCAAATTAACACCGAGACAAGGACGGTGATTCTAGGCGAGACGGTCTTACTCCGAATAGAAACCTCTTTGTCGCTAAATTAAACATTCATAAACTAACATCTTCTGTATAATCTTACGTGCAGATTACGATTCAGCAACTAACCTAACTTCAAGTAAGAATCATGATCGTATCAAACTTTCTCTCTAAGCAAACCGATTCTCAACGTTTGATTGACATAACAAAGACGTACAGAATCATAAGTAGAGACAATTAATTTCAAAATTCTGCAAATATATACGGAATATCAGAGACAACAAAAAAGAGGAAAAGGCGAAAGCTTGACCTTAGCAAGAGTATGAGCAAGAGCGGCACCAGCAACGCCAGCGCCGACGACAATGACGTCAGGATCACCGGAATCACAGTCGCCGGAGCTCCGAAGAACCTGCGTCTGGTTCGGAGCTGCATCACTGAATTTGCGACGGCGAAACGCGGAGAAGAGAAGAAGAAACCCTAGGATAGAAGCGAGGGTTAGAGAAACAAAGTATCCATCAATGACAACCATATCCATCAAACTCAGGAAATTGCAATTGCTATTACGATTGTAGTGGCGATAATATAGCGCAATAAAATTGGAATAATGACGATGTCGATGTCGTTGTCGTTGTTGTTGAAGGAGCGTTGAATTAATGGCGGAGAAGGAGGGTTTAGGGGAGGGATTAGATTTGTGGAGGAAAAAGAGAGATGTGGGAAGTATGGGAGATTTATAGAGATGGTTGGGAAGGGAAGGGGAAGGGGAAGGAGAAGGAGGATGACATTGACATTGACACCCTCGCATTTCAATTTTGGCCTCGTGGGACAACCGATGGCATTAGCATGCATTGCATTCATCTTGCTTTCTGTCTTTCATTTCCCGCTTAATTGTGTTTTTTTTCCTTTTTAAGAATATTGTTTTTTTTAAAATGTTATTCCCAGTAAAGTAAAAATTTTCGATATAACATCTAATATATATATATATATAATAAAAGATAGTAAAACGATCTCTTGTTTATTTCACATAACCGAGTATATCATGAATATCACGTTTTTATAATTTTTGGTATGTACCTAAAGCTGTGGGCAAAAGAACATGAGCAGTGATGAAATTGATTGGAACGGAGGGAATAACTATTAACGGCGAATGTAGAACTAAACTAAAATTTTGGGTGATGAAAGTCCGTAGTTTTTACCATTTTTTTCTAAGTTTGGGGTAGCTACTGTTGTCTCTTGCCATTAGGTAGATTCCACATTCACGAGGGTGATTATATTGTCATTAGGATTTGATTATCGATTCATGAGTATCATCTATTCTGATCTTGTCAACTACAGAGTATAAAGTACTAAATAATGTGACATCTGCATTGATAATCTACCTCGTCACTTTCTACTTTTCTCATATTTTTACCCACATTGGTGGATGATTTATAATTATGATAAGGGTAAAAAATCGTATTTAATTTCTGAGTTTCTTACTAACTCTTAACTTGAAGTCTGGAAGTTAAAATCCATCTTGCATATAAAGAAAGAGACCAAGGTTTATCATTTGACCTAACCTTTTTATTAAGAAAAACTAAAGAGTTGGTGCAAAGGTAGCAGTTGCGGGTTCGCTCGTCACCAAAAAAAAAAAAAAACTAAAGAGTTGGTGCTATGAGTACTAGCGAGTACTTCATTCTTTTCATTTGGTGGTTTGTATTTGTTTTTTCATACTTGTCAATGTATGTTTTTTCTTTTATTTACATCTTTAGTTACATATTTCTAAAAATGATAAAAAAAAAATTGATATTTATAATGTACTTAATTAGACAACTTAACAATATCCCACGTGACTATATTTTATTTTATATATTAGAAGTTACATTGATGATTTCACTTGCCTATAAACAGTCCCAAAAAACAAATGCAAATCATCAAATGAAACGAAGGGAACAATAATTTAGAATACCTTCTATTTTCCACCATAGATGAATGAGTAGGTTTCCTGAGAGACGGTCTCTCATTAACTTTACTGAGAGACTAACTACAAATGAAAGTAACAGTGATACCAAACTTAATAGAAGTAGTTACGATTAACATAAAAGAGTATACAAATATAAAGGGGTACGCTTCTTATAAAAACAGGTACAAAACAAAGTTATCATTTAAGGGTACGGATAAGACATAGAGTGATACTGAGGAATGGTCTCTCAGGAAACCTACTAAAGCGTAGATAAATAGACATTCAACTTTTTGTGACAATAATATACTCCTTGAGTTATTGGCTTATTGCTATACTAAAGCGTAGCATATACTGTATGTATATATATATATATATATATATATATATATATATATATATATATATATATATATATATATATATATATATATGTGCTCCGTATATCCATACTTTATAACGGTATTGATTTTTTAGTACTTTTTACTCATATGTTTAGCGAAATACCACTTGCATTGTGATTTTAATTAATTTTGGATCCTCACATGAAAGTATTAAATTGATGTTGGACTTTTTAATTAGTAATGTGCTCATTTATTTTGTTCAACTAATTACCTACCCGGACCGGCCCCTAAATATGGTTGGCTTTCCATTTCTGTAATTATTATTATTGAGGCTGAGACTGAGGCTGAGGCTGATCGAGGGAGAGCAACTCATTAACCAACCAACCAAGTTAGGGTGGTCTTGGCCTAATGCCGTGGAAGATATGTCGCCTATACTCTATTGGCCGCCCGCCCGCCATTACACCATAACATAACTCACGAGGAGCATTACTAGTTGCATGTACGCAATTAAGAAATATCCTATTCACATTATTTCACATACACTAACAGTTGTAACATACAGGCCATTATTGACACAGTGATGGTACTACTACTACTACTGCTGCAAGCTTATGAAATCCGGAGTATATTTAGTCTTAATTCGTGATCACGTAACATCATATTTAAAACTTATTAAAACACAGATTTATGCGACTTTTGTGGAATTAATGTTTTAAACAAAGAGTCATCTACCTCCAGAAAATGATAATACCAAAACTCTATTAATCACAGCATTATTTAAAACTATTTTAGTCTTTTTTAAGGTATATTCGAATGTGATGTTAGGACCTCTTTTGATTTGTGAATCTTACCTATAGTACTAGTAAAAAAAATGAATTTAGCAGTTGACAACATAAGTTAAAATAAATGGTCCAAAAAAACCAATAATAGATTTCCCGTAAGACCGTCACACATAAAATATTGTGAACACACTAAGAAACATACTTATACCGTGATTAATTTATAGAATATCTTATATGAGATCTCACATTACAGATACAATTATACTAAGATCATCACAATATCTCGTACAAAAAATGATGGAGAAACAAAAGAAAGAAGGGAAAAGAGACACGTAGGCTCATAAATGGCCATAGGAAGGTATGAAGTAGAGGTGGCACGCGTGTCCCTCGAGGGAGGTTGGCTAGCTCACATTGAACCCTCTTTGGGCCATATCAACTATCAAGCCCCACGCCATCCTTCCTTCTGGCTGTTGACTGTTGTTACTTGTTGGGCCAACGTCAGCCCATACCGATACCAATGCTCCATTTTTGCATCTTAGGGTTCGTTTGGTTACTCATCTAATTACCGGGATTTGGGAGTTGTTTGGTTGCTACTCCATAATAGAGAAGTTACTCACCAAGCATATAGGGAATTAGGGACCTCTTGCACCATACGACGGGTCTAAACTGGGAGAAGCTTACGTGCCTCTTTTCTTCCCCAAAAACAAGATATGGAGCGTTGAGGAAAAATGTTTATGAGTTATGACGGCCATTTGAGTATCAGTGTCGGAATCACTTGCTAGGTATTACTGCGCCAGAAAAATGAAAACATAAGGTAGAATTTTAGAAAAAATGACGATACAATGCTTCAACTCATATATATTGGGGAAAATATGGATCAAAGTTTACAGTAAAGTCATTTAGGGACAATAATCACACGATAAGGCTAGTTAAGCATGGAGAATGTTAATACGATGAACTCTACATAATTTATGGGAAAACCCCGGTTCCGATTCTACCAACATATCAAATTCAAACAAAATTAGTTTTAACGAGAAGGGAAAAGGGTAGGCGACGCCAAGACAAGTTGAACCAAACTAGGGTTCTTCCACCAAAAACTTGAGACCAACAATTAACGTGCTGGTATTTGTGCGACCATCACCCTTGGCCAGACCTGGTTAAGAATTTGCTCACATTCGTCACTAGATGACCGCCAAACGAATCGAGATCCAACACTCGCACCATTCCTCATATTGAGTTGGAAAGGTCATTCTGTTTTGCTACCTTTCTTTCTCATCCTGTTGCGTTGTTTGGGTCCCTACATGTTCAGACAATTGGGTAAATGACAATAAGATATCAACATTCCTCGACAAGTTAGATTAACATTCACATAACTATCTGCAGTGCTATAGTGACTTTGTTCTACCTCTTTCGCGACACAAAAAGAAAAATTACTTGCAAATTTTATTGACTGATTGTTGTGTCAATCTTATCGTTTTTTTCTTTGAACGTACTAGTTCAACAGGATTTTGGCCAAATAGATGTAAAATGATCACGACACATGATAAACGGTACTCATAGTTACTATAAATATACTCTAGATCACATAATTTTGAAAAAAGTCCTTTCATGATATTGAGAATTTATAATTCACGGAAGATTTACCTCGGCTGATATTGCCTTGAGAGGGTCTTTGTTTTTTCTAAGTCTTTTCTTTCGGCTTGGACGCTGACCTTGCTTTCCATGTCCCAAGGCTGCTCGAGCAAGTTTCACAATCTTGCTTGCTTCTTGTGTGGTTGGATCAAGAAGATATTCGGGTACATCACGCAAGTGCCTAGGTGGTTCCTTCTTGCTCAAAACTTTGTCATGCTTTAGAAGATCTATAGAACAAAACATCGCTTCAGAATTTTGCGCTCAGTAAAAATATAAGAAACACATTCTTTAGAGATAGATTATTACCCAAGTCTCTAGGATTATTAGCTTCAAAGTGAGCTGTTAACCTGCAAACATTAAGCTTTAAAACATTAGTGCGGCTGTTGCTGCCACAAAATAGTCACGGTAACGTTCAAAAGCTTTAAAACTCTTGTTTTTTGGTGTTGCTGCCTTCATTTATTCCCATAAGTACACATTTACATGGTGAAATCCAACTTTATGATGAATTGCCCCTTCCAAGGACAATTCCCCGGATAATTTTACACGGAGACGTAAAGCAATAATACCCAATGTTTGAACAGAAAGTTTACTTTTCAGAGTTGAGAATTTCATTCCGAATATCCTGTGCCCGCGCTTCTCGTACCTTATGTCTTGTTACAGCCCTTTCCCAATCCTGTAAGACGCACATAGTGCTACATAAATGATAAGATTCTAACGTCCTAATTTAACCAACAGCATAGAGTGAGCTACTCAAGAGGCTTAACACGATGTTAATCTCAAGTAGTAAATTCAAATCAGCTAACACAAGGTCACACCAATATTTACCCTAGTACCTAAGGACTCCCGCATATAATACAGTAAGGGGGCAGAATTTGTGCAGCCTTACCCATGCATTAGCACATTAAGGCTTTTAAAAGACCCAAAATGGAAGTTGAACTGAATGACTTGGTAACTAATGCTAAACAGTAAGAAGAAGAGCCATCTTGCTCTAACTTATAATATTAATCCCTGACCAAATAGCGCGCCTTCGACTCTATCAGAAATGGAAAATAAGCACATCACCTGAAAGCAATAGAAATACCTTTGCTCGATATCTTAACGACTCCACTGCATTCGTCGTGAGTAAAGGAAAAGGAGCAATGAAGTCTTTTTTTTCGCTTCTGTGCTCAGCTAATGTAGATTTCATTGCTTCAAAAGCTTCCATCTCATCCGGAGAGACCTAAACGTGGGCGCGGCAGTAAGAAAGAGATTTACACTAAGCAATGCAACTCAGCTATTCATCAACATGGTCACCAAAAACTGAACTCCCATACAAGCCCGAATATGTTAGGCTAGTCAAGGAGGCCATCAGAATAGACCAAGTCTGAGAAATTAAGGAGTATTAATTTGGAATTTGGACACAAAGAACAGTTCTTTTCCCTTAACTGTAAAATTTGGATTTGTGCATATCTATACCAGTAACAAAACTCTTCCTTTCGAGATCCTTGATTATCTTAAATACAAGAATACATTACAGGCCACAATAAAGCAAATGAAATCCAAGTGAAGCACAATCAATTCTCATGCAACAAGGACCAGCAAAGAATAGGGAGTTATATGTACACAACCAAACCCTTTAACGGGAAAATAAACATGAGGTTGTGGCCAAATGACCAGTGACTCGTGCAGAAACACAACAGTGCATCTGAATGTTAATACAGAAGATAGAATATAGAACACTAACAAGAGATGATTAAGCGGTGCAACACAAAATTAATACAGAAGATACATAGTTGCTGCTAAAACTTACAAGAGAAACTGATGCTCCTGTATTAGATGCTCTTCCGGTGCGTCCAATGCGATGTATATATCCTGCAGCAGTTGGAGGCATCTCAAAGTTTATAACCTGCACAAATAAATCAGATGATATGTGTTAGTTTTTCGAAACAATCTTCCTGAAAAAAAGATGATACATAAAGCACAATCCATCACATATCCTCTATATCCTACACCTGCCTCGTTTTTACAATGTTGAACTTCCGAACCAACTAAGGCTTCTTATAGCAACCCATCTCTAGTACGGTGGTACCTCACTTGACCAAGTACCCTTATTTGACTACAACTATCGCAGTATTTTTTTTATTGCACGTGTTTGCTGACATGAAAAGCTACAAAGAGTAGCTGATAAAAAAGGGTAGTTGATAAAAAATCCCCTTTCTACCCTTGATTATTAACTACTACTCTCTCATCCCAAAGAGATGTTCTCTAGACTCTACTTTGACCATGTTTTATCATCATCACACATTATTATTTTTTGTTGAAATTATAATTTTATGAAAGATTTTTTGATAAAAAATATAATTATGTGAAAATCGTTGTAAAATTGTATACTTTTTTTAGGAATTAACGGTCAAAATTCATGAACTTTGACTCCCCAAAAGTAAATTGGAACAAATTAAGAACAAATAAAGTAATAAGTGGGAAGATCTTCCCTGCCAAATAATAAGTGGGAAGATCTTAGTGGGGAGAAGGAAGCACAAATTAAGAACTCATTTAACAGAAAATAAATATACGGAATACTTTCTATGTCGTCATTCAGCCAAACATTCAATAATGTTGCTACTTGGATTTGCGGCGCAATATGATTTAATGATATATTCAGAAAATCAACTATAGATAGAAAAAAGTGGACATTATTTAATGATAGTACATTGCAAGAAAACTGCTTCGCTTCTTCTCTTTGTTAGGATGAATATGCAAAAGTATTAACCTTATTGCAAAACAACAATAATCATATCTTATATGTAAATTTCCTAAAGATAAGCTGATGTTTCAATTGGTTTACCAAATATTCAGGCACCTTATCAATTTCTAATTTTCAAGTACCTTCCAATTAACTTTCGGATATCAGCTAATTTTTCGGTTTTCAATAAACTTTTCAAAGTTTCATCTATAAGATGTTATCACCTTTAAAAAGGAATATACTGACCATCAATACACTTTTAATGAGAAAGAAATAACATAGGTTTAACAAGGATTGAGTGTAATTGTAACGAGGGCAATGGAAGGAAACAAAGAATATAACTACTCCACGACCACCCATCCATCCTCCCTTCACCACCTCATTCATCTTCTCTTTACTACCCTATCTTCCCTCATTTTCTCCTTGTTTCGATCTCTATTACCCACTTAACAATTACTGTCAAATGGCAACACAAGTAAGCCCTTGTCTTGTCGATATAAAGGCTAGCCATGGCCTTGGGGCAGGGGGAAAAAGTATAAAAATTAAAGGAATTGAACAACATTCAACAGGTATCAGCTCACATCAGTGCATGTTAATTGTTAAAGCATCAATATGATATGCATCATCAAGTTGGAAACAGGGATTATTACGAAAAAAAGACTTCACGTGTAAATATTGATGTTGCATGAACAATACATACAGTGTACACATTCTTGAAGTCAATCCCTCTCACAACACCAAATTCAGCATCCAACTTTTGTTTCTTTTTTTTGGATTTTTTCACTCCTGCAGCTTTTCCACCGCTTTCCTGCTCTTTGGTATTTGTATTGCCATCATCAATGGCAATCAAGTAATCAAACAATCCAGCATTGAACTCCTGAAAATAAGATGTTATGATATTCCGTCATACATATTAATCGTATCATTATAGACAAACTATTCAAGGCCTATTGCCTTTGATTTAAAGCAATCGACCACAGAGATCAACGTATCAGACACCCAATGATATATGAGATTCCACAGAACAGAAAGCTATGGAAAGGAAATGATATACCTCGATTATATGCAGACGTGAATTTTGCGGTAATTCAGCATTCAGAACAGCTGCCTTGATATCAAACTGCCACACAACAATTAACATAAATGAGACTCGTAAACAGTTTTGCATGTAAGGCCAGATGTAACTGTGTAAGTTATCAGCAGCAATAACATTTGATGCACCCTTTTCCTATCCCTAAGCCAAATCCAAGATTGTTAACTAAAGCTTAATCATGTGGTTAATGATTCACGATGGAAAAATAAAGAAAATCGTGACAAAGATAATTACAACACCCCAAAAATCCTGCTTCATCTTATTAAAGAAAATGTTACAGAAGTCATATATTACCGGATCCAAAAAAAGCTTCAGCTTGAATCCCATGTCAATTGTGTTTGTGAATAACAGCACTTTTTTTTGAACCAGATCCAACTTTAAGAGAGCTAAAATGTAGATGAACTTATCCCCATCACCGCAAGATATCTAAAAAAATGAAGAGAAATGGTTTACATTGCCAGCCAAGCAAACAGCAGCAAAAAATAACAGAATACACTATGAAACACTGAAAGTGCCAATATAATAGGCCCACAAACTTCTTGAGGTACCAAAAAGTGCACAAATATAACTAAGAGACACAGACTAAGATGGCATCTGTAAGTTTCTACAAAAGAGGGGTCATATATATCTAAACACCAAGTTTGACATTGAAAGATGCATAGGTCTATTCTTTTCACCTTAAATTTAATGAGTTATTTTACAAACTTCCTTCAATTTTCAAAGACTCGCATATTTCTCAGTTACTTTCCCTCTTAATCAGACCCTGGACAAGCATTCTAGAGGAAATCATTGACAGCCATTGATAGTCAAGAAGGGCATGGAGCCACGGACACAGTATCTAGTCTATCTACTAAGGAATCTGGTATGTGGAAGTATAAATTAGGTTAAATAAACACCCTAAAAGTGTAAGTTGCACAGGCAGATGGTGCACTGACAGCAAGATCACCATTATCCCGCGCTAGATCTAATATCAGTAATATCCATCCATTCTCAATTTGATATAATATCTGCAATTTACTCAGTAATTTCCATACATCCTCAAGTAGTTACAACTAGGGATAATCATGTATGAGTGTAGGACCTTGAAATCTAGAATATCTGATTAGCAATTTGAACACGCAATGTCCGCTGAAATTAGGCTTAGTAAACATGAGGCAGATCTTTGGTGACGAGTGACAATGCATGAGCTTTTCATTCAAGTCTAAATCACCAGCGACAAACCCGGGATCCATTGAACACAATACAATATCAAATTTGCTCACGCTCAGTTAAGCAAACAGTTCAAAGGAGGTGGCCACTTCCTCACAATTAACATCATACTGACGAAGGAACTAATACAGAGTAAGTACAAAAAGGACTCATACCCAGAATTGATCAACACTACTTGGCATGATCTCATCTTTGCCACTTTCCTCTTCTGGCAATGTCAAAATATAAGGATTGTGTAGGATAAGCTTCTTTAGCTTCTCAACATCATCACTGCATACATAAGACTACATTAAGTATATTCCCCATTAACAAGCCAAGCAAAGGGAAACAATGCACAATTCATCTATAGCTCATATAGAAAACCAGGCATTCCAACAATCATAGTATACCGAATAACAACCCCAAAAAATGTGGTGGCATACCTTGAAGTAGCAGACATCAGAAGGCACTGGCAACATCTCGGGACATGAGCAGTGAAAGCCCTGAGGTCCTCTTCATGGCCATATGATAATAGAAGATCTGCCTGAACACAAATGCAAGTTAATTACAACCGCATATAAAACGAACAAATCAAATCCCACAATATGTATATGGCTTCAGGATGCCTATCAAGGTGCCACATTGTCGCAATACCAAAAGAAACCAAGACATACAAAAACAAAACAAACCTCATCGAGAATGAGCATGGAAAGTGACTCTTGGATGGCCTTAGGTTGAATAACTCCACTAGACAAGCATTTATGTACACAAGCTGGGGTTGACACCAGGACATCAGGAGGCCCCGACAACGCTTGTGACTGAGATCAATACATAAAAACTAAAATTTAACATTTAGAGTTACTTTTGCAATTCAAACAAACAACAGCAATAACGACAACACTGCGGAACAAGTGGGTCATATGTAAGCAGACTTACCTTGTATTATGTCTAACAATTTGATCTTGTTGATCAAACTACTTTTCATGTCTAAGAAAGTTCTAAGTGGCTGTAAATAATAAAAACACACAAACATTTCAAATAAAATACAGTATATGACAACAGAAGACTAACCAACTCAGTGTTAGACATGGAGTTAGTAAGCTGAGCAACTTTCAGCTGAACTCTACACAACTCTATAAGCGACATAATTTCCGAATAAACCTGCGAAAATTCCCACCAAAAACTGTGATTACACACATCAAAAATGGATAAAACTAGACAAAATTGCATCTTTTATCTTGTGCACACCTGCTGGCATAATTCCCTGGTGGGAACAAGAACAAATGCAGTCGGTGCAAGACGATTACTCGAACTTGACCCCGAACCGGAAAACAGCTTATGAAGTAACGGGAGTAAATAAGCAAATGTCTTTCCTGACCCTGTCTTTGCTCTGGCAACTACATCCTTGCCTTCCTGCAATAATCATCAGAATACGTTAGTCACAAAAATCAATGGAGGTTAGAGATGAAACTGAAATTAAGGGGAGAATTACGAGGATAAGGGGGATAGCAACGCGTTGAATGGGAGTAGGGTTTTGAAGGTCTTTCTTGATAAGAGCGCGAATTAATCGAGGGTCGAGGCCGAAGTCTTCGAAGCTTTGCTCTTCGTCGAGTTCAATTTCTTGTGTCTTACGCTTTAATGGTGCTGATGAATCCTCCGACATTGTTGAAGATGATGGGAGAGACGAAGGTGCGAAAGAGGGGTTTTAGGGATTAGTATTATTATTATTATTAGGGTTTAACGCAGTTTATCAACGTTTGTTTTGTATCGGGTTGTTTGATTGATTTGGGCCGGGTTCAGACTTCAGGGTGGCCTCAATTTCAGGCTTCTTTCTTCGTATGGATTAAGCAGTTGGTTCAATAAGCAGAACAGACTGTTTCGATGATCCATAAAAACTTGAATGATATCGTCTCACGATAATTTATCCATTAGGTAAATGAAATGGTATGATTTGGTTGAGGAATCTGCTTGCAGATATGAAAAGTTTTTTTTTTTTTTTTTTTTTTTTTCGCCAACGAGACACCTAATTGATTACATTCTCTTAAGCGCCATAGAAGCTAGTCTATGCGCCCTAGAGTTTCTGGTTCTGGGGATGAACTTGAAACTACAGCAATGGAAGTGGGAACATTCACCCAAGATATCATCTATCAGAGATGAAAGAGCTCCTGCCGGTTCCAGAACGCCAGTAATTTGAGAGACGAGGAGGAGACAATCAGACATGATGCAAACATGCCTGACGCCTTTGTATCTAATCCATTTGATAGCTCTAAGAATCGCAATTCCTTCACTATGGATCGGAGACTCAGCATTGAAACATACGCTAACTTCCTCCCAATGCTCATCTGTCAAATTCTTCCACGTCCAACCTCCTGCCGCTTTAAAATTGGACAACCACCCGGCGTCAACCTGCAACTCGGTTCTAACACAGACGTTGAACCTACTGGCTTGTCTGATGACAAACAATTCCTTAGAAGCACGAAGCCGGTCCATAGATACCTCCTGCGTCGCCTCCCCTACCTGTGTAATGAAGTGCATAGAAGAAGATGCTTTACCTTCACTACCATCTCCAGATTGATCTCCCAAGGCTGTTTTCTTGTTAGCAATGTTGTAGAACATGTGCAACTCCCTGCAAGAAGATTCATAGCGCTTCCAAAAACCAAAAGTAGAATTGCTCCATTTCTTAAATATGATGCCATTTCGGAATAGCCAAATTGAATATAATACGTTGAGAAAATGGAGAAGACCAACATTGCTTTTGTCAGACTTGGTAAGGAACACAATCCATCCCATGATCCAACCTTGAATAGGGATTTCAGTTGCAAGTTCAACTCTTATACCAATGAACTGCTGGCCCAGATCCTTGCACATAAAGGACAGTCTCTAAAGAGATGTTCCAGTCTCGATACTCCCTTCGTCAACACCGTGAGGAGACTGTATCTCGGAATTGGCACAAAGGACACAGTAAAAAGGTCCTGTCAAATTCCTGATTTTCCTTTCTTTACCAGTCGGTAGAGCCGAAGCAAGGATTTTCCAGATGAACGTTTTCCACACTTGGGGTCCTGGTAGTTTCCAAATTAAATTCCTGTTATAGAAATCTGGAAAACTTTTGATCCCTGTAACTGCTCTTGCCCTATGGACCTCGAATTTAGGGTTTGAAGAAATTCCTTCTCGGTACCCGCTCTTAACATTATACCGACCATCCGCTGTTCGCTTCCACACTGGTGTAGAAGATTTTTTACCCGCTGGTATGTAGATAGCCTTTATCCTGGAGCACCAATCGGAGTCGAAAATAAACTCTAGAACTGCAGAGTTCCAAGTCCTATCGGGACAAAAGAGGTCACTGAGTGACCAAAGTTCACCTTCTCCGTTGTAAATACTATCAATACCAGTTTTGGGCACCGGGATACATCCCCCGACCCATCTGTCCTGGAAGATATTGATCTCTCTATTAGATCTACTGGCCAGACAGTCATTGCAGATATGAAAAGTTGTAAGTTAGTTGCTTAACCATTGTTTCACCCATTTTATACTCGTACTAGTTTTGTAAATATGATAGATGTTTGTTCGCTACCACATCACCCACCCACTAACTTCTCTAACAACGAACTTCTAAGTTCTATCCAAAGATAGATTAACCTCTTAAATGGTGACAAACCTCATAAACAAAAATACGGAGTAAAAACAAGTACGAAATATGTTATAGTAAGGTACTAACTACAAATAATTTGTAACATTGTCATTCATAAACGGGCAAAGATCCTCTCCATTACTTATTAACGGATTAAATGTTATTTTGAAACGATCCAACGACTTATACTCTAATCATCTACGGTGCATGAAAAGTAATAAAAATGGTATTACTCCTTATAATCAAATGGGAGAGGAAATGGAAAGGAGGTAATGGAGAGAACTTTGACCCTCCATAAACATATGTACCTTTGTCCAACATTAAGTAGGTTTGTCCACAAACCTCTAAAATACTATAGTGGACATCACTATTCGAAAAAGCTCATTGATTAGAGCTGATAAAATTAAGTCGATTTGAATAATTCGATCCGACACCTTAAATCAAATTGACCCGACCTAGTCCAAATGACCAAATTTTTTATTATAGAAAACAAATCAATATCCAAAAAAAGAGTTGCAAATAACAAGTTAACGATCCTGAAATTGACCTGAACTCAAAATAACCGCTCCGACCTAAAGCTGATCCCGTTCTATCGACCTGAGTCAATATTAACCAAACCCGAATCCGACTTACTTGACATGTTTTCCTAGTTTATCAAGTACTCCTACTATCAACGAGTAATACCAAGGATTATTGTTGAGATTTAAAAAAATTGTACTCAGTCCGTCCATATATTAAACAAAGTGGATGAATACGTGGATAAAAAGGAAGTAAAAGAGAACAGTAACAGTAGTCCTCACTTGGTTGCCCAAAACCCCACCTTCAAGTTTCAGCCCCACTCTCTCTCCCCATCTCTACTCAACTCTCTCTCCCTCCCTCCCTCTTTACTTGCACTTGCCTTCATCCTCAAAACACACCACTTCTCTTAACTTCCAACACTTAAACCCAGACCCAGACCCAGGCCCCTCTCTCTTTTCCAAGCAGCATTAACAGCTAACATGCCTCTCCCTTTTCCCTTCTCATTTCTCCTCCTCCATTAAAACGCCTTACTCATTCTCATGACCTCATTTTCTGGGCCTTCCTCTTTCACTACCAAATGGACTTCCAAATAGGTGGCATTCATGGAAAGTCAAAGCTTGATGGATCTGGGTCACTCAAACATGAGAGATCCGACCCCTTTGAAGATGAGGATGAGGATGAGGGTACTACTCCGGCTTCTAAACCGCTTCATGATTTGTGTTTGAGATCTGATGATAATGAGAAACACCAGATGTTGAGCTTTTCTTCTCCAACTAATAAACCTCAAATTGTTAGCTTTGAAGATGTGAGATCAGTTTCTGATAAAAATGGCTTCTCCTTTCATCATAATCATAATCAAACCCCCTCTATTGCTCCAACTTATTACAACTCCAGGCCCTCTCCTGGTACGAAATGATTTGATTTGATTGTGTTGGGTGAAATTAAAATATGGGTTTTATTCTGCACTTGATTTCATGAACTGGGTTGGTCTTATAACACTCTTAAGTTTTGCATTACTTGGCTACACCCTGCCCCTGTGCATCGTTACTTCCAATTACAAAAATGGAGCTCGTAGTTTCCATGAATAACAAAAACATAGAGTAATCTATCTTGTCTATGTATGTATGTATGTATGTGAATTTGCCTCCATTTATTAGGGTAGGGGTAGGGGTAGGGGTAGGGGTAGGGGTAGGGTGGGTGTACGTGTACCTTCGAATATTTGGATAAATAAAGCTTGGACCTTTTAAGTTGGGAGTTTAGTTTAGGTTAGTTAGTCTTATCCAAATACAGTTGGTTACTAGTCGCATACTCCTCCTACAGTCCTACTTGCATTGAATCACTTGAATCTTCTTTATTAAATACAGTACTCCACTGTATGTATGGAACACCAGATACCCTGCTACTCCTATTTCTGAGTTTTGCTAAAAGTAGTTGGTGAACTTACATGTTTAGTACTCGTATATGTATTTGCAGTCCTGAAAATAGTGGGATGGAAAAAGGTGGCTACTGTCTACTGTCTACTGCCTAGATGTAAAAAGGATGCACGAGTCTTGATTTATTACTCCCATTTTTGGAATTTACACAAAAACCACAAGTAAAATTAATGCTTCTTTTCATATGACTTGTAAATGAAAGAGCAAAAATACGATTTCATTTATGTATATTCAGCTCTCTATATAAGGAGGATGACGTTTTCGAATTGATTGCTAATCATTTTTGAGTTATGAGTTAGTGTGGTCCTAGTTGCTGCTCACTCAGCCAGCCATTTTTGTTCAGGATATATGAATGGATCTTTTACAGGGATCAAAGGACCCTTTACACCAGCTCAATGGATCGAGTTGGAACATCAGGCGATGATCTACAAGTACCTCACTGCAAATGTTCCTGTTCCTTCTAATTTGCTTATTCCAATTAGAAAAGCCATCCAATCTACTGGGTTTCCCGGCTTCTCTATTGGCTCTTATCCTTCCCATACTTGTAAGTTCATTTTTTTTTGAAAAAAAACTCCAACATCGCTGAACTCACTGTGATTATAGATATTTAGGAAGTGAGTTTGAACCCTTGTGATGTGTCCGTATGGAGTTAAGATTAGCAGTTGAAATTTGTCTGTATGAGACGGTATTATATTCTGAGTGTGCCTTTTTGTATGGAAGTGTAGATGGGTGGGGATCTTTCCATATAGGATTCTCCGGCAACACTGATCCTGAGCCAGGTAGGTGTCGTCGAACTGATGGAAAGAAATGGCGGTGCTCAAAGGATGCTGTTCCTGATCAAAAATATTGTGAAAGACATATTAACAGGGGCCGCCATCGTTCAAGAAAGCCTGTGGAAGGCCGCGCTGGCCAAGCTGCCTCTGGAGCCACCACCACCACCAAGATGCTTCCACCAATGTGTGCTTCCATGCCGTCATTGGTAACATCTGGTGGCGGTGGTGTCCCAAATGGCATTGCGATTGCTCAACACCAGACCTTAGCTTCTACCGACTCAGTCACTGATAGACGGTGAGACAATGTTGATAATGATGTTATTTTTGTACAAATAATTTTGATACAGTAAATGAGTATGTCTCTCAATGACTTTACCGACTAACTATGTGTTTTGCGATTGTGCATATACTTATGACTTCGTTGCCTTCAATCATTCACGAGATTTGGATGGATCTTGAAGTGATATTGCATATACTCTTATAGTCCTATCTAATTAGTGTCTTCTTTTTTCTCTCTCACTTTTGTGGTAGACCATCCAATCTCTGTTATACTTTCTGGAAAGGTGACTAGTCTTAACTAAGATTGCACTCGTAGATTCCTTTGTAGAGAAACTATAATGACAAGAGATTTGAAATTTGTTTTAGCTTTGTGCTGACTCTCTGGCTAATGCTATATGCAGGAGTATTACTTTGTTTCAGTTGCCACCTTTTTGAATTTGTCTCTAGTGGATAATTTGATATGGATATTGAATTATACTGTATTTCAGTACCATCGTACCAAGATTCTATATCTAGTACGAGTATTTACTCCCTCCGTCTCATATGTATCCTTTCATTTCACCAACTTCTAGCCATCATTGCAAAGTTACTTAACTAGGGATAGTGTGGGTTTACCTTTTTTTCTTCTTATTTTTGAAGTATAGGAGAGTATATAGAGGATTGGACTAATTGTTTTGGATGGACAAAAAATGAAACAAGAAAATCACACGAGTTGGAGGGAGTAATCTTTGGAATGGTGGCTGGCCGTATAAACTCGTTTTTCCATTTGATATTTACTGAATACAGAGTAACTATTTGTGTATGAACAGCCGGGAGGATCAGCAAGGAGGTCTTGTGACATCACCCACCGTCATTGTGGAATCTAAGGGCTCTCAGTATTGTATCACAAAACAACACATTTCATATGGCGAATCCTCTGTTTCGGAGTTTGGGATTGTTTCGAATGATTCTCTCCTCAACCCGTCTCAGAAAAGTTCGTATTCAGAGTGCAAAGCTTACACTTCATTGCTGGAGTTCAACAACCCTCAGCAGAACCAAGATGAATATCCCCTTCAACTTTTCACAGAAAACTGGCCTCCTAAGGATCTGTCTCACCCTCACCGTTCAGACATTCCCTGGCCGAAAGATCTGAAATCAGACTGGACTCAACTCTCTATGTCGATTCCCGAGTCAAGTGACTTCTCGTTATCCTCACCCTCGCCCAGTCAAGAGAAAGTCACGGTTTCACCCCTGGGTTTGGGGATGGGGAGCATAGTAACCGAGGGGAGCTGTAAGACAAGTGCATGGATACCAATTGCATTTGGGGGTTCGATGGGAGGTCCTTTAGGTGAAGTTCTGAATAATACTAGTGGAGTGGAAAAGGGTGAAGGTTGTTGGGGGGATGGAAGCCCGGGTCTTGGGTCTTCGCCAACCGGTGTTCTCCGGAAGTCAACATTCGTTTCGGTTTCAAACAGTAGTTCATGTGGGAGCCCGAGAGGTGAGAAAAAGAAGACGGTAGAGTGCCCCCCCGGTCTCTGTGATGAACTTGTTGGGGTTCAAAAGTGATTGGTGGGCGTGGCGTCATGTCGGGATATGGTCTGTTTATTCAACATTGTGTTCGAATGCAATTGTTTGTGTAGATGGAGCTGCTACTTAAGTTGTTCAAATAAACATGTGCGAGTATTTATTTGTTTATTGATGGATGAATCCGTGGCAAGCTGCTTCTGAGTACATTACATTAGCATACGATATCTCGATTCGTACCATCCTATTTACACGCCATGCGTAATGTAAGTAGGAGGTTTGTATGGCACGCCTGTGACGCTATCTCATTTTCAATACATACATGTCCATTGTAACTTATACTCCGTAAGAGTTTTTGTTTATGCTAAAAGGTGTAACAAGGGGTGTAACTTATACTCTGGAAGAGTTTTTTTTACAATTATCTTTCTAATCCATAGGCCCATATCCTTTATTGACCTATCTCATTTTAGAGATTCTCGATCTTTTGGTTACAAATCTATTACTATAAGAATTCTTTTTATGGGTAATTTGATCATGAACCTAAATTTTGGCGGACATATTATCGGGCTAACAAATGGACCATTCTTTTCTCATCTTTATGTCAAAAACAAAGATAATCAAATGACTAGACACATACTCCATATAAGGTTAGTATAGTAGGGAAACTTAGATACTTCTTCCGTCTCAGTTATTTGTTTACCTTTTATTATAATATTTCTCACAGATAATATAAAAGGTAAACAAATTACCAAGATAGAAAAGAATAATAAGCCGTAGGTAGACTATACCACTGGTTGGTTCTTGGATGACAATCGATGGTAAAAGGCTCTTATTAAGGAGTACTATTTTTGTCCCAATAATTTGTTTACTTTTTACATTATTTGTGAGGAATATTTTAATCAAATGTAGACAAATTACTGAAATGAAGGGAGTATCAAACAACTTGTTTTTGTCTAATCATAGTACTAGTATGATTAAGGAGTACTCCGTATTATATACTCCCTCCGCCCCACAATGATTTACCTACTTTTATTCCAATGTGAGGGATTAAAATAATAAGTGGGTAAATCATAGTGGGTTGGAGGGAGTACGAAGTACACCGTCCGTTCATATCCAAATGGTACGTTTCACTTTTGCACAAGGATTAAGAAAAATTTAAAATACTATAAAAGGAATTAATATTTAATTATCCAAAATGTAGTATTAGAATGACATGTGATATAAATATGTTAGTAAGTGAGAGATAGTTTGATCCAAAAAATAAACTAAAAAAGAAAGAGGTCAAATGAATTTGAACGATCAAAAAATAAATACATATCCTTTGAATATGAACGAAGAAAGTAATATTTTAACAAGTCATACGTCAACGAATACATGGAGCATAAGATCACTACAAATAAGAATATGTGGTTATTCTAGCATGCGTAAGAGGTAAGTATCAATTACCTGTTCCCTACAGTAGAGTAATGGTTAAGTTTAAACAGTACTCTGTTGTCTGTACTCTTCACTTTGGATACGGTCCATCTAAATAATGCCATCCAAATCCTGGCATAGTCATGTTCCACTCACGCTTTTTTATTATTCCTCCCTTCTCAAATCAATCATCTGATACCAACTCCATTTTACCCACTTTCAAATCAAGTTGGTTTTAAACTCAATTTTTATGGAATCACCTTTATTGCTTTAATGTTTGTTCATAAAGAAAACGAAAATATTCTATTGGGATGGAAGAAGTATTAACATTACCAACTATCTCACCAAATAGTTTCACAACATAATCCGGATTGTTGAAAGGAAATGGAAGAGAATTTGAGAGAAGAAGAAATGAAGATGATACAAATGCCTAAATTTCATCACAATTTTTTGTTTGTAACAATCATATGATAGATCAAATAATATGAATAAGATGAAAAAAAAAAATATTTGTCGCATCACAACACATGGAATCAATGTGATTGAACTCATTATAATCTTCGGACGAATATATTTGTTATAAATAAGACTAATTGAAATTTCATACTCAAACGAGTTACTCTTTAATTTTAACACGGAAACATTCAATGTGATAAAAATGAATTGCCCACTCATCTAATGATCCTGCCTTAGAAATTGGCTTAGTGATGTCAAAAATACTTTCCAAGTATTTCCTACTAAGCCACTGAGCATTTTCCATATACTGTTTGCTGCAACTTAATCGATAAGTCTCTCCCAATTACAGTTTTTCCATCGTCAACCCATTTAGGCACTTGACCCAACAAAAGTACCAATTTCTTTTGATTAGTCTTTTGAGTTGGATAGAGAATGTAGCATAAAACCGTCCCATACGAGGGTTACCAACTCATCCTGGCATGCAATGCATCAATGATCATTGCCTCAATGGTAGCATGGATTAGCTATTTCATCCAACGCATTACATTTACACATCCTATATTCCTATCCCTCTTAGAGGCCCGCTTACCCACCCAAGCAACGACTCCAAATGGAAACAGCCATCTCTCATATTTGGAGCACCACCAAAAATGGGCTCAAACCGGTGTCCAATTTCCAACATTCAGATGCAACCCACCGTGCTACTGTTGAATTACGGCCCGCCAGTGTGATGCTTTCATGAGCTAGTGTTCCTACGTCCTAGTTCCTAGTTCCCTACACAAGCAAGATCCACACTTACCTATAAGTACACCCAAACCAACCCGACACCTAAACTCAAGACTCTAGTTTGACCTGTAACTCAAAATGACTCGAACGTTTATAGTAGGAAACAAGTCGATGTCCCTAGAAAAGTTAAAAATAACAAACCCGAAAATAACCCGAGCCCAAAATGACCCAACCGATCCGAAGTTGACCTGATTTTTTTTTACCAAAAAATGAACAGGATCTAGTTCTACCTATAAGTCTCCTCCCTCCTGCTTAATCATTTGTTTACCTTTCATATTCCTCACAAAATATAAAAATTAAATAAATAATTGAGACGGACAAAGTATAACACTCCGTATAAGACATAGAAACACAAGGCACATAGGCTTTAAGCTTCAAGTCCTTGGATAAATTTTTCTTCTGCAATTTTGACATGGCGTAAATGCGTAATGCATAGGGGGAGCCTGGCAGGTAACGACAAAGGTTCGGGGTCAAGGGGAAGGGAAGGGGTGGGGGAAGGTAACGTGAAGATTGAGATCGGCTGCTCCACTTTTATGTCCCCATAAGTTTTATCTTGTGACAAATTATCGCTCAAATAAAAAATCCGAAGACTACGGGGGACAAGTGATCGGACACAAAATGGGGCACAGGATCCACACAAGATTGCATGGTTTATTGGTGGATGAGGGAGGGGCTAGAGACTAGAGTGGAGTGGTGAGATTTGTTGAGAAATGATTAATCAATGGAATGGCCAAAAAACTAATCTGCCAGCTCTAAGACAAGCCATAGGAATGGTTAATCCATGGAATCCCGAAAGTCGAAATCTTAAAAACAGATTATTTAAGTACATTACATAACTTTGTACAGCTGAGAACCAGGCACACAAGCCTTTCCAAGTTTCAGTCATTTGCAATGCTTATAGAAAATCAAAAGAAGTGCCAAGCATAGCGAGAAGCCGAGAATGCATACCGGCAGAACATTCTAGCAGGAAGCAAAATTTGTATCGGCTGAAGCCTCTAGCAACAAGAATCACAACAAATGGACTGTCATGAGGAAAAATGGTTAGATTTAGCTAGCTAGGCTTTGAGTCAGTTTCCTTTGTAGCTGCTTCCTCTTGAAGTCTTTTACCCCAATATTCCTCTAATGGTGGCCCAAATAATGCTTTACCAGATATGATGCCAACTCTGCATCATTTAGTTAGCCTCAAATGAGTTTGATACAGAAAAATATAGTTCACCAAATCACCATACAGATAAGAAATTTATTCCTAACCTTTGAAAACAAAGAAGAAATTTGTATTGAAAGAACAGAATACGTAGGGGAAAACAATACGAAATCTCAAGTCATAGATTTGAGCAAATATACAGATGTTGAACATAGGATAACCTCAAGAAATCACATTCACTTAAAAGCTACGAGCAGCCTCGAAAGAACAGGGATTTTAAACCAGACGAGTATTTGAACTATCAACAACTTCTACCCCGGAGTTTCTCAAATATCAATAAGATGATTGAGAAGACATCACTACAATCTTCAAGTATTATAAAATATAAGAACTTCATATAATCAAAACAAGAAGTTTTACTCCAGAATTCAATATGAGATGCCATAAGCCCACGAGATGCATTCAAAATCATGCATCAAGAAACTGTAGGCTAATGAGGTTGCTTTCTTACAAGAAAGCCAATATGGTTGGTGTTTGAATATCATGCAATTAGTCCAATCGTTTTGAAATCCAGCTTACGTCAGCTAATACTGAACACTCTTCTAGGGACCAGGGGTCAAATGCTATGTTACTTAGACTTGGCTTGAAGAGTCGTGTGTACCAAACTGCCAGATTCGGCTATTTTAAGAAAAAAGTCAAGAATTTGGTACGGAATGAAGTGTCGGAGTATCAAACCAATGTCCAAGTGTCCGACACGGGTATGTGAGCTCATATGACATGTCGAAGCAACATAGGTCAAAAATTGGGAATCATTGGTCGTTTCACATTTTCTTCAAGAAAATGAGTAAGATACGATTGAAGATCCAAAGATTCCTCAGAGCTTCATTACTCGATTAGATTCATAATCTAACTAGGATTTTTTCAGTTACATATGGGTTTGGGAATTAATGACTTGTTCATCATATCCATAATCAGTCTTTTCACATTTTCTGTGACTTTAGTATGACAGTGTTTCTTCCTATAAATGTTACTCGTATCACAAACAGCCATGGGGCAAAGCTGCAAAGGTAGTGTAAACATTGGATATCAAATGACACCATATAGCCGGGTATACAGTGAAAGAAAATTAAATACGGTACAATAGTTACCGTCTATGATTATGTAGATGACAATTGGGATATTGGGGCCTTGGAGGTGGACTTCTGTGACCACCTCAACTCCTAGAATAGTATTGGGAAATAACAAAACGAAGCAAAAAAATATACTGTAAGAAGGAGTGGATACATCATGTCTCAAGTTTGAGACTTTTTTGCGTTTCTAAATGACAGTATAATACTAGCGGATGGCGGATGCAGCTTTTAATAAACAGAAAATGTGACAGCAAATGCGTAGACGTCATTGCAATATCTAGTCCATGGTGCTCTCCCTTACGCCTTTCCGCATATTGTAAGACAATAGTATCACAATTCTGTAGATAAAGCAGGAGAAGTGGATCACAATCCATTCATCCAGCATGATTAAAGCCGCTTCTGGAACATTGGTCGTTTTTACGGGAAAAAGCGAGGAGTGAAGGCTAGAAGTCAAAGTCGGGGAATCCGACTTAGCAATAAAAATGATGATTATGAATACTAGTGTAGATGGGTCAAACAGCTTGAGTTGAGCTCACCCAAATGCAGCGATGACTGTGTTTTAGGGGGTTGGTTGCGATGAAGACAATTATCATTATTCATTATGGGGGAGTTCTTTAAGTCTTTAAGTAGCGGACTAAGGCATCTTTGGACTAAGTTCATACGAGTACTTCATAGGCGGACAAACAGTAAGCTAGTGAGTAATACATTCATCCATTACTTTGAATAATTGAAAACATATACGGAGTTGAGTACTACAAGTAATTGAAATTCCAGCAATTTTAATCAGTAACAACTTGAATAAAAATGAAATCAATTGAATGAGATAAAATAGAGGGACTTACACCACAGCGCCAAAAATCAAGGGCAAAGAAGGGAATCTCCGACGGAAAAACATTGAATATTATCTTCTTCTTCTTCTTCTTCTTCGACGATCAGGGAGATGGAGATCCAACAGATCTGGCAATACGGTCGGTATGAATGCGGAGCAGTGGGCCCATACTCATCTATGCCAAACCCATTACCAGAGAAGAAAGAAAACCCAATCCAACCCAACTCTACTCTACTCTATGGGCCATGTACATCGACGAATCGCTTATTTGGAGTAATCATCTGCATTTTGCATGGGCCGGGACCCAACAATTCATTATGTATTACAGGTTTTCACCAAATTAATACGATGGGTAGGTAAGAAACTCATTTTTAAAGAAAATTACTCATTCTTTTATATTGTTCGTCTCGTTTATTTGTTTGTCTTTGGTTAAAAAGATTCTCACAACAAATATATAAGCCCAACAAATGAACGAGATGGAGGAGGTATCTTTTGTAAATTACGTTCAAGTAACAATGATATATATGGATTTAGAGTAAGATAAACGAGTGTGGTAATGAATGGAGCAAATGGTAGAAACAGTTAATTGACCACTTTAAATACGTACCGATTACGAGTATTATTTTAGTCTATTAATTAGTTCTTGAATGTCACTTACTATTATTTCGTTAGGTGTAAAATAAAAAAAGATCGATCATGTTGTCAAGAAATATGATTCGCGAGAACAAACACATGAGAATATAATTATACGAAACAACTCATAAAAAAATACGAGTACTCATACATTGTATGAGTTTAATTTATATCCATAGTAACTTAGTAAGGTAAAAAAAGACATTGTGTTAGTAATTGGTCAACTTCATTTTATTACTCTATTAATTAACATTTCTTTATATTTTATTGAGGAACGTGTATTTACGTACAAAGTTGAATATTTTATTACATCATGATTAAGTAATTCGCCTTTTTATATGCATCGTTTTCCCCTATTTAGCTAATTAATAGATTATCCAGTACGAGTAGTTAAAAAGCAAAATAATGTTAGTAATTTTCTAGAGGTGTTATACCAAGCAATAGGCAATAGGGAGTAACATTTATTCTCAACTGGCCTGGCAACTACTCAATTGGACGAGATAGGTAGATAAGGAGCAAAACATAGACCTACTTTGTTCAGTTATTATCTTCCATACATTTGTAGATCATATATATAACCCAGTGTAGTTATTAAGGAAGAAGATTTAATTTGGTTTGTGTTGACAGATAACCAACGCACTCTTAATACGAGGTGGTAGAATATCTTATCTCCTTTCCATTTATTTGTTTATTTTTTATATTAACTAGTATTAAGTCCCGTGAAAATTCACGGGATTGTATTAATACTACTCTGTAGTCTTTACTACGTATACGTAGTTCGTTATATAACTTTTTTACGGGGTTAGAATAAATAATTAATTGATTTTGAATTTATAGCAAATCAAACGTTGTGTAGTTAGGTAACATATCGAATTTATCTTACATTATTGTGAGACATCTCACATGAAAATTTGTGTAACAATAGTTAATATCATGAATTGTGTAACAAAGAGTAAAATATAAGATTAACTTTCTTAAATTTTGTTAACCTTTTATTTTCAAAAACTTGTACTTCGTATTTTCTTAATTCAAATCTTTGTGACATACTCCGTATCATTTTATGATAAAATTCATGATTACATACATGTCATTTTCTTACTTACGTATTACAGTAAAATACAAATGTTAACTCGTATAGTAAACGCGTGAATTTCATTTAAACAATTTGTATAATGAAAAAACTTCAAAATGTTGATCATAATCTTACGAAATTTGTAGGAATTTTTTTTTACTACTCCGTATATCAATTGGTTTTTTAGTTTTTCTTTTATTAATGATGATCAATTTGACGATATATTGTATTCATGATAATTTGTATAGTTATTGATATAATTTTAATGGATGATTTCATTTTAATTTAATAAGCGGTTATTTTATTACAATTGTACATTAGGTAACTTCTCCTCAAATTAATATTTTACTCCCTAAACAATTGTGGTGCCGACACATCATCGTTTTTTTGGCGATGATGAATGTGAGAGCTTTATTTGACATTACTTTAATAAAATAGGGATGGTTAACATAATTGGTTAGATTTAACTATAGTTGATTTAGTTGATTAATAGTTAAGTTAATGTTTGCATCTAATACAACTAATATAATATTCTCCAAATATTTGTGGGGTTGACACATCAGCTTTAAAATGTGAGATTGATTGTGGAGTCTTTAAAAGACATTACTTTATTAAAATAGGGATTGTGAGAAATATTTTAATTAAAGACAAACAAATGAACGGAACAAATCGAATATCACTTTAATTAGCATGCACGTGTCCACGTCATACCTATATACTTACCTAATACGGAGTAACTTGGTGCAAGCGCATGCAAGCTTCATTTGCTACGTGATCTACAATCCATATTGGGTCCATAGTGTCATGATTCTGAGATTTTAGTCCATAATCCATCATCGTCAATATTGTTTGTGGTTTTTAGACGTGTACTAGAGAGGCTTCAGAGTCATCGTACTATCGTAGGCGCTGAATGGGTAGGGTTATTCATTCAAATTGTATTGCGACGATTGTATATATGCCTGAGAATTCAAACTAATTTAACCGGTAAAGTGAGAATATTGGTATTGATGTATGAAAGGAAGAAAATCGTTGACCACCTACTTAAGCACATGACTGATGACTAATCAATTTAATTATCCACTAAGTACTCTGTAATAACCAAGGTACAAGTCGACTTGACCGCCTAATTAACATTAATTAAGTACATATATTTATATATTCTCTCTGTCTCGTTTATTTGTTTGCATTTGATTAAAATATTTTTCACGATCAATATAAAAGCAAACAAATGAATGAAATGGATGGAGTATCATTTGTGGCCTGGTAACAGAGGTACAAAGTACGTAGTAAGCTATACGCCTATACTTATTAGGGATTTTGGTTCTGAGTGTAAATATAGTCGGTATGAGCCACAAGAGTTCTCCTCATTAGGCAGTCTTCGTCATTTAGTCCTCTACAGCTCTCCACTTCCCCCACCTTCGATTCCTCTGTCGTTTCCTTGGCCTGTTTACGTACACATCAAACTCCTTTCATTAGGATACCCAATTACATACCAATCATACACCTTGTTCAAATACTAATTAACACTGTACTCCTATTCATCTATATCTATATCTACAGTATAACATTTGGTTGCCTAAGTTTTTAATTTTTTTTTAAGAGCAATTCTTATATGAGAACGTCTTACATAAACTCACTAATATATGTGAGAAGGTTTTGGAAAACCTACATATACCATACAAAATTAAATCATTCCATACATCCGTTTTTATTATTAGTATTATTATACTCTTTGATTATTTAATTTAAACATGAAATAAAACTAAACAAGGGGTGGATAGAGAGACATAGAGTAAAATAAACGTATTGAATCACGTCAAATAGACCATGCATGGTCAGTCATACATGCATGCATAGGCAGAACGAACATTTTAAGCTAGAAGGATGGATGATCACTTAAATTGAGTGAATATTATGAAATAGAGATATCAATGAGAATTATATGTTACGACTTAGGAGTAGTAGTTTAGGGAGGAGGATTATGAATAATATTACGAATATGATTTAGGTACGTACCGGGATAAGTTGGTGATTGAGAGACGACGTAGGAGTAGGGATGGGGCGTGTTGCATGGATAAAGGGGGAGGTGGAACAAAGAAGAAGCAGAGCCATTATGAATAGCAGGGACGTGAGCTTGGGTGCCATTGAATTTGTATGTATGTATGTATGTATGTATGGGAATAATATAGAATATTTGTTGAGAAAATTAAATAGAAGCGAGCGAGAGAGAATTTCTAGTAGTAATGAGCCAAGGAATAAATGGTGGGGAATAATTGAGAGCGAGGTGAGTTTTGTAGGTTGTGACAAAGGCTGGTATTCGTATTTATATGGGTATCAAGACTGCGATAGTTGCCGTGTGAACTTTGGGAAGACCAATTCATCCCTCCCCAATCTAGATAAGACTTTACGGCGTCTTATACTATTACTCCCTTCTTTCAGGTCCAATCTACTCATATTTCTTTTTCGGAAGTTCAAGTGCATGTTTTTCATTTTCATTTTAGTTACTCCCTCCGTTCCAATCATTTTCATGCATTTGAATATTATGCACTATTCATAGATTAGAAGAATTATCGATATAACTTTTAATATATACGATAAAATATAGTCACGTGAGATCTCGTTTAAATTGTTTAATCGAATGCATCATGAATATCAAATTTGTATAATTTTTAGAAATATGTAGATAAAGATATAGACAAAAGAAAACGTGCATCGGCAAGTGTGGAAAAGCAAACGTATGAAATTGATTGGAACGGAGGGAGTATTATTTTAATATTAAATAATTGTTTTAAATCCACTATAGCCTTAATATGTTATTGATTTCTTAAAAATTGTGCTAAAAATAAATGGATAGCTTCGACTTGAACGGATAGAGTATAAGTACGGAGTATCATTTATTATCAAGAATTAAATACATATAACCGACGTATGTAGTAGTAGTCTAAGCTTAGTAATTACTTGTACCAGCCCTCCCTCGTGGAGTTTGAAGTAGTGGCCTGGGTTGTTTTTCTAAGGACCGTTAACTATATCGAGCTTATCGGCTATCTAGATAGATATGGCGGAATCAATGCTTTTTCCATGGAGATAGATGAGTTTAGATTCTCATTCTCTTTGATTGACTCGATCTATATAAAAATATTCATATTCCCTCCAAAAGTTAAGATGACATCAGTGTACCACGACGAATAAGCCAAGGGTGCTTAATATATAGGAGATCAGAAATTTTAAGTATATCGGGTTAGGGCGCGCGAATCTACAATAAAAAAAATTGGGTGGTGAATTCATCGTCGTATTACTTACTCTATTTGAAAATGTGTCATTTCTACGAATTTTTGGGTGACAAAAGTTGATGATCTTAACCAATAATGTTTTGAAGTTTGGGGGTAACGATTTCTTCCCTTTAATATTAAAATAATAACTTAAGTTACCAGTATATTCGTTTTTCCCCGATATTGGATATCACATCATATACTACCCCATAATCATATGCTTATCAAAATTTCGATATAATCTTACAAATTACGTTTTTATCATTTGAAAAATATCTAGAGGCGGAAATGCGGATCATGAATTGATAATAATACAATTCTACTATGCATGGAGTATAATGATACTAACATTATTAAGTTATTGATAATAATTCTCTTCGTTCCAATGAATTATTTGTCTTTGGTTTTGGCATCAAGGAAAAGAGATCCAATTAGGATGTGACATGTAGAACCAATAATCAAATTATATATAAAAAACATTCCTAAAATAGAAAGACAAAAAATTCATTGAGACGCTCCAATATGAAATATGCAAACAATTCATGGGATCGGAGGGAGTAATAGATAAGTAAATAACTGTTTTAATTTTTGATCAATTGAAAAAACTATGGAGTGAAATTATTAAGTTGATAGGATCATACTATTATCCTAATGATGTATATTGGATTTTACTGATTTAATCATAGTCCATCAATGTAAAGTAGAGTTCTGACAAACTTACACTAAATACACTTTGCATGTATTTTGCAGTTGTGGAGCAGGTCGTAGAAAGTCACATGTCCATGCAAATTTCTCTCATACAAATATACGAAGTAATAAGAAAATGTTCGTATGCATATGAGTATGTTTTTTTTTTTTCGATGGGGGATAATTTTAGGTTTATAGCCCTTTTAAAAGCTTTTTAAAACTCAAAATTTGTTATATGAGTATGTTAATGACTATTGAAATGTCAAATTGTATTTGCCATATAGAAGAACCTAAGTAAGATTTACAATGACTTATTTTATTGAGTAATACTTTAGTCTTCAGATTTTTTCCTCAATTAGATTCTACTCGTACATTTTTACATTTGAAAATTCAAATATATTTCTAAATTTGTTGTCTTTTCCATCCCATACATAATTTTGAATTTTTTTTACCAACTTTATTACAAGTAAAATAAAATTCACAAAATCATTCTACATAGTTGAGCTTAATAATACATAAACATGACTTTATTTTACTCACCTTCGTCCACTAAACACATACATTTACGTATTATATAGAATAGAGAACAAATTACACCGTACATATTAAAACATCTCTCCTTATGTTATTGGGAGACATTAGGAAATTCTTAACCTTAATCTAGTTAAGTCAAATTAGGAAATTTTTTATTTTTGTTTTTGTTTTACACATTACGTTTTTTATATATTATATATATATTTTAAAAAATAATCAATTAAAAAAATATTAATTTTTTCAAAAATAATATAATTTTCGAAAATTTAAAGGTAAATTATGATAATTAATAAATTAATAATATCTAATTTTTATATTAATAAATTAACTATAAAACAAAAAAATTACTTAAAATGAAAAAATATACAATGCTTTAAATTTTTTACATAATAATAATACTCCTTAATATTTTAAAAACAAAATATGTGTGTATATGTGTTAGAAAAACAATTAAAGTTTTTTGACAATTTTACAGTAAATTAAAGAATATTATTCGATTACCAAATCAATATCTTTGAAAATATTTGGTAATGTTTTCGTTATTCTGTAAGAAATATTTAGAAAACATACAAAATACGGAAATATATAGTAAATATTTCAATAAATAAAAATCATTAGAAAATGCTCCTTCCGGTCATAATTTTTTACCCCATTTCATGATTATATGTAAGATATATTTTAATGAAATAGGGCAATAAAATGTGACCGGAGGGGTATAATCTTCCTAACAATATAATTATATACATTCTGAATATTTAATTATTTTCGCGGTATTATATATATCTTATTACGGAGTATATATACTATTAAACGAATAAGTTTAAAACGTATATTAATATTATTATAATATATATACACTCAAATTAAAATTAAATCCTTTATTAGCTCCTCAATTGTAGAATGATTGGGTAAATTAACTACTTAATTTAACAAAATAATACGGAGTAAATAATTACAATGTGAACCCATATAAGAAATGTTCTCAATTACTATTCCATTCCATTATTTTCTATATATGGAGTATCAAATATTTTCGTATAATCTTTTAAATATTTTCGTATAATTTTATACGAAGTAATACATATATATAATATTTATATTTATATAATTTTTTTTGGAACCGTATAATTTGGTTTATATATTAATTTTTATTTTGTTAAACTTCTAATATATAATATATTAAAAATCCACATAACCTTATTTTAAATTCAATTAATGAAAATATTATTTTTAAATTTCGTTTTTTTTAAATAATTAATTAGTACAATTAAAAAATAAAAATGAAAAGATTATTTTACAAAAATGGATATACAATAATCCCTCCAAACAACTACGATTTTCCCACTTTTATTCAAGTGTGATGGATTAAAATAATAAGTGGGAAAATTATAGTGATTTGGAGGGAGTAATATTTATGAAATTACGTGAAAGTAGAAAAAAAAATTACATTAATGATAATTATATTAATAAATTTGCCTTCACATAAAATTGTTTTAATCGAAATTAATTAATTAATTGGAAGTTGAACAAAATAAAAAATCTATATACATTTGCTTTGAATAAAGATAATTATAAAAAAAATAAAAATATTAAAACTTTCTACCATTAACTTAACTATGATTTGATAACAAATTAACTAAATGTGTAAAATTAATAACCTAACCCTAAACTAATCACCCGAGGTTAACAAAAAATGACACATGGCGCAATATGGTTGGCTGTGTATTAAATTCTCATATACGCCGTGTAAGTGTAGCTTTTCGTTATATGACGGATATACCTAAACAAAAAAAAAATTGTATTTTGGAAATGGATTTAGAGTGATGTAGGTACGTGTCGTTGTTTCTCCAGAAGCGGGGCCTGAAGCTAGCTAATCCATGATAAATTCATAAATAATTGGTAAGTCAACGTAAGTTGCCCACAGATAAACTTACACCATGATACTTACAATACAATGATGCATTCATGGTCTTCATTCCAATTGAAGATTCCAAATATTTTTATAATTTTTGCTCTATGTATGTTTCTCTAGATGGACTCTCATTATATTCTGCCCCCTCTTCATGCTTATATAAGCTTGACGTTTGCATGTATATATTATCATATAAGCTTGTCAAGTTTTTATTTTTGGTTCATTTTTTAACTTTTTTTAATTTATATGTATATATTATCATATTATCTTTATATTTTTCTTTATTTACACAATTTAACATTGTATTTACACACTTATACCTTATGTTTGATGAGTCATTGTGCCTAATCACACAAAATTTCAGCATTATTTCTCTCTTTATTCATACTTTATCAATTTTCATAATTTTTGTGCAAAAGAAAATGAGGCAAAAATTAAAAATCGGAGGGAATACTTATATACGAGTATTACGTAGTAATCTTTTTTTTATAAGTCATTCTCACTTTTCGAGACGTATATTTCTTTCTTCAATATCCATCAGAATATAAGAATAAATATTATGAAATGTATAATCATTTGAAAGCTCTTTTCGTAATTGTTAAGTGCTATTTTTAGCACTACTTGTGAGTATATATCGTCATATTTATAGTGTTTAAGAGTGGATTTTGGACGATACAGTGATATTTGAGTGATTTCCGATGATCTTGCATGATTTGAGTGAATATGTGATTTTTGATGACGGTTCAAGCTATTTTGAAGAGCCGAGAAATTCTTGTGTTATGTCCGGATTATATTGGTGTTACACGTGTCGAATGCCGACTTATATTGAAGATCGCATGAAGAAAAGAAGAAAAGGAAATCAAAGGAAAAGCAAAGAAGAGAGAATAAAGAATTTTGAAGTGCCGCTACTAGCGGATGATGAAGAGCAAAACTGCCGCTAGTAGAGGCTTCATCAGAATTCATGCAATTTGTGGAGCTTCCAAAGTGCCGCTAGTAGCGAAATGTGCCGCTACTAGCGAATAGCTACCCGCGTGACTCTTGATCTCCCCCCTATTCTATCCTACTTATATTTGATGCCTATTATTATTAGAAGAACCATATTATTCCTAGACTACATATACAATACTTGGGTAATTTTATTAGATTTATGCAAATTTAGTTCTATTATTCAAGACTTTGAAGAAACGATCGTTCATCATTTTATCCATTATTCAAGACTAAGTTTTTCTAATTCTCTACTCTTTATTTTATTTGTTGATTGTTATTTTTATTATGAATTGTGAGTAGTCTTTTTATCTAGGGCTCGGTGAGCCGATAATATGGGTTATTGATGCTTTGATCTGATTTTAATCGCGCTTTGTTGAATTATTGAATTGGGTTTGTTGCGGTTGTGCTTAATAATTGATTGATTAGTTTGAATTGCTAGGTTTGAGTCTAGATTATCATTACAACGAGAGTTGAATGTTTTTCATATGAATCATGCCTAAAGGTTTGTATCTTTATCGATTAATTTCTACTCAATTTTAATTACGACGAGAGTCGGGTTTTAATTTAGAGAACCGAAATAAGATTTGAATTTTCACATGAGAATAGTGAATTGGAATAATTGGGACATGTTAGTATCGATTCCTAATGCGTCTAGTTTTGTTATTCGTGCCATGAGAATATGATTTATAACATGCTAGATAGGCTTTTTATGTCTCGACGGAGAATTTAAAGTATTGTTTAAAATTGGAATGCTAGTCTCACCCAAGACAGTAATTCGACAAAGTTGTGTAGCATTTTGATCGCATCGATAATCCATGTTAACGGTGAACCACTGCCCTAGGTCTTTTTAATTATTGATTTCATCTCGATTTATTACCTCTACTAGTTTGTTAGACATTAGTTAGACAATCACCATTTTAATTTATTCGGCGTAGATAACTCGAGTCAGAAATTAGCTAGTAATTAATCATTCACCTCCCTGAGATCGACCCGTATGCTACAATACCCGTACGCTTGCGGTACTACAAAATAAAACGTAACAGTAATAAATTTTATGACGTAATTTTAAAATTTTTTGGACTAATATATTTACAAAAAAATTAAAGACAAAGGACAAAGGCTTACCTCAAAAAAATCAAAACGTTATATATACTGATACAGAGAGAGTTTGATTGGGGAGTACAAGTTTATAGTACATGTTACCGGAGTTTGTTGTTTTTAGGCGTACATCACTTGAAAAACTTTTAGTTTGATTGGGGATTTATATTATTAAGAGATCAATCTAGTTTTGTTATTTCGTAAAATCTCTTTTGAAACGAATATATTTGTCATAAATTTTTTACGGATGAAATATTATCCATAAATAATGACAAATCACCCTCTATTCCCTGGCTAGACATTATGTTTTTTTATCCTACCCATATTATTTGTCTTGTCACAAAATTACGGAGTATCATGTATAAATATTTGTATTACTCCCAAAAAATTTATGAAACTAATTCTCTCTCAAAATGAAATCAACCATGACAACGTTTTTAGCTGAATTATTTGATAACACTTGGTCAAATATAATATTAACAATAATATGATAAAATTGAAATAGATAATCATGTGAATTTTACAGGATACATGCACAGTTTACTTTTTATGTATGTAATCATGTGGCTGTGTAAATACGGAATATAAGGATATTTATTTTTACCCATCCTCTTTATCGAGTATTATTGGATATATATACAATTTGTGTTAGATTGAAATTGTGTTATTAATTTGCAGTGAATTACGTCAAAGTCGTCCAGATTGCATTACCTCCAATACAGGATCTTCAGTTGGGAATCGTTTAAATGGGAGTATGCATGTTATTATTATGTGTGTCTGTATCACAAAAATATAGGAGTAATTCTTATGGTGAAATGGAGAAATCCCTCCCTCCCTCCCTTCCTCGGCAATTCAAGTCGGCATGCATGCACCAAATTCTTGATAGCCTTTATATTATTTAGGTAGGTAACTAGGTATCACTCCACATTTGTTTAATTGTTTGTGTATACAGTATACTACTCCTTATTATAATACTAAAAGAGGCTAAAATTCCATTACGAAGTACTCGTATTTCATATTGCATGGGATGGAATCAATCTCAAGTGGAAAAGCAAGAAGGTGCAAACTTAATTAGGTACGTATGTACCGAATATATCTTAGCCTAGTGGTTAGGACTAGGTGCTCTGGGACAGTAGGTTTCAGGTTCGAATTCCCCCTTCCCCTGTATTGTAATGCGACTAAGTACGCTCTTCGTTGAACCAAAAAAAATACGTACGTACTTAGCCAGTAAGTTTCAAAGATTATTGGTTGCAACTTTGCATTCCTTGAGGTTGGTTGCATTGGTTGGTAATAATACTACTTACGACTAGTAAGTAGTAAAGCTAGCTTCAGGTACCATACTAGCTACCGTCCTTAGATTCCATTTAGACCAATGCAAGGAACGAATAAAACGCGTTACTTATTCTAGATCTGTAGAATTATGTTTGACCACCCACGCCCAATAATCATTATTATGCTTTCCTTCTTCAAATTTTGTTGTTCATACGATACAAACGGTTATATTATACTCCCTCCGTTCCATTTGATTCTTTACGTTTGCTTTTTCATACTTGTCAATGCACATTTTCTTTTGTCTATATCGTTAGTTACACATTTCTAAATATTATAAAAATTTGATATTTATAACGTACTCGATTAGACAGTTTAAACAAGATCTCACATGACTATATTTTATCTTATATATCAGAAGTTATATCGATAATTCCCCTCACTTATGAATAGTGCCCAAAAAACAAATGTAAAGAACCTATTGAAACAGAGGAAGTATAGTGATTGTCTTGGACAATATTTCATGAATATTCCTAATATTCATAATATTCTACTCCTATTCTATACTCCCTCCGATTTTTATCTATCTTCCCTGTTTCTTTATTGGGCTGAAACACTATTTCTTTCCTATTTCTATTTTGGGTTATCAACATGTGGTCTAGAATCACCCTTACATTTCTCTCTCTTCCTACTTTTATTTTGAACCACACATTCCTACACCTTTATTTTCTCCCCAAAACCAAAGGGGAAGATAATAAAAAATCGGAGGGAGTATTTTTTTTCATAGTCCTTAAAATGTTATCATGGAGTATTAATATATACTCCCCCGGCCCCATCCTACTTGAAATATTACGTTTGGATACATGATAAGGTAGCTAGTAAAGGTAGTGAGAGGAAAATTATTGTTAACTTATTAAAAAGCAAAAAATGGATCGTGAAACTTATCAAAAAAGAAAAGTGTGAATTATTGACTAACACATCCAGGAAAGTGTAAACTAGTAACCGAGACGGAAGAGTATTCTCAAATACAGTGCATTTATTCAAAGATTTTGGGTGAGCACGTAGAGTTAGAAAACAGCCTAACTCAATCAAAGTAGCTAGCATGCATAAGACCATCCCCAAGCAAGGTGGATGGGGGAGGTCATGACCTCCAAGGTCATGCTAAACATCAATTGAGCAAATAATTAGCATGACCCAAGGTCATGACCTTCACTTTTCCATGACCTTACATGTGGCACATTATTATTGGCTGACACAATTAATAAGGTGAAAAAGTTGAGAAATGATTTGGGTGATGACACTAGGTCGTGACCTTCTGGATGGGAGGATGTAGTTAGATCAAGATAAATAAAATAAGATTAAGAGAAAAAAAGGGTGGTGACCTAGTTAACTTGACACTTGCTTAGAGATCCTTAATAATCACCGCAATTTAATTTTCTGTCTTAATTAATTTAGTTGTAGCTAGACAGTACACATTGTTTTCTGCCAATAAAGTTTGTCAAGTGTCAACTATTCAGCAAAAATAGTATCCATGGGATTATTAATAGCCTAACAAAAACATGGGATTATTATTGTTATGGCGTTTTCAGGTTATGGCATCTTGCATGTATGTACATGCCACATGCATGCACATCGACCTGCTATGAGTATTTAATTGGGATTACACGCCACGAACTACACGTCTACTCTACTGTTTGAGTTGAATTTTAGTTACATACGTTCTGATAGGACCTGAATAGAATATATGGATTCGTTTATACTAAGTGAAAAATTTTGTTTGGATATATAAGATGAAATACTTTGTAATTTCTTTTGTCATGGTCATTTATTTACGGGTTACTCTGCATGTTTAAGTCGTTAGTTTACCTTTTATATTATCTAATAAGAATATTTCAATCAAAGGTAAACAAATGATTGGTACGGAGAAAAAACATGATCTGACTATCGGATGATCTCTGGACTACGATCGAATATGGATCCATCAAAAAAAAACAAAAACAGTCCCTCCTTGCTTGGTAGGGAACCGTATTAATCAAAAATGGGTCGGATCCTTATTTTCAATGAAAAGACTTGAGCAATTGATGTAGCATCTATAATCTGGCTTTTGTTTTCCTAACGTATGGTGTTGCTGTGTGTGAATGTGTACCATTCAAGTAATAGCATTTGGTAGGAGGAATGAAACCCACGTACTCAATAAGCATGAAAACTACGTTAAACCAAACAACCTTTTCAAAATGATTTCTCTCTAGACGAAATAACTATTTACATTTATCATAAATACCGTAGATTATTTAAATAAGTTTTTTTTTTCTTCTTTTAGTAAATTTTTTGTCATATATTTCTTCCATTTTATTTATTTTTTTGCTCTTTATATTTATCATTAGTAGTATTTTAATTAAAGATAAACAAATAAAATTAACATTATAGTATTCCATACGTCCAAAGAGGATGGAAGAATGTGGTGCAAACAATTGAGGAAAGTCAAGAATGTTGTGTTGTCCATTTTGAATGAAGTTTGTGAAATGAAGGCTTTCAAATTTCGTGGCAAGGAATCCATATATATATAGTATGTGAGAAACACAAATCAAGTTGAGTCCAGTATTTCACGTAATCCTTTGTCAAAAATAGTTAATTGGGCCGGACCAGCTTTGATCGATTGAAGCCTATCTCTCAATTGACGAACTTATTAGCGGCCTCGTGCACTTAATTACATACGCCACTTCATTGAATTTGCTTGCATGGGCTTGATAGGTGCCAACCGCCAAGGATCCACCACACAAAACAAACATCCACATTTACCGAACCATACCTGTTCCCACCACCCACCACCCACCGCGGGTAGAGAGCATAGACGCTCACATCCATCCATCCATCCATCCATCCATCAATATTGTGAGTTTAGTTCAATTAGAATCATTTTGTTTCAACCAATTCAATTCAATTTAGTTAAACATACTTCACTTAATAAAAACAAGGTCTAGGTAAAGAACGGATAAGCTCAAGTGATAAAGTTCTTTAGACCAAAAAAAACATGTCAAGTGATAGCTCAACAACCTACTCCATTCCACTTGGGCATTTAAGTATTTCATTACTTCAGCTTAGGTTGATTAAAACTACTTTAGCCTTAAATAAAGAACGTCATAAACCGAAAGGATATCACCAACAGAGTAATTGCTTATATAACCGATAAATACTAGTACTTCATTCATACTAAGGTGTTCTTCACATTCGATTATTATATCTTAACATTGAAATAAAAACACGAAGAAAATATTAGTGATAGGAAGGGAGTGACATACAGAGTCATGTTTTAGACTTACTAGGGACTTTTTGCGGTGGCATTATAAATTTATATCCTTGTTAAAATAAAAGTAATTAAAAACAGTAAGTCACTTTAATAAAATTCAACAAAATGTGATGGACTGATGGTTAAGAAAATGGGGGCACCTACCTCCATGCCAAAGCAGGACCAGAAAATAACTGGAGGCATGCAGGAAGGACAGATGCAATGCACATACTACATGACTATATTAACTTAATATGATTAATTAGTGGATGATCAAAGTATGTAACCAGAGCTGGTGAAATGTCGTCGATATAATTCTTTTTATCTTTAAGCACATGTTTTGGTTGCTTTATCTTATCTTTTTTTTCCAGTTTGAAGCTGAAACACAGGGAAGTAGCTTTTTTAGCGATATGATGTCGGCCTTGTGCTGACCATTATCAAATATCAATGTCCTTCTCCCAACACCAACACTTTCTTACTTCTGGTAACATAACATGCTTCGTCCTCCATCAGCTTTACGCAGTTTTGGTTTCATTCTCTTTAGTCTTTACTGAGTGCGAGTTGTGTGCGGAAAGTTTCCTCCTCCTGCCAACAAAGGAGAACAGACGGTTAACGGGTTAAGCCGTTAGGTAGAGAGAGTCAGGACACAAGAACAAGATTACATCAACTTAGGATACGATTATTGGTAGTTTTAACGTGAGTTGTATGACTTGTATCGCATGACCAAATCATACGCACGTTAAATCTTAAAAATCCAAACTAAGTACTACTCCTATATATGGAGTATGTATCCTACTGCATAAGATTCTTGATAAATTTGCTAAAGAGTAGGTCAACTGTGTCGGGCCAACTTCAGGTTTCATCATTTTTGGATCAAAAGAATCAATCAACTTCGGGTCGGGTCAAGTCTTATCGATTTCAGGTCGTTTTGATTTTGTTATTTTCAACTTTTTTTAAGGATATGGACTTGTTTCCTACAATAAAAATTCACGTCATTTCGGTTAGGCTGGATGAATTCAGAAATTAAGTTCGGGTGTCGAAGCAGACAACCGAAGTTGATCCTCAAATATTTGCGACTGAAAGCCTTCCCACCCGTGTCCTCCACTACTCCCAACCCCCTACCTCCATTCTCTTCCTCAAAAACTCTTCCTATAACCAACCACCTTCGGGTCTAAATGTTGAGTGGTTTCTTAAGATGATTTAAAACGTTATAGTAACAAGTTATAAGACAGTTTTTCACATGAAACACGTAAGATGTATTAGGTATATATTGGATTTTATATAAATTGCTTGCATAATTATGGCTACCATGGCCATTAACAGACAATTCTGATGTCAATTTATTATCCGTGATTACTTGTAGGTAGCAGTGTGATTATGTAAGCCAAAAAAATGTTATTAATTGGCTTCTCATTGATGCCTACAAATTTGATGACTACATATTTATTAGGTTTGATGCATGGCATGATGATTGACGATTATTGATTACACTTTATTTCCCAAATTTAAGTTAACTTCAATAAAGTAACATACGAGTACTAAAAAAAAAACACAATGACACCAGCGTACAAGTATATGCATAATGATAACCGTATAAATAAATCCTAATACCATATATCTTTAGTATGACAGTCTCATAATTAATTTAGGTATATATTGTGAGATATTTCTCACGATAAGATACTCCTAAGTCCTAACTACTTTTTTACTTTAGCATATGGTGAACTACATCTCACTATTTTAATACGAAACGGTCTTGATTACAAGAGGTGTTTGGTTGGAGTTGGCTTTTGGAACGGACTCATTTACAATGAAGTTAGATAATCTGTGATCTTAAATATACTACTCGTACTTCATTGTAACTGATTTAATAATTACCCGTTTGTTGGGCACAAATTCTTATCATAGAAATAACTGATTTAATATATCTTTATCGTAAACTTATATCGTATCAATTATTATAGAAAAGACAAAAATATATTGACTAGCTTGTTTAGGATCGAGTAGGAACTACTGGAGTAATAAACATTTACGGAGTATTTGTTCTATCAATTCACGTGGTAAGCTATTTGAATCGTTTTAAATTTAAGACAATATACTGACACAAGCCTATGAAATAGACCTGTCGAACGGGTTGGCCGGTCGAATTTCAGATTCGGATAAAATACATGTTGCATTGAGTGTATTCCGGGTTTGGAAAATATTGGTTTGATATGGATTATTGGGATTATATGGGTTATAAACACATTTTGAAAACGATACTTTTTTTACTTTTTTTTAATCATATATACAATTTTGTTTTTTCAATTTTATTAATCATCTAATTTAATACATAGTACTATTATATGATATTTGTAAATATAAACATGTTTATTTAATACGATAAATATTACTTCGTACACAGAGCCGGCCCGTGAGATGTTCAATTAGGTTCTCAGAACCGGGGCCCAACAATATGAGGATCCAAAATTAAAACAATGCCTTACAAAAATGTATTTAATTGAAAAAAAAAATAATTTTTTCCAATGTCATATACTACATATCTAAAACTTAGCCAAATGTTTGTCTATTCAAAGAATAATTTCAATTATAATAGTCCTAGTAAATATATTTACTTAATTATTACTCCGTATTATTCAGCTGTGTTTCATTTTCATTATAAAATATCAAATTTATAAAAAAAATTGTGACAAAAATCATACTCAATATATATCAAATGATAAAATGTTTCATCTACCTCAGTACTAATTTATCCGAAAACATATTCTCAGAGTTTATATTAGCAAGTATTTGTATGCGTAACTAATGACATACGTGTATATTTGTAAATATAATTATCAAGAAATAACATGTTGAATATATTTTTGTATTGAATACAATATATTTTTGTATTGAATACAATATATTTTTGTGTTCAAGATATCCACCTTTCCCGAACTATTGGACACAAATATGTTTACTTGAAATTATATATTCGAATATTTATAGGGCCTCTATTATAATGTTTAGAACATGGCCTCTCAATTATATTGACCGGCCCTGTTCGTACATTTCTACGGGAAGTACGAGTACATATATTACGGAGTATTCTTACTTAAATTTGTTACACGTGTATCACAAACTTTGATTTGATTATTATTTAATTTATTTATGATAAATGTGATAAAATTAAAACATACATGTATAAAATATTACTCCATTTCTTAAATTTCTGAAATAAATAAATACTTCGTCCGTATCTATATGTTCGTCCACTTTTAATATAATACTTCACTCATATATTAAACTTTGTGGACAAACATATAGATACGGAGGGAGTACTATGTATTTCTTACTCCTATTTTAAGGAACTTTAGTCTATGATATCAATATTTTTAATTTTTTTTTTTGTATCAGGCGACTTCTGACCAAAATATTTTTGTCAGTGTCGAATCGGCTCACTTTTGGGTTCGGATTATTTTCGAACGGTTTTTGGGTCGAATCATTTTTCTTTGACCAATCTACCTAAACCAAGTGTACAATATCACAGTAGCTAATAGTAACCCAACACGTGTAAATACGGAACCCCACTTCTGGTTCCTTCGTGAGTAAGCTAATTAACCCCCAATTTTTCTTTTCCTTAAAGCAGAGAAGTGAGTGTTTTTTTTTTAAAAATAAAATAAAGCAGAGATGTAAAGTGGGTCCGCAATACGCACATAAGTGCCACCTTACTAGTAAAGCAAATTTTTCTATTTGACCAAAATACCCTTTTGATTTCCCCACTCCGTGTGTAGCCCACTCTTCCCTTTGCTTCGCCCTTTAAATATCGCACTCTTTCAATTCCTTTCTCCCCTTTTCCTCTTTCTCCCTTCTACCCCCTACCTATAAGCTTTATACCCTTATGTTGTCCACCCTCTCCCCTACTTTCCCACCCAAACCCCTGCTCGACGGCAGCGGCAGCGGTGGTGATAACGTCTTTGCTTATGTCTTCCCCCCCTCCCAAACCGCCTTTACACCTTGGGAGAACATTGAATCCTTTTTCGTGTCCTCCGATCTTAAAACTATTGATCAGGAGGACAGTAAAGAAATCAACAATCTTGAATCTAAATCGAACCTAAAGGATTATCGGGCAGGTTTAGATTCACAACTTGTCTTTGACAACAAAGTAAGGGGTGATCATGAGTCCCCAAACCAAACCTCTACCCTAACGAGCTCTGGCTCGGACGACCCAAACCAAAACCCTGGGGGTTCCAACTCTAGCTCAAGCCACCATAATGATGAACGAAAGCGGAAGCGAATGGTCTCGAACCGAGAATCAGCAAGACGATCCCGCATGCGAAAGCAAAACCACGTAGAGAACTTAAGGAATGAGGCGAACCGGCTTAAACTAGAAAAGCAGGAAGGGACGAACCGGCTACGGATACTAACACACAATATCCACCACGTTAGAAGTGACAATGATAGACTCAGGGGCGAATCTGTCATTCTACAAAGGAGATTAATGGAACTTACTCAAATTTTGCAAATCCAACAACTTCATCGTATTAACAACACCAATAATTATCACAATCATCATCATCATGCATGCACCCCCATGCAAATGATTAAACCTACGACGATAACTTATCATAAATCATTATTCCATCATGATCTATGATATTATCATATAATCAAATCGTTAATTAATTCGTTAGCGACTCAATTAAAATAATAATCGAAGCAATCAAATTATAATAAATATAATCGGTCGGTGGTATATATCTAGATTGTGTCACGTAATTAATCAAGGATTAAGCTAAGAAGTTTAAATTAAATGATGAGAAGGTACGCATGCAATTAAGTACGTAGAGATGCCCTAGCTATAGTCTATTATTTATTTATGTAAATGCTAGTAATAAGACATAATTTTGGGTGTTTTTCTCTTATCTTATCTTATCTAAGGCTCTTTTTTTTTCTACTTTGGTATGGATGAGAGTTTTTTCTCCCCTTTTACTTTCCATTTTCCAGGCAAATTTCTTGGAAAATTTTCTTATGTAAATTAAAGATTTATCAAAGAATGGTGTTTGGTTCGAATTTTGAGCATTATTAACTTTTGAGCTCAAGTGTTATATATACAAGTATCTATCTATACGTACGGTCCTCCCTCTGTTCACTATCTTTTACCACATTTCATTAAAATACCCTACACAAATATTGATGAAATAAGATAAAAAATAATAAATGGGGGAGTATTTATTTTGGTGCGTTATTTAATTATTCACTACTAGGGAGTACAGTTCAGGAATAGTTGTGTTTTTTTTCCGGAGTGATTGCTTCTTTTATAGGTGGCTTGGCTTTACTTCTTTTTCTTTTCAATAATGTTTTTGTGATCTCTTACCGATCAGTCACATTCAGTCCAACGTAAGCCATTATATATTGGCTGCATTTTGTAATTAGTCAGTAACTTTCTTCACCTAACGCACGTAATGTTAACAGTGTGACAATCGACGCCCCATTTTAGATACATACTCGTATATTATATTATATTATTATTATTATTATTATTATTATTATTATTATTATTATTATTATATCCCACTAATTAACAAAGTGACGCCTGCGTGCTAGTCTGCTGCTACGAGTTGCACGTTTGGAAATTAAGAATTATAGTGGTAATAATTTTCGATTTCCTTTTGACGATATACTAATTATAAATTATCATGTAAGGTAGGGATTAGACCTACATATAATAAAAAATTATTCGAAAGATAGGTAAACATAAAACTGGACTAAGATTCTTACAACTTACACCTATTTATACAAAATGGTGAGGTGTAAAATAATGTCGGCTGCTATATATTCATGTAAAAGCGTGACCTTGTATTTAATTTAAATGACATATCGACCAAATTTAGCATATTGAAAAATATTAACATGTTTGACTTGCGAATATTATTGTTTTGAGCGTTGGTTTATAACTTATTGAAATGGAGGATTTTACATATAATGAGTTAATGACAGATTCACCATATTGTCCAATATTGTTTCGTTGAAGTCCAACATGCGGCTCTAACCACCATATTGAGTTAACAATAGTGAGACGTTTTTTTCAACTTTACCTTTCTAAATGATACTATTCCTAATTTTAAATATTTAATTAATTACTAGTATAGACCCCGTGCATGTATGCACGGTATTTATAGAATTTTATTTATTTTTAGTTAATTATTTATACAAAATAGATTTTAATTAGCAACCCGATAATTTTTCATTATTTTTATCTTTGTTTTTGGTTATAATAAAATAATTTGAAATTGCATAATTAATCAAAATAACGACCCCGGCTAATATCATGAAATATGTATTTGTCATTCATATTTCTTGAGACAATCATTTCTCTTTTAAATATTTTTTAGTATAATATATGAATAAATTGTGAAATGTATATTCACTTTAAATTCTATTTGATATATAATTTTATGCTCTTGATGTTTGGATGTACTCCCTCCGTCTCGTTCATTTGTTTGACTTTAATTAAAATATTTTTCACAATAAATATAAAAAACAAATAAATGAATAGAACAGAGGGAGTAGTTATTTTCTATTATCACAGTATATATCATTTGTTCAGGAAAATATTTCATAATTGTTGTTCGAAATTTAAGCAACTATATTTCTACAATTTATTTTCATCGATACACTCATTGTTAGTTTTTAAATATTTAACCTGTAAATATTCTTTATATGATATGATTGATAATTGAGTGTGATTCTTTCCTTATTTGTTATATTCATTTTGTCCAAATTAAGTGCTTAAAATTTATGTGGGAAAAAGTTTTGAGAATTTTTATTCTCTTATCTAATAGAGGATTACAATATTTAATTACACATGATTATTATGTACGGAGTATTTTCGTCGGTATATAAGCTCTCGGTATTTAGTATACACTAATGCAAATTATAGAGATTGTAAAATATATTTATCATATCAGTCATGAAGCTACATTTAGACGTTAATTTAGTCATTTTCGTGCACATATCAATCTTAAATTATGAATGTCGTTCATTTATACTTAAATATTCCAATCTGCACGTTAATTTAGTCAATCATCCCTAAATCATGACTATCTTTCATTTATAATAAAACATTCTAATTTGTACGAATGATTAATAGTTTAATTATGTTGGTTAATTGGTAGTGTGTCTGATCATGTCAAGTTAACTAAATTTCAGTAGTACATAACCAAAACAACAAAGACCCTATATGAATTGACAGAAAAATATTGGGGTGTTAATCTCTTAGTATATTATGGATATATACTACAATTTGGTTACATTTTGGTTAATTAATAATTTAATACTGTTAGAAACATATTATTTTCTTAATTTTTCTTAATTAAATTATTGAAGTATATAGCTGTAGGGTTAATTGATTGATGATAGAATCAATGAGATATTGCAGTGTAGTGGTAGAGCATAAGTACTACATATCTAAGGTCAAGGGTTCAATTCGCATATAGCCCATTTCCGCTTACTATCTTGTTCTTTTTATTTTTTGATGGTAGACAATTTTAGGCGGGAAAAACGTGAGTTGTGTTATTCTTTTAGTGGAAAGGGGGATTTGTTCATGTTCCCATTTGTGTTTTACAAAGAAATTAAACAATTGTAAACACCTCTAAAACAATTCTGCTAATAAATTTAGAATTGATTATATTGCTGAAAGTTGATGTTTACAGAGACTTGAAATTTGTGAATTTAGAAGATGAAGATTGCAACCAAAATCGAAGTTTGGAGCTCTGATACCATATTAATTCTATATATTTGATGTAATTTGAAGATAAGAATTGATTATATTGCTGAAAGTTGATGTTTACAATGAGGGTGGTTAGGTATATATAGTTGAGGTTATAACAAATTAACAACCTCTAACCAACTTGCTCTAACTAACTTATAACCAACTATGTAGTTAGTTAAGTAACTAATATCATCAATCCTCTTTGATAAACAATAAATTAATATCGGCAAAAACAAATTTAGAAAATAGATTTGACTAGCTAAATTTATTAGCAGAATTGTTTTAGAGGTGTTTACAATTGTTTAATTTCTTTGTAAAACACAAATGGGAACATGAACAAATAATTAATTAAATATTTAAAATTAGGAATAGTATCATTTAGAAAGGTAAAGTTGAAAAAAAACGTCTCACTATTGTTAATGACAGATTCACCATATTGTCCAATATTGTTTCGTTGAAGTCCAACATGCGGCTCTAACCACCATATTGAGTTAACAATAGTGAGACGTTTTTTTTTCAACTTTACCTTTCTAAATGATACTATTCCTAATTTTAAATATTTAATTAATTATTTGTTCATGTTCCCATTTGTGTTTTACAAAGAAATTAAACAATTGTAAACACCTCTAAAACAATTCTGCTAATAAATTTAGCTAGTCAAATCTATTTTCTAAATTTGTTTTTGCCGATATTAATTTATTGTTTATCAAAGAGGATTGATGATATTAGTTACTTAACTAACTACATAGTTGGTTATAAGTTAGTTAGAGCAAGTTGGTTAGAGGTTGTTAAGTTGTTATAACCTCAACTATATATACCTAACCACCCTCATTGTAAACATCAACTTTCAGCAATATAATCAATTCTTATCTTCAAATTACATCAAATATATAGAATTAATATGGTATCAGAGCTCCAAACTTCGATTTTGGTTGCAATCTTCATCTTCTAAATTCACAAATTTCAAGTCTCTGTTTTTTTTTTTGCATATCAAAATAATACAGCGAGTTTAAGTTCTTGAAACAAATTGCAACAATGGCGAATGATCAAACTTCGTATGATTACTTCGATGATCCGTTATATCCGTCTGCATCGGATCAACCATTTTCACAGATCGTAGCATACCAATTTGATGGTCACGATTTCATTGGGTGGAAACAAGATGTGTTCATGGCGCTTGCATCGAAGAATAAAGACGGGTTTATTGATGGTTCTTGTGTGAGACCTGCAGTAGGGACAAGAAGCTGCATCAATGGATTCGATGCGATCTCATGGTACTCAAATGGATCCTCAATTCCTTGGATAAATCTATAAGGGAAAACATGAAGTATGTGAGGACTGCAAAAGGGTTGTGGGATGAGCTGATTGAGCGCTATGGTGTAGCCAATGCGATTGAAATCTATCAATTAAGGAAGGATCTTGGTGATATCAGTCAAGGAAACATGCCGTTAGTCGATTATTATGGCAAGATGAAGGCTTATTGGGAGAATCTTGATGCTCTAGATCCTGTACCTCAGTGTTCTTGTGGAAAAATTAATGCCTGTACATGCAACTTGATGAAGAGAGTAACTGAAAGGGAAAGCAACACGAAGCTTATTCAATTTCTGATGCGTCTGAACAGTAGCTATGATAGCATTCGGACTCAGATTCTTTCTATGGATACTCTTCCAACAATAAATAAGGCGTTGGGAATGCTTCAAAAGGTTGAAAGGCAGAAACAAATAACTGAACATATTGATGATGTGACTGAGGCAGCAGCGTATGCATGCGTCCTATCAAGCTGGAAATAGAAGGCAGAAAGAGGTTGGACAAGGAGAGGCTGCAGAATCGTCAAAGCCAACAGGAAAATACTGAACACATTGTAAAAAAGACAACCATAACATAGAAGATTGTTATAGGTTGAAAGTGTGTACTCATTGTGGAAAGAATGGCCATAAAATCGATACTTGCTATCTTCTAGTTGGCTTTCCATCAGGAAAAAAAGCCAAGAATAAGAATAAAGGAAATGGTGGAAACGCGAACTTCAAGAAGACAGCAAACAATGCTGATAATGTCACTGAGTATACTCCTTTGGATGATCAGAATTCTCATCAAACTCAAAATTTTTCCTTGGATTCTAATGTGCTGGACGGGCTGGTTACGTCAGTTGTTGATCAAGTGATGCAGCGGATTTCAGACGGAAGGTCAGTGGTTAATCATGTGGATATGACTGGAGGATCACATTTTGATACAATTGGAGGATCCAATCTTGCAGGTATGACTTCTTGTGGTAATGTTCAAACAAATAAGTATACTGCATATGATTGGATTGTTGATTCTGGTGCTTCGGATCATATGACCTTTGATTTAAGTTTAATGCATAATGTTAAGACTTTGAAAAGACCTGTGACAATAGGATTACCAGATGGAAATACCAAGCAAGTTCATCTCATTGGTGATGTTCGAATCACAGATAAAGTCTTATTGCATGATGTGTTTTACATCCCTGATTTTAGACAAAACTTATTATTTGTGTCTAAATTGCTTGATCGTGATTGCTTGCATGCTGTGTTTTCTTCCTGTTAATGTATGTTTCAGGACCCTTCAAGTAAAAAGAGCATTGCTTTGGGTAAAAGAGTAGGAGGGTTATACAGGATGCAACATAATCGATATAGCGACATAGTTAATAGAGTAGTTAAAGCAGTTCGTTCTAATGTTTGTTCTGTAAATAACATCGATTCGGAATTACTTCATATGAGGCTTGGACATGTATCTCTCGATAAAATTCGACATATTAGTGGATTTGATAAATCTGTAATAAACAGACAATGTGATACATGTATTTTGGCTAAACATCACAAATTGCCCTTTCATGAAAGTACTTCTCATGCTACTAAATGTTTTGAGTTGCTCCATATGGATGTTTGGGGACCTTATAAAGTTCCATGTATGACTGGTGCAAAATATTTCTTGACAATACTTGATGATCACTCGAGGAATACATGGACTATTCTGTTTCAATCAAAAGATCAAGTTCACAGTCTGATTACCAATTTTCTGTCCTTTGTTGAGACTCAATTTAATGCTAAATTCAAAATAATCCGGACTGATAATGGAACTGAGTTTCTATATCATGTTTGCAAATCGTTGTTTGCTCATAGAGGGATTAAACATGAGCTGAGACTAGCATTGTGGGAAGACCTCAACAAAATGGGCGGGTACAGCGTAAACATAGACATTTACTTGAAGTAGCTAGAGCCTTGAGAATTCAGTCGGGTTTGCCGATTAGGTTTTGGGGCGATTGTATTCTTGCTGCAACTCACCTCATTAATATGATGCCCTCATCTGTTTTAGGATGGCAAACAACCTATTTTGTTTTGCTTCAGAAAGACCCACCTTATAATGACCTGAGAGTGTTTGGTTCCACTTGTTATTCTACTATGCCTCCAACATTTAAGGATAAATTTGGAGATAGAGCCAGAAAATGCATCTTTGTGGGTTATTCAGGAACACAGAAAGGGTACAGATTATATGACATTGCTACTAGGAAAGTTTTTGTTAGTCGAGATGTTGTTTTTAAAGAGAACGAGTTTCATTATAAGTTACAGCATCAGGTGTGTGATTGCCCTGAGTCTGGTAACAGGTTATCAGTAGTTAATCCTGCTGTATCTACTCGATTAATTCCTCTAAATACAACATCACATAATAGTGACACCCATGGCAATGATAATGCTTTCACTGACTCATCTGTGCACGGTAATGAGGAGAGTCTTCATACTGAAAATAATGAGGAGAGTCTTCATACTGTAAGTGATTTTGTGAGTAGCGATCCATCTGGATCTGCGTCTAGTAGTAGTTCAGGTTCTTCTGCAGGTACTGCAGGTTCAGGTGAGATTCCTGCAGATGTTCCTGAAGTTCGAAGATCGACTAGACAAAGGCAGGTTTCAGTAAAGTTAAACCCTTACCATTGCAAGGTTACTTTGCCGGTTAATCCAACTCCATCAACGTCTGCATCTGATGCGTTTCATGCTGCTATACTTCATGATCTTACTGAGTTTGATTCTGGATATATAGCGAGTTTGGCTAATGTCATAAAAGAGCATGAGCCTTACACTTATAGACAAGCTATTCATGATCCTAGATGGGTGGATGCAATGAATAAGGAAGTTCAGGCATTAGAAAACAATCAGACGTGGGAGATTGTTGATTTACCCGATGGTCACAAACCAATTGGCTGTAAACGGATATTTAAAATTAGGGTTATTTCATGACAATAATACCAATTATAGGGGGGCTACTTAGAATAATCCCAACTATATGTAATCTCGTTTTAATATGAAATATGCCTTCATTAATCTCTCATTGATATAGGTGACCGGTTACTTAGAAAACCGGTTCAACCTTCCTCTTCAGTTTCGGCTATTGGTTAAATTTTTTTTGAATCTTTCCAAAATTCATCTTCCATTTTTATTTTCCGATTAGTATTATAGAAGCCATGAAAAAAATGCTTTAATTTTCTTGTTGTTTTGGATTTCATGAACGACGATGGAACACTCAAGGACCCTAGAGAGTCACAACCGGTCACTATTACCGGTAACAGGTCATAATTTTGTCCATAACGAAACGAGATTAATGAAGGCATAGTTCATATTAAAACGAGATTACGTATAGTTGAGATTATTCTAAGAAGCCCTCTTATAGTTGGTATTATTGTCATGAAATAACCCTTAAAATTAAGTACAAAGCAGATGGATCGGTTGAGCGTTTCAAGGCACGTTTGGTTGCGAAAGGATACAATCAGATCATAGATCAGGATTACACGGATACTTTTTCTCCAGTTGCTAAATTCACAACTGTTAGGACTCTAATAGCAGTTGCTGCAGCTCAGAATTGGCCTTTGCATCAGTTAGATATTAACAATGCATTCTTACATGGTTATTTGGATGAACTTGTATACATGTCGCCACCCAAGGGTTATTCTATTCCTAAAGGAAAAATATGCAAGCTAAAGAGGTCGCTTTACGGGCTGAAACAAGCTTCACGACAATGGAATATAGAGTTAACTATACATCTTCGACTAATTGGGTTTGTACAGTCTAAGCAGGACTACTCCCTTTACACTAGATATCAACCTTCAATCAATGCGTTTACAGTTGCTCTAGTGTATGTCGATGATGTAATTTTAACGGGTAATTTGGAAAGCGAGATCGTTCAAGTGAAACAAAGTTTGGATGCAGCCTTTTCCATTAAAGATCTAGGACAGCTACGGTACTTTCTTGGACTCGAAATCTCGAGAAATGATACTGGAATCCTAATCAATCAACGGAAATACATAATTGACATCCTGAAAGATCTGCGTATGGAAAACTGTATACCTGCTAATTTTCCAATGCAACGAACTGTGAAATTATCTACTGACGATGGAGAGCTCTTAGAAGATCCTGAACAATACAGGCGCTTGGTAGGAAGACTACTTTATCTTAACTCTTCCCGACCTGATCTCTCATACTCCGTTCAACATCTCAGCCAGTTTCTTTCTCAACCCAGAGTTCCTCTCCTTCAAGCAGCAATCCATGTCCTCAAGTACCTTAAAGGATCAATCAACACGGGGCTGTTTTATCCTGCATCATCTGATTTATCTCTCTCCGCTTACAGTGATGCAGATTGGGGATCTTGTGCGTTTACCTGTCGGTCTGATAACTTCGTTATTGACCGTATTTCTACACCTTTTTGACGTTTATTTAGCCTCGATTGATCGCATTTTCTTAGGCATTTTGGCTTATTTCGTCTATCTTTTGTGTTACGCGGTTTTTTGTGTTTTCTCTTTATTTTTAGGCGTTTTCGTATCGAAAGCGGTGAAATCCGAGAGCACCCGAGTAAAACGAAGCTTGTGGACCGAGTTCGAGCCTAGACAAGCGCATAGAAAACCAAAAAAACGGGAAAGTATAAGAGAAGAGAGTTACGCACGATGCACCGTGCGTAACTCATGCAGAAAGATCACGCCGTGCGCATTGCACCGTGCGTAACCTAGTGACCGTGCGCAACTCCAGCTTTGTATTTTTCCCCTGTTTTTGGCCCGGTTTTGTGTAACCTAATTATAACTATAAATGCTCTAATTTTATTATTTCGCCTACAAGTTTTTACAATACACTAGCTCCACATTTTGAATTCTTTGGGTTTTTAGAGAAAGCTTTGTAGTTCTTTGAAGATCTTCATTATTGTCCAAGATTCAAGCTTTTTATAATTATTATTATTTCTTCTTCTTAATCTCTCCATTCTCCTTTAAGTGGGTAATTTTTACTTCCTCCTTTGTCTTAATTTCATCTTGTTATCTTTTCTTTTTCTTAGTTTAACTTAGTTCTTGTCATCTTTGTTTGTTACTCTAGTTTGCAATTAATTTAGTTTTCTCTCACTTTGTTCATGTTTATGAATTTCATGTTAGTATTAGAAATCCCCAATTAGATTCTTCCAATTTGACCACTTTCACATAATTGGTAGTATAATTCAATTTACAACAATGTTCATAGTTAAAGACTCCACCTTTATGCCTAATTCCACCAATTTAGCCATGATTAGTGAGTAGTCACCCACTAGGGGTCGATGAAGCCTAAATTCGCCTAAATTGTGCCTCTTGTATGTTTTGTATTGATTGAATTGGGTAATTGGGTGAAGTGGTGTTGAAGATTTTGGATTGCCTTGGTTTAGGAGTTTGAGACGGTCCCAATCCCTTGGTCATCGATGGGAGTCGATTAGGATGGGTAACCGGTTTGACCCTTTATCTTGCCTTACCGTACTAGATCGAACACGGGAGTGGTGTCTAGTGTGGTATCCTTCACACTAGTATGCGTGCCTTTTTGACTTGAGTCGGTTTGAGATTTATCACGGGAGTGACCCTCGGATTTGACTTAGGGATTCCGCTTTACGAACCCGGGAGGGAGGTAAACGGGAAATTAAGCCGGACACGAACCCGGGAGGGAGGTGGCCGACCTAGACGATACAACTTCGCCCTTAATCCCGATTCCTTCGATACTAGATATACTTTGGTGCGATTTAGGTGGATTGAAGCGACATCGTTCCCTAGTCCTTTTTATTCTTGATTAATCGTTATTTCCCTAGTTATCATCTTTTCCTATTCTAGTTTCATCTTCTTTTTAGTCGTTCCTTGTCTTAGTTAATATTCATTCATCTAGATTTAGTCCTCTATCACCAATTTCTACCGACTTAGATAAACAATTAGGATTAAAACGACTAGGAATCACCACGCTCCTTGTGGATCGACCCTCTATTGTGCTACGATTATATCGCGCGCTTGCGAGGTATTAAAACCCCAACAGTCATTAAGTGGATTTTGTATGTTCCTAGGTCAGTCACTGATTTCCTAAAAAACAAAGAAGCAGCGAACAGTAAGCAAAAGTACAGCTGAGTCCGAGTATCGCAGCATGTCTTACACGAGCTCTGAGATGGTTTGGCTCAACAATATTTTGCGAGATCTAAGAATCAATGTTCCTCAGCCGATTCCCCTATATTGCGACAACAAAGCCGCACAACACATAGCTCAAAACCCCGTATTCCATGAACGAACTAAGCACCTTAACATAGACTGTCACTATGTTAGAGAAAGACAAGAAGAAGGATTTCTCCTTACTCAGCACGTTCGATCAGACCTTCAAATAGCCGATATCATGACGAAAGCATTGGGCGCAGATCAGCACAGTTTCTTATCTTCCAAGCTTGGATTGGTTTTCATCCCAAGTCAAGCTTGAGGAGGGAATGATGATATTAGTTACTTAACTAACTACATATTTGGTTATAAGTTAGTTAGAGCAAGTTGGTTAGAGGTTGTTAAGTTGTTATAACCTCAGCTATATATACCTAACCACCCTCATTGTAAACATCAACTTTCAGCAATATAATCAATTCTTATCTTCAAATTACATCAAATATATAGAATTAATAAGGATTTTGCCTACAGTATAATTTTAAAACATTATACTTCAACGAAACTAGTTGTTAAAATTAAACAATCTTGGTGTCCTATAGGAACCTACAAAAGAGTAGTATGCATATCCATTTCAATTGTATGAAAGGAAGGTCTACCGTTTCATCGTTTGATGGGTCATGTTCGTGTATGATGGAATGGTTATCGTAGCTTTATGCATGCATGGATCAAAAATAATGGAGCATTGTCCAATAATATTAATTTTAGCAGTTTCAAAATAATAATAATAATAATAATAATAATAATAATGAGTATTAATTTTAGCAAAAGCTCTCACAAATCAAATGTCAAGTGGAGTATATAATACTCTACTCCGCCTCCAAATGACAGCTGATGGAGCTAGTACTATCCGTTGCTTGCTAGTTGCCACTATGTAACTCCTTATCCGACGAAATTAAAAGTCAAGAAAAGTCAAGGGTCCAAATTGACACTATCTTGTCCAACATGTATATATATACGGACTAACTGATAAAATTATGAGAAATATTATTGAATATAGTTGAGAATTTTATGAATTAGTATTATTGATGAATAAATGTCTTGATTATATAGGATTATATGAGAAACACAGTTAGTCTTGCAGTACAAATTTAGAAGATAAAAGTTAATCTAATTTAAAAGATAACAATATATAATAAGCAATAATCTCGTTAAGTGATGCTCTCCTGCTTGTTAAGGCCGTGAATCAGAAGTCGGTGATTAGGAGCCCGCTTGGTCTTTGTATTGATAGTATTTCAGTTCTATTACGTCTTTTTTCTCGTATTAAGTGTATTCATGTGAAGCGTAGTGGTAACTCTGTTGCTCATTTGGCTGCTCAGATGAGTTTGTCTGTGGGTGATGAGCTTATTTGTAATTCGGGGTTTCCGCCAGCTTTCCTCGAGTTGGCGGAAATTGATTTAATTTAAGGCTACCACGTTTCCCCCTAAAAAAAAACCAATAATCTTTACAAGATAATAATACACTCCGTATCTAATATTTCTAACAATAACTGCACACATGCATGCCAAATATTCAGCGTCTAGACGATGTTAATTACTCACTCGTACAGATATCCGAAAAAAAGTAAGAATATATCATTAAGGAGAAATTGAAAAGAATTTATCCACAACTCAAATAAAAGAGGAGTGTTTCCATAAAGTAGAGGTTTGAGAGTAGAGAGTTGAGAGAGGCGAAGCGAAAACACATCTCATATTCTATTTTCTTGTCTCATTCTGTGTACCACACGACACATACCATATACGAAATGATACCAAATATTATAACTTGTTGATATCTCATCATATATATAGTATGACACATGAATTAAACACTAAAATGGGATGGGGATCTGCACTAAAACAAAAAGGGGCCAAACCCGAAACATGTAGCATGGAAGAATGCAAGATGATGGAAAAGTAAAAGGAGTGAAAAGAATAGGTAGGATGGAGTGAGTGAGTTCATTCCCCACCATTGATATGGTCGGTCAGAAAGCAAAGTATATATACGAGACCCAATCATTGCTTGACTTTTGTGGCCATTAAACCCTAATTGCGCCCTAATTTTATCTAAACAACCTTCCTTTATCCGTTTTACCTCACCCTCACCCTCACCCTCACCCTCACCCGGCCTCCACTTGGTCAAACATTATACTACTACTAATTAATGCTCCTAGATTATCCCTTCCTTCTAAATTAAATTATTATTATTACTATTACGTAATTGGCTTTGTTGTCTTGTCTAATGATGCTTCTTGTAATAATGAAGCAAATTAGTTCTACTTCTCCTCAATCTCAAGCAAAAATTTGCAACAATATACTATGAGAAGTTAATATCTAAATCCATAATTATCTAATTTAAATGATTAATCTTGTAAATTATCTTCTCTTAATATTAATCTCTTACCATGTATCCTGGAGTACATTTTAGAAAATTCCTATTTACATATCCATTTACTGTATAAGTTTATTAGTAATATTGGCTTACATTTGTTTATGTTTGAAAGTTGTAGTTGAAACTGATTACAAAAACATTTGTAAGAATATGATTATATATTTCAATTCCCTATAATATATTCAAGTAAAAGTTGATTTAATTAGACTCTTAACATATGTCCATCATCAAGTCCATATATATTACCGTACTACAAAATTGAACTACGGTATGTGGCCCGTGAGAGTGGTGATCGAGTAATAATCAACAAGGTAAGCAAGAGGTAAACAACACTAATCATGGTAGGCAAAGGGTAAAATTAGGTTATGGAGTAGTCCCTAATTATGTGACAATAAGACAAATTAGACAAGTGCTTTTTTTTTGGCGCACATTTGAAACATCAGCTTGGTCATGTTTAGGATTTTGTGCATGGGCGATTTTAAAGGGGGTGATGGGGTGACCCCTCACCCCCATTATTTTAGGAAAAAATCAAGTTAAAAAGGATAAATATTTACATATAAAAGAATAGGATATATTAGAATAGTTGTTTGGGTGGAGTGGTAGAATCTGGTTCATGGACCTCCCTTGTTCAAGTGGTCAAGGGTTCAAATCTTGAATTAAACTGTGAATTTTTTTTATTTCCAATTTTATTTTATTAAACCTTTGAGATGTGTACTTGTGTAGGAAATTAGAAAAAATGGACAAATAAGGAATTAATAATTGTAAAAAATTGAAAATATGAACATTTGGGATGATGGACATCCTGATATTCTAATAATGTATTAGTATGATATATGTGATTATGTGAAATTGAGAAAATAATTTGATAATGTATTACTATGTATTGGCACTTATATTTTAGTAGAGATTACTTTGATTTTTTTTATAAATTTTGCGGTTAGTCGTTTTTAAGTTTTTTGTTACTTTTAGTTACTTTTTGGAGTTAGTTTAGTCAATTAAGACAAACTCTATTTAAGTGATTTGAACTGAATGAAACTAAATTGAATATAATAGATATAAACTGAATTGAAGTACTGAACTGATCGAAACTGAATTGATCTGACTGAATTGAACTGAAGAACTGAACTGCACTAATCGGAACTAAATTGAACTCGATTATTTATGTGTTATTCTTTACGTTATAATTTTTTTATCACCCCCATCTCAAAATTCCTGGATTCGCCACTGATTTTGTGCATGATTTGTTGTTTCGTTGGTAGGTGCAGGATGATGATGTCCATTGTCTATATTTTGGGGTTAGTTGACTCCATCAACAGTACTCTAAACTATTTGGCAAAAATAACGTAATCATAAAAAGTAGAAACGACATATACTCGGTACAAGTTTGAATAAATATTAGAGTATCAGGTAAAGTTAATGGTGGACTAAATGTAGACTTGTCAAACTTGTTCGACCCGAATAACCTTATTTGAATCTGACTTGACATCTTAATTGAAAATCCAAATTTAATTCGCTTTAATCGAAATTGACCTGAATGTTTTTGTAGCAAATGAGTTGATACAATGATATTTCTAAAAAGTTGGAAATAATAAACAAAAAAAAGACTTGACCCAGTTTTTATGCACGAAAATGGTCAAATCGAAATTAAACCGGCCTGATTGACCCTTTTGGCATTTCTAATCAGATGGCTACGATATTCCTCTAGAGAAAGTGATGGGTGGTGTATAATCTAGATGATCGGTTACAAATGAATATTCATGACAGTTAAAAATACTGTATATTTTAATTACATCATCAAAAGTTACTAGCTCCTTCATGTATGACCCATTTATTTATGCTCATAAAGTATAGACTGACTGAAACAAGAATTACTCTTTTAGTTTTAATGGTGGTAAGTCTCATGATCAACAAGCTTAGTCGGAAAAACGACCTCACTTTTATAGTTCTATTTTCCTAACCTTTTGATTGTCGTTGTCGTTTGTTTTGTTTTTGTCAAGATGATAAGAAGTTGATTGATAAATGACAAACATACAAGATGGAGAAATAAATAAGTCTTATATTTGATTTTGATTATTGTAATACGACGTATCTGGTATGAAGTACTCCCTCCGATTACCTGTGTTCTTCCCTATTTCCTTTTTGGGCTGAGTTTGATTTTCTTCCCTCTTTCCATTTAAGGAAAGTTTTTCACCCCTCACTAATTAATATAATATTCATCTCTCCTACTTTTTCACCCACTTTTTCTCATTTAATATTCTTCTCTCCTACTTTTTCACCCACTTTTTCTCATTTAATTAATATAATATTTATCTCTCTTATTTTTTCATTCCACCTTTCATATTTAACTAATATAATACCCCCTCCTTATTTTCTTTCCCAAAAAGAAAGGGGAAGAACACAGGTAATCGGAGCGAGTAGTATTTATTGTATTTACCATCTTATTTCTCATATCCATCATCGCCATTGTAACTATCTTTTGAAATTTTATGAATGAGACTTCCCAAAATTTTCAGAAAAATAAATAATGAGTAAGAATGGAATAATGTAGGTGACTGAGGTGGATCAACACCTGACCACGAGTTGAGTTCAAGTTGCAGTGCGTCTTGCCTTCTTCACGCTGAGACTGCCCCGTGGAGAGTTGGGTCGGGCTGGCTAATGACTATCATGACCGACCCTAAACTACATTTAAAATTTTTGATTTTTGGTGGGTTCAAGTGGGCAGGACTGTATTTAAGAGCTGGGCCGGACATAACCTAGGTTGGAGAACACTAAAATAGCTGGCCAAACCGGGACCAATTAGGCAGTGAAATGAAAGCCCACCTAGCATTGTCATATGCGATTCTAACATTGACGGAAATTGATTTAATACTCTTTCCGTTCCAATCAATTTCATACATTTGATTTTTGAACATAATTAATAAGTGAGAACAATCTTCGATATAACTTTTAATATACTTCGTATAAGATAAAATATAGTCATATGAGATCTCGTTTAAATTGTCTAATCGAATGGATTTTAATTTTTTATAATTTTTATAAATATGTAACTAAAGATATGGACAAAAGAAAACGTGCATTCACAAACGTGAAAAAACAAACATGTGGAATTCATAGGAGCGGAGGGAGTATAATTTATCCCGCCTTTCACCAAAAGAAAAAGAAAAAAGAAAAAAAGAAAGGCCTTCTCATGGTTGAATGCAGATTGCAGAAGATGCAATGGACTCAACTCCCAGGTCCTAGCCCAGTAGATTAGCTACCACTTGTTCTCACTTCTCATTGATTGCATTGTCTTGAAAAACTGACAGAAGAACAATCCTTGGATACCACAAGATAGAAAGATATGGGTCATCACTCATCAGTCAGTCATCTTTGATAAATTACTCTATCAAACCAGATTCAGACCCATATCTAGACTTGAAATGACCCAACCCAAGCTGAACCCATAGTACACGAATGAAGCCTGAGCGAGCGAGCGGCTATGGCTTTTTTAACCTACACTACATGAGTAACACTCGTATCACACTCTCCTCATCTGTAATCTAGTGCCTCCGGGATGACGAATTTAACCAGTTAGAATGCAACTACAGGGCTTGAATTGCTGCAACTACAATGAAGAGAACATAACAAATGCTGACTAAATATATCGCCACGGAGAAAACCCGAAACAGTCTTATATAGGGCTGTGAGTGAGCCGAACTATTCGATCCGATTCGTGAAGTTCGGCTCGAAAAAAGCTCGATTCGTATTCGATTCGGGCGATCAAATATAGGGCCAAATCATAATTTGGTATTCGAACCAAATCAAGAATAATATTCGGCTCGATTCGTTTCAATCCATTACTTGTTCCATTTTTTCGATCCATCTAAATTCATGGCTCATTTAGAAAATTTATCCTAAATTTTTTTACCTAAAAGTTGATATTCACGCCTTCACGGTCCATTTTACTTAAATTTATGGTCCATTTTTTTAAAACTTACCTAAAAGAAGAACTTGAAACTAGATTTGATTTGGGAAACTTATTATTTTTGGATGAATTTATATTGTAATAGATACTAAAGTAGGTACTTCATTGGTGGTTATCTTGCCTGAAGAGTTAGGCCATAACTCTAAACTAAGCTACTGTATGTAATGTCGGTAAGGTTACGTAGATTGATTTTGTTTTCCAAAATATTTTGTGTTTTTGAGATAACTTATTGAATTAGTTGGTTGCCGCCACCATAGTAAGAATGCTGGTACCTATACAAGGTCGATTCATTTTGTGCTTCTATTTAAAAAAAAATTGTAGGATCAAATCAAATATTATTCGATTATTCGATTCGAAAAATCAAATACCAAATCAAATAATGATTTTCATTATTCGACGGTATCAAACCAAATCAAACGTCGGCTCGAAAAATTTTCAAATCAAACCAAATAATGGCATTATTCGGTATAGGTCGGCTCGATCACAGCCCTAGTCTTATACCAACACAAAATACTATGACAAAGTAATACTCCGTACTTATTATTGTGTTCATAACATTATTCAACTATCTATCTGGCAACAAATTACAAATTCATCCCTATAATTCTATAGATGAACAGTTCGAGAGTGGCGTTTCATGCTAGCAACCAAAAGATGTCGTCAACAGAAAAGAATCACATTCATAAACGTAGAGGCATTTACAGACAGAAATGACAAAAGCTACCAACGAAATATTCTGATGCTAATAAGGTACAGAGTTACTAAATCAAGCAGGCATCAGCACCCAGTTACCGCCAAGTACATGCAAGCATAATGACAGGCATATGGACGCAACAACATAAGACTTGGCAGTGACATATCTTACAACTCTGAGACCCGTCTCAACGATGGCTTCATTTACAGCACTTGAACTTCTTTTAATGCTCCCAACAATTTTGTCAACCAAAAACTCAAGGAAAGATCTCACAGTTTCAAAAGTCACTCTTCCAGTCACATCTAGAACAAGTTTTCTATTGCTTGGAACAGCCAATGTAGATGATACCGTTGATGCCCAATTCCCCCCAAACGAAGATGAATTTTGATCCTCCTCTGAACTGAGGGCCGACTCTCTTCCGTTATGTTTAACAGTTATCACGCTACAAGCATCATCAATTTCAGAATAGTAAGTCTTCGAAACAATACCTGAGTTGGGCTGGGTCATCACCAAACGACACATATCAACAGAATTTGACCCTGAATTTGTCGAATTTGTCAAAACCTGATGAGATGTCTTAACCAGAGTTTCAATTGACCCATTACAAAGTGCAACCAACATCTCTCTAACTGGTTTCTCATGCTTTGGATTTGTCAATCCAGCAAATAACTCATCATAGGTATTAACACTCATTGTTTTGTCAAGGTAAACAGCAATGGCAGTGGCGACAAACTTCTCGATACACTCACCAATAAGCTCTCGCCCACGTTCACTACACATGACATCAACCCAAGAGGCAGAATCACCATCTTTCTTGCTCTTTTCACCGAAGTTCACCTCTTTCTCAGACCCACCACTAGAATACATTCCTGTCACTAAATTCCTAGCGAAACTACCAGCAACAACGGACACAAAACCCGATCCAGCGTCCGAAAAAAGCTTATCCATAAACCGATCATAAAATTCGGAATTTCCACCACTTCCACCATTACCAGCAGCGCTAGATTCGGTCTCATACCCCCTAAAAACCCCCCTAGTGAAAGCTGCAGTAACCCTAACCACAGAATCTTGAAAATCCTCTGACTTAATTAATTTACCAACCTGCTTCAAACTATTGGGGATTTCATCAGAATCAGACTGCAAAAACTGCTTCAAATCCCTTGAAAGAATCCCAATAGTTTCAGAAGAATCAGAAACTGCCCCACCAATTGAAACAAGGGCACCCAGTAATTTCAAAACCCTAGCTCTTTTTATTACAACAGATGGCGAATTGTAAACCCTATATGCACCATACCCAGTTACACCTAAAGCAGCTAAAATAAGAACCCATTTCTTCTTTTTCTTTGTAAAGTCCAAACCTTTATTAATCAATTGTAAATCCATTCATACAATCTTAGCTTAATACTGGGATTCTTAAAAAAGTGAACAAGAACCAACAAGAAGAGAAGAGATGAGATGAGATGAGATGATACCCTTTTGATAGAATCCAGTGGGATTTAAATAGTGTTGGATGAAGGTAGTAATTGAAAGATGGTTGTTTGTGTCAATCGGAAAGTGTGAGTAATGTTGATCATGTGATGAGTTTGAGGGATGTCCGGTCAAAATAATGGTGTGGTTCTATCCAAACTTCAGAATTTGATAAAGCCCGTCCAGTTTTAGTCCGAATAAGGCGGTGGTTGGTTTAACACGAGTAGGATTTATGGTGGTGGGGTCGACGAAGTTAAGGCAGTCGAGTCTGAGACAAGTTGTCCTCATTATGTCATCCTAATCATTACTCTCCATTATTTTTGGGTGTCCAAATTTGTTTCATAACGACTAGTGAACCAACGATTATCGGGGTTTTGATGAGGTGGGGGAATGATTAATCATTTTATATTTCTGTATAAGAAGAATGCCATGTTTCCGCTTTCCAAGTGTGTAAACCATTCGATTTAATTCAGAATTTGATGAATTACATCGAGTATTCGAGTTATTAGCACGAACAAGGCGGTGGTTTGATACGAGTAGGATTTATGGTGGTGGGGTTGATGGAGTTAAAGTTGTTGAAACGCATATGTTTTTCTTGCCGGCCAACTCGAGAAAAAGTCAAATTTATTTCATTGTTTAAAATACATTCATAGGACTTTTAATAAGTGCGCTCATGATCTAACCGCATACTATAATTTTTTAACGTATGATAAACCAACTAGGAGTGTTTTAACAAAAAAAATTAGTAGTCCGTATAAGATTTTATTTTATTTATACAATTTTCAAAGATATCGTACGGAGTGCCATTTATTTATTTTTATTTACAATTTATTATACTGAAACATAACGGTCTGGTCTTTGTATCTCCAAAAAAATTGGTGAATGATCTCCAGTCCGGTCCACTTAAAAAAAATAGTCTATTTTTTTTGTTCAGTCCAATCCAAACTCGGGGAAAACGGTTCTAAAGGGTGTCCCTTTAGAACAAATCCGGTTCAGGTCCCTTTCCAACCCATCCAGTCTTCGAGTTTAGATTTTTTGCGTGGCCGATCTTCAGATCAATCCGACATAATCCGGGTTTGGACTGATGAATGCCCCTAAATTCGTCATATGGATCTTCTCTTTGATAAAAATAACGAATCTAGTAAAAATATGAACAAAGCAACATAACACAAAGTCACATAAATGAAATTATGAATGACGCATTCGCTAAGTAGTCTAACTATATACGGAGTACTTCGTATATGAAAGAGTTTTTTTTTTTCCCAACAAGGATAAACTATTGCATTTCTTTAAAAAAGAATCATGAAAACAATTATGATGATGATTTTTGAATGGTACTCCCTCCGTTCAGGCCAATTATTTCTTTATTCCTTTTTGAAACGTTCAAGTCCAACCTATTCATTTTTATTTTAGCCATTGTTTTAATATTAAACAGATACTTTAAACCTTACATATTTACCTAAATATTTTTGCCTACCCTACATTTAATAATAAATAATCGATTTCCAAGAACTTGTGCAAAAAGTAAAAGGGAATGTTCGACTTGAACGAAGGGAGTACAATACAAAATCAGCTAGTTGGGTAGATTCACTAGCTTAATTATTACTCCCTCCATTCAAATCCACTCTTCACATTTCATTTTTTGACACTATTCACACTCAGTGGCGGACCTAGGATTTTCCCCCTAGGGGGGCACAAAAAAAAATTCCGACATTTTTTAAGCTTATAAATTACTCCACATTTTACGCTATTATTTTCTCTATAAATTAATCCATATTTTACGCTACTATTTTCTTTATATTACTTGAAAGTTTTGAAAAATAGTTTAAATATAATACAAATCTTCCAATGATATATAATATGAAGTAGAAGGTGGTAAAGTTGGTTGCATTGACAATATTTCATGCAAGTGACTCGGGTTCAAATCCCTTAATCTACACATTTATCTTTTGAAAAGTTACAAAATAATTTAACAAATGAAATGTTATTAACAGGGCTCGAGCTCTTGACCTATTGATCAGGGACAAATGATCAAACCAACTCATCAACCCCCGTCAAACTGATATTACAAATGGTTTAAATCTATTTGTTTCAAAAATTGTCGGGGGGGCCCGGGACCCGCCGGGCCCCCCCTAGGTCCGCCCCTGTTCACACTTGAAAAGAATCTTCGATATTCTCGACAATCTATAAGTGAGAATATAGTCATGTGGGATTTTGTTTGATTCGTCTTTATGAGTACATTAAGAATATCAAATTTTTATAATTTTTGCTAATGCAAAATGAAAGATATCGCTAGTGTAAAACGCACATCGGCAAATGTACCAAAATGAATAGTGACAATTGGATTTGAATGGAGGGAGTAGTGTTTAAAAAAATCAATCGATGCACTTGAAAAGCATTTCAAGTTTGGTTGTTTGGCTATGATAGAAAAGTGAAACAATTTAAGTACGAAAAATACATAAAGTCGTCAAAACAATAATTACTCCATGATACGGCGGTGTCATGTAAAAATATTGTAAGACATGGTATGATATTATGATAGAACACGCTAACCAGCTCAGTAACCACAAAACACAACGACCATTTCTCATATAATGAAATTATCATGAAAGCGTTTCGTAGAAGAAGTTGTATCACACTGAGATACATATTTACTGTTTAAGCATATATTGAAGCTAGCAAGTGAACCCAAATCAACAAAAGAGAATTACCATAATTATGAAACAATAATCTATATATATATTAATTGAGTGCATCCACCGCTGACATGGCAGCGTGGATGCACTCCTTCGCTGACGTGGCATGTTGTTATGCATCTTCACATTTTCTCATCAATATTACCAAAAATAAAAATTGTTAATCAGCTTACATATATATAGATGACCAACACAATTTCTTTTATGTAACATTTATATAATTTATGTAATTAAATTATTCATATAACATTTATGTTAAATTATTATTCATTTAACATTATTATAAATATTAAATATATTTTAAAACTTTGATTTTTTTTTTCTTAAATATATGTTTAAAAAAACCTTATTTTTAGAATACAAAAAATTGACATAGTAGTATAAATTTTTAACACCGAAATTATCGTAATACAATAATTGTAATACAAATCAAGTAAATTTAATCATACTTATTTAATTTATTAAATATAATATCAATATATTGATGTCATTGAAAAATAAATGAAAAATAATAAATAAAATTAAACATGATAAGATACTGACAAGGATATAATAAAATAAAAGTAAATTTGACCTTGACAACTTATAAGCAATCGGTAGAAAATATAAATTTTCTAAAGAAATACTCTGTATAACATACTCCCTCCGTATCTATATGTTCGTCCACTTTGTTTAATATATGTGATAAGTATTATATGGAAAGTGGACGAACATATAGATGCGGATGAAGTATTATATTAGTTAAGATTTTTAAAAAAAATCTCTTATCATTTTATAGTGGCGATATACGGAGTAATGTGGACATGACATAGGTCCACCCCGACGCGGCCACGCGCGGGTTTGGGGAGGCGAATGAATCTCCATATGAGATGGTCAAATTGAAATTTAAATCGAAGTAGGAGTCGCCACCGAATTTTGTGGTTATTCGGAACCATTCGAGCCCACTCTATGTCGTAGTGGGCCGTATACAAAATACGGCCCATTTCCGATGTCAGAGTTTATTAGGCTCGTCCCTTTGCATTATGATACCGATACCGACATTATCGGATATCGTGTATTGAATGACTCTCGTTGCCAATGGATTCGGACATCCGGAAACCATGGTTCTGAGTAAGGAGTGAGGGTACGTGTTGGAAAGTTCACTAAGAACACCCAACCCCGCCCGCACTTAGCGGCCTTTACTAAGATATCGTTCGTTTTTGGTGTACACGGGTTAGTTCGACGGTTGAATGATATGCAAAAATTATTTTCCTAAGCATGTGAGAAAAATAAAATGGGTTGCTAAGTCGTTTAATGCATATTAAACTAATAACGTCAAAGTTATTTTAGCATGTGAGTTCGTTTTAGTCTAATAAAACGATAAAAATAAATAAATAGCTACAAACACGAGAAAACGAGTTAGTAACGATGAATAAATCGAATAAAGATGTAAATAAATAATATGCATGATTCGAAAAGATTTATGACACGCGAAAAATACTTGTCGAAATCTGAAAATATACCGAGAAACCGCTGTTTTATGTGAGAAAACGATGCTGGAAAAATCGAAAAAAGGTTGCGGCTTACAGCAGCCCGCGCGACTCGCCCGGGAGGGGCGCGACTCGCGCGGGTGGCTGTCTCGGATTCGATTTTCGAAAATTATTAATTTTGATAAATCGCGTACAAATATGGATTAATTTATACTCGATTTATATTTTCGGTATTCGTCGTATTCGATATTCGATTATGAAATCGATATCGAATAGTCGGAATGATTTTAGAAAAGGTTTTGAAAAAAGTTTGTTTTGAACGAAAAGTAAAAAAAAAAAGAATTTTGAACGAAAAAGATGTTAATTCTCTCCGCGTTAAAATCGTTGTATTTTGTTTAAAAAGATGTAACAATTTTTTTAGCATCAACGAGAATTAATTAATTTAGTTCTTTTTAGATACGATATTTGATTAGAGAATCAATATCGTATTTTAAAAACGTTATAAAAAATAGTTTTTTGTAGTATCGATTATTAGAAATAAAAAATATGTGACGAACGACCCATATTAAAATACGACCGACGACACAACGAAAAAGAAAAAAACGTGAGAAAGGTGAGAGAAAGGAGAAGAGTCGGGTTTGATTTATACCCTCAATCTACATGCTTCGTTTTCTCGGTATAGGGCTCGTCGGACTGTGGCTTAGGCACGGGAGCGTCGAGATGATGTGGATGAGTTTAGGATGGTCCGGTTTTTTATGTGTGTGTGAGGTGACGGTGGGTTCGGCCGGATGACGGGGTTGGTTTCGTCGGTATTTCGAGGCTACTTCGGGATTATGTCGGGAATTCTTACTAGATGTTAAGGATATGTGAATGGTAGATTTACGATGTGTAATTGTTGTGTAGAATCGTTGTCCTTTGTGTTGGACGGGAGGTCCTATTTATAGGGGTCGAGGTAGTCTTGCTTGTGTGAAAAGAAATACCGGTTTGGATAAGAAACACGAGAGTTCGAAAGGGAACGAAAGTCTCGTTTCTTGGTGAAGAAGCCAAGTATCTCGGCTGTCATGAAAAGTTGGCCGAGTGTTTTGGCTATGTGGGATGTCTTGGCCGAGTATCTGGAGCTCGGTCGGTGAACTGTTTCGGTTTTCGGATAGAATTCCTACTTGAGATCGAATTCTATCCTTAAACGGATTTGTTTAATATTTTTTGAAGATGATTTTTGTAGTATTTGGGACCGAATCAGCCGTGTGAGGTGTCACGGCTGACTCGTGTGTCTCGAGAATATTTTTCGACCGGGTTTTGACTCGGTCGTAAAAAGACGGTTTTACCTCTGGTGCCGGAATCAACCCAAATTAGTCTCATTTGACTCGAAACAACCCACTGGGCCTGGATTTGAGGTTGATTTTGTGAGATTTGTACTCCGTAATAAGCCTAAACCAAATGTCCATGATTTCGAGCCCATATCCGAGTCCATTAAAGCATGTTTGCGTCCTATCATCATCGGGTGTTTGGTGGGACCTACTATAGACACCTGGCGGTCAAAATGTGGGTGTCTACAAGTAATATTTAGCACATATAATATTCTTGCTCTGTATTTTTTATTTGCATATATACTCTATATTATAGAATATTTCTGAGTTTTATATGAAATGAAATATAAGAATAATTCACCCCTAATATTCTTTCACTTACTTATTCAGAACATAAAATTACAAGTACAATATTAATTTTTAATACTGAAATTTGCAAACATTAAGCAAAATCTATATATTTTAATTGATTTAACTTATTAATCATGTACGTATATATCGTAAATGTAATAAGTTTGAAAAGAACTGAAATATATTTGTGTATTAGGTATATCTAATATACCAATTAAGAGTTCGAATATTTTTAATTGATTATATGTAGACCTGTCAAACGGGTCAAGTGGGTCGGGTCATATGGGTCAAGCCGCAATACGGGTGAGGTCGTATACGGGTCGCATTAGAGTTAGAATACAGGTAACAAATAGTTATGAACGCCTAATTTTTTATCCTTTTTTAAGTAAAAAATATTTTTTATATTAATTATTTTATTTTTTTAATAGTATTATCATTATACTCTTTAATTATAATTAATGTTTATATTTTAAATTCTATATTAAAATCAATTTTGAAATTTATTTTAATAATTATTTTTATTATTAAATGATTAAAAAGTTATATTAGATTAAATATTTGTTTATCTTTGTAATTTAAAATATTAGAAGTATTCGTTTTTAATAATAAATTCAAGTATAATATTTAAATATTAATATTTTATTAATTTTAATAAATCCCCATTGACCAAACGGGTCAAATGGGTTGAGTTGGGTTTCGACCCTAAATTTATGGGTCATAACAGGTGCATGTCAAATGAGTTGCGGGTTGAAAAAACGGGTTGATGACCCTAAAAATTGGATCCACCAAGTCGGGTCAAGTTTTAAAACATCTAATTACATCCAATATACCATATAGATATAATCATATTTGCTTATCTATATATAATGTCATTATTGAATTGATGTCATTGAAAAATAAATATAATAAAACAATTTGATAATTGTATATGGCAGAAAATTCATGTGAATACTATAAAATATTCCTCATTTTTTTTTTACTAAAATCAAGATTAAAAATAATTCACATCCTAATATTACCTCACTTACTTAGGGGATGTATAGTATAATTGTTTATGAATGAAAATGTGAAATATATGACATGAATGAATGATTATAAATACGAAATGACAATAATGTGTGAGATTATCGAGACTTCGACTTATATCTTATTGATTTTTTTTCTTGAACATGAGGGGATAACTGGATAAGTAACTCTCACAACGTCACTTTAACTCCGTTAATATTTCAAATTTTAAATACGAGTATATATCACAATTTTACCGGGGCCTGCCATTAGGGAGGTAGGCTGAGACCGTGAATTTCACGGGTTTTAAAACTAGTTACTGTTAAAGAAGTTGAAAGTAGAGTAGGTCGCAAAAGTGATCGATCATGGGATGACGACGTCTAAGTCTATTTATTTATTTAGGTGATTGTTATTGTTCTTCTCATAATCTAGTCAAGATCAACACATGCATTATTTAATCATCCGAGGTGGAGTTGGGGATGTTTAAGGGATGGAGGGAGGCCAGGGCACATGCATCTGTTTAAGAAATTTACTATTTGCCAAAAACAGCAACCAAATTCGAATACTTCAACTTTTTCATAATGGTCCGTTTGGGAATACGGATTTTATTTTGAAATTTGGATTTGATACAAATATTTTGTTCGGGAAACAAAGTGAATTTATGAATTTGGATTTTGTCAAATCCAACCAAATCCAAGTCTCTCACAAAAATGGTCATTTCCAAATGACACTTTAACGCATGTCATTGTAAAATTCTATCATTTAACTTTTCTAATTTGACAATGACGATTTGAAATGAAATGTTGGTTGCAAAACGTTACTTAAAATTATTGTCAATTCTTAGTCTAACATTACACACAGGATACCACTTGCCTCATAAATGATAATGAGAAGCTAAGAATGTACGTACGTAGCTCATCATCTATGTATTATTAAATAACATTTCGTTTCTAAATTCCACACCTATTAAATTTCTAGGTTATCTTATCCTAATTCCTAAGTGTTCAACCAAAATACGAGTACTTCTTTTACATTGTAATTCGACCTTGAATGGAATTGGTCTTTTTAGAGGCAATATCTCATTAATTAATACGAGTAGAATATATAGTTACTACTTACTAGTTAATTAGCATAATTTAAGTACATTATTTTAACTATCGGTTCCTCACATTATTTGCGTAAAAATAATACGTAAATAACAATTCATTAAAACGGATGAAGTATATGTAATGGGTGATATATGCACCATATACAATGGCTATAAATTAAAATGATGTAATAAAGTACGATATGATAGTCTCCGTATTTGTTTTGAAATGTGTCGCGTGACAACTTTTTGATATTCTGAATATAACGAATTTAATGTATATCCATTTATAATTTATATACATGGAAAAATACGTACTCCCTCTCATCCAAACCATCCTTGACATAGGGATTTTCATCAATTTTAAGAAAAAATAGTAAAAGTAAGGGTATTATTGGTAAATCAAATGATGTTATGGGCCCACCAAAATTATAGTAAGAAAAAAGTAGTGGCATTTTGTGTAAATAGAGTAAAGATATGAGGATTAAAAGGTAAAATATTTTGCCAAAAGAGGAATGTAAAGAATTGATTGGATTGTCCATTTATAGTAAGTGTAAAAGATTGTTTGGATGGGAGGGAGTATTAGCTAATCTAATTAAGTTTAATTGAGGTGGGAATATTATTATTGTCTCTCAATTGAGCTGAGACGAGTAACCGACTCGAAAACACTAAATCAGCTAACACATACAGAGTATTTATTGGATTGGATTAGGGTTAAAGGCAACATAAATAATCATTATTTAACTAATTGGAATGAAAATTGGATGGTTGATTTGGGACGATTGAAGTCTACTAATTAATAATACGAATATATATAGTCGAACATGTCACGAACAATACAATGATTATAAAATAATAAAAGTGGGTCGGAATTAGTTTCATTAAATCGGTATTAGGTTTGAACATATTATGGGGTTGATGAGTGATAGTACAAGTCTATTCGGTAAGTATGTTTATCTATACGCCGATAACTTGGAAAATGATTAAACTTGATCCATGCATCATGATGAAACTCCAACTCCAATTGAGTTTGGCTAAAGCTAAATGAATGAATGAATGAATGAAGAATTCAAAGGCTACAACTAATTGCTTGAATGCCACGTACGTGTAGACAGACAGTGGTGATGACGAGCCGCCGCACAAAACTACTGTAGTAGGTTATTTAGAGAAGTGGAGATGTGCCACGTCGACTAATTTGAAGCATACGTGGCATATATATGACAACTGACTCCCTCCCTCAATCACCAATCTCTGATTCCCTTCAAATTCACTCTTTCTCCACTCTAGCTCCATTATGCTCCGGATCCGGGGAACCAAATTGTATAACCAAGTCAAACAAACCGGTTGGTCCAATCCATCACATGACCCTCTCATCTCAAATACAGTACTCGCTAAAATTTTATTTCGCCGCCAAAAATGTAGCACCCCTCCGATAAAGACTAGAAAGAATTTAGCTATTAATTTAATAACTGTCTACAATTCAATCGTTAAATATATATATTTAACTAATATTTTTTAGGCAAAAATATATTTAGTCTCAATTTTAGAGATCAAATTAAAATAGAGTGATAGCTAATTACGTCGCTATTATAGAGACTAAATAAAGTCGATAGTAAATTTGGTATCTAATTTAAGTTTTTTTGGATACAGAAAAACGTCATCAGCTAAAGTCGTCTTTATATATGTCGACACAAAATTACGAATAATGTAGGAGTATTTAGTTTTTATCTAGGAGACCAAAGTAAATTCGTTAATAATTGTACTGGTTATTATAGAGACGAAACCAAGTGAGGATCAATTTTAGTATCTAATTTAAATTTTTTACTTCTTAGCTACGGAAATAAATTGGTAGCTAAATTTAGTTGTCGGTTGTTGCTATCATGTATTTTTTTATATTTTGTTTGATATAATATACTCCCTCCGGACATTATTTTTCGCCCCGTTGCCCTAATATTTGTGAGAAGTATTTTAATGAAATGGGGCAAAAAATAAATAGTGTCCGGAGGGAGTATTTGTATAACTATTTCCTTATTAAAAAAATATCTACAATCCACATTTTAATGGTTAATTTTACCTGTAAGTATAAATTCATTACTCAAATAATTATAAATCTTCAAGTGGTCCAGTAGTTTGAATGAAAGTCAAGTATTTGAAGGCATCAAATTTTATATTGGCTATGGAAGTGACTTTTACCAAAGTTGGAGCGATTTTTTGGGTGTATTTTAATCTGAAGCACGGGAAATTAATTTAGGCTTTAGGATGGAGAAAACAAAGTTGATGTATCAAATAAATGAATCGAAAAACACAATATTGGCCGAGAGTCAAAATGGGTCAAAGGCTTGCATGAGTTGCATCGTAAGCGCTCTACTCAAACCCGAGTTTGGGCTTGTGCCATGTTGTGAGGTTAGCCCGCAGAGCTTCAGTATAGGCACACAAAATGAACTTTATCCAGAGGTACATAAAGCTCTTAAGTAACTTCAAACTATAGCCTAAAGATGAGAGATTTTTTGACCTAATTGTCCGAAATATTTATTGTAGGGAACGAATCGATATCCCTATAAACGTTGAACAACGAACCTGAAAATGAATCAATTCCTCTAACTCAAAAATGATCTTGTTTGAAGTTGACCTGACTAGCTGACTCGACCTCTGCCCAGTGATTTAAAGGTATTGGAGTGATTTTTTTTTTGTGGATTTGCAACTGAAGTATGGGAGATTATTTAGGCTTAACTTTTGAACAAATGACGTGAAAATCCAACAGTTAGTCTTGGCAGGGAGTAAAAGTTGGCTAAAGCTTGCATCGCAACTCGCAAGTGTTGTACGTACTCGGTACCCAAGAATTTGTTATTTGGGGAGTTTTTTAATTTGTAATCCTTATGTGAAATGTGATCATTTTTTTGTTGTTTCCATGTTCGGTAGGTTTAGTTCGGGTTATAGTTTAATTTGGTTTTTTTTATAGTTTGAGTGTTGGGTTCGTCGAATTTTGGTCATTAATCAATTTAACATTGATTATGATTTTTATCAATTCGTTGGTACTCTGTATAATGTTTTTTTCTAATGCCAAATTGTCACTTAGGTACCACTTTTTTAACCATTTGGCAATTTGGCCGACCTTATTGCCCATGTCGATTTTTGCACCCAAACTTCGGAAGAAATAAAGTGAGAGAGTATATACGATTTGTTAAAGTTCATCTGGGAAAACTTTGACGGACAAATGCTCTTAGCCACGGGCTCAAAATGCGATGTTATTTCTTTTAAAATCGTAAAAACGATCTCTTTATTAAAAAAAAAACATTTTTTTAACTCGTAAACATAAATTCCGATTCGTCGAAAATTTCTTTATTTAAAAAGAGGGTACAGGTATACCTAGCAAACGAGTTAATTGTATACCTGTCATCAACTGGGGCAGCTTCAGATCGGGTCATTTTTAGATTCCACTGCAATAATAACGTTTGGATCAATTCCAAGTTAGGTGGGATCAATTTTGTCAGGTCTAGTTCAGACAATTTTTGGGTAAGTATAAATCGGATCACGTTCAGGTAGCGGCGTAGCGTTGGCGGTTGGGTAACACTAGCTGGGTTATTACAAGTTTAAGTCATACAGAGTATTCAAGTATGTTATTTTCAATTTTTCAAGGATAAAAGTCCATACCATGTAATAAACATATCGATAATCCAATTAGGGAGCAATTTGGATTATGGGTCAAACTTAAGTTTAAACAAATCAGATATTGTGTGGGATTATTAAGGTGAAATCATTTTATTGAGTAAGTTTTGTAAAATTTAGATAAGAAGACAAGATTAAAAATTACTCTTAAGTGGAAAAATAACGTTGGAGGTAGTATAAAGGGGGAGGCAGTGGAGTTGGAGATTGGGCAGAAGTAGAAGTGTTATGTTTGCTTCTCCTAATGTAAAATCGAGTGGACTCTCCATATCTTTCGGATTTAACTCTGTCAGCCTCCATACATTTACGCAAATACTACTACGAGTACAGGAGTACTATACCTCCTCTTCTTCTGTTTCTCGTCTCCCCATATAATATAACATTAACATCCCTCACCTTTCCAACAACTATATCTTCCATCCTCTCAACTCCCAAAAAAATCCCCCCCTCCCCCTCCCCCTCCCCCTCTTGCAAATTTACAGTTAAAAGCAATTATATACTCATATACACGCACAATTTATAACTAATCAAACCTCACGCTTCCAATTTCTCAAACATATTTTCTACAATCCCCATAATTCCACCCCTATAAGACCTACAACAAAAATCCACCCATTAATTCTTCATTCCTCTACTCAAATGGGTTGTCTTTGAATTCGTACAAACCAAATAATTAAATAATTGTTGTAGGGTTTCATCTAGCCATGGAAGGGTTTTGTTATTATACACCTTATGTCGATCCCAATTTCGAGTCTTTAGTCGAGCAAATTAACCCTCCAAGGTTTTCTTTTTCTATTTCTTCTCCTATTATGTTCTGTCTGTGTTAATTGTTCCAACAACAAGTTACAATTTCTTTTTTTATTTGTTTAATGGTGAATTGCTCTGTTTTTTGGGGTTGATGATGCAGGGTTTGTATTGACAATGATGCTAGCAAAGAATGCACCCTTATCAAGGTCTGATACTTTAATTAAATACCCGCTAATCCTTTTTTTAATTATAGTATGTTTTTTGGGTTTACTTATGGGTCTTTATTAAACTTGCAATTTGTTGGTGGTAGGACATTGATTTGTTGATTCCATGTTGTACTGTTTTTTTAATATAAATGGATGGAATCTGCTTACAGAATGACACAAACCCCACTTTAGCCTCATGTCTCTCATCTCAAAACTCAAAACTCAAAACTCAAAACAATTAGTATACGTCAACGTTACTCTACTTAATGCGCCTTGTTAAATAGTGCGACTACAACGGTATAACGTAGGGAAGCGGATTATTTTAATAGCTATCTTTCTTAAAACAAAGTGTTTATTTCTTACAAATTTGTACGTAGTATTCGGTTATGTTTGATATCAATTGTCCAGTATATTAGCATGATCTTTTATTGATGAAATTGATTTTTACTATAAAAAATAACGATTCTTTTTAGCACAAAAATGAATGATTTTGGGCCACGACACACATTTACTCGATTGGCATATCGATATTGACCTGACCACAAAAGTTTACAAAGAATACTCTCATCCATCTTGATTCCTGAACTTGGAAACAGGTAGCTTGCAGAGGGAGTAATGAGTTGTATAGTAGTAGAAAATGGAAAGCTACATCAGCACTTTCTGATGTTGTGATTAGTTTAGATGGTTTGGTGGACAGCACTGTTGTAGTGAGGTTTAAAAGTATGTCCAAATCATTACCTACATTGCCTACATATTCATAAGTTGCTTAATCCTTTTACTCTTGCTCCTACTTAGTTGCTTCTCCACAGATTCCTTAACCACTCAAAGAGGACCATGAATAAAATGTCCACAATACTGAATAGTGTGTGTATCATAACTCTAAAGTATCAACCTTTCTAGCTCCTGCAATGTCAACAAGTTATAGCTCCTCTAATAAAGTCATTGAATTGTTAAACAAATGACCGAGATTGAAGGAGCAGTACTATCTTGTGATTAAAAGCCATCAACCTATAAGACACCTATAGGCTATAGTAACTTGACACTAAAATTATTTATACTCGTATAATCGTACATATTCTGTAGTTTGGAAAAGATGATTTGTGCTCGTGTCATTTTCAGTATGCGTTGTTTTTATACAATAAAGCGAATGACATTTATGTTGTCATGTGGGGTGCTAACAAAGAAACGGAATCTGATTTCATGTGGGAAACACTTTTCATTGAGAACCAAGTTGTAGATAGAGTTACTGAAAATAGGTGGTTATTTGGTTATCTAAAACACAGGTTGATAGTGCAAACAAGCATGGGATTCTACTAGAAGTTGTTCAGATCTTGACTGATCTAGACCTTGTCATCTCCAAGTCCTACATTTGTTCTGATGGTGGATGGTTCATGGACGGTCATTATTCATTCCCTTCACTATTTCATTTCACATCATCCTCATCGTCTCATCGTTATCGTCTCATTATTATTATAATAAATCATTATTTCGATTTAGTGACAAAAGCAACCAAACAAGACTTGTAAGTATTAGCTAGTTGGTGGCCTCTTATTTATGTTAGATTCTTACTAGACTTAAAAAGTATAGACAATTGGGAAAAATAAAAATAAAGTTTTATGAGCTAAGCTGGCTGTTTACATGGGTGCCTAGCCTCATCCATGTGGGTTTGTTTCTGTTGCATGGTTTTCAGTTTTTCACGTGACAGACCAATTTGGGCAGAAGATTACTGATGAATTCCTCACGGACTACATTCAACAGGTTCCCTCTCTGTTTATGATGATTCATCTTTCAACAACATCATTACTACTATTAGAAGTCGGGATCAGATCATCTGTCCCGTAGCTGTGTCAGCGCTCGATTAGGCCAAATATAGTCACAATAAGTCAATAACTTTAGTTATCGGAATAGGTAGAATTTGAACCTCGTTTAAATTTGTAGGCAATATGCACAAGGAGAAACTCTGAAATCAAACAAGCTTTGAAAGGGACGGAAATTAGACCACAACAGTTGGGAATGAAACATACAGCGTTAGAGATGACAGTGACGGATCAGCCTGGCCTATTATCTGAAGTGTCGGCTGTTCTGACAGAGCTAGGCTGCCACGTCAGCTATGCCGTAGCTTGGACCCACAAGCATCGTGGTGCTGTCATATTCTATGTAGACGAGGATATAGGCAAACCCATCACAGACCAGAGCCGCCTGTCCCACATTCAGGAGCAGCTACAGTTAGTGTTGAGGGCCCACCACAGGAACGGTGAGAAGCAGACTGTGAGGTTAACCACCCCAGCGGCCGCCCAGACCCACACCGAGAGGAGGCTCCACCAGCTGATGGTGGCTGATGAGGATTACAAGACTTGTGGGAGTTGTGGTGGTAGTGTTGGTCGGGGACCCATTAGCAAGAAGGTGAATCTCGGAATGACGTGTGGGTGCACTCATGTGTCGATAGATAAAGAGAGGGGATACTCGGTGATTAATATACAGTGTAGAGATCGTCCCAAGTTACTGTTTGATACTGTATGCGCTCTCACTGATATGCAGTACATGGTTTTCCATGCTGCCATTTCCGCCAACTGTTCTGTTGCAGCTCAGGTAATTGCCTGCTCCTTAACTGTAAAATTATCTGAATGCTAGCAGTGAAGTGTTAATTTACCATCGCTTTAATCGTGTCCAGGAGTACTATGTGCGGCGAAAAGATGGGTGTACATTAGACACAGAAGCAGAGAGGCAGAAGGTTACACAGTGTATAATTGCTGCAGTGGAAAGGAGAGTCACACAGGTATTTTTGATCATATTTCTGAATTACTTGAGTAGTTTTTCGCAGAACGTGAATTTTGATGCATCTTTTTAAATTATTTCAGGGTTTGAGATTAGATATAACAGCGCAGGACAGATTAGGGCTGCTGTCAGATGTGACGAGAGTGTTCCGAGAGTATGGGCTGTCGATAATGAGGGCGGAGATCAGCACGAGAGGTAAAGAAGCGGTAGGGACGTTTTATGTGACAGATGCATCAGGAGGCAAGATAAACAGAGAAACAGTGGAGGCAGTGAAGGGAGTCATTGACGGGAAGGTGGAGGTACATGATAAATGGGTTGGCAAAGGAGCCGGACAATCATCATCCTCAGTGACGGGGAAGAGAAGTAATGGCGGTGAAATGGATGATAGGCCAAGCTTGCTGTCCCTAGGAAGCTCTATCTGGTCTCGGATCGAACAGATTTCAGGCAACTTTGGAGGCTTTAGGCCATAACAAAGATTTTCCTCGCTTTCATGTTGTTTATTGTACATAGAACAGATAGTGATCTAGATAGAACGGCCTGATCGACCGACTCTGGTGTACATACTTGCACAGTAGTTTAATTACCTGTATATAAGTGAATGAACATTAGGTCTCCCTTGCGACGTGTATATCCGTTACTACTCTTTTGACGGGTTATATCGTCTACATTTGTAGATAACATAAAATCAAAATGCTTAGGGAGTAATAAATGGTGGTCTTTATTACAAGTAATTCTTTATCTACTCATGTGGTGAATACTTCATCCATCACAAGTTTGTTATGATTTTACATGCATACTCGTCACAAGTAAAAATTTGCGATAAATACCGTCTCTTTTTCAACATGTGAGTTTCAACTTTCAAGTCGGTCTCTCTTTGCTGTCTGAAATTCAAGAGTGAAGATGGAGTAAGAGGACTCTCTAATAGGCTGGGACTGTCGTTCTCTTAGAACAATAGCTCGGAAATCAAGATTTTGTTGAAGTTACGTTGTTCATTTTTATCGATTATTTATTCATCTTTTAACGACTTACATGCGGTGACGAAGTGTATATATGTACGCTATCTTATTCAAATTGCGGCTGGTAAAGCAAGAGGGATTGACCAAGGAGTTTGTCGGAGTAGTGTAAGGTTACACAAATTCTTATTTGCGACGGAGATACCTGTCATGATATGAGTATATAACTGGTCAAATAGATACGGAGTATCAAATAAGAAGGATAAAACAAAAGTAAAGTTATTGGAACTAGGAAAACAATTGTCATATCTATTCAAGTTGATATTTATTTGACCCGTTTTAAGCGTATGATATATTCATCTTAAGAGAGACCAAAGTTAAAGATAAAGAAGTTTTATGATTGTTTAAGCTTGTACTCCGTATAACATACGGGATTACAAATGATTAGATGAACAATTGTAAGGTATATCGAAGTCATATGAACAATTCTAAGGTATGCTGAATGTACCCCTAATCAATTATAAACTTACTATGGAGTATTTATTAAAGTTAAAATTTGTTTCATTATTTAGAGACAATCTACAAAATTCTACGGAGTAATATTTTCAATGAGTAAGGGGTAAGATAATGTGGATATTCAGCTATATAATCAGCTTAACAAGAATTTCTCATATATTCAAATAATGGCCTACTACTTGCGCGTAAGTTTTCACCACTCAGCCCCATCGTCAAGACTCAAAAAGGAATCTGTCTGAAGTTGAAGGTTATTTCGTTTGTTCTCATGCCAACTAATTAATTCTCATTCCTGCATGCAGTTTTGCTGTTTTACTTTTGTTTATCAACCGTCAACGCCAATGTGGCTATCAGATTGTCTTCTTTCTACGATCGAGTATGTTTTTGTGAGATATTTTAATTAAAATCGAAGTCCTAAGTTACGACAAAATAAATAAATTAATTAATATCCACTTATTCTAATAATATGGTAATACCATACCGGGTGATCCTTACCCGCATCATCATCAGTTTAGAATCCAGGAAACTTTGGTGTGACGTACGTTATTGAAGGCTAGTCAGTCAATCACGTTAAGCTCAGGGATCATGGTTTGAGTTTTTAGTTATAAGTGTTTGAAATGAACCGAAGTTACACGAAATCACCTACAAACCGAACTTAATCTAGAACGTGGTATGTATGGTACTCCTTATTCAATGGTTTTTGAAAGCTAAAACTATCACACTTCTTGAGGTTAGTGTCGTTGGATTATGCAAGCAGCAAGCAATCATATTTTGGAGCTGGAAATAAACTAGCTACTCTGTAAATTGCAATATGTTCACGCAGTTTAATTTAAGTGAATTGAAGTACTAGTAAATAAAGCAAACAAATGTTTTAAGACGTACAATTCGTAACCAGGTATGTAGGTGGATCAATGGAATGAACAGTATCAAGGATTTTAAAACAAAGAGGATTCCAGGCCAAGATTTCAGCCTTATATATGTTAGCTTAAATTTTTATAATCCCAGGCCATATATATCTGATCACCACTGAAGAATGAAAAAAGGAAAACTATAGTAACGCGATCGATGACAACATTAACCTCCAACTTTAGTTCTGAAAGTTGAGGGAGAGGTTAATGAGAGACGGGTGCTGGTCCGGGACTCAACATAGCAAAGTTAAACCAAGACTGAAAGTTGGGAGACAAAGTAAGTTCAGTGGTCATGCCTTCCCATCCTCCATTACCCTTTTGGTCACTAGCCTTACACGACGACGACGACACTACTTGCTTCTCTACTACGTTCGTTTGAGTCTGATCATTATAAAGCGGCTGAAGATGGTATGGGTTGATCATGATCGGAAGAGGAAGAGGAAGAGGAGCAGGAGGTGCCACTCTGTAAAGTGCGCTACTACTCCGCCTTGCAGTAGGCTCAGCAGACGGAGACTGTGGATGTGCACCCGTGAGCTTTTGGACAAGCTCGCGGAAATGAATGGGTTGCACCTTGTAAACCTTAGGCGGGTTTTGTTGCGCATTAGAGGCCGCGGCTGTAGGCGGTTTTCTTATGGTCCTGGATGGTTTTTGAAGGGAGTTGAGGTCATATGGGTGGTGTTTCACTTCTTGTGAGGTAGCACTCATGTTGTTGTTGTTGTTGTTGTTGTATGCCACCATTTTTCTTCTGATGTTTTTTTTTTTTATTTAATAATATAATCCTAGGATGGTGCGGAGGAAATAGAATGTGAAATGATGGTGTAGTGTTTGGAAGTCTGACTAAAATGGGGTGGTGTAATATATAGGAGTAGTAGGAGTAGTAGTGTGAAGCTAGGGGAGGTGTTCTCTTTTATTTGTTAAGACTTTGGATAATTGAGGTTTGGTCAATTTCATAATGCTTGACATGAATTTATTTTATACTCCGTATTTTTATTTTACTTTTTTAATTTTATTCCAAAACCCATGATTTTAATAATGTTATAGTAATACCACTGTCAGCGTATGGCCAGGCGATTTTGGCGTGTTGGGGGTTAAGGTGGACGTGGACCATGGTGGCCTTTGACCAGCAGCCCTGGGGTTTCTCTCTCTCTCTTTCTCACCCATATAAACCTATCAAAGTGTATTAACTCCTCTCTTCCTGTCTTTGTCCCCACAATATGATAGAAGTATTACAGAGTACGATTTAGATATTACGGAGTAGGGCTTTAGAGTGTGCTCACCGTAATTTTTTTGCTGTTAAAGGGTGGAAGATTTATTATTACTTCGTCCGTCTCGATCAATTGTTTGTCTTTGATTTTGGCACAAAGATCAAGGAGGGGGATGGATCCAATAGATGGATGACATGTGGAACAAAAGTGATGTGAAGGTTCATTTTACATATAAAAACTTTCCTAAAATAGAAAAATAAACAAATGACTGAAACGACTTAAAATGGAATAAGCAATCAATTAACTGGGACGGAGGGAGTAGTATTTATTAATCCTGTTTTACTTGAATTATTGTCGTATTCACTATTTAAAATATGAAACAGTATTACTCCGTATTTAGTTACGATAAAAAAAAAAAAAAAAAAAAAAAAATTAACCAAGGATATGTGGCCAAAGTAATATTCTTGCTCAAAATTGTAGCTAAGTTAATTTTAATGTGAGTTGACGAGTAAACAAATACTAGTCCATGGATACATGTTTCTTCTCACAAAAAGTTAGTCAAGGTAAACATTTGATTGGATGAGAATGATACTTAAAATAAATATTTTGTATACAAGTAGATAAATAAGCTAATTGAAAAATTTTAACAATTTTTTGAATTTCTTTAGTTATCGCAACAATAACTATGTTAGTTTGTATCCTTTTACCACATGTACAAGTATTTTTTTTAAACATCATTTATCAAATATGAATAATTTTTAAAGGGGACTACTCATCGTCTAAACTGACCTAACTAAATTATATTTAACCTAATTACTGTTATATTATCACGATTTACTAACTAAATTAAGGTAATTACTATTATTAATCTATCACTATTTAACCTAAGGAAATTACAAAGTCCGAAAGTAGCACTATTATATTTAAATTTAACCGAATCGTCATTGGAATAACATCGAAACGCTTATATTTTGATTTTTCCAATAACGTTGACAATTGTCCGGAATATCGAACACGGTTAACAATTTTCCTTTTGATTTGAATTTGCCGTATACCGAAAACAATTCGGAACACGGTTAACAATTTGCCTAGACTTCGAGTCTTAAAGTCTATGCCCAGGCGTAGACTTCGAGTCTTAAAGTCTATGCCCAAGCTTAATCTTCGTGTTTCAACGTCTATGCTATTACCTACTTCAATTGACGGGAAATTGTTGTGGATGCTTGATGCTCGATTGTCTTATGTGAACTTCATTTGATTTCAGTAGTAACATGATTTCTGGGGTATTCCATTGAGATTTCTAATTGTGGGAATCTGGAGTATTTGGATTTGACTTCAAATAACTTGACTGGTGTGATTCCTGAGAATTTGGAGAATCTTCAAAGGTTGAGTTTTCTGATTGATCGTTTTTATTTTGATCGGATAGAGATGTAGTAACTTGTTTTGTTTTGTTTTGATGTTTTGTTTTTGTTTCGTTTTGTTGGGTTGATCGTTTTTGTTTTAAAGTAATTTTTATTTTGTTTAGTTAAGGAAGGAAAAGGGAGTAAAGGGTAAAATAGGTAAATTATGTAAAATTGTCGACGATTTTAAGTAAATCGTCGACGACGAGAAGCGAAAGTTTTTTTAAAATATACTCCCTCCGAGTTTCTAACATTGCCATTTTTCTTTTTGGATTGAGTTTGATCTTTTACCCATTTGTACTTTTAGTCATAAATGTGTGGTTCACATTTATCCACCAATTTATCTATCTTCCTTTTTTTTTTTTAACCACTCATTTTTCATTCCTTATTTTCCACCCAAAATATAAATAAGGCAATATTAGAAACTCGGGGTGAGGAGCTAATTTATAAACTCCTAATGTTAAATTAAAATTTCGAATTTCGATTAGTTTTGGGTAAAAAAATTCAGTGCGTGTGGTCTTACGTATAATAATTGGAACGGCGGCAGCGGCAGCCATGCGCAATGCGATGATCATGTAAATAGGGGGTCTAATCAAACGGCCAATTGAGAGAGTAAAATAATGTGCACAGTAGGGTTCTAGATGGTTGGGCATGTCATGCATATTTATAACGTTTTTTAAATTTTGTAAGATATTCTGCGCTCCATTCATATCATATCACATGGGTGCGTGATCAGTAATGAGAACACAGGGTAGAACCTTCCACGCACCATCCATTCATCCTATCTACTTCGGGTAACATTATCGGCCAGATTATCCAAAGTCCTAAAATTCTGCCACCTAAACTTTTCACTTAACTTTTACTTCCTCCGAGTTTCTATTATTGTCCCACTTTCCTTTTTGGGCTGAGTTTGATTTTTGTCCCACCTTTCTTTTTTGGCCCGGTTCACAACTAATCTCTTATTTCTCTCTCTTCCTTCTTCTTTTTTCAACCACTCATTTGTCCTTCCTTATTTTTCACCCAAAACCTTATGAGACAATAATAGGAACTCGGAGGGAGTAATATTTATTTATTCCTCAGACGCATCTCAGACTCACCTAAAATTTTATACATTATCGGTCAGACTCATGCTCAGACTCACCTTATCCATTTTTGTTTAAAAAATAAATATACTCGTATTTGGTTTCATTTGTGATTAAACAATAAAATTTACACGTACTTGTTTGGTACTCCTACAAATTACTACTCGTAATTACTTTACTATTTAGTTTAATTAAAAAATTTAACTTGTTTTATTTTATTGTTGGCTTCGTTCATATTATAAATATGAATGATTTATGATACTTTGATTATGCCTTACTTATATTAATTTACGATATTTTAATAATTATTTTTTCATACATGGTCTTAGGTGTATCGATTTAGGTTATTGACTTACGATTCCAATAGAATCAAAATGTACTCGTAATTGTTATTTTGCAAAGAAAAATAAACTTTGGTGGCCGAACGGTCATCCTTTTTTGTCCTTTTCAAAATAACGACTACATTAAAATAGTTAATTTCGTGTTTAATTAGCTAATTATTCTATTTTTATTTGTTAAATAAGTGTTTAATTACGTTGACTCAGTTAATTAGTTAATCAGGTGAAATTGCATTTTTATTTGTTAAATAAATATTTAATTACTTAATTAAGTGAAATTAATTGCTTCAGTGTTTAATTAGGTAATTAAACCATATATTAAATTGGATAATTATGTATTTTATTAGTTAAATATGTACACGTAATAAATAATTTTATTAGGGGTCGAACAACAAAAAGGACAATTAGACAAAGACGTGAGACTTTAAAAACAATACGGAGTAAAAAATAAAATAAAATTGTATAAATACGAACCGTTATTGGATAATACGTCGAGAAATATGCAACATGAGTAATGACCTCACAAAAGTCTTAAGTTGAGTCTTTAAAATTCAAGACCTCAACTTAAGAGTTAAGACTTTGGTTCATTATTGATAATCTTCTCAAGATTATCAAAAATCTAAAAAACTCCCTCAAAACTATCAAAAAATCTTAAGATTTTGATCAAGACTTTGCAACATTATTGGTAAGACTCACATGAATCTTGAGACAAGACTCTCTGAAGACTCACCAATAATCTTACCCTTATCCTGCACTCTGTTACTTTCCGTTTCCCCCTCTTTTTTTTGTTTTCTTCCTTCTTCCGTTTTTGGGTTTTACCTTTACCGCAAATCTCTTGTGAGATCGTTTCACGGTAAGTTAATGTGAAATATATTAAGGAAAATAAAATAATACTTAGTAGTAATAATAATAAAAGTATGTAATCAACTTATACGTGAGAGATCTCATGATAAAATTATCGTGAGACCGTCTTATACAAAAATTTTGATCCATGATATATTTTTCAATCAATTATTTAGTCAATATTTTTTCATTGATACATACTGTACAAACAACTAGTCTCTTGTGAGACCGTCTCACACTAAGATAGTGTGAGACCGTCTCACACTAAGATAGTGTGAGACATTCTTAGAATACGGTAAACAGAAAAAGGAATAAAAAAATAAAAACAAAACTTAATAAAATAACCACCCATTATGTGAGAGGTCTCACAATAAACTTATTGTGAGACCGTCTCATTTGAGTTTTTGGGCTGTACAAAATAGTTCAATACTATCTTTCCTTTTTTTTTAATCCACTTAGTGATTCTTTTATCTTTTATTTATTGTGCTTAATACTTACGGGTAGAGCTGGCAGTTAGTCGGGCCGGGCCGGGCTTCGTGCCGTGCCCGGCGGGCTTCGTGCCTGGGTGGGTCGACCCGGTCGTGCCTAGACCCGGGCTCGTGCCGTGCCCGGCACGGAGCTCTAGCCGACCATGCCGCCGAGGCACGGCCCGAGGCCCGGGCCCGGTCGTGCCGTGCTCGGGCCGGGTCTCGTGCCCGGCCCGTCGTGCTAGTTTCGTGCTCGTGCCCGTGTTTCGGTTTTCGTGCCGGTTTTCGGGTTTCGGGTCGTGCCTCAATCTATTTCATATTTTTTCCAGCAAAAACAAGACGCGTTTGTGTGCGACCCGAATATATAATACTTGTTATATTAAGATTATAATATTATTTATATATTATTTATAAGATTAGTAATAATTTTTATAATTAATAATTTTTATATATATTAGTAATAATTTTATAAGATTAGACGATTAGAATTTAGAAATGTATACTTATAGAGTATTGAAATTTTCAAAAAATTGATAAGAATGATTATAAGATTAGAAGAAGAATAGAATGATTTGTGAAATGAAGATGGATGAAAGTGGGTAATTTATAGGAAAAGAAATGAAAAAAAAAATATAGAGGAATGGGAAGGATTGAAGGAGCCGTTGGAGAGTGTTGGAGGAAGGAGCCGTTGGAATTTGGAAAAGGGAAGAGGAAGAGCAGCAGGCCAGCAGAGCAGAGAGCCGTTGAGGCCGTGCCGGGCCGGGCCGGGCCGTGCCTCGGGCCCGCCGTGCCCGGGTCGGTCGTGCCTGGTCGGGCCAGCCCGCGTGCCTGTCAGCGGGCTGTCATCGGGCCGTGCCGGATCGGGCCCGTCGTGCCCGTGCCTGGCACGGGCTTTTCAGCCTTTTCCTCGCCGAGGCCCGACCCGAGGCCCGACGGGCCGTGCCCGTGCCAGGCCCGAATTTGCCCTCGTGCCGGGCCGGTCGTGCCAAATCTCGTGCCGGCTCGGGCCGGCGGCGGCGGCCCGGCCCGAAATGCCTGCTCTACTTACGGGTATAAAAAAAGGGAAGAAAATGAAAAATACTCACAAGAAAAGTAGTGAATGTTTTTGGACAGTCAGTTGGTCTCTCTTGTGACGGATATATCCTACCCATTACGCATCATATTTTTTTGTCTTATTCCTAATGCTTAATCCGTCACATATTTATGACGAATTTGACCGTCACAAACAAGAATTTGTGTTGTGCAGTTACGGTGTAGATATAGGAATGCATGATGTATTTATGATTGATGATGTAGTGGAGTGGGTCCTTCATCATTGAGTATTGAAGATGGATTGTAAATGCACGTGGTAAATTTGATACAAAACTGAGAATCTAGACTTGATATGGCTGAAATTTCCACTATGGAGATCTGAAGACTATCGACATTGTACACACAAGCGTTACATGTTACGTTTAAGGGCTAACATAGTTGTATTTTTAATGAACTTAACTAGTTTTGTGACCCGTGCAATGTGCACGGGATGCTTATAGTATTTCTTTTTGAAAATTATTGTATGTCAACGTTTTCCTCTACTTTGGAGTATAAGTTGTGTGAATGCGTCTAACTTGATCCGTGTGTGTGATACATAATATATGTACGAATTATCCAACAACCAAATATGAATTTGAACAATTATGTGTCGTGACTTAAATCGTCATGCAATGGTGATAGAGCAGGATAAAAATAGTAGAACTATGAAAATAAATGAGAGGTTAAATATAGTAGTTTATTCTACGTCATAAGTAGTCTAGTAATTTTTTCGCTTGTACACGCATGCTATTTTCGATATTTGTTAAAGTAGTTCTAATGTTTAAGGAATTTGAATTTGCCGTCATTGTGTGTGAAACCTTTTTTTTTCTAACATATTGTTGTAGAATGTCGTATTCTTTCCCTCCTCCTGGAAGATGAACTTGAGCTTAAATTTTTATTAATATTATATTCATTTGCATATGGTTGAAAAGAATATTTACCTTTTCATAAAGGTCTAACAATGCTCCATTGGTTTCTCTACGACCTTTTCAGTTTCCTTGTTAAAAATTACCAAAGTAGCTGAGGAGCCATCTTCATCCGTTAACGTGGTCATGATCCTAAATAGATTTTGTTTGTATGAGCAATAATGTCTTTTTAATTTTAATTTCTCTTTTTTAAAGTACTTAAATTTTAAACATTCGGTGGTGAAGAGTAGTGAAACGAAATAAAATCGAGCGATATACTATAAAATATGGAATAGATTAAATTAAAATTTGAACTTGTAGATATATACAATTAAAAATTCAAAGAAATTCAACTAACTTTGAAACAAATGAAGTACTCGTAATACCTAGAGATAAATGAAGTTTAAATAAGAAAATGTCAAAACTCTTTTTCCTTAGAGAATGATGCTAATTTGTTACTCCACTATGTATATATAATAAAAAGATCATTGGTTAATAATTATAAACAATTCTAAATGCGTTAATCTTAAATTGAAAAAAAAAAAAAAAGCACTTCGTGATAAAATAATGTCTTTTCAAGTAAAGAGTACGTCAACAAAATGACATCAAATGTTTGTATTTTAAGGCATATTATGATGTATTAATGAAATGGAGAAGTATAAAAAAACGTTAATAATGCCTTTTTTTTTAATGATTTTTAGATATTTTTCATATGACTTAGTTATACTACAATATTTAAGTGGAAGAATAATGGGTGAGCGAGCTGCCACGTGGCACACTATGATGAATGTAAGAGAGCTGCCACGTGGCACACTAGGATGAATGTTGCAAAAGAATGTAAAAATGTTTGCCTTTTTATTATATATATTGATTGGACGGAAGTGAGTTTAATTTCATTGAATTTAAATATTGATCATTAAGTTAAATTGAATTGAATTAAGTTAAGCGTTTTGACGTGCTTATATTGTGCTCGTTTCTACCCATGATTATGTTTTTTTTTCCTTGTTTTTTTTTTGGTACACGATGTTTTTTTTCCCTTGTCAAAGCTGCCCTTTTGAACGGTTTTAAGGCTACTAAGAGCATCCACAATGGGTCGTTTTTACCCTTAGATTTGTCAAAAAGAATTTTATTTGAAAAAATTTGTCCATTGTAGGATAAAGTTTGTCCTTATTTTGACAAAACAAGAAAGGTGGACCAATCAAATAATTTTGCTTATTTTAATATTGTGTGAGAAAAAAACGTCTAAGAGCTTCATGCAAGGTTCTTCTGTTGTAGTATAAAATTCTTATATTTAGAATGAGGTGCCATAGGGAAAAACTTTATGTAGGTTCATCCACTGTGGTTGCTCTAAGTACTAACCTTCTCCGACTACTGTGGTTGAATTAAATACACAAATGGGCAAATTGAAGGAAATATGTGCTCATTGATTTGATTCCTTGTGATTGTGGTAGAGTGCATGTGAAGTGGTTGTTGATCGATGATAGGTTTGTGTGCACTGTGCACCATTCCTATCGTTTCCCATCCTCGATCCCTAGTTTTAAGATGGAAGGTCGAATCGGGGTTATGTATTGAATAGTGGCGGGTGTGAGATAGCTAGTTACGAAAGCCCAATTACCTTAACCCATGTTGGCGGTGGACCTAAACGCTGGACTTATTGATCCATCCTCAGCGTCAAACTTTGAGTTCTTTTTTGTTGGTCCTAAAAATCTGAGAGGATGGGCTATATGATCTAATCATCTAAGGAATAGGTCGGTTGATTTTCACTTTTTCAGTAAGTTTTGTTTCGGGGTACGGGATCTACGAAATCGTGTATTTATATATTACGGAGTACGATTTAAGTCATCCAGGAGGTCCAACTGACTAACTGAGTAACGTTTCATTTTCTTTCGATTTTCAAACTACGTCTTCGAGGATTCCTTAGGATAACTACTCCAATTCAATTTGAGTCATAAATAATACTCCGTACTAAGTACTTGTTCATTTTACTCCACATTTCGACTTTTACCCAACGCGAACTTACGGCCTTCCGTTGGTCGTAAAAATATGGGAGGATGGGTCATTTGGCATAGGGAATAGATCACTTGATTGTCGGCAAGTTTTATCTTGCGGTCCCGGAACTCTGAAATTAAAACTATGTATTATAAGTTACGATTTGAGCTGTCCGGGAGGTTCTACCAAGAACCGTCTCAGTTTCTTTCAATTTTCATACCATGTCTTCGAGGACTCCTTAGGATGTCTCCAATTCAATTTAAAGCTCAAATAAATAGTACACATCCATTTTACACGAGTTATCGACTTTCGACCGACGCGAGTTCATCACTATATGACCTATAGAATAGAACAATCAATTTCCTTACGATAACGATTACAATTTGAGCCTTCCGGGAGCTCCCCTTGAGCAACGTCTCGTTTTCTTCCAATTTTCATACCATGTATCCGCGGTCTCTTAAGATATTCCAATTCAATTTCATCCTCAAACAACATGTTCACGTCCATTTTGCACGTTTTTTCAACTTTTAGCGATGCGAGCTTATTTCTGTTACAATCAGCTCTCTTCTATTGGCCCAAAAAATCTTGGAGGACGAGTTATATGGCCTAGGGAATTGATCCGTCACCAATTTTCGTACCATATTTTTTAGGACTCCTTAGAATATTTACTGTTCAACTTTAGCCATAAATAATAAGTGCACGTTAATTTTCCACAAGTTTTCGATTTTTAGCTGATCACAGTCTATTGCTTTCTGATATTTTCAATTCTCCTCCATTGGCCATAAATAAATGGGAGGGCGGGTCATTTGAGCTAGGGTATAGATCACTCGATTAACGACAAGTTTTGTTCGGTGTCCCGAATCATCAAAAACCTTAACACGTCCCTCAATGCCTTCGTAAACATGCTCGATGTTGGCCGGTTTCGTAATAGCAAATAATATTGAGCATGCTATTCAATAAAACGCGTACTTAATCGTATTCGAACCTGAGACCTACTGCAACAGAGTACCTCCAGAAATCTTTGATTAAGTATTTTTAGAAGGGAATAGTTGTTAGTTTACCCTAATTGACACCACTATTTGAGTATGTACTATATTAGCGCACGGGTTACTTGGCTTAATTACATTGGAAAAAAAAAATATAGAAATAAAAGATCTCATATAAAGATCATAAAAATAAGGATACCTTAACTACAATTACAGAAGAAAAAAAATATCTAAGACTCATACTCCCTCCGTCCCAGAAAGATTGTTCCATTAACTTAGCTCACAAATTAAGGAACTTGAGTATTATAGGCAATGATGACACTCTTTATAGTCTCAAAAGTTTTGAAGACTCAAAAGTGAGGGAGTATAATGTTTCAATGTGCGATACTTTACTTAAGTATATAGTCTAACAAATAATTAATCTTATTTATAATATAGAAATTCATCATCTTATTATAATTTGTCGATGTGGGATAATTTAACTAAAATTTACCGTCTTATTTATAATATAGAATCATAATCGTACCTTATTTTAATTTTTCAATGTGAGATAATTTTACTTAAGTTTATAGTTTTACAAATTTTTTTAAGAATCAAAAGAGTCGATGTGGATAATTTATCTAAACTTATAGTCTTAAAAACTTTTTTTTAAGATTCAAAAGAGTTTTGATTGATATCTAATGATGAATGAAAATTGTAAAACATCATATTAATATAATAGATTAAATATATATTATAATAATTAAAGGATTCTCTAATTGATTTTTTATTTACTTAGAATACTTTCCTAATTTCTAAGATTCAAAATAGTTTTGGTTGATATCTAATGACGAATGAAAATTGTAAAACATTATATTAATATAATAGATTAAGAGTAGGTCTCCTGAGAGACGGTCTCTCATTAACTTTACTGGAGACTAAGTACAAATGAAAGTGACAGTGGTACCAAACCTAATAGAAGTAGGTACGATTAACATAAAAGAGTATACAAATATAAAGAGGGTACGCTTCCTATACAAACTAGTACAAAACAAAGTTGTCATTTGAGGGTACGAATAAGACATAGAGTGGTACTGAAGAGTGGTCTCTCAATGAGTTATTGAGGGACCGTCTCTCCCAAAAATTTGTGATAGATTAAATATATATTATAATAATTAAAAGATTCTCTAATTGATTTTTTTTATTTATGATACTTTCCTAATTTGAGATTTGATGGAACGGACTAATGAGATCACTAAAAAAAACCCTAATATATATATATATATATATATATATATATTTTGATCGATTGATTTGATATTGTATCCGTCAAGACGAAATTCTCTAGCGCAAACACGTTAAGATTGGTTCATCAGCCCAATCCGAATACTCATATACGAACTACGAAGTAGTTAGTGATTGAGTCAACTCGTCGCCTTCCCCTGACTATAACTCTGTGCAACATTCACCCCACCTTCAAAGTTCAAACTCTAAATACAAAACCCTCCCTCCTTCTTCAATTGAACACTAAACCCTAACCCTAACTGTTTGTTTCCATAATAAATCCATGGCTGCCGAACTGAAGCTGTCGGAATCCAAAGACCTAACACGAATAGAACGAATCGGGGCGCACTCCCACATTCGGGGCCTGGGGTTGGACTCAACCCTAGAACCCCGCCTTGTCTCCGAAGGCCTGGTAGGCCAGCTTCCGGCTCGTAAAGCCGCTGGCGTCATCCTCCAGATGATAAAGGACGGTAAAATCGCGGGTCGGGGCGTCCTCATAGCGGGCCACCCGGGCACGGGGAAGACCGCCATCGCAATGGGCCTGGCGAAGTCCGTGAGCAAGGACACCCCCTTCGCCATGCTATCGGGCTCGGAGATATTCTCCCTGGAGATGTCGAAGACGGAGGCGCTTATGCAGGCGTTTCGGCGCGCAATCGGGGTGAGGATCAAGGAGGAGGCGGAGGTGATCGAGGGGGAGGTGGTGGAGGTGGTGGTGGACCGCCCCGCCGCGGCCGCAGCCGGGGCAGCGGCGAAGACGGGGAAGCTGACGCTGAAGACGACGGACATGGAGACGGTGTATGAGCTGGGGAGCAAGATGATAGAGGCGCTGGGGAAGGAGAAGGTGCAGAGCGGGGATGTGGTGGCCATAGACAAGGCGTCCGGGAAGATAACGAAGCTGGGGAGGTCGTTTTCGAGGTCGAGGGACTATGATGCAATGGGGCCTCATACTAAGTTTGTGCAGTGCCCTGATGGGGAGCTTCAGAAGCGCAAGGAGGTCGTGCATTGTGTCACTCTCCATGAAATTGATGTTATCAACAGCAGGTATATATTGTTCATGTTTCCGGTTTTGTTAATTTGTGAAATTGGTTCTTCTTCTTGCAGCTTTCTGTAGTGACCTAACATTTATGCTAGTTATTTGTGAACTTTCTTATGCTAGGTAGTTGCATACTTCTTCCTGAAGGCTGTAGTTATTCCTGTGTTCTGTATGGATATATTGCTAAAAGAAGCTTGTAGTCAATGATAAATAGATGTGAATTTGTATTGTGTGCCGAAGTATAACAGCTCATTTAGCATGAACCTAGTAGTTTTATGTCTGAATTTCACGATACTGAGATTGTCAAAGTACCTTTCAAAAGAGAACGGTTAGGATGGATATGATTTTGGTTTTGTAGCGAAAGGTTTATTTTTTTAATGGCTTGGACATGCCTTCCTGTTAAGTTTAAATGCATTTCACTAGAATGTACGGAGTAGTTTGGAAGTAAATATAGATGTTTTGGGTGAAAGGTTTTATGTAAATGAAGCTCTCTTCAGGAGATGAAAAAGTGATAATCATATTATGCAATTTAGGTTCAAATGAGGGACATAAGCTCAGTATTATGAACTCCAATTCTAACCTCTGTCAGGTTTTGGATGAGATATTTGGGGGAATGATACTCAATAACTTCATCCCTCCACCCTCCCTCTCTTCAATATCTAAACAAAGCCTCGTGTTCAAAGGCCCTTCTTTGGAAATAATTGTGGAGGGATTCTTAGGGATCCATTTATCCTCCTTCAAATCTAATCAAAATCCCTATCTCCCTTTCCACTCACAACCCTTTCAACCTCCCCTTGTCTTCCCTCCTTTTCCTTTCCGTCTATCTCCCTCCCCTCCCTTTCCCTCTTAGTTTGTTATCCAAACAATGTCTTATTTTGATAGCAAAATAGAAGAGATATGGAGGGTAAATGGAGGTTTTTTTTTCAACCTTTCTTATATTAGATTTTTTTAAATTTGACTTGTGGGAGGGGAATGATTTCCTTCTTTTCCAGAAGCCTCTACTCTATTAGTCTATTTACTAACTGTTACAATTGTTCGATTTCTGGAATCGATAGGTTGTATAAACTATAATCTGGAGTGGGTTTGGGTAGAGATGACCACTTGGGATTATGGATAACTAAGAAAAAAGAAGGTTTAGAGAAGAAGATGATAGTAGATTTGTATTCTTACCAAATTCTTGGCCGATTACATCTAAATGAGAAATTAGGCATATAAAGTAAACTAAAGGTTAATAACGTAATTAACTTAAAGAAATAAACATAAAATAGAAATAACTTATAATACTAATTAATTTGGTTTGTATCACTAACCAAACCAAGGAAACCATCTTCTTCATTTTTCCTTTTCCCTCCTTTCCTTCAATTCAAATAACAGAGAGTGGAGATGAAGATATTCAGCTTGAACACCATATTTATATGGTGGCTCCAATCTCTATTTAGCCATCAGACTAGTTATGCTTGTCTAGGAGTGTTTTTTTAGGCTCACCGGTGTGCTAATTCAACATTTTCATATGCATTCTTGATTTGATTTCATCGATCTGATGTTTCTTTGTATTCTTTTTTACACTTGACTGTGAGGTTCTGCGCTACTCTATTTTGCTTCCAGTTGTACATGTTTCAGCAGTTGTTAGTTCGCATTATATTCTTCTTCCTAATCTTAAGTACGGAGTACAATATTGCACACTTGCTCTCTGAGACTTTGTTGAAAGGCTTAGTTTCTATCTCTCAAATTCTCCAAATGAGATTTCCTTTTTGGAGCTTATTTGGAAAAGAAGTTAGAATGGATTAGCTTGGCTCAAAATCCGAAATAGTGTAGTCTTGTTTTATCACCCCCTATGACAAGGTTTTTCCTTTCTGCTCATCTGTTCCCATTTGGGCATCAAATTTACTTTATATGTTCCAGTAGTTATTCGTCTGCATCTTTATCTGAAAATATCACAAACTCCAGGATTATACTTGCAGTACTGAATTTTCGCTAGAAGAGTACTTAATTATTCTGTCTATGTCAGAGATGAGTTCTAATTTGTGTATTGCGAGTTTATCAAGACTATGCTTAACTCCGAAAAGATACTCTGTATTTCCTTGTAATGTGTAAACGGCAGCTAAAATCTATATGAGCCACCACCGTAGTAGTATCCTGTCTTTTGGTATTGTTCATTTGAGTTACTTACCTTCTGTATTGCTCCAGAACCCAAGGATTCCTGGCACTCTTTACTGGTGATACTGGTGAGATTCGGGCTGAAGTTAGGGAACAAATTGACACAAAGGTAGCTGAATGGAGAGAGGAGGGGAAAGCCGAGATTGTCCCAGGTGTCCTTTTCATTGATGAGGTGCACATGTTGGACGTCGAGTGCTTTTCGTTCTTAAACCGTGCTTTGGAGAATGACATGGCACCTATTTTAGTAGTTGCAACGAACAGGGGGCATACAAGAATCAGAGGGACCAACTACAAATCTCCACATGGCATCCCGATTGACTTGCTCGATCGGTTGCTCATCATCGCCACTCAACCATACTCGGAGGATGAGATTCGAAAGATCTTGGACATACGGTGCGAGGAGGAGGATGTGGACATGAGTGAAGAGGCTAGAGTCTTGTTGACCAAAATCGCAGTTGAAACCTCATTACGGTATGCCATTCACTTGATAAACTCTTCGGCGTTGGCTTGCCAGAAAAGAAAGGGAAAGACGGTGGAGATGGAGGACGTGAGCAGGGTATATGGTCTGTTTTTGGATGTGAAGAGGTCTACACAGTACTTGATGGAGTATCAAAATCAGTACATGTTCAATGATGTGCCTGGTGGAGAGGCGAGCGAAGATGCAACTGCTGATATGGTCCATTAATGTAGGTAGTGGCATCACACTTTGTAAACTCTTGAACTGAAAACATGGTGGTGCTTGCGTGTGTCATTTATTTTGTGGTATGGTTATGGTCGATTATCTGTCTCAAAGTCATTAGCGTGCTTTGTTTTTGAACTGCGCAGCCTAAAACCCTGATGATCTGACCGCCAAAATTTGTTTCTTTTTTTTGGTTAGGGAATAGTCGGGTTAGTAGCCAAGGTACGAACAATGCCTTTAAATTCATAAGGTTGTGCGGGTTAGTTCCAAGACGTATCCCTCGGGCCTCCGCCTTGCTGGTTGAGCATGGAAACTTTGGGCTTGAAAATGTAAGACGGAGGGAGGGAGGGAGGGAGGGAGTATATCAATATATCTAGGTGGCTTAATTTGGGCAGGCAGGGAATTGATTGATTAGCCAGCCTTGGCCCAAGTGGAGTAGGTCAGGTCCGGGTTTGGATTGAATTGGATTGGGCTTAAACCCATCAACTGCTCCTCTGAAGGGCTAACTGCTTTTGCTTTTACATGACTGGGACTCTTGTTTTCTCAACAGCTTGGTGTCTCTTTAGTCGTCTTTACTCAACCTGGGCTTTAAAGTCCTGCCCTACTGTATTACACATTCATCTTACTCTCTTTTTTCCATTCCTTTGGCTTATCACATATGCTAATGCTTTTTTAAATACAGACATATGGAATATTAAAGACAGATGAAAAAATATATAGACTACTTCCTCCGTATCATATTCTTCCTCCCATTTTTTTAATATATGTATGTAAGAGATATTTTAGTGAAAAGGGAGAAACACTAAAATGTGGATGGGGTATATTGTAAAGAATAATATGAGGCAAAATTTATTTTATTTGTGAAAAGTGTTCAAAAATCAAATTATATTTGGTTAAATTTAAATCCTGCCGTATAAAACTAATGTATATATTTGTGTTTACAAAAAGCTATTCTAAATTTTTGAGTAAATCTAAACATACTCGATAGTATTTTTTCAAAGAGTTGTAAGTTATGACCTAATACTATATGATACGGTCACTCATTAGACTTTGTCACGAAAGATCGCGACCATGGTCCGTCTACAGATAATACGTGATAAGTTTACCATTTACCATCTATAACATTGTTATTTTAGTTAATAAAAAGGTTGGGGAATTAATAACTTATTAGTTAAATAGTTTTTATTGTAATTTACTTAGTACGAAGTAGTATTATTATTAGCTAGTTAATTGCTACTATTCAATCTAGTGGCTTTTGGATGCCTAGTTAAATATAACGTCTTTCCTCCTAGGCTATCTATAATCCCTTGTTTTGCTTGTAAATGATACATTGAAGAAAGAAAAGAAAAGTCATTTGTTAGCATACAAATCCCGTTTTTATTCAATGCATCTTTGAATATTAACTCGTTCGATCTCAACAGGTCTTGAGATTCGTTCGCTATTGATGAGCTATTAATGAGTTATAGGTCTAATTCATCAAATATCTAATTGTTTCGTGTGAGTGAGTCTTTTTGGTTCGTTTACAAAATCACGCAAACAAATATCTTTACAAAAACCGCTTCCGCAAAAATTCGTATCATGACCGTGTGACTATATAAGGCACTGCACCAAGGTGATACTCTGTATATGATCTCAATATGGATCATATTTTCACAATTATTTGTCACGATTAAATTGTGATAGTTCTTTTAATTTAATTTAAAAAATGAAAGACGACAAAAAATATTTTAAAAGTTTTAACAAAATCTCTTTATGCTATTACTTTCCAAATAAAAGATTCTCCGATAAGCTAAAATGTACACGATTGTTTGAGGTCATTTTCAAGTGGGATTGATTTATATTCGAGTTTTGTCCCAAGTTTATTCAACCTAAGTCGAGTCAGTTTTGCCAGTCTGTCTTTTTAGACATTCAAAGCAAAAGACAAGACAATTTCAATGTAGTGGCCTAAATATGCAATTTCCACGTGCTATCAACAATCTCAAAGAAGGAAATTGGATTGCATATGCATGACTGTGAACATCATATAACACATGATAGAAGATATATATAATTTATTTGATTTGATTTTTATTGAGTTTAATATTTATTGTCATTTGATTTGATTTCTATTGAGTTTAATATTTATCGGGGCGAGCTGGAAGCTGGCCTACCAGGCCTTCGGAGACTAGGCGGGGTTCTAGGGTTGAGTCCAACCCCAGGCCCCGAATGTGGGAGTGCGCCCCGACTCGTTCTATTCGTGTTAGGTCTTTCGATTCCGACAGCTTCAGTTCGGCGGCCATGGATTTATTATGGAAACAGTTAGGGTTAGGGTTTAGTGTTCAATTGAAGGAGGGAGGGAGGCTTTAGTATTCAGAGTTTGAACTTTGAAGGTGGGGTGAATCAGTGAATGTGAATGTCGCACAGAGTTATAGTCTGGGGAAGGCGACGAGTTGACTCAATCACTCAATTACTTCGTACTCAGTTCGTATATGAGTATTCGGGTTGGGCTGACCGCAGATGAGCCATCTTAACGTCTTTGCGCTAGAGAATTCCGTCTTGATGGATACAATACCAAATACGTACTCAAATACGGTAGTGGTGTCAAATTTAGGGTAAATTAACAACTATTTCCCTTCTAAAAATACTTAATCAAGATGTCTTAGCCTAGTGATTGACTAGGTACTCTGTTACAGTAGGTATTTAGTTCGAATGCGATTAAGTGCGCGCTTCGTTGAACAGCATGCTTGATGTTACTTGCTACTACGGAATCGGCCAACATCGAGCTTGTTTACGAGGGCATTGAGGGACGTGTTAACGATTTTCGATGATTTGGGACACCGAACAAAACTTGTCATTAATCGAGTGATCTATACCCTAGCTCATATGACCTGCCCTCCCATGTATTTATGGCCAATGGAGGAGAATTGAAAATATCATAAAGCAATAGATTGTCAGCTAAAAGTCGAAAATTTGTGAAAAATTAACGTGCACTTGTTATTTATGGCTAAGTTGAACAGAAAACATTCTAAGGAGTCCTAAAAAATATGGTACAAAATTTGGAGACTGGTCAATTCTCTAGGTCATATAACTTGTCCTCCAAGATTTTTTGGGCCAATAGAGGAGAGCTGATTGTAACATAAATAAATAAGCTCGCATCGTTAAAAGTTGAAAAATCGTGCAAAATAGACGTGAACATGTTGTTTGAGGATGAAATTGAACTGGAATATCTTGAAGAGTCCATGGATACATGGTATGAAAATTGGAAGAAAACGAGACGTTGCTCAGGAGGAGCTCCCGGAAGGCTCAAATTGTAATCGTTATCGTAAGAAAATTGATTGTTCTATTCTATAGGTCATATAACCCCTGCTCTCATATTTCCAGGACGAGCGGAGGAGAACTTAGATTATCATAAAGCGATGGACTCGCGTCGGTCGAAAGTCGATAACTCGTGTAAAATGGACGTGTACTATTTGTTTGAGCTTTAAATTGAATTGGAGACATCCTAAGGAGTTCTCGAAGACATGGTATGAAAATCGAAAGAAACTGAGACGATTCTTGGTAGAACCTTCCGGGCAGCTCAAATCGTAACTTATAACACATGGTTTTAATTCAAAGTTTCGGGACCGCAAGATAAAACTTGCCGACAATCGAGTGATCTATTCCCTATATATGTCATATGACCCATCCTCCCATATTTTTATGACCAACGGGGGAGAATCGAGAGAATCGGAAGGCGATAAACTCGCGTTGGGTAAAAGCCGAAATGTGGAGTAAAATGAACATGTACTTAGTACGGAGTACTGAGTATTATTTATGGGTCAAATTGAATTGGAGTAGTTATCCTAAAGAATCATTGAAGACGTAGTTTGAAAATAAAAAAAAATGAAACGTTACTCAGTTGGACCTCCCGGATGGCTTAAATCGTACTCCGTAATATATAAATACACGATTTCGGAGATCCCATACCCCGAAACAAAACTTAGACGATCATCGTCTAACGATAAAAGATGTCCGAGCTCCTAATGATGTATTGCTAGATCTCCTTTGGCACAACAAAGGTTTGGGAGACCAGCAGACAGGGATGTCAAAGGGTAGGATTTGGACCGGATCCTATAGGATCCAGATCCTTATCCTTATTTCTCCCCTTGGATCCGGATCCGATCCATATCCTAAGGGTCCAAAAATATAGGATACTTATCCGGATCCTAAGGATCAGGATAGGATATGGACAAGATCAGGATCTTTTCGTTTTTAAGTTCATCTATGGTTCTAGATTATATTTTCACCTTATGTAATCGTTTAAAGACAATTTAGAACATACTTCGTAGAAAAAGAAGTTCAAACAAATCACCCTTCTAAGGGTTAAACTAATAATTATACAATGTTCAAGCAAAGTGAAGTAGCTAAATGAAGTTCAGAGTTCAGACTAACACTACATTAAAAGCACTAGTCCATACAAGCACAAAGATCAATTATCCAAAATACATTACTCAAAAGAAACAAAGTCCACAAGAAACACAAACTGATTGTGTATAGGCATTTGGGCTCGGGCTTAAATTTAGAAATTATAATAATATGCAAAAAAAAAACTAAAAGGGTAGGATAAGGGTCGGATCAGGATCTTATAGACGGGATTCTTATCCTGTCCTTTTATTTTTAAAAGGATCAGGGTTCGATCCTTATCCTCAGGATCCAAAATATTGCGATCCATATCCTACCCTTAAAGGTATTGGATCCCAGGATCAGGGTAGGATCCGAGATCCATTGACATCCCTACCAGCAGGTAGAGTATAGCATAAGAAAACAATGCATTATATTTTGTTTCCTTTTGAATGGTAATATTAATAGTAGTATAGATACCGCGCATTAATGCACGATATATATATTTAAAATTTTATATTTAGTGATTATTTATAAATATTTATTGGTAACTTGTTTTCACAATTTAAATCATTATATTTTAATTTGAGAAAATAATTTAAAATAAAATTCCAATGATAATCCTGATAATTGAGTAATCTCATTAATACATATTTAATATTTTAATGAACATATTTCTTTTACAAAGCTAATAATAATAATAATAATAATAATTTATAATTTTTACTTTACAATTTAATTATTTTTTTTGCCACAAATCAAAATATATATTCTCTTATAAATTCAGACAGTTATAAATTTTATTAACAAATAAAAGATAACATAATACTCCAAATATTATTAGGAAAAAAATTACTCCAATTTTTTAATATTAAAATCAAAATTTGACAGTATTTTATAAAGTTTTTTCCATCATCAAAGATTTATTTGTTTACAGCAACAATACTTAGATTTCGATAGTTCTAGACACTTAAATTTTGTTACAAAGAAAAATTGTATCACAATTGTCTTATTTTAGCTAATAAATAATACTACGTAGTTTTATTTATTAAATAATTTTTCTTCTAATTTACATAAATAATTTGACTTGAATTTGGACATTATACTTGGTAATTATTTGAATATTATTTGAATTTATTGGTTGATGATTGATTTGTTTCTTATTGGAATCCTCATGCTTTGGAGGGAAAAATTCATAAGAGCTTGATACGTCAGCAAGTGTTATTATTTTATTACTAAGAGGATTACCTGCAAGTCTTATACTTTTGTCTAAGAGTTATCTTTCGTGCAAAGGGTATATCCGTCAAACGTTAAAATTGGTCAAATATTAATAGAGTATAGGTAATGGAGGATACTGTAGTACGGTATCCGAGTAGGTTTAGGAAACACGCAATAAGACAATATTGCGTGGAGGTTTAGGAAACGCACAATAAGAACAATATTGTGTGATGGTTTAGGAAACGAGAAAGATATGATTTAATTTCCTATTTTAAGTTAGATATGGTATTTTGCTGATACTATAAATATGGGTCGACTGTTTGTATTCATATTCAAGAAACAAATTCAAGAAACAAGTTAAGAAGTTACAATAATACAAATCCCTTTTGTATTTATATTTTATCAAATATATTCAATTAGCCTACACCCTAGCCCGTAGGTACATGAGTTTGTCTTCTCCCACATATTTCCATCACAAACAAAAATTTACTTTTATCTAATGCTCTAATAGTAGTAGTAAAATAAATAACATGTGCAAACACTTTACTCATCCCTCGTATTTCACTAAATCTGTACGATCTTGCTCCCAAAAATCACTCCCGATTCTCTTGAGTCTTCATTTCCTTTTCTCCCCATTAATTCGATACTCCACCTAATCAAACAAATGACAATTAGATTTGTCATGGGCATAACTTGTGGACCCTTTGAGAAAATATGAAAGGCAAGTCCAAGTGGTAAACATTGATTCAATAATGTGTACTCTTTGAGACAAATGAAGAGGAATTTTATAATGTAACCCCGGCCTAACTCCATAATATAATAATTGTAACTACTCCATACCTTAAATGGTATTGTTAGGTGTGAATTGTGATCATGCTCATTTGTTTTTATTTCTAGTTACCTCAATGTTTACTAACTCCACTTTCTGTGAATTGTGAGTTGCAGTCTCTCTTCATACAAGGAACATTGAATTGGACTATATGCATCATACGGCCTCAGACTTAAAATCAGACCTTCAACTATATCATCATCTACAGTATTATTGACGTCTTTTTCTTAAATTTCCTACTATTATTATTATTATTGTAGCTAAACACAAACCCGACGAATAACATCCTCGACTCTGCTCCAATTAACCACCTAGTATTAGTAGTTAACTGGCTAATTACAAGAGCACCACCAAATGAATCGTACTCGTAGCTGTGATTATACTACGGAGTCCTGGTTTACATAAACAACTTTTACATCCTCATGATTAATAATGGATCATCGTATAAAAGAATTTTTCTAATATAGACCGCGAGTGAGTCAGATCCACCGGTGGCCTGGCTAGGACGCTAGCTTGATAGGCAGACCTTACAAGGGTTCAACCGCGGCAGAGTTGGTTAAATTCCGACGGGTGTACCCGAAATTCCGGAGGACTTGAGTGTCTCCAAAATTCAAGGCCTTCACCATGTTCCCCTCGCACGCCTCCTTAGTATAGGAGGGGTTGTGGTAGCCGCTGCAGGGCTCACATCCTGTAAAATGCGTCACGAACGGCCTTCTCCAACTCCCGTATGCAAACCCGTTTGTGTTGGCACCGTCAAGGTACTTCTGCCATTGCGCCCTGTATTCGTCCCCTGCCTTCTCCGCGTGCCTTGCCCTCAGCGGGGCAGCCCGACTCTCCAATTCCGAGTAACGACTTGTGACGTTGTCGAACTTAGCGACTATCTCCTCCCAGTAGCCCTGGAAATAATATTGATTCTCCAGGTGGATCTTGTCTCCCCATATCTCTTTCTCCATCAATATCATGTAGCATAGAGCTGCTTGATCATCCGAAATGTTGTATATCTTGTCCGGAAACACCGACGCCTGGATTTCGCCCCATTTCGCGTAGTTTTCAGTCTGCGGGCCGAAGTTGGCCCACCTCTCCAGTATGTCCATGGACCACTGGCAGTTTCGGATCATGAACACCCCGGCGTTGAGCATCATCGAGTTCTTATGCTTGTATAACCCCTCAAGCAACCCGTAAGCGATGAGGTTGTAGTCCTTGTACTTGTCCAAGGGGTGGGTGAAGTCCATGTCGGTGACGACTGCGTCCGAGTCCACCCACCAGATCCACTCCGCCTCCGGGTGGGCCAACATGGCAGCCTTGACTAGCGGATACTTGGCCCAATACCCGAACATCCCCTGGTGGAGCAGAACATTGTTGTAGAAAATATCGTGGCCGTGAATGCGACAGTAGTCAACCTTGTTCTTGAACAGCCTCAGCATCAAGTGATCTCCAATCGGGCTTTTACATTGTGTTGGTTGAGACCCGGTTACCATGACAATCCGCTCTTTGGACCCAGCAGAGAAGGAGGGGTTATTGGCGAGCCACTGTCGTCGCTTGTCGTCCCAATTCTTAACGGGTTTACCCATTGTGTAACTAAACTCGGGGTCATCATAGAAGGTGGTTGTGGAATTAAGGCTAGTATTTGAAGTAGTAGTTAGTGGTGATGGTGATGGGTTAGATTGAAGAAGTTTGGAAGAGGGGATTGACAAAAAGGAGTCGGGGTTGGAGCTGAGGGTGTTGATGGAGGGGTTGGTCCATAATACGATGAGGGCGACCAGGACGCCGCTTATGAACATGATAACGTCGGAAAGAAGAGAGGAACGTTTAAGCCAGCTAAATTCCCACATCTTTCTAGCTCAGCTCAGCTCAGATCAGGGGTTCAAGTTGTTAGTGTATGAATCAAGGGAGGAGATAGTAAGGAAGTAGAGTGAAATAGTTGTATGATAAACGTAGGAGTGTTTAGAGAGGAAGCTAGCAGCTGTAGGGGTATTTAATTGGATTGGTTAAGTAATGAGTCTCTCGGAAACTAATGATTTATAGAATGAATGTACTCCGTATAGAGCAGGCTGTAATTGTGTGACTTTTTCAAAGTTAGGCACACTTCCCTTACTAGCAGCAACTGTAGCATTATAATGCTCTGATTTGTAAAGACAAATGATCATATACTCCGCCCATAATACAATTCGGCATAAGCTTCCCGATTTTCTTCCTTATTTTCTTTTTCGACTAATTAATTTTTGATTGTGGCAATGATATTCGTCTTAAATCGTAAGATAGATCAAATATATATCAAATCATATGACGAGTTGCCTAGGAAATGTCAAATATTTTATCTCTATTAACATCATGGACTAATATTTGACTCAGATCATTTTAAGATTTAAGACGGATGCTCCACTTTAAGCAAGAATAATAACTACTCCTAGTATGTATTCTTTGTAAGCTAACTTATAGTTTTTCTACACTTTCTCTTTTAAACCTATCATATATATCGACTTTATACCCTTTATTATTAATAGTCTGTTCATTCTTTACTCAATAATCTATTTATTTCTTACTCTACTACGAGTATTTATTTTCTTCGTCAAGAGTGTATCCATAAATGTACGTATGCTAATACTCTTTTCATAATTTCATGCCTTAATTTTAAAGTTAAGGGGAAAACAAATCGGACTACGAAGTAGGAGTAGCAATGGACAAAAGGTTACCATCTATAGTCCACATCAACTTGTTCTTATATTAATATTAATTTATGAGAATTATATATTGCGAAATTTCAAATAAAGCAGAATATTTTATTTGTGTCAATTCTTTAGTATTAATCCCTCAATAAGTGAGATTTGACAATGGTCCACACGTCATACCCGAATTATTAAGATAAGACACTTACCAATTGCCATGCATATACTTGTGTTAACTAGTGCCCGAACAACCAAGATTAATTAGAGGACTAATCGCTACACCTAAACTGTAATATTAATTAGGTATGCATCTAACACGGATTTGTGTTTAAAAAAAAAAGTATAATTATGTGAACACAAAACAAATAAACCAATAATAGAGTGCATGTATGTGTATTGCGCAATTGGTGTGAATGATACACCACAAAGTCGTCGTCTACTACAGTATTAGTAGTAGTATAATTTTGAGTGGCACAAGTACAAAATATGAAATTGAGTTAGTTCATGGTGAAACATGCATGAATGCATGACACTGTTAGATGAAAGAACGACAATATTAAGTGGTCCACACATGAACTGAATGAAAAAAAAATCAAATGCAAATCATATATAGGAGTTGGCATGACTTTGACTACGTTTATTATACATACTACAGTAGAAAAATAGAGTTCTTATTTTCAAAGATTCACATCTGGTTGGCAGGCCTTTGACTTCAATCACAGTATTATTATTACACAGTATGCTCAAGCTAAGTCGCCACCTTCTGTAAATACAAAATGCATTGCATGGGATTCATTTGTGGCGTCAAACGAGCTATACAAAAAATTATCACATGTTAGACACGTTAACGTTTGATTGTTAGCGACACAAATATATTATTGAAGTTCGTTACATTATTTGACTATAATAGATATTTACATAAGGATACACTCACGGAGTACTCGTATAACTTAATTAAAGGAGGATGGACCGTGTAATACATACTCCCTTCTATTATCCATGATTTTTCTTTTTTTTGGACACGAAAATTAAGAGAGTACTCCCTCCATTTTCTTGAGTTAGCCCCATTGGGATTTGACACGAAATTTAAGAAAATGTTAAAAAATAAGAGGATAGTGATGATATGGTGCATGTGATTAGAGAAATAGAGATAAAAATATTTTTCTTTAAAAGAAATAGGGCAACCAAAAGAAATACCCAAAAAGGAATACGGAGTATAATGCTTATTGAAGAAGAAGGAGAGAGTAATAAATAATCGATTAAAAAAATAAAAAGTGAGATATAAAATGAAAATATGACAGAGTTTGTGTGTAAAGAAAAGAACAAAAGAATTGATGGAAGAATAAAGAATGAATTAAAAGTATATATAACCCAAAAATAAAAGAGATAAGATAAACAAACAAAACTCAAAAATGAAAGAGGGAAGATCATCGGTAATAGTAGGGAGTACAATTTATTGTATTTAAGTACAAGAAATTATCGTTTATAAATTATCTTCATATAGCGTTTTATATTTCGAAATTCTACGGGCTACATTGATTTAATTTCTAGACACATTACTCAAACGATCAAAACTAAAAAAGTTTAACATACACACGCATTGAAATGACTTGAATGCCAATGAACGGAGTAGGAAGTAATCAAGTCATCTCGACTATTTCGATCAAATATATCGATGCATGACAAATTGTATACAGAAGTGGTCAACATTAAGTATTCCGTATTAAGTCAACCATTTCCGTATTAACTATGAAGTGAACCATCCCCGCACAAACCTACAGAATTTTATTAACACTTGCCATTTTTTATACTCGGTATTTTTCTAAAAATAAAGACTTGACCTCTTTTGTTAATTGGAAGTCTAACAGTGTAACCATTATCCGAGACATTAATGCATAACGATATATATATCTTACAGTATTAATTACGTATCTAATCCCTAGAATTGATCTGAGTACATGTCTTTTAGTGCGGAAAATAACCGTGGCTGAAACCATGAGAAAGCGTGTCAAAAACAGAACTAAAAGTACGCTCCCACCGTCGTATATACGCTATATAATACGGAAGTATGTACATACCATACGATACGTCTTTACAAGTTGGAGACAAAGCGCTAAACACCGACAATTAAATTAATCATTCGAAGATGACTTACAGGTATTAAAAACGAATAAAGAAAAGACAAGTTCCAGCGAATATGAATAAACAAAAACGTCGTTATTACTGGCTTCTGCGATAGATGCTCCTTTACCTATACGTCGGTCGAATTCCACCACCATCATATCAACATGAACATGAACATGGATAATGAGTCAATACGTTCTTGGGTTGTGGGTTGCGACCCGAATCATCATTGTCTACTTCTCGTATGACTTATGAGTAAGGTTCGGTGCCAAGCCAATAATAGAAAGGATTACCTTTCGCAAAGGCGTCGTAATAGGTTTCATACCACTTAGTTCATCCACTAATCCCACCTCATCGATTGCCACTTTACATAACATCATATTCCCACTTTATAGCAACACTTATCTGAAAAAACTAGAAAAATGGTTTCGAATTTATTTAATTGTACATGTAACAAAGTCTGAATTGGTTTACCGATTATATAGAATTTACACATTTGCATGATTTGGATAACATATAAGGAGTGTCCAGATCTTTGCATGTCAAACTGATTTCTATTATGATGGACGGTGAGGACTTAAATCCTACGAAGTAGGAGTACAATGTAAAAATTGAACAACTTTTTCAATTTACAAGTGATGACTGGTTCATTCTAATCGTACGAGCTAAGTCATTTAGAAACGAGACCAAGAGTAAACCTTGAGGACTTGACTCGAAGTTGACAAAATTGTACAATTATGGACAATGGACATTGGACACCAATATTGCAAAGAGTTCAACAAGAGGTATCAACGCTTCTACACAATAAGTGAGATTGGAGGCCTATGTTTCAAAGTAGAGCGTAGCACAACAACCCGATCAGGCAAAATTCAATTATTATTGATCCGTCAATGGGTGGTATGTTGGTGAAACATTACGTTTGAACATAAAGATCATCATATATTCACGAACGGTGAGTGTCAAGCAAATATTGTCAGCAGTCTATATATGCGCAAATTCTACACGAGCTTAATTGAAGAAACAAAAGTGATCCATTGTACTCCATCCAAAGGCGGACTGACGAGGTGAGCTGAGGCGCAATGATATACAGACCAACGGGGGATGTTGTGGCACGGAAGTATGATGCGTCTGTTAAGAGGAGATTATCAAATTGTCAGGCTACAAATCCGTCCACATCCCATATTATTAGCGGTGTAAATTTGGAAGAACATCTCTATATAAGTGTTTAGCAACTCCAAGTATATCTAATAGTACGAGACACTTTGGGAAGGAGACAAACAATAAATCCGTGACCTTGAGCCTAAATGAATAATATCGTACTAACATGAGGTATGAACGCTTCTGCCCGACAACTATCCTGTCCAAAATTGACAAAAAAAAACTATGCAGATTAAACTGATGTAGGGTGTGTGTATGTGTATCTATCATGTATGCGTAGAGAAAGAGGCTATTGGAGAGTGGAGACGGAACACATGCAGAAACTCAATCTATAGAGTACATAATTACTGAATAAATCAAAGGGAGTATTATGATAAGGATGTGGTGATATTCAAAATCCAGATTCCTTAAGTCCATCCTCTACAAAACATTATATCAACCATTTAATAGTATGGAGCAAAGGTAAATCAAAATGAGAATTAATCCACAATATAATGTACTGTATGTGATCACGTTTTGAATTAAAATAATCACCTTTTGAATTAATTAATTAACCATTAAAAGTGTAACGACAAGTTTCTGGAAATAAAATGCTGATCTTATGTAAGTATCATTAAGCACCAAATCCATAATAATGTGATCACTTAATTGGGGCCTTATGATTCTAGTACATACGCAAGAATTTTATCAAAGTAAGGAATGCATCTGATTATGTAAGTATCATACACTGTATTATACGAGTAGTATTTGACTCTTCTTACTGAAGCGTACAAAAAACATGGCTGTATACTGACTGTACCAACGTAATTAACGAAGCTAACTATCTGGAGTGGTTGACAAATCCGGGTTAATTAGACTTAGCTTCACTTAGCTTGCTTGTTCAGCTTACGACACTAACCCGGCGATGCTAACAAGGAAGATGACAGCTCACAGTGGCTGGACCTCAGCGGTCTTGGTTAGGTCTCGACGAGTGTAGCCAAAATTCCAGAGCACCTGATTATCTCCGAAATTCAAGGCTTTCACCATCCCCTGGTAGCACGCATCAGCCGTATACATAGGGTTGAAATCCCCACTGCAGGGCTCACACCCTGTAAAATGCGTCATGAACGGCCTCCTCCAACTTCCGCTCCCTGTAAAGCCACCCGTGTTTGCCTCGTCAAGTTTCTTCTGCCACACTGCCCTGTACTTCTCCCCTGCCTTCTCCGCGTACTTCATCCTCAATTCTGGCACACGACTCTCCAATTCGTTGTAACGGATTGTCACGTTATCATACTTCTCCACCACTTCTAACCAGTAGCCTTGGAAGTAGTAATCGCCCTCGATGTGAACTTTGTCGCCCCATCGCTCTTTTTCGACCAACAGCATGTATGTGAGAGCGGTCTGATCGTCGGAGGTTGAGTCGGTCTTATCGTAGAACATGGACTGCTGGACTTTCCCCCATTTGTCGAAGTCTTTGGTGTGTGGTCCAAAGCTGGCCCACCTATCCAACATCTCCATAGACCACTGGCAGTTCCTAATCAGGAACACCCCGGCGTTAACCCCCATTGCACTCTTGTGCTTGTATATAAGATCAGGCCACCCATACGCTACGAGGTTGTAGTTCTTGTACTTCTCCAAAGGGAGATCGAAGTCCATGTCGGTGAAGATGGCGTCCGAATCCACCCACCAAATCCACTCCACTTCCGGGTGGGACAGCATCGCGGCCTTCACTAACGGATACTTGGCCCAAAACCCGGACATGCGAGGGTGGAGCAGAACATTGTTGTAGAAAATGTCGTGGCCGTGAATGCGACAGTAGTCCACCTTGTTCTTGAACAGCCTCAGCAGCAAGTGATCTCCATCGGGTTTCTTACAGGGAGTGGGCTGGGTCCCCGTCACCATCATGATCCGCTCCACTGACCCGGAGGAGAAGGACGGGTTGACGGCCAGCCACTGCTTTCGCTTCTCGTCCCAATTCTTAATCGGAGTCTCCATTTGATAATTGAACTCGGGGTCGTCGTAGAAGGTGGTAAGGTTGAGTTTGGTTGTAGCAACTTTTTGTGGGGGGTTGGGGTTGGGGTTGGTTGAGGGCGGAAAAGGGGAGGGAGTTGAGTGAATTGTGCCCGGGTTGATGATAATCGGGTTAACCCAAACCACGATGAGAGTAACCAAAACGCCGCTTAAGAACATGATGCCATCAGAGAAAACGGAAGAGAGTTTAAGCCTCCTCAGTTTAGACATGTTTTGATATAATGTTCAGTTTTTTCTTTCAGTATGAAAAGCAAAGCAAGTGAATATTTTTCTTTTTGGCACAAGCAAGTGAATATATAGAAGGTATAGCAGGAGCAGCTCATATGAGGACTATTTCAAAGTTTGGCAAAGTCCAAAAAATACTAAATTATTGTATTATCACAGATTTACGTGTCCGACGAACATATATGTACGAACTTATGATGAATTACGTAAAGACGGACTCATGTGTAAACAAATCATTTATTTATTTATATTTAATTAATTCACTACTCATTAATAATACTCCGTATAAAAATAAATAAATAATCGAAACAAAAAGAGTACGGAGTATTATTCTTTATCCATTGTGATTTTGTCTTACCTTGAAATTTAGGCACGAATCTAAAACTGAAAATTTCGGGTAGCGATCGAGTTAATTATTACATTAAAATTTCTCATTTTACAATTTCTTGGATACTAAAGTTGATCATTTAAACCATTTTCGATAGGTTTGGGGTAGCGAGTATTATCCTTGCTACTAGCTAGATTAGCTATACATAATCTATTGCAAGTATATCAAAGAATGAGAACCATCACAAGGAGAATTACTCTTAGATTCTTAGAATTATATCGTGACTCAGGGGACAGTGACCTTGAATTGTATATGCATAAGAAAATTCTACGTAATGAATAATGAAAGAGAGATAATATATCACATTAAATAATGAATAATTAAATCAAACAAATTAGATCAGTCAGAATAGATACATACACTAGTCCACAAGGAAGCCTAAATTATTAAGAAAATGATGGTGTACCAATATTGTATTACTCATCATCAATCTTAATTAAAGACTTTTGTACGTCTAAAAGGAAAAGGAGTCTAATCCAATGAAGTATGTAGCCGATGAACTTTTTCACTTGTGAAACATTAACTATTGTTGCATTAAGTTAAAACAATGGGCGCAAGTGATAAATTTGATGCCAAATTGTGTCTAGTATGATCCAAGCCAAGGCCTCTTACGATTGGCCATTATAGTATTATTTCCTTCGTCCACGGTCAATTACTCAGTTATATATTCCGTAACTTATTAAAAATATTTTTTTAAGATGAATATTCTATTTAAAGATAAATCAACCCGTTAGCATGAAAAGGGCTTCTCAAATAAAGTTTAAAATGACATGTTAGACGTATTATAATTTAATAAATACGTTCAGGTTTTTAATAGGTACGGTGGCCGGTTAGGAGTTTGATTCCGAACTCTTTGTCATAATGTGAAAAAACTTAAAATTAGAAGACTAGGGCTTCAATAATTTGGCATCATCAATCATATCATGCAGGTAAGATTGAGGAAACATGCATGGTAGACACATACATCATCTTTTCATACTCATATAGTAAATTTGTTCAAGTAGCCACCTTCGTAACGGAATGCGAGTAGTCGAATTCAACCAACTATTAGTAGCACTAAGCACAGTTAGCAGCCTTTGACTCCGAGTTGATGCATGCCACTCGTTTTCAGTTAGTTAACTTAGATTAAGGTGCGGTTTGACCTAGTTCTTGGAAGTGTTTTTGTTTTTTTATAAGCTACTACTTGGCCAAATACACCATTTTTTGCAACTTAAAAACTATTTTTAAAAAGTTCAAAAGTTGGTTTTTGGCCATAAAAGTAGAAGTATCAATTTGATGCTTCTACTTTTGATTTTATCTTCGAGATGTTTGATGCTAAATGACAAATTTATATGTTTCTAAACAATTCAATAAAATAAAATAAATACTTGTTAATTCATATATTTTCATTCTCTATAAATAGAGACCCATTTTGATATACTTTCAATTTTTTTTTTTTTTTTAAATTTTCATCTACTTAGATAAAAAAGCTCTTATTGAATTTTTTTTTTTACAAAACAATAACCAAGCACCTAATTTTTTTTACGAAAAATAGCTTATGAATAAGCTCCTTCTAGGAAACAAAAACAGTTTTGCATAAGCAAGGCCAAACGGTACCTAATATTGAAAAATTACATTTCTGTATTTTGTCTTTCCAAAGATTCTAAACGCAACTAACTAATCCAATATATCTGCATCTGCCCCCCAACTCTAATCATAAATCATAATAACCTCCCAATAATTAGTAGTAAGTCTTTTAAGAGTTCGTCTTTCACAATCTTGTTGGTGATTTAAGTTTAACTACGATTAATTTTACCGTAGCGCGATCCGGAGTGTACGCTTGCCTAATTATTTTAGAATTTACAGTATAAGTTCGTACAGAAAATTATAACGGAGTTCAATGAGTCGGGTCCAAGGGGCGAAGCGCCCTAGTTTAATTTAGGAGTTGGAGGACGCAACACGATTCTCTGTATTTGAAGATTTTTATGCAGAATGTTATTTTGTTATAGGTTGATTTTCATCCCCTATATGACTATATTATTTATATTAAAGGCGGTAATTTGATTTTATGTAGAGTTGCAACTCTTCAAAAATTTCCCACGGAAAATCCGTTGGCACCCAAATTCTCATCAGGGAGCTGAGTTACAAAGTAATCCTGAGGTTTGAGAATGGATCTGAGTTGAAGTAGCTTCAAGTTGTGCACCCTAAAGGATGTCGTATGACAAACCTGTATTTCAAAATCAAGCAATTACAGGCGAGGGCAGCTTTAGCTCTCCGAGACCACAACGACTCAACGGACCCCCACGCCACAAACAGAACCGTAATGATAGAAGTGACACTCTCTGATGTTTAGGTCCCAATCTGCGAGGCATAATTGGCGACATTCTCGAGATCACAAAGAACTTTCATTGCTTTTCGATTCAGTTCTTACCTAGGATGTTTAATAAACGCGCACATGGAATAACCAAAAGCGCGCTAAATAAATGTTAAATCTCGTATGTTTCCAGCTGGCAAAAAAAAAAAAGGTCCCCAGTCCCCTGGCCTCCACATCTATCTAAGTCTAAGATGAGAAGATTTGGATGTTTGGAGTACATTATTCACACACAGCTTAAAACACTGAAAACGCTCGATAAAATCAGGGATTCCTAGCCTAGAAGAACAATGGGATGTAGTCAAAATCGAGGGCCGTCATGTGCATAAAAGCGCCCCTCATCTTCCTGCACGACAGGCTAGCGGCATCCTCAGTCGGAAGTAGTGGAAGTATTTTGCAAATTAATTCATCCGGTGGTACACTACTCATAAGTCATACAACACTTTTTCAAGCTGAAACAAACCTGGAGTTTTAATGGGTGATATAGAGGAAGAGTAAATGCACTCTATTACCGAGTATTATTAACTAGTACTCCAATTCATCTTTAACAAATATAATTCCTAGAGTTTACCACAATACTCCATTACGTACTATTTTAGATTTCTAATATCATAAAGATATTATTACAATCCTAATATGGAGTACAATATTATTTATTGTATATATAAACAGTAAACACGAACAACTATTCAGGCACAGAATATCAGAACATAATACTTGCAGCGCCAGCGAGAAATATTATTGTCATACAATACGATTGTATATTACATTTCTTGATGAAATTCTCACTTGGGGTTATCCGAAGACAACCTCTTTGTGTTTTTAACACAAGAGTAGATCAGAGTTGCATACATCAGACTTCATTTTATTCCCACAATGGGCAGGACTCAGGAGTAATTAAAAGTATAGGGTTATAGTAGCATGTACAAATAAAGGCAACAAGGCTTTACTAGTTTACTGTAACCTACAAAACACTTTGAATTTCGGAAAACTATGTATGGCAAACAATCGAGTATAGCAAATTACAAGGGTTGAACCGAGGCAGAGTTATTCAAATCTTGACGAGTGTACCCAAAACTCCTGAGAACCTGAGTGTCTCCCAAATTCAAGGCCCTTATAATACCTCCGTGACACTGGTCGTCCGTGTAATGAGGGTTGTGATACCCACTACAGGGCTCGCACCCTGTGAAATGAGTCACAAATGACCTCCTCAGCACTCTAGGAGTACCCGAGGCATTCAGGTGGTGCTGCCACAGCCCCCGGTATTCCTCTCCAAATCTCTCCGCATGCTTCTTCCTCAACTCCGGCACCCTCTTCTCTATCTCTGAGTAATGGCGTGTCACATTATCATACTTATCAGTGACCCCCATAAAGTAGGCCTGAAAGTCATACTCAGTCTCCAGGTAGAACTTATCTGCCCATACATCTTTCTCCATCAATACCATGTAGCATAGAGCCGCTTGATCATCCGATGCTGGGTACTCCATGTTGGGAAATACTGACTTAAATATATGGCCCCATTTCGCGTAGTTCTCATTCTGTGGTCCAAAGCTCGCCCACCTATCCAAGATGTTGATAGACCACTGGCAGTTTCGGATCAAGAAGACTCCCGCGTTAAGCCCCATTGAGCTCTTGTACTGATATAGAGCATCGGGCCACCCATAAGCTATCAGGTTGTACTCCTTGTACTTGTCCAACGGCAGGTTGAAGTCCATGTCGGTGAAGACTGCGTCCGAGTCCACCCACCAGATCCACTCCACTTCCGGGTGGGACAGCATGGCAGCCTTCACTAACGGGTACTTGGCCCAGTACCCGAACATCCCCTGGTGGAGCAGAACATTGTTATAGAAGATATCATGTCCGTGAATCCGACAGTAGTCCACCTTGTTCTTGAAAAGCCTCAACATCAGATGATCCCCATCCGCGGCCGTGCAGGGTTTTGGCTGAGACCCAGTCACCATCATGACCCGCTCCACTGATCCATCAATGGACGGGTGGGCGGCAAACCACTGTTGTCGCTTCTCGTCCCAATTCTTAATTGGACTATCCATCAAGTAACCGAATTTCGGGTCATCATAAAAGGTGGTCAGGTTAAGGTCAGTTTTGTTGGCTATGGGAGGAAGTGGGGTGCTGCTACTCTTGTATTCTGAGGCAGAAAATGGAATCTGGTTGAGGCTAGGAGTCATGAGGGATGGATACGACCAGAAAACGATGACAGTAACGAAGACACCGCTTAAGAACATAACGCCATCCGAAAGGACGGACGACAGTTTGAGGCGGGCAATTTTAGACGACATCTCTGTCGATATATATTTTCTTCTAGCAAAATACCACAAGCTAAGGCGCAGGGTTTTGCTAGTTTTCTGAGCTAGTGTCTAGAAGTTAAATGTTTAGGAGGAGGATACTTGTTCAAACATGTTTGATAAGTCATAAGGCATACAAACGAAATCAATATATAGGAATATATAGCAGCAACCGTACCGTGTGTCTGCTGGCGACTTTGAAACAGTCTGGCTTACCGCCTCTTGGCTACTAGTATAAAAAATGAGTGCATGTCAAAGCAAGGAACTCGTCTATTTTTATAAGGTTAAAAGTTATGAACGGTGGTACTCATATATGGCATGGACAGTAAGTTCCGTGGAATTAATTTTTACTCCTCTACGGCTCTACCCAAAAGAAACAAGTCAATGTTCGGAAGCCAGGTGTCGGATACGGGTACGAATATGCGCGCGGTTCAATAGGGATAGAAAGCTTAGTAACCTTTTATGTGACAACAACTTTTAGTTTAAGTTAATTAACCATGAAAGGTTCTGAGTTACGTAAAAATAATTGTTCAACAATAGGAGAAAATAATTGAATAATGATACATATTGCAGTAATTCAGAATTGATACGCAAAGAATAATGAGATGTGAAGAATAATTCAATGGTGCCACTGCCAATTAAAAAAGACAGGTGCCAAAGTTTGAAAACAATTTAGCAATTAAAATAAAAGGAAAAGGAAAAGTGAGACATGGTAGGAATTCCACAAGTTTGGATTAAGTAGGATTGAAAAGTCTTGTTTGCTAGTAAGGCTAAAATCCATCCAGTGATTAAGGCCTACGCTGAATGAGACTGATGCAAACTGCAAGTAACCAACCGGCCCGCCCATCAGCTTCACGACCACATCAATGATGGAAATGTCGATTGTAGTCGGCTTAATAATTGTTTTAAACAATCCAGAAATGGACATTTTTGTTTTGTGAAAAAGAGAAGAAACAAGTCGATTATTTGGGGACCCACCGACACTGACGGCTAGCCTGGTCCGATAGATAGAGTCTTGTAAACGTATGTTCATCAGCAGCCTATTGGATCCACTTCTAGTATGTAATTCCTTGTACCAATAATAACCAAGTTGAGATGAATTGGGGGGAAGGAAGGTTCATTCATAGTTCATGTATATGCATTATGAGTTCCCATGGAGTATATGTCAGCAATCAGCAGTTTGATGGATCGGAGCACATAAACTCTGACTTTGCCATCAATCATTATAAATTGAGTAATTAAATAATATACTCCGTGTGATCATGTGCTTTTTCTACAACTTGAGATTTCCCCGAAATTATAAATTATACTCCAAATTATAATTATAATTATAAGACTAAGAAATCATGGAAAACTGAAGGCCCAAGTAGAATATACGAGTAGTAAGGCTGGCTTCCTTCTCTGCTGTGACTGTCATCAGTCATCACCGACTATCAACCATTTTAGTTTGACTACTCTACTAAACGGGTCGGACTACTCTACTCAGCCTCGCTTAGTTCTACTCAGATAGGGGTTTGCAAACTGTACTACTCAGATTTAATTTATACGGGTTTTAGGGTTCTAATTAAGGAATGGATTTTATAACTAATTATTTTCTTAATTTAGGATAACTACTTCTAGTAAAATAAGGATTTGTTAAATTATTTTATCGTTTTTTTAATATTAATTTTATATATGCTATTAATAATGATATCCAATAATTTAGCTATTTACAAGGTGGTTTTTAACCCAAAAATTGGTCGAGTTGTTTTCGGGTTTTGAGTTGGAAATAACGGATTTTTATTTTAGCAGATTCCAATCCGTGTTTCAGGTCGGGTTTTCTTTTTTCTTTTTTTTTTCCCCAAAAGACCAACTGTAGGTAGACGCTAACCACCGCCACGTTAGCCTGCAGAGTGCATAGTAATTGTCGAGTACAATCAAGATGTAGAAGTTTTAGGGTGTTTGAATAGAACGATTTGAAGTTGAAGGAAGGAGAAAATCTCGAGAGAGGAAGATCACTTTTTTTTTGTTAGCAAAACGGAAGTGGAGAGATTTGTTACTTAAATCAATTTTCCTACTCGAAGCAGGGAAAGATTTGAAGGGGAAAACCCCTCTACCCGCCCTTTCCCTGCTATCGATCTATCTATCTAAACAAGGCCAGGGTCTTATTGAATCGGTCATGGCAACCTAATTTCAATATCCACGGCCTAAAAGAGATGAATCTTATCTCTAATTGCGTGAGTTTCATAACTTGGTTGCAAAATGATCCTGGGGAATTCAATCCATTATACAACTAGTATATACTAAGTGAGTGCCACAGTCTGTCTACTTATCAAGTGACAGACCGCGAAAGCCATGGACGTCTTTACAAGCTACTGAAGCAGCTATCTGGAAGCAATTGCCAGGGCAACTGATTTCAGACACACAGTTCATACTAATGGGAATATAAGAGCATCCTCGAAAACTGCTTCTCTTAACGACATTGTGTAATGCATGCACTTCTGTTATAATACCAGTTACAGATGCATAAGTATCGTAAGTTTAAACAATACGGAGTAATGTGTGTTTCAAACTAGCGAATTTTATGATATATAAATTAACAGCAGTTGAAGGCTACTAAGCTAACTTGCAGGGCAACACCGAACCTGGCCACTGCCCTGTCCATCTCAAACAACAAACCCCAACCTACAAGGGTTCAACAGAGGAAGAGCTGGATAAATCCTGACGAGTATACCCGAAATTCCTCAAAACCTGACTATCTCCGAAATTCAACGCCCTCACCATCCCTCCCCGGCATTGCTCATCAGAATAGACTGGGTTACGATCCCCACTACACGGCTCACACCCTGTGAAATGTGTCACGAATGGCCTCCTCACTCTTTTAGATGTGCCTACCCCATCAAGGTACTCCTTCCATGCAGCACGATATTCCTTCCCAAATGTCTCTGCGTGTCTCCTCCTTAATTCCGGCACCCTCCTTTCTATCTCCCTGTAATGACTTGTCACATCCTCAAACCTGTCTATTATCCCCATAAAGTAGCCTTGAAAGTCATACTCGGTCTCTAGGAAGAATTTATCTGCCCATCTATCTCTCTCGATCACAACCATGTAACACAAGGCTGCCTGATCATCCGATATTGGGGCTGCCTTGTCAACAAATATGGCCTTCTGAATTCGACCCCACTTTGCAAAATTTTCCGTTTGTGGGCCAAAACTGGCCCACCTGTCCAACAAGTCCATAGACCACTGACAGTTGCGGATCAAGAATACGCCCGCATTTAGCCCCATTGAGCTATTCTGTTTATATAAAGCATCAGGCCAGCCGTATGCAATCAGGTTATACGCCTTGTACTTCTCCAAAGGCAGATCAAAGTCCATGTCGGTGAAGACTGCATCCGAGTCCACCCACCAGATCCACTCTGCCTCCGGGTGGGCCAACATCGCTGCCTTGACTAACGGGTACTTGGCCCAGTACCCGAACATCCGAGGGTGGAGTAATACATTGTTGTAGAAAATACTATGCCCGTGGATCCGGCAGTAGTCCACCTTGTTCTTAAAAAGCCTCAACATCAAATGATCTCCTTCCGGGTTTGTACAAGGTGCCGGTTGAGAGCCGGTGACCATCACAACCCGCTCAACCGACCCAGACAAAGACGGGTGGGCTGCAAACCAATGCTGTCGCTTCTCATCCCAGTTTTTTATCGGGCTATCCATTAAGGAACTGAAATGTGGGTCTTCATAGAATGAAGCGAGGTTCAGGGTAGTGTCGGTTTTAGTTGTTACGGATAGGGGAGTGAACGAAGAGAAACAGATGGAAGGAAAAGTGATGGATGGGAAAAAACAAACTATGAAGAAGGTAGCCAACATGCCATATAGAAACATCATGCCATCCCCAAAAGTGGATGACGCTTCTAGTTGGCGGCGCAGTTTATACATAAGCATTTTTTTTTACACCTAAAGGTAAACCTTGTTCACCTACTAACAATGGAGGACCGTAAATGCGAAAAACTTTGTTGTGATTAAGTCTCAAAATTAGATCAATTTATGCATCTAGAACAGATGACCTAGGTGATTTAAAAACTCCTTTGAGCACTCAGACTGCACTCATGGAGAATGATAAATTATTTTAAGTGTCTCAGACGAAAGTAACAACTTACTTCATCAAAGAAAGATGTGTAAATTTATTTAGAGAACTACTTCTTTTAGTCAGATTCTGCACATGTTTGCACTTAATGCAGGAATCACAATAACAAACAAAGAAACCATAAATTTCAACGATTTACAAAGAATCAAATACTAGGAATTTAAGCCCTGCAGTTCCATTAATGGATTCTGATACATTTTTTTACCCAGCAACCCATTAATCGCCAATAAATTAAGAAAATGATAGGTACAAGATTAACGATTTGAGCATATGAGAGGATTCTCTAGACACCCATCTTACACTAAGATCTAAAAGTCATGGTATTACTAATCAAGCATGTGGAAGTACGATTCTAAGGTGCCGAATTAAAATTCAACAGACTACTGTAAATCCTGAAATACCGACTCTGTAAAGGAAAAGTTCTCATTCTCATCCACCCATCAAACGCTATACTGTAATCCAAATATAAGAAAAGTGAACTTGTCCTCGAATTTGGATCTAAGGTGTACCGTTCCTACATGATTCGGATCTAATACCAATTACTGTCATTCCTGCTGCAAGCCTGGGTCCTTTTTGCCTAATCATCTCAAGCAAAACTATATGCATCCAACAAAGTTACAGACCAAGTGTTCGGTGTCACTGTATCAGGCGCGACAACTTTTCACAAGTAATGACATATCTAATCCTACTTTTCCCCTAATGTGAAAATTAAGACGTAGAGGTATTTCTGAAACGAAGGAAGTAAATCGGTAAGACTTTGAATAAAGGCAGTATTATTGAACTGTTCCAAGAAGCATCATGTAGTAAGCTGGGAATGAAGTTGACAGAATACTTACTACTATATTACCAATTGCCAGTGTTTGACTTTGAAGATGTGATCCAAATTGTCACAACGTGGAAATCTGAATCTCTGTATCCTCCCATTTTCTCCCTACTTTTCTTTGTCTCATCTGTGGAATAAAATACAACAGAGATTCCACGAAATTACTTTGAGATGAGAATGTGTCAAATTTCAACCAAAATACACATATACATGTATAATTACTTACTTATCGTTTAATTTTGATAATAGGAGGGAAACATATAAACTATGCATACAAACTACAAAGGATTATAGACTAGAGTTCGGTGAGCATACAAAGTAAAACCGCTCATCGAGCTATTTCAGTTGATGTAATTTTCATCACGGATAATTCAAAAACACTTATCTGTAATGAAGTATGGAGTACTATACAACTGTCCAAAAAACTAATATGCGGAAAACAGGGTTGGTTGCAGGCGAAAGCGTAGGTTAGAACACTAGTTCAGCATGAAAGCACCAACCAAGAAAAACAGCCAAACAGGATTGATACAGGAGGGAGTTTATCATGGAGGATAATGCAGGAACAGTATGGCATGCAAAGAAGTAGGCAATCGATTTTAAAAAAACGTTCCTATTAAAGAAGTGCATACATGAATTTGTGTTACAAACTAGGAGCAATTTGCTAGAAAAAAAACCGAGCAGAAAGGACCTATAGCACATAGACAGTCTGCAATACGAAAATGAGTGTTACACCAGAATGCTAAGGGAAAAAAGGGGGGAATTACAGGAGTTCAACTGAGGAAGAGTTGAGTAAATCTTTGCGCGTGTATCCAAAATTCCTGAGCACCTGACTATCTCCTAAATTCAGGGCCCTCAATATCCCTCCCTGGCATTGTTGCAGGGTATACATTGGATTGCGATCCCCATTGCAGGGCTCACATCCTGTGAAATGGGTCACGAACGGTCTCCTTGAGGTTACCGATGTTCGAGACTCATTAAGGTATTGCCTCCAAAAAGCTCGACGCGTTTCCCCAGATTTCTCCGCATGCCGCTTCCTTAATTCTGGCACCTCCTTCTCAGCATCCATGTAATAAGTTTTTGCTTCGTCAAAGTGATCGATTACATCCATAAAGTATGCTTGGAAGTAGTAGTCGGTCTCCAGGAAGAACTTGTCGGCCCATATCTCTTTCTCGACCAGGATCATGTAACATAGAGCCGCTTGATCATCTGATATAGGCGACGTCTTATCAGTAAATACCGACATCTGCAGTTGTCCCCACTTTGCATAGCTTTCAGTCTGTGGACCAAAACTGGCCCACCTATCCAAGATGTCCATGGACCACTGGCAATTACGGATTAAGAAGACCCCGGCATTCAGCCCCATCGAGCTCTTCTGCTTATATAATGTGTCGGGCCATCCGTAAACAATGAGGTTGTAGGCCTTGTACTTCTCCAATGGTAGATCGAAGTCCATGTCTGTGAAGACCGCGTCTGAGTCCACCCACCATATCCACTCTGCTTCTGGGTGGGCCAGCATTGCGGCCTTGACTACCGGGTACTTGGCCCAGAATCCGAACATCCGAGGGTGGAGCAAGACATTGTTATAAAAGATGTCGTACCCATGAATCCGACAGTAATCCACCTTGTTTTTAAAAAGCCTCAGCATCAGATGATCCCCCACAGGATTTTTACAGGGCTTTGGTTGAGACCCGGTCACCATCAGAACCCGCTCTTTGGACCCAGAGAAGGATGGATGGCTCTCCAGCCACTCCTGTCGCTTCTCGTCCCAATTCTTGATTTGTTTATCCATGGCGTAACCAAAGTGTTGGTCATCATAGAATGTAGTGGCATTCTCGTCGTCAGTTGGAATTGTCAAGAGGGTTGGTGTTGGGTTCAATGAAGGGGGCATGGAGGATGGAAAACACCAGACAATGACGAGAAGAGCCAGCATGCCAGATAAGAACATAATGCCATCCCTATAAACAGATGACACTTTGAGTTGACGGCGGGGTTTCATCATGTCTTCCAGTTTTGGAGATTTCTCTAAGTTTCTCCTCACTTGGAATGGGAAAGACAAGATGAAGAAGACAAATGTTTTTAGTCAGCCAAAAGGCATTTGGTGTGATCAAATCCTAAAGGTGTAACTCATTTTATAGTATTTACAACAACTTATCAAGTTAGTTTAAAATTACATTGACTCTTCCCTAACATAAAAATTGTGACATGCTAACAAGGAGGGTGATAATTTAATCCCTTCTCGACTCAGTCCAAAACTACAACAACCTTCATCATATACGTGCATAGGTGAGTCTATATTCAAATAATGGAGTAATCAATTGAAAAATAAGTCACATTCAAATAATGAAGGAATCATGCTAAAAGCTCTCGTCATAGTATTCAAGCATATGGGAGCATGACAGCAACATGCAGAATCAAAGTCAACTGTCTGCTGGCTGCAGTAATCTGAGATGCCAACTCGGTTAAGTAACCCTCTTATACTCTTATGGGATTACCTGAGTAAATTTGTTTCCAAAGCCGTTTCAAAGCTTACTCACCAAGATCTCGATCTCATTGTAACATTGTCTCAAAAAATTGTGCGCGGATAGTTCACAGGAAATTACTACACCCCCCCCCCTTCAAACTAGAAAGACATTTTCTAAGATTCACTGCATGGCACTGACGTATTTGAACGTGTTCAACATCATCAACGTTCCTAGTCGCTCTACGTCAAGATGAAATCGATGTTGCCACCGACCACATTTCATGCCATGAAAACAAATGACAAATCTGATACCAAATTTTTTGTGCCATGAAAATAAAATTGGTCTAGTGCCTACAAGTCCAGAAGAAAATTGTCTTCCTGTATATAAATTCCACAAGAATGGGAGTAATCCTGCCACATGATATCTCTAATAAGGGGTCATTTGGGATGATATTAATTATTAAGGGAGTAAAAAAAACTTAAACGGACTAGAAAATAGAGGAGAATAGTGGGACGGTGCAAGGTGCAAGGTGAAATGGGGAAAATTGGATAATCACTAAAACTTTACAAGACGGAATGTCTACATAATTCTTCCGAACTAAAGCATTACATTCCTATAGGGTAGTATTCCTCCATCAACTCCTCTTTCCTCCATGACACCATCCAGTCATCCACTACCACTACTAGTCCCGAATCTTTTCCCCTTTCTTCTTATTTGAACTCTATTATTCTACTAATTATTCTGCTACAAAGCGACCCCTAAAGATGTACTTGGGTCTCTTTCAGGCGCTTCACTTGGTGTCATGTTGTGTACTGTGTCCTCTCCGACATGATGCAAACACTTCATTTTGGAACAAAAAATTGAAAACTTTGCCCGTGTCTGGAGGGAGTCGGAGTAACACAGGGCATAAATCAACCTCCACAAACCTTGACCTATTTGCAATTTTCAAAAATACAATGACCATCACTGAAAGTCTGCACCTCCTTTGACCACCCAGACGCCCCTGCAAACCGATCCAAACCAAATACTCCGTAGTATATAACACACCCTAACCCTAACTGATCCTCTTGTTGCATCTAAGTAAATCCCTACGCTACTTGTCTTTCTTGTTTCTGGACGACATTTCAAAAAGCCGAATCTACCCAGTCCCTACCTTGCTAAATACAGTAAGTTCTTCCTTGCACCGTTCTTAGAAAAAATCAAAATTACCTAAAGAATGCATATATCCAATTATCCAGACACAACAGATCAGAATTGGAAGTTGAGTGTCCAGCCTGGGTACATAATGAACAACACATGTTCAAATTGATTAAAAATAGGCTCCTCATTGCATCACACACAGATTCCCTCAACTACCGTTTTATATTATAGAAATAAAATCAATCAAAGATGAATAAAGAAAAGGTAATCAAAATTCAGCAGAATTGTATAATTACCACGTCGGTGCATGTTCGTCTGTTTGGTAAGACTTCCTAATCGGAGCTTCGATGGCTGGCTAAGATTGGTCACTTCCTATATCACCAATTGGAAACCCTTATTGACTTTACTGCTCAATTATCACTACACAACAAACCTCTACTCCAAACCACGCATGTGCAAACCCATGATATTTTACCCAGTAGTAGAATTTGATTTCAAGATTATGATTTCAGCTCTAGAAATCGAAATCATTCAATTGGAACTGAAATTCAGTTCGAAATCATAATTCAAGGCGCGATAGGAATCGGATTCTTCAAGGTGTAAATGGTGTCGCGTCGGAATCGGTTGGATTTGCGAGGTATCTAGGGTTAGGGTTAGGGTTAGGGTTCCGAGGATAAGGGGAATTGCAGAATTGGGGATTCATGGATGCGTGGCGTAGGCGCGACTGCATACTGGTGGTTCAGTTACTAGTTCATTCATCAAACTAACGTAAATGTAACATTTTGTTAACCGGTATTTGAAATATCCCTCGCTTTTTTTTTTCTTTTTTTTGGTACTTCCTCCGATTATTAGTGTACCTTGGAGAACTAACATAAATTCTGATTTTTTTGAAAACTTACTATCAATATAAAATACTTCATAATTTATCGTAAGATAGTCTCACAGGTCTCACATAAGGATTACTAGACTTCTAATCAATATTTTTTTGTATAAAAATGTAATATTCCCTCCGTATCTATATGATCGTCTACTTTATTTAATATATGGGTGGAGTATTATATTGAAAGTGGACGAACATATAGATACGGAGGGATTATGATATTACTCCCTCCAACCCACTATGATTTACTCACTTATTATTTTAATCACTCACATTTGAATAAAAATAGGTAAATCGGGGCGGAGGGAGTATATGTACTTCGACTCTAACTCAACCCGAAATCCGTAGAAATTCAATTTGTACAAACATGTATTTATGAAATCCGATACACAGTCAAGTAGTCAACCCATATTAATTTTCTCAAAATGATCGAACTCGTAAGCACCCGGCCCATTTGACACATCTAGCAACGAGTAGTAATGACTAGAACTGTTAAAACTTAACTAAGTTCGAAATTATCAAAATCTGACTTCGAAATAGTCTGCTTCTTTCAACTCGAACCCTAAACTCCCAAAGATACCCGAATTACTTAGATTCATTAAGAGTGAGTGTAATCTATCCTTATCGAGTCAAGGCTTCAGCTACCCAATATTCCATCAAATAAAAATGTGTTATACTTCCTCCATTTTTTTTTATCTTCTCATTTACTTTTGACATACTTTTTTTGCAATGAATATAAAATAATAAATTTAAAAAATAGTGAGGGTAGAATGGTAAGTGTGGGTAAATAGAAAATAATAAAGATGGAAAGTATTGTAAATAGGAAGGGTAGTATGGTAAAAATTATGGACCAAAAAGGAAAGAAATGAAATGGGAAGATAAAAAAAAATGGACCGAAAAAAAAATTAGAAAGATATAAAGAAAATTGAAGAAGTAATACAAATTAATTTCTTTAAAAAAATATGCCTAAAGGAATGCTAAATGATTAATTGACATATAAATTTATGAATTATTTATCGATAGTTGGAAATTGTAATATAGATACAATGTTGAATTTTAATTTAAATAAAATGACGTCTGTTGCATTTACATGTTCGAAAGTTGCATGTACTCCGTACTCAGTATGTGTTTGTACTCTGCACTACATTGACATTGATTCTATCTTATTTGTAAATTTAAATTAACTACTGGAGTATATTTGATGGTTACGTTGCTCAACCACTTCAATTTGGCTTGCATGTCCGACATTTGGAACACCTGACACAACACAAAATTTCAATATTTAATTTTTTGAAGATAAAAAATCATCATGACAAAAATGACTTCATGTGACAGTCCGATACCTTGTCTTGTCCTTCCATATCTGGTGCATGTACATTTCATTGTATTTTTTTGGTAAAAGAGTGGGATTAACCTCAATTTAAAAAGAAAACTAAAAACACATACTGTAGAAAGGAACAAAAGGAGGTCCTGTAACTTGTAAAAATTCAAAAAGTGTTTGAGTCTCTGTTATTCGACAATAATGTTGTTCTTGTTGATGAACTAACTCCCTTATTAGCACACCACTCAGCAGTCAGCTCAAGCATTTCGTATTGACAAGGTTCGAGTGTCATCAGAAATAGATGATTATTTTGCTTCAAACTCACAACAACTACTTTTGAGTGCGTGGGTTTAAATAATCTGGTGCTTTATAGTTTTGCTTGCTGCCCAAAAGTATCACAAATTCTTGTTTGTGACGGAGAACAAACAAATGACGGGCCAAGTAGATACCATTTGAGGAGAAAAGATAAAAATGAGGTTGGTGGGACCTTTGTCCTTTTCCCCTCAAATGGTATCTATTTGACCCGTCTTAAGCTATATCCGTCGCAAGAGAGACCAACTGCAAAAGTATACGTTCTCTCAATGCCATCCACTAATTAAGCTCTGGTTGCTAATCCTAAGATTCCTAACCACAATTTCATTTTATTGTTGCCCTTTATTCATTGCATTTACCCAAATTATCTCACGCGTAACCCCTCCATTTGACATCTAAACTAATTACTACGGAGTAGTGTCTAATAATAATACAGAGTATTTCGTAATACACTAATACCCTATTTGGGCCTATTGTGCACCCGAACGAATTACGACTTGAATCGTTTTTCCAAAGAAAACTGTAAGTGGTGAGAGTAACACAACACCTAATCAATCACACCAGCATTATTCAGAATAGTACAAGAACACAATCATCATTCACTCGCTTGTGTTACTTTATTTTTTTCACCATCTTCAAGTAGTAAAAGTGAAGCATCATACATCCTCAAATAGAGATAGTTAACAATCAAACTTCTAAAAACATCATGGTTTTAATTAAAAAAAAAAACAAAAACTGCACAACAGATTCAACTGTTTGGGCAGTAAAAGCGATATGATGGAATTCGCTCTTATTTGTTGGGTATTCGAGGGAATCTGGCAAACTTTACTGATTAATGAATAAATAAATTAATTTTTATTAGTAGGTAAATGTGTACCAACAACAGAAATGCGTACAAGAATTCTCAAAAGTATACCATTTACAAACGCAACCAGGATAACTACTTGCTGGCTGTACTGTCACAGCGAAAGACGTCAATCTCGACATTGCTATAAGGCTACGATGCTTAGCTTGGGGGCGAAACGCTACTGATCCAAGGGTTGAACGGTGGAGGAGTTGGTCAAGTCTTGACGAGTGTACCCGAAATTCCTAAGCACCTGACTATCTGCAAAGTTCAAGGCCCTGACCAACCCTCCACGGCATGCCTCAGGCGAGTATATAGGATTGCGCTTCCCACTGCAGGGCTCACACCCTGTAAAATGCGTCATAAACGGCCTCCTCCAACTTCCTTCTGTATATCCCCCTGTGTTCACCCCGGCTAGGTACTTCTGCCACTTTGCGCGATACTCTGCCCCTGCCTTCTCAGCATGCTTCGTCCTTAATTCCGGCACCTTATTCTCTATCTCCCTGTAGTGATTTGTCACGTTCTCGTACTTGTCCACTATATCCAACCAGTAGCCTTGGAAATAGTAGTCACTCTCGATCCTAATCTTATTTCCCCATTTATCCTTCTCCACCAACAGCATGTATGTTAGAGCTGTCTGATCATCGGATTTTGAGTCCGTCTTGTCGAAGAACATGGACTGCTGGACTTTCCCCCATTTGGCGTAGTCCTTAGTCTGAGGCCCAAAGCTGGCCCACCTTTCTATCATGTCCATGGACCACTGGCAGTTACGGATCAAGAAGACCCCGGCATTAACCCCCATTGCGCTCTTCTGCTTAAATATAACATCATTCCAGCCGTAAGCAATCAGGTTGTAGTCCTTGTACCTCTCCAAGGGAAGATCAAAGTCCATGTCGGTGAAGACTGCATCCGAGTCCACCCACCAGATCCACTCCACTTCCGGGTGGGACAGCATGGCAGCCTTCACTAACGGATACTTGGCCCAAAACCCTGACATGCGAGGGTGGAGCAGAACATTGTTGTAGAAAATGTCGTGGTCGTGAATGCGACAGTAGTCCACCTTGTTCTTGAACAGCCTGAGCAAGAAGTGATCTCCATCAGGGTTGGTACAGGGGGTGGGTTGGGTCCCTGTAACCATCAACACCCGGTCTTTCGACCCAGAGAAGGACGGGTGGTTAGCAAGCCAATGCTGTCGCTTCTCGTCCCAATTCTTAATGGGGGCATACATGGTGTAATTCAAGTTAGGTTGGTCGTAGAAGGTAGTTTCATTGACAGGGATAAGTCTAGACGCGACGTAGGGTGGAATCAAAGAAGGTGACATAGAGAGGATGGAATTAGAGGTAGGAAGTAGGATGGTTGGGAAACACCAGCTTATGACAAGAGTGGCCAACATGCCACACAAGAACATAATCCCATCGGAAAACCGGGAGGATAGTTTAAGCTGTTGGTGGTGTATTTTCGACATGATCATTTAATTCTCTTCTCTTCTCTTGTATATGAAGAAGATGAGATGAAGGGAGGGAGTACTAAGAATGGAGAAGTAAGGGAATGATGGAGTATATAAAAAGGGTGATAATAATGAAAGAAAAAGACTCGAGTTTGGTGAGCAGGACTCAAAAGCAACATACTTTATGGCATCTTACACCAAACAAACGAGCTCATTATTGAATTAAGAAAATAATTGCTAGTGAGGTCCTTCAATTCATTCCCATTGGGAATAATCAATCAATCATAAACTAATCACAAACTTGTGTTTGAAGAAAGAAAGAGACAAGCACCTTCGTCATCTAGATGTAAAGGATAGTTTACCGTCTAATCATACTACAATTCTTTCACTACGATCCACCTGTCTGAGATATTCGTCATATTATTACAACTGTCGAAGTATTTACCCATTTAGATAGAAAATGACAAAACAATTGTTACTCAATACGACAAACAAACGGTTACCAATGAGTAGATTATACACTACGAGTTGTACCTACTCTATGTATAACTGTTTTTTTTTTTTGCGATCTTTAGTATTATCATAAAACTTTTGAATTTTGTTGTAAATTTCCCGAGCTTTAATGTAAAATTTCCGAGCTAAATCACATAAATGTTTTGCTCAAAAACTTATCACTCAGCTCAAAAGCTTGTATAAACTCATAAAATGTGTATATAAACAAGCTCAACTATTATGAGACGGTTATCCACACAATTGATGGTATAACACTACGGAATATGATACAAGCTCAGAAAGGAAGTTTGTTGGTGACTAAATTAATGGAAGAAAATGTGATGAAAATTCACACGTAAAGAATGGTTTTAAATTGGAAAAGGACCGTGTAACAAAGCAAAAACGAGTTAAGAGAAGGTTAGGCAGGATGAGGAGGTTAGAAGATAGAAGGGAGGGGTGAATGAGGCACAGGCCACAGCCACCTTTGAAGAACAAAGTCAAGAAAACAGGTCAGTTGGGGAGGTGGCCATGACATGAGGTTGTTGTACTTGGAATATTAGAGTTTTATTAAACATTATTTTGACTTTGCTTCCAATACTTTTCCGTTGAAATGTTACATCAACACTGGTATCCATCTAATTTCATACTCCAACCCCTTTTGTAGACCTATTATGAGCAACAATATTCTGTTTTTTCGTCCGTATGGTTGCCTAATCATAAGTCGATAACTCATGACTCGCGACTTTAGACCTTCTTGTGAAAGCTATTTTGCTCAACTTATACCTTAGCGTGTTAGTATGTTTTTTGACAAAATTGGATGAAACTTGAAAAATTAGCTTCAATTTTTTATGGTAGTTGAAAATTAGAAGCTTAAAAACCATCTAAAATCATTAATATTTGGCAAATTAGTTGAAAAGACAGCTCACAAATTGATAAAGTTGTAATACGAGTATTATTGTAATAATTGAATCGGTAAAAAAAAAGAAACCAGAAAGATTTTAAGCTAATTTAAACTCACATGCTACTCTGAGTAGTTTTTTTTTTTTCCAGATAGTTTATTTGTGAAATACTCGTAAGTCGTAACTTACTTGCCAAAAACCATACAGAAAAATAAGTTTGATGACATTTTAATCAAATAAGTTAAATAAAATATTGCATAAAACCGAGTCCTAAAGTTTTTTTATCTTAGTAAAGAAATGATCTAGTATTTGCTTACAATAATACTCGTATTTTTTTTTTTGTGAATAACCTACTCCTTATAGCCACAAGGTGCCATTTTGATAAAAAGGAGATCATCACATAATACAATTTAAGTAAGAGAGTCCTAACTAATCTTAGTCTGGATTTAAATTGGTTCAACTAACCAACCTGAATTATTAGTTGAAAATGTCAAAATAAAAGAAAATTAGGATCTTTTACTCACTAGTCATTTCCCATAATAAATTAAAAATTAAATAAATGAGGAGGTCAAATAAACGAAGCAAGTAGGAGAAGATCTAAGGTAATTGACCAATAATAAGAGTATAAAATTAAGATGCAACAACAAAACACCGACGAAATTATGGTTTGTACAGAAGGTTCCGTAGTTAATTTATTTAGAGGAAATAAATAAACAAGTAAAGAAATGGGAGAATATTTGGTTGGGTTTTACTTTTAATAAAGAAAGGGGGGGATTAATGGTCCATAATTCATTGGGCTTATCAATAATAAGAGCATGTTTGGTTTGGTTTGGTTGGGTTTTTAATTACATTAATTAAGTTAGGCTCCGGAATAGGTCACCTAATCCATACATTTTCTAGGGTATGCTTTAAGTCATCCCAATTTGTGTTTATATGTGAGGTGAGTACCGTCTCCATTCTCTAATTTCTGCTACACATTCCCTTTCATCACCTTAACTTATCCTCAACCTCAACCTCAACCTCAACCTCAACGGAACCACTCTTCACATCCTCATCGACCAACACCTTCCCGCCATGATCCCCACCACCCGTCGAGCTTTTACCCTTTCTACATCTCCCACATAACAAGTCCAACCAATCAATTTCAATTTCAAACATGGTGTTAAGGCCTTGATGCTCATGTTCTTTCGACTTAACTTAAATGAACTAAACTAAACCAACCTAACCAAAATGAAGCTAATGAAATTAAATTTAACCAACCTGAAAATAAATTCAAAATGATACGGAGTACTTAGTTTTAAAATTATGTGACATGTTGGTCATCACCTAAAGGAAGGACTTTCACCTTTCTAAGCCAATATTTTTTGGATACAAATAAGTACTCCCTCCGTCCTTTATGTTTCTTCCCACAATTTAATATTTAATATTTGTGAGGAGTATTATATTGAAACGGGAAGAAACATAAAGGACGGATAGAGTATATGGCAGCAATCCGGAGATAGTGTGGCGATGAAGCCAAAACTGGACCCATGACAATTGCTTGAAAGATACTAACAGGCCCCAATAATTGTGACACTGGATGGGCGACTACATCCTAGTACCATTCACATCCATCATTGATTCATTCCAACCCCCCGATACCTTGAATTAAATTGCAGCCAATACATACATACATTCGTTTTAAAACATGGCAATGCAACCAGACATGTGCTTTGTCCGTTATGCATCATAACACCAGTACAGAGGTGGCCAGACCGGCAAGTGCCACTAGAGCTGGCAAAAGCTGACCCGACCCGCAAAATCGATGCAACCCACCCGAAACCCGACCCGATAGAACCCGAACTTTTGATGAACCGAAATCGACCCGACCCGACCCAATGACAAACCGATAACCCGATACAACCCGAAATACTATGAACCGAACCCGACCTGACCTGACCCGACCCGAAGGCTAACCGCGAACCCGATAGGACCCGAAATGACATGACCCGACCCGACTTGACCCATAACCCGTTTCATGTATTATTTTGAGTTCGTGTAACTAACTTTCTAAAGTAAAAATTATTAGTGACTCAATTTGAATCCAACACATTGACCTGATTCGTTATTTTTACCCGAATTGACCCGATTGGTTGTCTAACCTGAATTAATCTGATTTATTGTCTAGCCTTAACTAACATGATTTATTGTATTACTCAAGTTGACCCGATTATTTTCAAAACTAGACCCGAAAATATACTAAAGTGACTCAACTAACCCATGGAATACCCGATGATTGAACCGAATAGACCCGATTAGATAACTGACCCGAACCAGAACCGACCATTGATCCGATATAACCCAATTTATTAGATAACCGACCCGAACCAGAACCGACCCGTTACGATTTTTAACCCGAGTAAACCCGATCCGTAAGAGACTCGACTCGAACCCGAACCGACCCGTCTAAGTATACTGACCCGTTAAAACCCGAACCCGAAATGACCCGACCCGTCTTAACCCGACCCATAACCGACCCGAGTGACCCGATTGCCACCTCTAAGTGCCACCCTGCCTTTGCTGGGCCAAACAGATTTCGCCAGCCCAGATCCTCCCCTATGCCAGGCCCAGGCCACCTAGGCCCACTAAAAAAACTCCATTTGGGCTGGGTTAGGTCAGGGGAGACAAAATAGAGCCATCTATAGCACTGGAATAGTCTCTGCCTAAAATTAGGTATAACGAGACAAAAGGAAGGGATATAATAGGGAAAATTGCATGCTTGAAGATACAGTATGAAAAATAAATAGTAGCGTGACTAGTGTGTGTGTTGCCAATAAGCATGCTTAGGTGTTTCATGTGTGTCACTCACCACGCCTTTGGAACCTGAATGCTCTTTTTAAGACAAGTCATATGCTAGATTATTATTGACTGTTTGTTCAAGTTAGAAAACTTGAAATGACCTCAATCCTCGACTCCTGCTTGTATGTTGTCTTTCATGTTTGTCCTTCTGTTGTAACCAAGCTATCCTCGTGAATTCCTCTACCCGGAACTCGGGTTGGTGACTGGTAGGCCGGTATTGCAAGGTTATGTGTTCTATTTGGTTCAGAGAACAATGTATTGGGTTCAAGCATAAGAAAATATAGTAACCTTGTTTCCAAACATACTCCAACACGGATGAGTAAGTAATAAACCATGATCCCAATGTTGGAATTTTTGGGACAGCGGAAGTAGTAGTATGAGCCCGATGTTCGTGAATATTGATGATCTTTATTATGATTTGATTTTGTGTGATATTACAATATTTGGGGAGAGGGTAAGTCCATCATAACTCCATGGTTGGAGCTTGTGGCTACACACTACAAGTGCATCTTCATGCCTATTTATAGGCAACCATCCATCTACACCCTTCTCCTTCTACATCCTTCTTCTTCTACATTCTTCCTTCATAATTCCTATAACTTTCTTCACTATAATTCTAGAGAATATTGCTCTAGAATTTTCTAGATTACTCCATACATTTTTAACACCCAACTGGCAACTGCTATGACTTCTCATCCACATTCAGGTCACTTAACTTAGGGTCTTATAGAACGTGATGAGGTTCAGAAAACTGTTAGTTCTCAATGTGTTGTGGATGATAGAATAAATGCAGAAATATGATGAGGGTTAGCCAACAAAACGCTTACAAAATGTTGATGCCATACAATGATACAAATAAGTGAACTTGTTTTGAGATTAGATGCTCTTTCTATGCCCTTAGTCTCGTTACTAGTCTATAGCAAGATGATGAATCGGAAATTAATGAGAGATGGCAATACTGAACTATCCTATTGACCTATGTATCCTACACAAGTTGTTATCAAGTCTCAAAAGGAGCTCAGTCTATAGCATTACACCAGAAAACCCAGGTAATGTAATTCTTTCATCAGCCCCGTTTAGTTGACAGTCGGTAAGACCGTCCCCTTAACAACACACCCAACCCAGAAACTCAGTGATTGAAAAATAGGACATTTTAGTTGAGTGATTATCTTAAGTTAAACACATACATTAATCATTATATGGTACTCAATTTTAGTTTGGCGAAAGATCATGTCGCCTATGAACCAGGACTTTCCCCTGCCTTGTTTTATCAGACAACTTTCCTATTGCATCACCTTCAAACTATAAGACTGTCTCATAAAAGAGTAGCTGGGCGACTTAATGGCAGCATAGAGGTTGCCACTATTTCCTCAATCAATCAATAACAGTATAAAACAGTTCAACTACTTATCAATTAGCTAGTAAGAGAACAAACATCAATGAGCTTAACTGCTTATTGCTGAGTTAGCTGTCAAATGATTGACACTGAACAGAAACTCATGAACATCTTAGCAGGACTCGGTTCAAACTCATAATCAGCCATATGATATAAGCGCCAAGCACTCGCACAAAGTAGTCTGATGTTTACTACAAACAACTTATTCAGTTTCCGACTCCATTCAAAATAGTATGTAGCGGTGGGTGGCAATCAGGCCTAATCGTTAACCATAAACGTTCAAGATAAACTGCAAGTGCATCCTTATACTATTACACAACTTTCCATATGATACGATACATCACAGCAGATTAGAGGCATTGCTATAAAATTATCCCAAATTATACCAATACACAATATAGTAAAAGGTTAGGATTATACCTTGATCAACGAAACGAAAGCGGCTTCACCACCGACGTATTATACAAATCAGGATGGAAGAAGCCATAATTCGTAAGCACCTGGTTATCAGCAAAATTCAAAGCCTTATTCATCCCTTCCCAACACATTTTCCCTGTATACATTGGATTATGATCCCCTTTACAAATATCACACCCTGTGAAATGCGTTATAAACGGCCTCCTCAATCCATCAGTTTCCTTAAGATACGCCTCCCACTGCGCACGATACTCTTCCCCACCCTTCTCCCCGTGCTTCCTCCTTAACCTACGCACCTTCTTTTCAATCTCTCTGTAACTCTCGCTCACAACATCCAACTTCCCTACGATTTCCACCCAATACCCTTCGAAATAATACTCGTTTTCTAGGTAAATCTTGTCACCCCATTTTTTACCCTCTTTTACCATTAGGTAGGCCAGAGCCGTCTGGTCGTCCGACTCTGGGTACAATTTGTCCGGGAAAATCGATTTTAGGATGGAACCCCACCTGACGTAGTCGGGACTTGTTGGGCCGAAGCTGGTCCATCGGTCCAACAAGTCCATGGACCACTGGCAATTTCTAATCAAGAACACCCCCGCGTTGAGGCCGGTCCAACTTCGTTTGTTGTAAACCAAGTTGGGCCAACCGTGGATTATTAAGTTATGTGCCTTGTATCTTTCTAGAGGGAGAGAAAAGTCCATGTCCGTAATGGCAGCGTCGGAGTCAACCCAGTAAATCCAGTCAGCTTGAGGGTGGGCCATCATGGCAGCCCGAATGGCGGGGTATTTGGCCCAATAACTGGGCATATTGGGGTCGAGTAGGACGTTGTTGTAAAACAAGTCGTAGCCGTGGATACGAGAGTAGTCAGCCTTGTTCTTGAAGAGGCGCAGTAGTAAACTGTCTCCGACCGGGTTCTTGCATGGGCCGGGTTGGGAGCCGGTGAGCATGAGAACCCGGTTGGAATGTGGAGGGGAGAAGGAGGGGTTGAGAGTTAGCCAGTGAGTGCGCTTCTGGTCCCAGTTGCGGACGGGGGTGTCGGTGGTGTAAGAGAGGGTGGGGTCATCGTAGAATGTGGTCGGTTCGGGTAGGGTATGGGTATGGGTTTGGGTTTGGGTTTGGATGGTGGGAGGATGGGTGGTGTAGGACCAGAGGGAAAGGAGGAAGAAGGTGAGGAGGACGCCGCTGAAGAAGGGCTTGGATTTGTTCTTAGGAGGCGGCTCAGGGATGTCCATGACAACACAAATTGTAACAGCTAGCGAAGCTCAAAGGAAGTGGGAATTGGAGACTGTGGGTGGAAGTAGAGAGTGTAGTGGGAAGTGAGTAGAGTGGAGAGTGGAGAGTGGAGTGGTGGACTTAAATGGAGGGAAAGAAGGGGGCCCAAATGGGCGATGTTAATTAGTAAATGCATTTTGTTGGCAAGTACGGAAGACTGGGAGTGGGAGTGAATGAATGTGTGATAATAATGCACAGATGCTCTCCGCTTTAATGCTTTTCTCCTACCCCCTTTGTGTTTGTGTTACCTCGTTGCGCTTTGTATACGCACAATATGTCCGTCCTAGCCCCGGATTTGTTGGGTGGATGTACACCTGTCATCCAATCCAATGTTTATTTTTATTTCATTTTATAAATTTATTTAAGCCAACTTAAACCATTAATCCACCAATTTATAGCTCTCTCTTTTTCTTTTTTCTCAATCCTTTAAAGTGGAGATTTTTCTTCAATCCTTGGATTGAGGATCCTTTGATATATCATCATTTTCATTCCATCCATCCTATGGATTAAATTCAAATTCATTGCTAACCTTGCTCTTATTCACTTTATTTATTCCAAATTAATTGTTTTCTTTATTTTAGTTAACAAATACTACTGCTATAATGTATTTTCCGTATCAACTTATTTCTTATAATTATTTTTTAAATCTTCACAAAACAGATAAAAGATACTCACCCTCTTTATCGCAGTCATTTATTGTTCTTTTATATTATTTGTGAGAAATATTTTAATCAAATGATAATAAATGATCGAAACGGAAAGAGTAATTGAAGCAGTTAACAAACCCTTTCATTTAGGGGTGATTACAATTTAGAAAATTGGTTGGAGTGGAGGATAGTGAACACTAAATTTGTTGCTAAATGGAATGGTCAGTCGATCATTATAAACAATAATAATGAGTTGTTGACATTCTTAGGTGAGGCTTTGTAAAAGAAGAAAGTTGGTTGTCAATTTTGTTGGATCTCTTCTTAATTTCGTCTACTACTTACTTGGATATCCTGTATACGGAGTACAATAATCATAATGTTCTCATTAAATCATCATCATTTGTTGTATACTCGTATAAAACTAAGAAAAGTACAATAATTTGGATTTGTGACTTGTGAGCATCAAATAATTACTAACACACAATTATTATTATTATTATTTCTCTCTTTTGGATTGATTTATTTCGTGGAAAAATATAACAACCGTACTTTCTTAATTATATTTTATAATATACTCCTTTCATCTCAAAGATATGTTTCTATTTAATTATTTTATTCCTCATATTTTATTAAAAGTAGGAATATCATGGTGGGATAGAGGGAGTAAGAACTAAGAAGTAACAAAAAAAAATTGAATAATGAAACTTTTGGTGAATTATGGAGTACTTTTGATCATCAAAGATGATTTAGCTCCTTTTTTATTTTATTTTTAATTACTTTGGGAGTCGATTGTAGTGTTCGAGATGCAACTCATAACATGAGACGGATAATTACAAAAAATAGGTTTTAAATTTAAATTTATGCATTTATATATTCTCTATGTCCTAAAATAGCAAGGCGGGGGGCGGAAACATGTAAATTAATTGAACTAATGTTTCTTTTATACTCCGTATTGTGATTCATATCAAATACCGAGTATCATATTTTAAAATTATTTTGCTTATATATTGTAACTATCATTCTAACCTAACTTATGGTCTCTCAAACTACTAGAATTGTTTCATTTTAAAATCATTCTAACCTAAAATCATTTTAAAATCAACAAATTTTTTAGTGGTGAAAAATAATACGGAGTATTAGGGGAGTAAATGAGTAGCTGTAGTATAAAGATAAGGTTGTTTGGTAGTGGATTTTATTTGTAGAATTATGGTTAGTCGGTCATGTAATACTCTATGTGCGCAAGTGGTGTCGGTGAGATTGTTCTGTTCTTCTGGACTCTGTCTACACCCATGACATGAGTAACATATATATGACCCAGCCCAGGAACGTGCGTGGTCGTAGGCTGTACGGTATAAATCACTGTCTTCATTCGTACATGCCATCGATCGGGACTTGAGGTTTATTATCATCCATTCATCATTTCATCATACAAGCAATTTAAAGTGCACTCTCCATGCCCAATGTATATTATGCACTCTTCTTAGTGACGGACTTACCGGTATATATCTATCAAAAATTTATAATCGATTAAATATCATTCATATAGGTAGATAAGACAGAATCATACTGTCTAAGAAGTAGTAACAAATTGTTTTGTCTTCATCAACTCACGTGGATAGCGTTTGATTCGTCGATATGACGGTATGTTTGTTGTCAACAAGAATTCGAGTAAGAATTAAGGACATTGTATGAGCAACGCCCAACGGACATGTTCTGCGAAGAATTAAGGATAACAATTTTCTTAGATTAAATCCGATTCACCGAATTTGAAAGTAGATGAAAACCAAAAAAATTAGATATTGAAAGACCATGAGTCCATGACGGGTGTATTGTGGATTCATAAATCATAATGATAAATGTAATTATTCATTATTCATATACGTCGGCCGATATTCATATTTTTAACCTCCTTCTAAAATAAAATCGTACCAAAAATACATCATTAATATATTTCGGGTAAAATATTCAATTATTTTGATTGTTTGATAGTTCAAATATACACAAAAAGAGTTCAAATTTTAACTAATAAGTTAATTTGATTGTTTTAGTGAATTCATTTTATTGATTTCTGGTTTGAAATGTACAAAATGTATTTATTTAATCATCTGTTTATCGTCTAATTTGGTTTGAAACATACATACTATAGAAATTGTATTTGTGAAAGCTTAAATTATATTGACAATAAAAGATTACAAAGAATATCTAGATGCCTAAATTACAAAGATAAGAAAGGCTAGTAAATAACAATATACAACTTAACTATTTTAATAATACTAGAAAAGATATTAAGAAAAGATATTATTCTAATATGCTCCCGCAAGATTGACTAGCTAGAAGTAAGTCCAATCTTGGAAAGTAAGCGTTCGAAGCGCGGTCGACTAAGCGGCTTTGTTAAGATATCAGCAATTTGATCATCACCAGGAATATGCTGCACCCGAAGGGTGCCAGATTGAACACGTTCACGGACGAAGTAATAAGACAGAGCGATGTGCTTCATACGGGAATGGAACACGGGATTAGCAGCATAGGACGTTGTACTGAGATTATCACAGTAAATGACGGGAGTGAAAGGACTGGTAATGCCAAGCTCATCGAGGAGTGACGTGAGCCAGGCAATGTCGGCTGCAGCGGCAGCTACAGCACGGTACTCGGCTTCTGTAGTGGATAGAGTGACTCCTTTCTGCTTCTTGGAAGACCAAGAGACGGCATTGCGGCCGAGATAAATAATGTAACCAGTGGTAGAGACGTAGTCTCGTTTATCACCTGCCCAGGACGCATCACTGAACGCATGAAGAGGAGAGGATTTGTCTCGAAAGAAGGGCAAACCGTGAGACAACGTGCCATTTAAATACCGAAGCAGCCTTTTTAAGGCCTGCCAATGCACGGACCGAGGTGAATGGACGAACTGGGCAAGGCGGTTTACGACAAACGAGACGTCGGGACGAGTGAGTGAGAGGTATTGCAGACTCCCGAGGAGAGCCCGATAAGGTGTAACGTCGGTGAGGGGATCACCCGTATCATGGTCAAGGTGAACATCCGGGACAAGTGGTGTAGGACACGGAGAGGACTCCGACATGTTGTATTTGTCGAGAAGATCTCGAATATATTTGGTCTGTGACAAGTGGAGCCCATAGGACGTGGGACGAACTTCGACACCAAGAAAGTAAGACAACGGACCTAGGTCCTTTATGGAGAATCGAGTCGCGAGTGAACTAATAAATGACTGTACTAAGGATGGACTCGGACCAGTGACGATAATATCGTCAACGTACACAAGAAGGTAAAGAGGTGAATGACCTGACTTAATAAAGAGGGAGGGGTCAGATTGTGACCCTCGGAAACCAACAGTAGCTAAATGCGTTTTTAACTCAGTATACCAGGCTCGAGGAGCCTGTTTAAGACCGTAAATAGCCTTGGAGAGACAGCAAACGTGATTAGGGTACGACGGGTCAGAGAACCCGGGTGGTTGAGTCATGAAAACGGACTCGGACAAGTGGCCTTGGAGGAAGGCATTGTTAACATCGAGTTGGCGAAGCGGCCAATTTTGAGACACAACAATAGAAAGAAGAAGACGAATAGTGGTAGGTTTAACAACCGGACTAAAAGTTTCAGAGTAGTCAATACGTGGTCGTTGATTAAACCCTTTGGCGACGAGTCGAGCCTTAAATTTGTCAATGGAATTATCCGGATTATATTTAATACGATAGACCCATTTGCAGCCGATAACGTTTTGGTGAGGTTCCCGGGGAACAAGCGTCCATGTTTTATTACGGAGAAGAGCATCAACTTCAGTATTCATAGTGTGGACATGACATAGGTCCACCCCGACGCGGCCACGCGCGGGTTTGGGGAGGCGAATGAATCTCCATGAGATGGTCAAATGGAAATTTAAATCGAAGTCGGAGTCGCCACCGAATTTTATGGTTATTCGGAACCGTTCGAGCCCACTCTATGTCGTAGTGGGCCGTGTAAAATACGGCCCATTTCCGATGTGAGAGTTTATTGGGCTCGTCCCTTTGCATATCGATATAGATGCCGACTAGAGCGGTTAATCGTATATTGAATGACTCTCGTTGCCAATGGTTTCGGACATCCGGAAACCACGGTTCTGAGTAAGGGGTGAGGGTACGTGTTGGGAAGTTCGTGAAGAACACCCAACCCCGCCCGCACATTAGCGGCCTCTACTAGGATATCGAATGACTTTTGAATACGCGCGTTAGTAATACGATGAATGATATGCAAACATTGTTTTCCTAAACATGCGAGGAATTGAATGGGTTGCTAAGTCGATTTAATGCATGCAAAATTGTTAACGTCAAAGTTGAATTTAGCATGTGAGTTCGTTTTAGTATAATAAAACAAAAGATGAAATAAAGATGAATTTGCTACAAGATGAACAAACGAGTTAGTATCGATTTGTGTAAAATAATATAGCAAATATAATAAACGAGATCGAGAAAATAAATATTAGTCGAAATCTGAAAAATATTAAAAAAGACGCTGTTTTGTATAAAAAACGATGTTTGAAAAATAATGAAAAGCGAGAAAATAGAGCGTCCGGCCGCGCGGCTCGCCCGGGTCATCGGCGGGTCGCGTGGTGGCCCGTTTTGAAATCGATTTTTGAGGATTTTATTAAATCGCGTACTAATATTGTCTAATTTGCACTCGACTTAATATTTTCGATATTCGTTATATTTAATAGTTGACTACAAAATCAATATCAAATATTCGGAATGGTTTTAGAAAAGATATAAGTTTTGTAATCGTTTCGTAAAAGAAATAATAAAACGAACGAAAAAAGCTAAAAAATAGACCCGGGTTCCAGGCTCGTGCGCGAGTCGCCTGGTAGGGCGCGCGACTCGCGTACGAGTCTGTCCAATATTATTTTTTTGTTCGAAATCGTTGATTTTGGATAAATCGCGTACAAAATAGGAATTAATTTATACTCGATATTATGCTTTCGATATTCGATTAGGAAATCGATATCGAATATTCGGAATGAATAAAAAAGATTTTGTAAAGAGTGATTTGAAAAAGATGTAACGATTTTTAATATCGTCGAGATTTTAATATAATTCTTTTAATACGATATTCTACTAAAAAGTTGATATCGTGTTTTAAGAATGTTCGTTAATATGAAAATAATTTTGTTATTATCGATATTAGGAAAAAAAAAATAAAAGACTCGACGAATGGAAAAAAAACGCCTCGACCCGTATGTAGAAAAAACGAGAGAAAGAGAAGAAGGAAGAGATCGGGTTTTGTGCACCCTCAACCTACATGTTTTAGTCTACTCGGATTAGGGCTCGTCGGAACGTGGCTTGGGCACTTGGAGCGTCGAGTTTATGTTGGTGAGGTGGTGATGGTGCGGTTTAGGCGCGTGTCGGGTGAAGGGTTTCGGGTTCAACGGGCCGGTTTTCCTTCGGGGATATTATCGGTTTTTCGATGTTTATTTTATGCTAGTATTTGCTTGAATGTGTTGATGGGTGTATGTATTTCGTTGTTGTTTGATAATTATTTCATGTATGTTTTTTTTCTTTTTTATTGTGTTGTGTGCAAGGGGCTATTTATAGGTGATTCCCGACCTTGGCTAGGAGAGTTTGAACTACCGCTTAGGATAGGAAACGTATGAGTTTGAGAGGCATGAGAATTCCGCTTTCTTGCCAAAAAAGAAAGGGGCACGGCTGGTTTGTAGCTTACTCGGCCGAGTGTCCTAGCTCGGTCGGGTGTTTGAATCGGTTTTTGGATAGGAAATGCAAGAGTTCGAAAGGAATGCAAAGTCCGTTTCTTGGTGGAAAAGCCAACATCTCGGCTGTATGAGGAGGAATTTCGGCTGGTGTAGGTGTTTTGGCCGAGTATTATGTGCTCGGTTGATATCCGATTCAGTTTCCGGATAGAATTACTACTTGAGATCGAATCCTATCCTTAAACGGATTTGTTTAATATTTTAAGAAGTTGATTTTTTGTAGGATTGAAGTGAGAACCAGCCGTGTGAGGTGTCACGGCTGACTCACGTGTCTCGGGAAAATCTTTGACCGGGTTTTGACTCGGTCGTAAAAAGACGGTTTTACCCCTGGTGCCGGAATCGACCCAAATTAGTCTTATTTGACTCGAAACGACCCACTGGGCCTGATTTTGAGGTTGGTTTTGTGAGATATGTACTCCATAATGAGCCCAAGCCAAATGCCAATGATTTTGAGCCCGTTTCCGAATATATAAAAGCATGTTTGCGTCCGATCATCATCGGGTGTTTGTCGGGAACTGCTATAGACACCTGGCAGTCAAAATGTGGGTGTCTACAGAGCCCCCACTCTGACTGAGGCTTGGACAAGGCGAAAGTCAGAGTAGCTACCAGGTCAATCAGAGATTAAAACCTGGCAGCTTCCGGTCGGGTCGTTTAAGGTCCGTTAGACCTGCGTGAGGGCCCGCCAGCCTGAGATTAGAAATGTACCTGAGCTGATGATAATAACTCCGTGGGAACTTGGGCTTGTCATATAAGCCTATGCCGCTGGGGAGTTGTTTGCACAATTTTGCTTGAGCCGTCCTGTATGAATGATTTATGCAAAGCTTGCATGTTACACATTTTTAGGAAAAAATGACTCGTGCTGGGGAATAAAATATTTGAAAGAGGATTTTTTTTGGAAATTTTGATTTGGAAGGTATTTTGAAAATAAAGTATTTTGACTCTGAGAAGAAATAGGAATGCCCGGGATGACTTAGCTAGATCCTAGGGTGAAGGCCTGTATGCTAAATCCCTTTGGATTAGGAATCCCATAATGAAAAGGAGAGCTAATTTCATGCTATAAATAGTTCTTCCTTGATCACAATTTTTCATAATTCTCACAACTCCTTTCCTTTCAAAAGAAATAAGTTCTAAAATAACTCAATCCTTTTTTCTTCAGAAATTCATCATGGGTATTGATAGATTAGTCGGGATGTTGCAAGATTGGTCCCGCCTATTTAAAGATGCCGATAAAGTTATCTTGAACCAAAACGGTGTTACCCAATTCTTCACGATCCGTCAAATGCAAGTAGACCGTAACTTCCTGGATGCTTGTTTGTCCTATTGGGACAATACTTATCATGTCTTTAGATTTCCTCGAGGCGAAATTTCCCCTATTACGGAGGAAATTGCTGCTGTTGGGGGATGAAATCCTATACTCCGTCCTGCCGTCCCGTTTTCAATCCGAGATATAAGGAGGAAACTACGAGAATTTTTAGGGCTTTCCCATATGGAGGTATCTCGCATGGCAGAAGGAGACACAATTTCCCTAATCGACCTAGCTGAAAAATTCCTGAATCAAGATGACGTTCGGGTCAGGCCGGTATATAGCCGTAGAGCCTTCACCTTCTGCATGCTTCATGTTTATGCGTTCGAAGGTCAAATGGACCTGTTATCGTGCATGGGCCATATTAGACTTCTTTCCGTGGCGGATCAAATGGAGACAGAGCACAGCCCAGCCTGGCTGATTTCAGGGGAGATTATCCAAGGCTTAGACAATCGTAAGCAAGACCCGTCGACTAGGCTGACCGGTAGCACCAGGCTTCTACAGGTAGGCTGATTTTTCCACGATTTTGCAATTTTTGATTTTTATAATTTCCGAGCTTCCGGGTCCTTGATTTTCGCGCGGTTTTTGCGGCTTTTTCGATTTTTTCCGATTTTCCTTTTTTTTCGAATTTTTTTTTTTGCCGTTTTTTTTTTTTTTTTTTTTTGAAAATCGATTTTGACTTTTTGCAATTTTGACTTTTCAGCTATGGCTTTTTGAGAGGCTATCGATCTTGGATCCTCCTTTGAACGTAAGTCGATATCGCCCAAATCAGGTGATGACAAGAAGACGGACTGTTGACTTTTCTCGCCTTACTACCCAAAAATTCTGGGACGAGCTGCTATCCTTTCATGGAGGCCCATTGATCCGTTGGACCGTACCTTGGTGGCCTATTTATGCCTGGACTGGATTAAAGTTGCGAGATAGAGCCCGTTATCAGCTAATCCTATCTTTTAGGCAGACGATTCACCTTTATCCCGATCGCATACTCAGGCAATATGGTCGGGCCCAGAGAATTCCGGAGATTGAAGCGGTTGTGAGTGAATCTACCCAGCTAACGGATGTGATGTGTGAGACTTGGGCGCTGAGATGGTATACCCGACACACTTGGCCCGTTTCTAGACCTTCTTCTTCGATCTGGGTGTCAGATTCTTACACGAAGTGGACCCAGGCGGATTCTGCTAAAGCCCGTGCTGCTTTAAAGACTGATGAAGCCTTTGACCTGCTGCGCCGAGAACATGTTAAGGATAATCGAGGCTTTTTTGACGATGGCGATGCCCCGGCTACGATGGTCCGATTGATGTCAGGCCAAAAGGGGAAGACCAAGACTTTGACTAAAGGGTCCAGCTCTAAAGGTACATGGGGGAAAACGGGCCCCCAGACGGACTTAGAAAGGAGACTTGGTCCAAGACTGACAGCTAAGGACCGACTTGGTCCTCGGGATAGACTACCCGAGCGCATCCGGGCTCGGATTGAACCCGTGCAGAGGGCGGAGAAGCCGAAGTCGAAGAAACGGGTTCGAGCAAAGGAAGTTCCACTCGTGATTAGGGAACGTTCGCCCCCGCCTCGCCGGCCTCGGGATCCGCGTGACCCGAAAGATAAGGGGAAGGGAAAAATGCACGAGTAGTCTCCTAAATTTTATTATTTAAGTATTACTACTATTTTTGTGTGATTTTTGTGATTTATTTTTGCGTGAGGCATTTTTTTGAAATAATAAAAGACATATTAGTGAAAACCGTTCCTGTCTTTTCGTTATTGCAGTGGTTGTACCCTTTTGAGGGGTTGCCTACGTATCCACGATTAGTGGAATCAAACCGACCGTAGTTCAGACATAGATTTTTGCAATTTTCGAAATACATCAAGACTATTAGTTCGAGATGTGCGACAGTAGGATCAGTAATCCTAACTCATTGACTTGCTTAATTTTTGAAAATTTTGTAAAAAAGGTAAATTTTTAGCAAATGACATTGAGATAAGGTTAGGGGTAGTAGCGCTTCAGCTGGTCCAAGTTGGTTGGGTTGACGAATTCATTCCCATCCAAGTCCGTCAGCATTACGGCTCCTCCTGATAAAACCTTCTTCACTAGATAGGGTCCGGCCCAATTAGGTTTGAATTTTCCCCTTGGGTCGACTGGTAACAAAGCCCGAACAGATTTTAAGACTAGATCGCCCCCTTTGATGTTTCTGGGCCTAACCCTTTTGTTGAAAGCCCGTTTTATCCTTTTTTGATATATCTGGATGTTGTTAAGGGCTCGAGATCGTCGTTCGTCTAAAAGAATCAACGAGTCGTACCGGGCTTGAACCCAATCTGCTTCAGGTACTTGACTTTCGAGTAAAATCCTTAGAGATGGTACCTCAAGCTCGACGGGTTGGACCGCCTCCATCCCATACGTCAGATAGTATGGAGTTGCTCCGGTTGCGGTTCGGATTGACGTCCGGTATCCCCATAAAGCGAAAGGAATTTTATCCGGCCAATCTCGGTAATTATCTACCATCTTTTTAAGTATGGTGACGATGGTTTTATTTGCTGCCTCTACCGCTCCGTTCGTTTGGGGACGGTAAGGTGATGATGTATGCCTTTGGATTTTATATTTTGCTAGCAAAGTAGCGGTTTCAGCTTGGAAATGGGTTCCGTGATCACTTATGAATTCGTGCGGGATCCCGTATCGGCATATAATTTTATCTTGGATAAATTTTGCAACGTGCTTGGCGTTCAAGACACGATATGACTCGGCTTCGACCCATTTAGTAAAATAGTCAATTGCCACTAGAATGAAGCAGTGACCTCCCGTGCCGGATGGGTTCACTTTCCCGATTATATCAATTCCCCATGTTGAGAATGGCCATGGTGATGTCATGGTGTATAATAGGGATGACGGCATATGTTGGACATTGCCGAAAATCTGACAGTTGTGACAGTGCTTGACGTATAACTGACAGTCGGTTTCCATGCTATTCCAATAGTACCCGAGTCTTGCGATTTTTCGAGCTAACATATGGGCATTCATATGCGGGCCGTTCTCGCCATCGTGTATCTCGGCCATGACCTTTTCGGCCTGTGTTTTGTCGATGCATAAGAGTAAGGCCCCCTGTGCCATCTTTTTGTACAACTGTCCATCGTCCGTGCGGATGAACTGAGTGGCCCATCTTCGTAGGGCCTTCTTGGCCCGGTTTTCAGATCCCGGAGGGTATTCTCCTGACGTCAAGTAGGTAAGAACAGCCTGGTACCAAGGTTCTGGGTCGGTTATTTCAATGTCTTGGATAGCGTTGATATATGCCGGCTCGGACCGTCTTTCGACGCAAATCGGCATGCTAGTCAGATGTTCCGGGATATTCAGTAAAGATGCTAATTTGGATAGTGCATCTGCAAACTGGTTTTCTTCCCGGGGCAGATAAATGTATTCTACCTTTTGAAACTGCTTTTCGAGAACCCTTACTCGCGCTTGGTAAGCTACGAGATTTGCGTTCCGAGTTTTCCATTTCTGGAGTGCTTGATTAATGACTAATGATGAGTCACCGTGGACCCGGAGGTTTGTTACTCCTAAATCAGTGGCGGCTTGCAACCCGTGAATGCATGCTTCGTATTCGGCTGCGTTATTAGTCACGTCGAAGTCTAACTTGATGGATAACGGGGTGTGCTCTCCTTGTGGTGATATTAGCAAAATCCCGACACCAAATCCTCGAAAGTTGGATGCTCCGTCGAAATATAGATCCCATGTTTCTGTGTCGGTATGGAATATATCTTCGTCAGGGAAGGCCCAAGTATCGGTATGTCCCTCTTCAGGTACCGGGCTATCGGCGAGGAATTCGGCTACTACCCGGCCCTTGATGGCTTTTAATGGTACAAACTTGAGGTCGAACTCAGCTAGCATTAAAGTCCATCTAGATATTCTACCGTTGAGAATGGGCTTTTCGAACAGATACTTGATTGGATCCATTCTTGATAGTACGTGAACTTCGTGGCTAAGCATGTAATGTCGGAGCTTTTTAGTGGCCCAAACTAGAGCTAGACACGTCTTTTCGAGCATCGTGTATTTGCATTCGTACTCTAGGAACTTTTTACTGACGTAGTAAATGGCTCGTTCTTCTGAGTTGACTGTCTGGGCTAGCATAGCCCCCATGGCTGTCTCAGTCGTTGTTAAGTATAACGACAAAGGCAAACCGTGTTGAGGTGGCATTAATACCGGCGGAGATGACAGAATCTCTTTGATTTTATCGAAAGCTGTTTGACATTTGTTGTCCCATATTACCCGTTCTCCTATCTTCAGTTTTTTGAAGATGGGCTCACATACCATGGTTAGCTTCGAAATGAACCTGCTGATATATTGGACTTTCCCGAGAAACCCCCTAATTTCCTTTTCGGTTTTAGGTGGCTGCATCTCGGTAATGGCCTTGATTTTGGCTGGGTCAACCTCGATGCCGCGCTGGCTGACAATATGGCCCAATAGTTTACCCGATGTTACCCCAAAGCTGCATTTTTGAGGATTCAGTCTCATGTTATACTTGCGTAGTCGGGCGAAGAACTTCCTAAGGGCCGGAATATGCCCGTTTCGTTCTTTGGACTTGACTATCATATCGTCCACGTAGACTTCCACTTCCTTGTGCATCATGTCATGTAATAAGGTAGTGGCGGTCCGTTGATAAGTGGCACCGGCGTTGATAAGCCCGAATGGCATAACAGTGTAACAGTAAGTCCCCCAAGGCGTAGTGAAGGTGGTCTTACTCATATCTTATTTTGCCATTTTGATCTGATTGTATCCGGCATACCCGTCCGTAAAAGATAGAAGGGCATGGTCGGCCGTGTTGTCCACCAGTATGTCGATGTGTGGCAACGGAAAATCGTCTTTTGGGCTGGCCTTATTAAGGTCCCGGAAGTCTACACAAACTCGTACCTTTCCGTCTTTCTTGGGTACCGGCACGATATTTGCGACCCAGTCTGGATATTCAGACACTTGGATAAAGCCCGCTTTGAATTGCTTGTCGACTTCTTCTTTGACTTTGAGAGACCATTCGGACCTCATTCTGCGGAGTTTTTGCTTTACCGGCTTACACCCGTCTTTAATGGGTATACGGTGTTCGGCTATCTCCCGGTCTATTCCCGGCATGTCCTTGTAGGACCATGCGAAGACGTCCTTGAATTCGTGGAGGAGCTCCGTGAATTGTTGCTTCTCCTCGGGGTTTAGAGATAAACCTAACTTAAGCATCTGAGGCTCTAAAGGGGTTCCTACGTTAATGGAATCGGTTTCTTCGATTACCGGATCTCGGGATTCCCTTTGCTCGAGTTGCTTGACTAGATGCTGAGGTAGCGGTACCTGTTCGTCGGGTTTCTCAATGTCATTGCAAGTAAAGTTTTTGAAAATGTTTTGAAAATAAGACAAGTCGTAAGCAGAACGGTTATCGTTATTATTGATAGAAAGTTTTGAAAATAGCTCAAAGAGAGCTGCCATCTGATCGCTGGTCAGAGGCGGTATGGGGAGTGCTCTCGGGACAGACTCCGAGACTCCCGTGGATGTAGGAAAAGGAAAAGGGGTTACAGACTCGATCCTAGTACTGGACCTCCTAGACTTAGACTCAGACTCCGACTCCGACTCTGACTCAGACTCAGATTCGGATTCGTCGCTCTGCATATCCCCTTCACCGGTAGTGAGCTTGTAGATTCGACCCTCGCTGTCGCTCCACTTGATCGTCTTTCTCCAAGCCCTGTTGCCCGTGTTGGTGCCGACTTCAGAGATTAGTTTGGTTGGGTCGAACCGGTTACTGTGGAGGATCAGGTTGACTAATTCTTCCTTGGGAGTCGGGATAATTCTACTTTCTCCGAAAAGGAGCCCCAGCATGGGCTCGGTGTTGTCTGTGTTCTCCTTTGATTCAGCCTGGAGAAGAGTGAAGATATCGTCCGGGATAAAGTTGATTTCGGGGTAGGTTATGTTGGGCTGATAGAGGCCCGTTTGGACAGCCCCGAATACTGGAGTGACGAAGTAGTCGGTCAGTCTTGGGCTGTAAGGGTCCAAGTAGGTACCCTTGAGAGTGTTGCAGGCCTTTTGGATGCCGGCCCGGACCACGTTTTCCGGGGTTAAGGTGTACCCCAGGCCAAACTTTGAATCTTCATCGCTTAGGACGTCGATGATCTTGCCAGCGGGTAGATTGGGCCTTGAAGTAGCCCCCGGTAGGTAGCCCAAATTTTGTAGCATCGTGTCGATGCTAGTGGTGAAGTAGGGCCTGAAGAGATATTCTTCCTCGATCATCCCGATAAAGTTGAAGCCTCGTGGGTCGGCTGAACCTGCCGTGTTGCAGCTTGACACGGCTATGGGAGTAGCTTCGAGGGTGATGACCTCGCCTTTTAAAGGTAACTTGACCTTTCTGTGGAGCGTGGAGGATACGGCTTTGACCGCGTGGATCCACGGCCTCCCCAGTAGCAGATTGAAAGATGAAGTGACATCGATCACTTGGAATTCGAGCTCTTTTTCGATCGGGCCTGTTATGATGGTCAGCTTGATAGCCCCAACAACTGATTTCGGGCTCCCATCAAAAGCCTGGATAGTCTGTGCAGTAGGAAGATAGTCGGCCTCGGTAATGCCGAGGGCCTTTGCAGTCCTTAAAGAAAGGACATTTACAGCGGACCCGTCATCGATCAGGGTCATAGGTAGATACTTGCCCCGTGAGATCACCGTGATGTACATGGCCAGGTTGTGGGCGGCCCCGAATGGCGGCAGATCGGACTCGGAGAAGGTGATAAGTGGGCCTTCTCTTTCGGACTTGCCCTTAAGATGAGGTAGGATAGTGGCTACCATTTCTGCTGGGGTAACCAGTGAGTCTACCTTGATTTCGTCGAGAGCCTTAGTAAGTGCTGCTCGGTGCTCTTGTGAACTGACCAGAAGTTGCCATATAGTGAGATCGGTTCGGACCCTTTTCAGTTGCTTGACTAGGGCCGTATTGGTGTCTGGTTCTTCAGGTGTAGAATCCGTCTTGGGTGGTTCAAGGACGGATTGTGGAGCCGAGGGTCCGGCCGCAATGACATTGGTGCCGGCTAGGGCCTTGGCTTTGGCCCTTCGGATCTCTTCGACAGTGATGGGGACGGTCTCCCCCTTAGCTAAGTAAACGTCGTCCTCGTCATCATTCCATATCCCGTTGATTTGAGGAATGAAAGGTGAAATGAGATGAGTGCAATCGACTACTTCTCCCGTGATGACGGCGTGGGTAGCAAGAGGGTTGTTCTTGTTACTGGGCTTATCGCTGGGTAGCGGTATCTTCCCACTCTCGATCAGATCTTGAATGAGATGTTTTAACTTCCAGCATTTTTCGGTGTCGTGCCCGTTGCCTTGATGATAGCGGCAGTAGGCCTGAGCGTTGTAGTTTTTGGACCTTTTTTCTACAGGGACCTCTGGCATTGGGCCTATAGGTTGAATCAGGCCTTTAGAAGATAGCCTTTGTAAGGCGTCGGCATAAGTAGTCCCTATGTCCGTGAATATTCGGGCCGGAGTGTTCTTCTTAGTCGAGGTGTCTAGCGAGTTAACCTCGTCGAATATGCTTCGGGCCGCGCTTGTGGTTGCGGGCTTGCCCGAAGATGAGCTGGCTCTTTGATAACCCTTTGTAGAGGCCTTAGTAAGGCTCTCTAACCTCAGATCGTCTTCAATTCTTGTACCCATCTCGGTTAAGGTGGCGAAATTGGGTATGACAGCGTACCGGAGATGGATCCGGTAAGATGGGAGGAGGTTTTTCACAAAGGCCTCCACTAGTACCTTTTCGCTGGGCTTGTCGACCAGCTTAACGCTTTCGGCTCTCCACCTCTGGAGGTATTTGGTGAAACCCTCTTTCGGTTCTTGGGCCATGACCTCAAGAGTGCGCATAGTCGTCTGGATTTCTGTATTGTCCGCATAATTCCGGGCGAACTCCGTAGCGACATCGTCCCAAGTCTTGTATTTCTTGGAATCAAGCCTGTAGTACCAGGCCCTTGGGTGTTTCTCTAGCGAGGAGGCAAACAGATGTTTGAACATGTCCGATTTGACTCCTTTTAGGGCCATAAACTCTTTGAAGGCCCGGATGTGTAATACCGGGTCTTCGGTTCCGTCGAACATCGGGAGGCCTGTCAAATTGAGATTGGCAGGCAGCTGGTCGGTCAGGGGAGAATAGGTTCGAGCATTCTCCGTATGGATCGAGTTGTGGGTCGACAAGTGGACCTGCTCTTGTAGCTTGAGAACTGCGCTAGCCAATTCGGCTAATGGGCCCTTAGTTTCTTCATCACTCGGCCTATCCTGCTCTATAGCGCTAACCCGAGTAACAATGGTGATCTGGTCACTCCTGATCTGGTCGAGCTGTTCTTGGATCTTGGCCAACGAGGCGGTTAGTTGATCAATTGAGTCCTTAGTCATGGTTCGGGTGTGAGGCGGCCTGTCTGTAAGAACACCGTGTAATCAGCAACTGGCCCAAACCTTAGAACAACAGTGCATCCCGAGCAAGGGGAAAAGAAAGACTAGAGAGGAAACGACTCGGAAAAGACATCTAGACGGATGACTTGTGAAAGGTGGGCCTCCTTTAGGATCCAGCTGTGTGGGCTGGGCCCTGTTCGAAAGGAGGTTTACGTGAGACATTCCCCAGACTTCTAGACTCGATTGTGTTGACGGGCCGACCCTTGTAAGAGTATGTCCTACGTAGGTGGGCCTTGCCTTAGTATAATAAGGCGGACTGGGATAGGGAGGAAATCCGTGATGTAAGATCGACGGAGTTTCGACGCTAGATGACTTGACAACTTATGACATGACCCGACACTGCTAAATACGGGAAGTCCTAAGAAGAGGAAAGTTTTAAAATCGATTTTTGAAAGCCCGAGTAAAATCGGGGCGAGGAGTCCGGCCTTTTTTCGGAAAAATGAGAAGAAACGGGCCGGATGACGGGCTTGAAAGGTTCGAAAATATTTTCGAGTTTTGAAATGGGCATAATACCGGCTAAAAATAGGCTATTTTGAGTAAAATCGTTGATCCTAAATTCGGTATATGTCCCGGGTTTTGAAATTGGATATTTTGAAAAAGATGCAATTTTTGAAAAGGACGGTTTGAAAATAAGACTTGTGGATCAGGTAGCACGTAGTCATGGAAACAGTATAATGACACCATGTATGCTCTAATCTAAGTCTCGGTCAGTCTGAAAGGGTCTATACCAGTGTACACAGCCTATCGAGAATCGGGGCGGACTTCCTAAGTCGAGTTGAGCTTAGAACATGCCGTAAAACCCATACGAATCGGCTAATGGACACCTTCGATATATCCAAGTTGGACTACATCGATAGTATAGTGGGACGTCGGTCACCAGTACCGGCCCAAAAAAATATCGGGTTATGCATGAACCGTAAAACTAAAACGCGTATTGGACTAGTCAAACGATTTCTATTCGAGTCTCACTCTGAGGATGCTGAAGGTCAGTAACGTATCAGCTAATCCCCAGCGGAGTCGCCAAATTGTGGACATGACATAGGTCCACCCCGACGCGGCCACGCGCGGGTTTGGGGAGGCGAATGAATCTCCATGAGATGGTCAAATGGAAATTTAAATCGAAGTCGGAGTCGCCACCGAATTTTATGGTTATTCGGAACCGTTCGAGCCCACTCTATGTCGTAGTGGGCCGTGTAAAATACGGCCCATTTCCGATGTGAGAGTTTATTGGGCTCGTCCCTTTGCATATCGATATAGATGCCGACTAGAGCGGTTAATCGTATATTGAATGACTCTCGTTGCCAATGGTTTCGGACATCCGGAAACCACGGTTCTGAGTAAGGGGTGAGGGTACGTGTTGGGAAGTTCGTGAAGAACACCCAACCCCGCCCGCACATTAGCGGCCTCTACTAGGATATCGAATGACTTTTGAATACGCGCGTTAGTAATACGATGAATGATATGCAAACATTGTTTTCCTAAACATGCGAGGAATTGAATGGGTTGCTAAGTCGATTTAATGCATGCAAAATTGTTAACGTCAAAGTTGAATTTAGCATGTGAGTTCGTTTTAGTATAATAAAACAAAAGATGAAATAAAGATGAATTTGCTACAAGATGAACAAACGAGTTAGTATCGATTTGTGTAAAATAATATAGCAAATATAATAAACGAGATCGAGAAAATAAATATTAGTCGAAATCTGAAAAATATTAAAAAAGACGCTGTTTTGTATAAAAAACGATGTTTGAAAAATAATGAAAAGCGAGAAAATAGAGCGTCCGGCCGCGCGGCTCGCCCGGGTCATCGGCGGGTCGCGTGGTGGCCCGTTTTGAAATCGATTTTTGAGGATTTTATTAAATCGCGTACTAATATTGTCTAATTTGCACTCGACTTAATATTTTCGATATTCGTTATATTTAATAGTTGACTACAAAATCAATATCAAATATTCGGAATGGTTTTAGAAAAGATATAAGTTTTGTAATCGTTTCGTAAAAGAAATAATAAAACGAACGAAAAAAGCTAAAAAATAGACCCGGGTTCCAGGCTCGTGCGCGAGTCGCCTGGTAGGGCGCGCGACTCGCGTACGAGTCTGTCCAATATTATTTTTTTGTTCGAAATCGTTGATTTTGGATAAATCGCGTACAAAATAGGAATTAATTTATACTCGATATTATGCTTTCGATATTCGATTAGGAAATCGATATCGAATATTCGGAATGAATAAAAAAGATTTTGTAAAGAGTGATTTGAAAAAGATGTAACGATTTTTAATATCGTCGAGATTTTAATATAATTCTTTTAATACGATATTCTACTAAAAAGTTGATATCGTGTTTTAAGAATGTTCGTTAATATGAAAATAATTTTGTTATTATCGATATTAGGAAAAAAAAAATAAAAGACTCGACGAATGGAAAAAAAACGCCTCGACCCGTATGTAGAAAAAACGAGAGAAAGAGAAGAAGGAAGAGATCGGGTTTTGTGCACCCTCAACCTACATGTTTTAGTCTACTCGGATTAGGGCTCGTCGGAACGTGGCTTGGGCACTTGGAGCGTCGAGTTTATGTTGGTGAGGTGGTGATGGTGCGGTTTAGGCGCGTGTCGGGTGAAGGGTTTCGGGTTCAACGGGCCGGTTTTCCTTCGGGGATATTATCGGTTTTTCGATGTTTATTTTATGCTAGTATTTGCTTGAATGTGTTGATGGGTGTATGTATTTCGTTGTTGTTTGATAATTATTTCATGTATGTTTTTTTTCTTTTTTATTGTGTTGTGTGCAAGGGGCTATTTATAGGTGATTCCCGACCTTGGCTAGGAGAGTTTGAACTACCGCTTAGGATAGGAAACGTATGAGTTTGAGAGGCATGAGAATTCCGCTTTCTTGCCAAAAAAGAAAGGGGCACGGCTGGTTTGTAGCTTACTCGGCCGAGTGTCCTAGCTCGGTCGGGTGTTTGAATCGGTTTTTGGATAGGAAATGCAAGAGTTCGAAAGGAATGCAAAGTCCGTTTCTTGGTGGAAAAGCCAACATCTCGGCTGTATGAGGAGGAATTTCGGCTGGTGTAGGTGTTTTGGCCGAGTATTATGTGCTCGGTTGATATCCGATTCAGTTTCCGGATAGAATTACTACTTGAGATCGAATCCTATCCTTAAACGGATTTGTTTAATATTTTAAGAAGTTGATTTTTTGTAGGATTGAAGTGAGAACCAGCCGTGTGAGGTGTCACGGCTGACTCACGTGTCTCGGGAAAATCTTTGACCGGGTTTTGACTCGGTCGTAAAAAGACGGTTTTACCCCTGGTGCCGGAATCGACCCAAATTAGTCTTATTTGACTCGAAACGACCCACTGGGCCTGATTTTGAGGTTGGTTTTGTGAGATATGTACTCCATAATGAGCCCAAGCCAAATGCTAATGATTTTGAGCCCGTTTCCGAATATATAAAAGCATGTTTGCGTCCGATCATCATCGGGTGTTTGTTGGGAACTGCTATAGACACCTGACAGTCAAAATGTGGGTGTCTACACATAGCGTCACGCCATCTTTGGTCAAGGAGAGCTTGTTTTGTTGTAGAGGGTAGAGACGAGGTCGTGGCAGTATAGGCATATTTGGGGTTGGGTTTGGTTATTTTTTTGGAGAGTCGGGTGATAATTGTGCGAGTTGGTGGTGGTGGGGGTGGTGGAATAGGAGGTGCAGGTTCAGACATGGAAGCAGGGTGCGTAGTAGCAGTAGGTTCAGGGTGTGAAGTAACAGGGGGGAGGTTAGAGGTATTAATGATAGTTGGGGTAGATGTGGGAATAGACGTAGGATTAGGTGTTGATGGGGTAGGCGTAGGATTAGAAATAGTGGGGGTAGGATTAGATATAGGGGGGGTAGGATTAGGTGTCAGGAGGGTGAGGTCAAGTGAGCACCATATGTCAGGGTCATAAGGAGAGGAGGGCGCATTATTTTTGTAGGACGGAAAAATATTTTCGACAAACTTCACATGACGGGACGTATAGACACGGTTGGTGAGTGGATCGAGACAATGATACGCACTTTGAGAAGCCGGGTAGCCAATGAAAAGACACGGAATAGAACGAGGGGAGAGTTTGTTGGTGGAGTAAGGACGGAGCCAAGGATAGCACAAGCAACCAAAACTACGGAGTTTGGAATAGTTAGGTTCAGTATTGAAGAGGGAGACAAAAGGAGACCGATTATTAAGGGAAGGCGTAGGAAGACGGTTAATTAGATAGGCAGCTGTGGTAAAGGCGTAGGACCAGAAAGTGGACGGAAGTTTAGCGTGAAAGAGGAGAGCGAGGCCCGTCTCAACTATATGACGATGCCTACGCTCCGCAAACCCGTTGTGCTCGGGTGTATGAGGAGGAGAGGTAAGATGTGAGATGCCGTCAGAAGTGATTGTCGGAGTCAGTTTAACATATTCTCCGCCATTATCGGAGTAAAAACGAAGAATCGGACGATTAAAATATTTTTCTACAAGAGCCTTAAAACGAGAGAAAACAGCAGTGGTGTCAGATTTTAATTTGTGAGGATAGAGCCATATGTAATGAGTAAAGTGGTCAACAAAGATGACATAGTAATGAGTAATAGAAGGGATTGGAGAGATCCATAAATCGGAGAATATTAAATCAAGCGGAGCGGAAGAAGATAGCGATGTATTATTGTAGACACCCACATTTTGACCGCCAGGTGTCTATAGTAGGTCCCGCCAAACACCCGATGATGATAGGACGCAAACATGCTTTAATGGACTCGGATATGGGCTCGAAATCATGGACATTTGGTTTAGGCTTATTAAGGAGTACAAATCTCACAGAACGGACCTCAAATCCAGGCCCAGTGGGTCGTTTCGAGTCAAATGAGACTAATTTGGGTCGATTCCGACACCGGGGGTAAAACCGTCTTTTAGCGACCGAGTCAAACCCGGTCAAAGATATTTTTTCCCGAGTCATACGATCTGGCCGTGTCATTACACGTCCAATTCGGACTCAATCACTACAAAAATCAGACCTCAAATAATATTAAACAAATCCGTTTAGGGATAGGATTCGATCTTAAGTAGGAATTCTATCCGGAAACCGATTCAGAGATCGATCAAACCCCCAGAACTCGGCTGAAACAGCCGAAATACTCCCACCAGCCGAGTATCCTTGCCTTACTCACCAAGAAACGAGAAGTTTATTTCCTCACGAACTCTCGTGTTTCCTATCCAAACCGGTGTTTCTTGTCACACAAGCAAGACCACCGCAATTCCTATAAATAGGACCTTACGTCCGACAATTCAAAAAAGACATGAAATATCAACACAATAATCCCGACACACAATAATTTTTCAGCAACTCGTATCTAAAAAATAAGTCTCGAAATCCACGTCCGAAGGAATACCGAAATAGCAACCAAAAAACCGACGAATCCATCCCGTCCAATCCGGCCGATCCACGCCTCACATACATACATAAAAACGTCCCAAAAACCGACACCTTAACTCACCCACATCATCTCGACGCTCACGTGCCCAAGCCACCGTCCGACGAGCCTTATTCCGAGTAAACAAAGCATGTAGGTTGAGGGTGTAAATCAAACCCGTCTCTTCTCCTTTCTCTCTCCCTAATCTCACGTTTTTTTTTCTTTTCGTCCGTCGTTTTATTTATTTTTTTCGTCGGTCGTCTAATTATTAATATGGGTCGTTCATCGCATCATATTTTTATTTATTTTCGACAATAAAACTATTTTTCGAATAACGTTCTTAAAATACGATACCGATTCTATAATCGAATATCGTATCTACAAGAACAAAATTAATTTATTCTCGTTGATGCTAAATAAAATCGTTACATATTTTTAAACAAAATTCGACGATTTTTAACGCGGAGAGAATTAACATCTTTTTCGTTCAAAACTCTTTTTTCAATTTTCGTTCAAAACAAGTTTTTCAAAACTTTTTTATAAAATCATTCCGACTATTCGATATCGATTTAATAATCGAATATCGAATACGACGAATATCAAAAATATAAGTCGAGTATAAATTAATCCATATTTGTACGCGATTTATAGGAATTAACGGTTTTCGAACAAAATAAAAAAACCCGGCAGACCACCACGCGGGTCGCGCGCCTGTCAGGCGACCCGCGCGGCGGCCTGGTTCGCCCGGCCTCCTTTTTCTCGTTTCTTCGCTTTTCTATTTTTAATTCCTTTCGAACATTATATTAAAATGCGACCTTCGCGACATATTTTAATAAATACTTTTTTTCGACCTCGGTCAACACGTGTTAATCAATCACGTGTCATCAAATCTTTTCTAAAATCATGCATATTATTTATTTACATCTTTATTCAATTTATTCATCGTTACTAACTCGTTTTCTCGTCTTTGTAGCGATTTATTTGTTTTTATCGTTTTATTAGACTAAAACGAACTCACATGCTAAAATAACTTTGACGTTATTAGTTTAGTATGCATTAAACGACTTAGCAACCCACTTTATTTTTCTCACATGCTTAGGAAAATAATGTTTGCATATCATTCAACCATCGAGCTAACCCGTGTACATAAAAAACGAACGATATCTTAGTAAAGGCCGCTAAGTGCGGGCGGGGTTGGGTGTTCTTAGTGAACTTCCCAACACGTACCCTCACCCCTTACTCAGAACCATGGTTTCCGGATGTCCGAATCCATTGGCTACGAGAGTCATTCAATATACGATTAACCGCCCAGTCGGCATCGGTATCGATATGCAAAGGGACGAGCCCAATAAACTCTGACATCGGAAATGGGCCGTATTTTGTATACGGCCCACTACGACATAGAGTGGGCTCGAATGGTTCCGAATAACCACAAAATTCGGTGGCGACTCCTACTTCGATTTAAATTTCAATTTGACCATCTCATATGGAGATTCATTCGCCTCCCCAAACCCGCGCGTGGCCGCGTCGGGGTGGACCTATGTCATGTCCACAATTTGGCGACTCCGCTGGGGATCAACTGATGAGTCACTTACCATCGGCATCCCTAGGGTGAGACTCGAAAAGAAATCGTTCGAATAGTAATGTACACGTTTTAGTTCAATGGGCCATGCATAACCCAATCTTTCCCGGGCCGGTTACTTGTGACCGACGTCCCACTATACCACGGTGCGTTCCTACTTGGACCCACTAAAGACATCGATGGTGGAACTCGTTTAGGTTTTGCGGCATGTCCTAAGACCCACTCGGCTTAGGGAGTCCGTCCTCAGTACGAGAAAGCCATCGTTGTTGGTATAGACCCTATTAGACCGACCGAGACTTAGACTAGGAGCATACATGGTGTCGTTATACTGTTTCCGTGACTACATGCTACTTGGTCCGTGTCTCATCTTTTTTTCTTTTTTTTTCAAAAAACCGTGTTTTCAAAAAAAAACTTGCACCTTTTTTCGAAAACCATCCATTTTTCAAAACCCGGAAAGCTACCAAATTTAGGACTTATGATTTTGACTCAAAATAGCCTATTTTTAGCCGGTATGCTGTCCAAACCTTTTCAAAAATTCAAAACTCGGCCCGATAAACCTTTTTTCCGATTTTCAAAAAAAAAGATTGGGCCGTCCAACCCGACTTTGCTCGGTTTTCAAAATTCAAACCCTCTTCTTCTTAGGACTTCCCGTATTTAGCAGTGTCGGGTCTTGTCATAAGTAGTAAGAGTCTATAGCGTCGAAACTCCGTCGATCTTACATCACGGGTTTCCACCCCATCCCATGTCCGCCTTATTAGTCAAGGCACGGCCCACCTACGTAGGACAAACTCCTACAAAGGGAAGCCCACTTACACAATCGAGTCCAAAGTCTGGGGATTAGCTCACACGTAGGTCTTTCTTCACACGGGACTAGGCCCACTCTGCCGAAATCCTAAAGAAAGCCCACCGTCCATGAGTCACCCGTCTAGGAGTCGGTCTTCAGCCCCACTCGGGGGCTACCCTTCAGCAGAACGATCAATCACGATTGCTCTAAGGATCAGGTCTTACACGTGTTGTCTCACGTATCCCACTTTCGAGTCACTTAGGTGTCACACCATCTGAGTCATGTTTAAGCCCTTAGTCTCACTTGGGGGCTATTCTCCGACGGAGCGATTAATCACAGTCACTCCGAGAATCATACCCCGCGCATTTGTCTTAGGAGAGTCTAACCCGAGTCAAACTGGAGTCGTCTCTTCCCCCGCGCTATTTCCTATGCCTTGGTGTATTTGAGTTCCGAAGCAACTTTCCTGATTACGCGGTATTCTTACAGACAGGCCGCCCTTCACCCGAACCATGACTAAGGACTCCATTGATCAACTAACTGCCTTGTTGGCCAAGATCCAAGATCAACTGAACCAGATGAGGGAAGACCAAACCGCCATTGCCACCCGTTTGAGTACCTTGGAACAAAGGACTCCTAAGGTCGGGAATGAAACCACTGGGCCCATAGCTGAACTGGCCAACGCAGTCCGCAAGCTGGAGGAACAGGTCCACCTGTCAACCAACAATTCAATCCATACGGAAAATGCTCGTTCCTATTCACCTTTGACCGACGAGCTGCCCGCTAACCTCAACCTGACGGGCCTACCAATGTTCGACGGGACTGAAGACCCGGTATTACATATCCGGGCTTTCAAAGAATTCATGGCCATCAAAGGAGTGAAATCAACCATGTTCAAGCACCTGTTTGCTTCCTCCCTCGAGAAGCACCCGAAAGCCTGGTACTACAGGCTTGACTCCAAGAAGTACAAGACTTGGGATGACGTGGCAACGGAATTCGCTCGGAATTATGCCGATAATACCGAGATCCAGACCACGATGCGTACTTTAGAAGTCATGGTCCAAGAGCCCAAGGAAGGTTTCACTAAGTACCTTCAAAGGTGGAGGGCCGAGAGTGTGAAGTTGGTAGACAAGCCCAACGAGAAGACACTAGTGGAGGCGTTCATCAACAACCTCCTACCTTCCTACCGCATCCATCTTAGGTATGCCGGCATTTCCAACTTTGCAGTGCTTACCGAAATGGGCACTAAGATTGAAGATGATCTTCGACATAATGAAGATTTGGGTGAAGCTTCTACTGAAGGCTATATTGGACATCAACTCGAGTCCTCAGAAGCCGACGACAAATGACAACATTATCCGAGAGTCTAGATTTGGTTCAAGTCCTAGTCTGAGTCCGAGTCTAGGATCACTATTTTCTGTCAAAGTCAAAGTCAGAGTCATTTGCATTCTGTCCTCTTTTCAAAATTCAATAAAAACCCGCTTTTCTATTTCTCATATATACTTTCCTTATGTGTTTCCGAGAACATGATGAACACCGTCATACACTGTGAGCACATGCACGTGACTATTACAGGCACATCTATAATGACTGCAGGAAATCGAGACCCGTGCTTTCCTTTACCTGTTCCATGTCTAACATAGAAAGCCACAAAACTACCCTTAGTAGGAGCGGTATCGAATCCTATGACAAATCTAGGTAGTCTCCTAGTTTGGGGTCAAGACGGGAGGCAAGCCCATTTCCCGAAATAAACACCCATCCAATAAGACTAACCAATCCCTACCTTAGGTGTTAGTCTGACCGACAAAAAAAACTGGACAAAAAATCAAAAGTCCAAGGAAAAAGCAAAAGGCCAAAACAAAAAAAGCTGGCCATGATCAAAAAGAATTATCAACATCCCTCGACCAGACACGGTCAACTCAAATGAAGAATCCCATGACCGGGGCTAAGAGGTCAGCCAAAAAATATTCAAATACCCAACCGTGGTCAACGGTCAACTCAAGATCAAACTCATACCATCAAATAGGGGAGAAACAATCAAGCTGGTCAGCTAGCACCACATTTAGCCTTCCCACATTACAACCCTCAAGACCTTCTCGAGACCTAGGCTAGAGACAGCCCAGAATTTTGAGGATTCAAGCTCCATAGGATACCCCTAACCATTAGGGCCAGACATGGAAATCAGATCCCGCATTATCGAACCTGCCCGATCGAAGTTCGAGTCATTTTTACTCGACTTCCCCCTTTCCTACCACATTACAATACCTTACCCTCGAAGCCCTAGCTCCACAAAATCGAGCTCCAGATTTCAAAACATCAAAGCCACCTACTTCCTAGCACCACATTTCCAAAAACATCTAAACCAGTTACCAACCCCAAACACGGGAATTCAACTTGCAGTCGGCATAGAACATGCCCAAATAGTTCACACCACCTCTGGGGGCTACCCCGGAAAATGCTTACAGTCACAGGATCAACATCCTAACTATTCTAGCCCTTTGATCAAGACATCATTGGGAATGCACCTAGCCTACACCATTGCTATGGCTAGTTACACACAAAGCCCTAATAAACTAGGCACCATAATACATTTTTCAACACCGAACTACGACATGGTTTGATTTCACTACACGTGAATACGTAGGCAGCCTTTCAACAAAGGCACAACCACCCACATTGACACTCATTCAAAAGCACCATCATTCCGGTCACGACACTGTCATATTCTCAGCAGCTAGTTTTGTCGTCCTGGGGGCTTCTCTTAGGCAGAAGTTCTCCATCCATTCACATAATCCAATATACCTTCAAAATCCAGCCTCCTTTCTTTAGTGAGTCCTAGTACTCGGCTCAGTCGAAGACGAGAATCTGTCAAGACTCGGAGTAACACCCACTTTGGGGAATGTGCCCTAAAAAAAATTAAAGAACACCAGTCTACGGCATTGCTACCACAAAGCCCTGTCGTACGGAAACAGGCTCATTCTGAGGATTCGACCATGTTGCCACTCGCCTAGGCTACGGAATAGCGCAACTTAAGAGTCTTGTCATCTTAGGTGGCCCATCCCCTACCGAGTCACGGTCTAACCCTTAGAGAGTCCAAGTTGTATCTGCCAACTCGTCCGGTCACGTCCAGAGTCAAGTCTGTCAGCATATCTCCCTCTTCACCTAGGCATACAGGCCTAACCAGAGGATTTTAGGAATTCGTGTCAGAATAGGATCGGGAATCAAGTCATCCCAAACATTCCTTTTCTTCCAATTTTTTTCAAAGTTTCCGCCATTTTAAAAAAAATTCGGTTTTTTTAATTTTTCCGCCTCAAAAAAAAATTCGGTTTTTTTAATTTTTCCGCCTCAAAAAAAAAATTCGGTTTTTTTAATTTTTCCGCCTCAAAAAAAAAAATCGGTTTTTTTAATTTTTCCGCCTCAAAAAAAAAATTTCGGTTTTTTTTTTCCGCCTCAAAAAAAATTCGGTTTTTTTTATTTTTCCGCCTCAAAAAAAAATTTTCGGTTTTTTTATTTTTCCGCCTCAAAAAAAATTCGGTTTTTTTAGTTTTTCCGCCAAAAAAAAATAATAATAAAATCTCTTTCCAAAATTCAGTCAAAAATCATTTTTACTTCCCCAGCACGAGTCAGTGTTTTATCTGTATGTTGCATGCAAAACAGACGGGTATCCCAAGACTCCCGGAGAATTATCAAAGTTCTCAGTGAAAATTCAAGCAACATTTTCGCTGAGGAATCAGATGTGTCAGTAAGAGGTACATCCGCAGCTTCTAATAGAGGCTCCCACGCAATTTCAAGACGGAAGTTGTCTGCAACCAGACGAATCCAAGACTTTTTTAGTAGAAAGTCCCCGCGCCATTATCGACATCTATCCAGGTATGATTTCTATCCTATGGCTGGCGAGCCCTTCACGCAAGTCTAATGGACTCTAAACGACCCGGTCGGAAGTCTGCCATGTCTTAATCCTCGATTGGCCCGGTAGCTACTCTGACTTTCGCCTTGTCCAAGCCTCAGTCAGAGTGGGGGCTCTGTAGACACCCACATTTTGACCGCCAGGTGTCTATAGTAGGTCCCGCCAAACACCCGATGATGATAGGACGCAAACATGCTTTAATGGACTCGGATATGGGCTCGAAATCATGGACATTTGGTTTAGGCTTATTAAGGAGTACAAATCTCACAGAACGGACCTCAAATCCAGGCCCAGTGGGTCGTTTCGAGTCAAATGAGACTAATTTGGGTCGATTCCGACACCGGGGGTAAAACCGTCTTTTAGCGACCGAGTCAAACCCGGTCAAAGATATTTTTTCCCGAGTCATACGATCTGGCCGTGTCATTACACGTCCAATTCGGACTCAATCACTACAAAAATCAGACCTCAAATAATATTAAACAAATCCGTTTAGGGATAGGATTCGATCTTAAGTAGGAATTCTATCCGGAAACCGATTCAGAGATCGATCAAACCCCCAGAACTCGGCTGAAACAGCCGAAATACTCCCACCAGCCGAGTATCCTTGCCTTACTCACCAAGAAACGAGAAGTTTATTTCCTCACGAACTCTCGTGTTTCCTATCCAAACCGGTGTTTCTTGTCACACAAGCAAGACCACCGCAATTCCTATAAATAGGACCTTACGTCCGACAATTCAAAAAAGACATGAAATATCAACACAATAATCCCGACACACAATAATTTTTCAGCAACTCGTATCTAAAAAATAAGTCTCGAAATCCACGTCCGAAGGAATACCGAAATAGCAACCAAAAAACCGACGAATCCATCCCGTCCAATCCGGCCGATCCACGCCTCACATACATACATAAAAACGTCCCAAAAACCGACACCTTAACTCACCCACATCATCTCGACGCTCACGTGCCCAAGCCACCGTCCGACGAGCCTTATTCCGAGTAAACAAAGCATGTAGGTTGAGGGTGTAAATCAAACCCGTCTCTTCTCCTTTCTCTCTCCCTAATCTCACGTTTTTTTTTCTTTTCGTCCGTCGTTTTATTTATTTTTTTCGTCGGTCGTCTAATTATTAATATGGGTCGTTCATCGCATCATATTTTTATTTATTTTCGACAATAAAACTATTTTTCGAATAACGTTCTTAAAATACGATACCGATTCTATAATCGAATATCGTATCTACAAGAACAAAATTAATTTATTCTCGTTGATGCTAAATAAAATCGTTACATATTTTTAAACAAAATTCGACGATTTTTAACGCGGAGAGAATTAACATCTTTTTCGTTCAAAACTCTTTTTTCAATTTTCGTTCAAAACAAGTTTTTCAAAACTTTTTTATAAAATCATTCCGACTATTCGATATCGATTTAATAATCGAATATCGAATACGACGAATATCAAAAATATAAGTCGAGTATAAATTAATCCATATTTGTACGCGATTTATAGGAATTAACGGTTTTCGAACAAAATAAAAAAACCCGGCAGACCACCACGCGGGTCGCGCGCCTGTCAGGCGACCCGCGCGGCGGCCTGGTTCGCCCGGCCTCCTTTTTCTCGTTTCTTCGCTTTTCTATTTTTAATTCCTTTCGAACATTATATTAAAATGCGACCTTCGCGACATATTTTAATAAATACTTTTTTTCGACCTCGGTCAACACGTGTTAATCAATCACGTGTCATCAAATCTTTTCTAAAATCATGCATATTATTTATTTACATCTTTATTCAATTTATTCATCGTTACTAACTCGTTTTCTCGTCTTTGTAGCGATTTATTTGTTTTTATCGTTTTATTAGACTAAAACGAACTCACATGCTAAAATAACTTTGACGTTATTAGTTTAATATGCATTAAACGACTTAGCAACCCACTTTATTTTTCTCACATGCTTAGGAAAATAATGTTTGCATATCATTCAACCGTCGAACTAACCCGTGTACATAAAAAACGAACGATATCTTAGTAAAGGCCGCTAAGTGCGGGCGGGGTTGGGTGTTCTTAGTGAACTTCCCAACACGTACCCTCACCCCTTACTCAGAACCATGGTTTCCGGATGTCCGAATCCATTGGCTACGAGAGTCATTCAATATACGATTAACCGCCCAGTCGGCATCGGTATCGATATGCAAAGGGACGAGCCCAATAAACTCTGACATCGGAAATGGGCCGTATTTTGTATACGGCCCACTACGACATAGAGTGGGCTCGAATGGTTCCGAATAACCACAAAATTCGGTGGCGACTCCTACTTCGATTTAAATTTCAATTTGACCATCTCATATGGAGATTCATTCGCCTCCCCAAACCCGCGCGTGGCCGCGTCGGGGTGGACCTATGTCATGTCCACAATTATTAAAAGGTAGTTTGTGACTTTTACTAGTGTCACAAGAATTACAATGAGAAAACGATGGAATTTTTAAGTCTAAAGTACGAAATAACTTATTAGTAATAGCTATAGAGGGATGCCCAAGACGATGATGCCAATCTAGAGTACCCGAGGTGGTTGTAGAGAAGGCGTGAGGCGGAGTCCAATGATAAACACCGGATTCAAGAGAGCCGTGAAGAACCGGGGAGGTCTGGGACGACACCTTAAGAAAAAAAGAGGACGGAGAGAATTCGACAGTTAGATTATTATCAGTGCAAAGACGCGATATAGATAAGATATTACGAGAAATTGAAGGAACATAAAGGACATGAGTAAGAAGAAGAGTAATGGAGGGAGAAATAGTAAGAGAGCAAGAACCTATGTGAGAGATAGGGAGGCTCGATCCATCACCAATAATGAGTTCGTTGGACCCGTCATATGGAGCATGAAGGGAGAGATTGTGAAGGTCATTGGTTAGGTGGTGACTAGCACCACTATCGAGGAGCCAAGAGGGTTGGGTAGAGGTAGGTGCTACTGTGGCAGTGTGGGCTTGGTAAGGGCGTGAAGAGGGGCGGGTTGATTGAGATGGGAGGACAAGATTTGGGAAATCTCGGGCAAATTTACGACAGGGATTGTATAAGAAGTGACCACGGTATCCACAATATTGGCATCGGCCTTTAAATTGGGTCGAGGTTTGGGATGCTTGGGGGGAAGACGGATTAGGGGACGGGGTGGGCAATAGACCGGTAGATTGTTTGGGTGTGAAGCTGGCAGGTGCGCCGGGCTGAGTAGGACGATATGTGGCAGCGAGGGCAGTGGCGGGAAGAGGGGAGACAGGTGGCTCGGGATTATAGGCTAGGTTTAGTTCATGATGAAGTAGTTTTTCGTGAAGGGCATCAATAGAAATTGGGTCATCTCGGGCGCGGACGCCTTCAATGACGGCTTGGTAGGTTTTGTAGGGAAGACCACGGAGGATTTTCTCCACAACATCCTCCGTGTCGACAGGTTTTCCTAGGAGGGCTAAGTCATTGACACAGGTTGTGATGGCCGTGATATATTCAGATATAGTTAAGTCGCCTTTGGTGATACTGTTAAGACGGTTTTTAAGTTGGAGACGATGTCCCCTAGATGGGTTGGCATAAATTTTGTGGAGGATGCTCCAAACATCGTGAGATGTAGTGGCGGTGCGGACATGGGATGCGACATCGGGTTCGAGGGTACTAAGAAGAGCACCTTTGACAAGATGGTCTTGTCTATACCAAGTGGAGTAAGCAGGGTTAGGTTGTTCCTTACCGGGTTCCTTACCTTCGGCTTCGGTTGTGACGGTCTTGGCGGGGGCCGGGTGAGTTCCATCGACAAATTTTAGGAGATCGAAACCAATGAGTATATCATTGACCTGGGTAAGCCAGTTTTGATAATTTTTCGGGTTCAATTTTGTGACGAAGGAGAGATTGACAATGAGAAAGGGAGATTTTGGGTCGTTGGGATTTGGGAGATGGCCGGTTGCAGCTAACATGGTTGCGCGGTAATTGAGACAGAAAAATCGATTTTAATTTTGGATCAGTTGCTCTGATACCATATAGAAATTGTATTTGTGAAAGCTTAAATTATATTGACAATAAAAGATTACAAAGAATATCTAGATGCCTAAATTACAAAGATAAGAAAGGCTAGTAAATAACAATATACAACTTAATTATTTTACGGAAGATAATAATACTAGAAAAGATATTATTAAAAGATATTATTCTAATACATACTCCCTCCGATTCTTTAGATTCGCAACGTTTACTATTTGCACAAATAATAAGATTGTGAGTGGAGATGGTGGGTCTCACCAATAAAGTAAAAAGTTAACCCAAACAAAAACCTACCTATTATAGAAATATTGTAAACCTAATGAATTTGCCAAATATGGAATACGTTGCGAATTTAAAGAATCGGAGGGAGTAGTATTTATATAATCATCTGTTATGATCATCTGATTCATTAGTTTCATTGTTTCTTGATGAGTACTTCCTTTCTCCTAATACGTTCCCATTTTCCGAGTTTTTTCATTTATTTTTTTATTTATTAATGATATTTAAATTAATACTCTTTTTCCAGTTATTTATTTATTTTTATACCGTTAATTTCTGAGTAATGTTTTAATCAAATAGAATCAGATGACCGAGAGTGGAGCTGATCATGGTTCACACTACCGTCCGGCCCAAATTTAGTGTGTTTAATTTGGACAACGAAAATATTTTAAAATGGATAATGGGTCAGACAAGCCCGACTCGAATTACTAAATGGTTTGGGCATGGACACAAATATTTTTAAAAAACCCTAGCCCGTCAGCCCGACTATAAATATATTTTATAAATACGATTATTTGAATGAAAAATAAAATAAAATTCTAGGCCAGGGTGTAAAAAATACTCAATAGATGGGATTATAATTGGACCAGGCCACGTAAAATAATGTACTCCGTAGGATCTTTTTTAATGCTTAATAATACGGAGTATCCAATTTAAGTCTTTTAGCTCTTGAAAAAATGATAATGAACTTTGAATTTGTCATTCACGTCACTTATTTATTAATAATATAAGGGTCCAGAAACCCGTGGGCTGTCCGAGTTTGTATAAAGGGGCGGGTAAGGCAAGTAATTTGAGCCCATTAGTTTAGTCCGACCCGCCCACTTTTATCATTCCCGAACTTGAATTATTTGGTTAGCTTTGCAAAGTATAACAAAAAGTAGTAAGCTAATTTTTAAATTTTCGGTTCAAAAATATTACTCGTATAACTCAAAACTCACATGATATGATCAATAATTATGACCCGACTGAAAATAACACAAATAGATAAAAACAACTAACTAAATTCAACCCGATTATAACCAAACTGAAAAAACACTATTGTCAAGTTTGAATGGGATAACTAAAACAAAATGAAGAAAAGCAGGCAAATAATTTATTTTAAATTTTCACATGTACCATTTCATCCCTAAACCCTAAACCCTAATTACCCTACTAACAAACTCCGATCCCTCATGTTCGGTCGTCATCAACTTCAACTAATTAATTAATTAATAAGCTCAATCTATTTTTCCTTTCTGTGATACTTAAAAGGGATTTGTTATTTTTCTACCTCCAAATTCCGCAACAAAAACATAAAATTTGGTACATTTGTTAGTCACTTCCATTCATCAATTCTTTACTTGTTTTTATAAATTCTCAGAAATTACAAAAATATACAAATAAACCTTACATTCCTTTCATAAATCCAATATAATTATTATTCCCTTACTTAAAAAGCACAAAAATAATCATTTTCCTTCTTTGTCATATACGGTGTATCATGTATGTATGAATCTCCCATCTAGTCGTCTAGTATCCTACTCCTATTCCCAATTCATTTCATGATTATTTCAATCCTTCTTCATTCCAGTACAATGCAACATTAAAGACCCTAAAACATAACGCCAACTACATACATACATACATACATACATACGGAGTAATTAAAAAAAACAACCTCAAATAATATTAATCACAATATATATTAGAAAAAGAAGACATTAAATGGGGATTTGTCAAACGATTGAGGCGGTGGCAGTGACGACGGTGGCAGTGCAACACCCTGGAAAACACAAGGTGGAGCGGATATTTTGGCCCATTAAGGCCAGTGAGGTCATGGGTTTGAATCCTGGGTACTATGTTGCCCTCGTTGTTCCGCCTTCTAAGAATAATAATCTGAAGCTTCTTAGGCCTGACGATATTATGCGCATCGGTCACCTTTATCGCCTCATCAGTTTTGAAGGTTATTTTTAATAATAGCAGGGGGTTTGAGTTTTTTTTTTTTTGACGGGAACCTTTTACGCGCTTTGGTTAAACCCATAATTTAAACATATCCGTAAATCCATAATTTAATTAAGACTACTTTTCTGCTGCAGGGGTTATTGCTTAATTACGAGTAGTAATGGTTTGTTGTTGGTTTATTGGTGTGTATATAGATGTTATTAAGGATTTCACATTGGAAAAGTCGGAGAAATTAGGTGGCGGTGACAAGAACAAGAATAATTCCCAGGTTTTTTTTTATCACAGCTTGTAAACGTACAGTTGCAATTAAAACTAAGCATTTGCTAATTTTGAATAGTAATTAAAACTGTTGTATGTAGTATGTAGTATGTAGTATGTACTCCACTATAGATGGATATGGTGTTAACATATAGTATATATAAGCCTGCCTAGCTAATGGGGTACGTACGGTTTTAATAGACAGGAAGCGGGAGCAGAGGTGCAGGTATTAGGAATGATGATGGCGGCAGAGGACGATGGAAGCCGGCGTTGCAAAGCATTGCTGAAGTCTGATGATGAGCTTCAAATACTTACTTGTCCGGCCTACTCCCTCGCTCTAAAATGAGTAATGACAATGAACTTAACAATTGTACACTAGCTACACCTACATGCATGCATCTTTATTCAGCCTACCTACTTGCTTGTGTAATGTGTATTGGTATTAGTCTGCTATTACTCCCTACAATATACTCCACTAATAGTCGATGAAAGAATTCAAGTGATTGTTATTGTGATAATAGATGAGTGATAGATAATGCCCAAAGACGGCCACGGATCCGCCAGCCCGTTTGTCGAAGTCGACTTCCACAACCAAAGTCAAAAAACCCAGACCAAGTTCAAGGACATGAACCCGGTCTGGAACCAGAAGCTGGGTTTCAGCGTCCCCGATCCCGGTCTGGTACCGGATATGACTGTCGAGGTCACGGTTTATAACGATAGGAAATCCGAACACGGCCAGCTCCCACCGAAGAACTTCCTTGGCCGTGTTCGGATTTCCGGGGTTTCGGTTCCGCTTGTTGAACCCGGAGCGGAACCGGAACCCCAGCGGTATCCTCTTGATAAGAGAGGTATGTTTTCTCATATCAAAGGGGATATCGCTTTGAGAATGTACTTGGTTCGTGACCCCAACGCCGCCTGTTAAGATATGATCCTCCACAATCCTCGAGATATTATTCCCAAATCACCTCGATATGTTCTCACGTACACAATCTTCACAATACAACTTATTTATGTATAGATTATATACACTAGACATAATTGTATGATTCTCGTAGATACTTGTAGTTTATATTAGTTGTAACTCTGTATAAATAGTCTGATTGTAAGTTCATTCTAATTATCAATTTAATATAACTCATTACATTCACATATGGTATCAGAGCGTCGATCAAACTAACCGATCTGCTGCTCTCTATACTCGAACCAACCACCATGACAAACACTACAATTCCAAACCCTCACGAACCATCAAAGCCTCTCCTTCATCTCAATGTCTCCTTCATCGACAAACTCACACCTATGAACTACCCTCATTGGAAAGCCCAACTCACCGCACTCTTCACTGGTTACTCTCTTCTTGCCTTCATCGACGGAACGGCACCACCTCCCAAAACTATCCCCGATGCAGAGAAAAAACCTATCCCTAACCCGGCCTACGGCACTTGGTTTCTGCAAGACCAAATCCTCATTAGTACACTCGTAGGCACCCTCGAGTCTGACCTCCACTCACTCATAACCAACCTCCCCACCACACGGGAAGCATGGACCACACTGTCCAATACCTTTGCACTCCCCTCACGTGGCCATGTAAAACAGCTCAAATACCGTCTCAAATCACTCTCTCTAAAAACCTCCACAACCATCTCAGCCTTTATGACCAAAATAAAAACTATTACCGATGAACTAGCGGGACTAGGCTCGCCTATGCACGCCGAAGATATCACGGATATCGTGCTAGAAGGGCTCGACTCTCGCTACCGTTCTGTTATTGAGGCGGTTCAAGCCCGTGACAAACTCATCTCCTTCACGGAACTCCATGAAAAACTCATCAACCGGGAGTTAGCCATCCAAATTGAAACCAATAATCAATCAACCCACCCCGTGGTCGCCCTAGCTACTCATACTCGACCATACCAACACAACTCCCAACGCAACTACACCCACTCATCCACAACCTCTACCGACTCTGCCCCCTTTAAAGGCCGATGTCAGTGGTGTAACATCCGAGGTCACGTCCTCTATTTCTGTGCCATTTTCAAAAAACTTCACCCTAACATCGTTGTACCTCGGCCAACTCGCCAAACACCATCCCCTGCCCAGGCCCACACTGCTACACTAACCACACCTGCTGCCTCAACCTCCAACCCTCCGTGGTTAGTCGACTCTGGAGCCTCCCATCACGTCACCTCGGCCCTTGACAACCTTGCTCTTCACCAACCTTATGATGGGACGGACGAAATTGTGATCGAGAATGGATCCGGACTCGAAATTGTCCATACCGGTTCAACCACTATCTCTTCCTCTTCTCGTAACTTTACTTTAAATAATGTCCTTCACGTTCCGTCAATGCACAAAAATATCATCTCTGTGTCACAACTATGTGCTGATAATAATGTGTCAGTTTTTTTCTCACCTTCCTCCTTTGTTATACAGGACAACCACTCTAAAGCCATCCTCCTTACCGGTCAAGCCCAAGACGGTGTCTACTATTGGCCACGCATGTCCGCTCCACTCGCTCTAGCCACAATGCTCACCCAATCTGACCTACATCACCGTTTTGGTCACCCCGCTCCCCCTATACTAAATAAAGTCATGTCATCATTATCTATTAATAATAAATCGATTTCTCATTGTCCCTCATGTTTTATTTACAAAAGTCACAAATTACCTTTTACGACGTCATCATTAAAAAGCATCGGCCCGCTTGATATTATTTTCAGTGACGTATGGACTTCACCAATTCATTCCTACGATGATTATAAATACTATATTATTTTTGTCGACCACTTCACTAAGTACACGTGGCTATACCCCATTAAAAATAAATCGGACTCTCTCCCAGTTTTTTCCATTTTTAAAAAACTCGTAGAAAAAAAATTCAACACTGAAATAAAAACCGTCTACTCGGATAATGGGGGCGAATACAAAAAACTCGCCCCTACCCTTGCCCAACATGGCATATCTCAACTAACTTCTCCACCACATACACCTGAGCATAATGGCTATGCGGAGCGAAGACACCGGCACATAGTCGAAACCGGTCTTGCGTTACTTGACCACGCCTCTATGCCTACCTCCTATTGGAGCCTTGCGTTCCAAACCGCCACATATCTTATAAATAGAATGCCGACTCCCACCCTCAATTACTCCTCCCCGTATACCAAACTCTTCAATCATGAACCTAAATATCACAATCTTCACAATTTTGGTTGTCTCTGTTATGCCTGGCTACGACCCTACACCAATAATAAACTTGACTTCCACTTCATCCGTGAACGAGTTCAAACAGGTGCCCTCTTTGTCATGCCAGTCGCTCAAGATGATCAACTAGCTGATCTCCTCACCAAAGCTCTACCTCGTCAACGGTTCCATATGCTTCTTTCCAAGATTGGACTATCCTCACCGCCGTCCATCTTGCGGAAGGATGTTAAGATATGATCCTCCACAATCCTCGAGATATTATTCCCAAATCACCTCGATATGTTCTCACGTACACAATCTTCACAATACAACTTATTTATGTATAGATTATATACACTAGACATAATTGTATGATTCTCGTAGATACTTGTAGTTTATATTAGTTGTAACTCGGTATAAATAGTCTGATTGTAAGTTCATTCTAATTATCAATTTAATATAACTCATTACATTCACATATCGCCTTCTCCTCCGTCGGCGGCGGAGGAGCCGGAGCTGGTGAAAAGTCCGTACGATGACGTAATTCCCAACAGTTACGAAAATGATAATGGAAATGTAAACTTAAAAAAGAAGAAAGAAAAGCAGGAAGTGAGGACGTTTCACTCGATTCAGGCGAAAAACCACCACCATAACAACCACCAGGAGCACGGTGGGAAGCAAGAGCAACCACCGCAACCGCAACAGCGGCGGCAAATGTGCAGTACAGAGCGGATTTCATGAGGCCGTCGCCGCCGCAGGCGATGATGATGCAAGTACCGGGTAAAAAACCCGAATACGAGCTGGTAGAAACGAGGCCGCCAGTGGCGGCGCACATGGGTTACAGAAAAGGTGATAACATTGGTAGCACATACGATTTAGTTGAGCAAATGCTGAAATGCATTACCTCTATGTTAGTGTAGTTAAAGCTCGAGATCTTCCTGTAATGGATATTACAGGTAGTTTAGACCCTTATGTTGAGGTTAAATTGGGGAATTATAAAGGGGTAACCAGGCATTTAGAGAAGAATCAACACCCAATTTGGAATCAAATCTTTGCGTTTTCGAAAGAACGATTGCAGTCTAATTTGCTTGAGGTTGCTGTCAAAGATAAGGATTTCGGAAAAGACGATTTTGTTGGGAAAGTGTTGTTTGATCTTACTGAGGTGCCACTGTGAGTCCCACTGGACTCGCCTTTGGCGCCTCAGTGGTATAAGCTTGAGGATAAGAAGGGTATGAGGGGGAACCGAGGCGAGGTGATGTTGGCTGTTTGGATGGGTACACAGGCTGATGAAGCTTTTCCTGAAGCATGGCATTCTGATGCTCATTCTATTAGTCATCATAATTTGACTAATACTAGATCCAAGGTTTATTTTTCGCCGAAATTGTATTATCTTAGGGTTCATGTGATTGAGGCTCAGGATTTGGTGCCTTCGGATCGTGGTAGGATGCCGACGACTGTTGTTAAGGTTCAATTGGGGAATCAGCTTAGGGTTTCTAGGCCGAGTTCCGCTCCTGCTTTGAGCCCCATTTGGAATGATGAGTTGATGTTTGTGGCGTCTGAGCCGTTTGATGAGTATATTATTGTGCAGGTTGAAGATAAGGTGGGGCCCGGGAGGGACGAGGTGATGGGGAGGATGATTATTCCGGTTAGGGAAATTCCTCATAGGATGGAGACACATAAACTACCGGATACCCGGTGGTTTAATCTGTTGAAACTGTAAGTAAAGGTAATGGCCTCCCTATATAGAAACCTCATTCGGGGGATGAGGAGGGGGAGAGGAAGGAGAAGATGAAGTTTTCGAGTAAGATTCATCTTAGGATGTTTTTGGAGGCGGGTTATCATGTCTTGGATGAGTCCACTCATTTTAGTAGCGATTTACAACCGTCTTCAAAGCATTTGAGGAGGCCCCCTATTGGGATCCTAGAGTTGGGGATCTTGAGCGCGAAGAATTTGTTGCCTATGAAAGGGAAGGAGGGGAGGTTGACCGACCCGTATTGTGTGGCCAAGTAAATGGATTCGAACACGAACATTTCTCGATACCCTAGGCCCTAAGTGGAATGAGCAGTACACATGACATGGGAGGTGCATGATCCTTGCACTGTGATCACTGTCGGTGTGTTTGATAACTGTCACGTGGCTGGTAAAGACGATGTGAGAGATCAGAGCGAGGGTTGGGAAGGTTAGGATAAGGCTTTCGACACTTGAAACCGATAGGATTTACTCTCATTACTACCCTTTACTAGTTTTAACCCCCGGAGGGTTGAGAAAACACGGTGAGCTTCAACTGGCGGTTAGATTCACTTGTACCGCGTGGGTGAACATGGTTGCCAAATATGGAATGCCACTTCTCCCCAAAATGCATTATGTTCAGCCGATACCGGTCAGGCACATTGACTGGCTTAGACACCAGGCAATGCAGATAGTGGCTGCCCGGCTAGCTCGGGCAAAGCCACCCTTGAGACGGGAGGTAGTTGAGTATATGCTCGATGTCGAATACCATATGTTCAGTCTTAGGAGAAGCAACGCAAACTTTTTCAGGATCATGTCGGTTTTGTCCGGTATTTCTGCTGTTTGCAGGTGGTTTACTGATGTTTGCGCATGGAGGAATCCGATAACAACCTGTTTAGTCCACATACTGTTCTTGATACTCGTCTGCTACCCGGAACTAATCCTGCCCACCATCTTCCCCTACCTGTTTGTAATCGGTGTGTGGAACTATCGGTTCAGACCCAGAACCCCGCCCCACATGGACGCCCGATTATCTCAAGCAGAGCATTCCCACCCAGATGAACTCGACGAGGAATTCGACACCTTCCCAACATCCCGTCCAAACGACATGGTCAGGATGCGGTACGACCGGCTCAGAAGTGTGGCCGGGCGGGTACAGGCCGTGGTCGGTGATTTGGCAACCCAAGGGGAGAGGGCTCAGGCACTGTTGAGCTGGCGTGACCCAAGGGCGACCGCTATTTTCATATTTATATATTTCACTGACATGGGCAGTGTTTCTGTATGTTACACCGTTTCAGGTGGTGGCGATGTTGGTCGGACTTTTCATGTTGAGGCACCCGAGATTTCGGTCGAAGATGCCTTCAGTTCCTGTGAATTTCTTCAAGAGATTGCCTTCCAAATCTGATATGCTTTTATAACAGAGTTCTTAAGGTTTTCATGCATGCATTTTCCTGCAACTCTCTGTAATGTTATGTAAAGAACTCCAGCAATTGTGTTTTTAAGTGTTTTTTTTTTTTTTGAGTTTTGGTTTTAATTAGTTAAAAAATGATCAATAATATGGAATTTTGGTTCACAAATGTATTGATGTTGTAAGATCATTTGTTGATATTCAATCTATTATTGGACTTTTCAAAGCCTATGAGACGGTATTTTGATCGTATTTTGTAGTACTCCATAGTAAGTACCGAGTAGAAGTGAACTGACCCAACTAAGGCTCGGACCGGACCTTACTCAATTGACCCACTTGTTAGGTCCGAAAAACGAGCCCAAGATCATTTTATACGATTTGGAGCCCTTCTTCGTATTCCTCTGTTTTCTCTCAACGATCCAAATTCTATTGTAAAACGATCTAACGAAACACGTATTTATTATTGCGTTTAAGATAAGATCACGTTGTAAACAAAGGAACCGGAATTTAAATGTGATGGTGCTTGCTTGTAAACCCACATCTATCATCACATGAATATTACTTTAATTTTGTTACATGAAACTGTATTTTTTTACGTGACATTGTAAGTGTGTTATTTACCTTGGCCCGGAGAGATCACGTTTTAATTTTACACAAATTCTCACGTGAAACTAATAACAAGTATTAATTTTATGACACGAAAATTTTAAAAAGGCAGATTTTCACGTTCTTACTTATTTGAGAAAAAAAAAAGTAAATTTTGTATGACAATTTTCTTAAGATTTTTGGTTGTGTTTAATGAAAATATATTGATAAGCTAATTAAAGAAACAATTAAAACAACGTTATTGTTGTGTCTATTTGATGGATGAAAGTATGAAGCTAGTTAATAAGATACGAGTATATTAATATGCCACGGGAAACAAAAAAATTGAAGAAAATTAATATTATAACGGGTTTTATTTCAATCAGAAAATAAATGATGTGATACGTTAAAAAGTTCGTTATTCCAGTTTATTAGTTATTTCGTTAAGACGTCAAAGGAAATGATATTTATAAGCTAAGACTTGGATATTCTGATAACGGTTTCTAAATCATCATATGATACGTTAAAAATCCGTTATTCTCGATTAGGTATTTCTTTAAGATGCGAAAGAAAATGTTTTTTTAGAACACGGACTTCTAACGGTTTTCCAATAATCATAAAATCAAATTAAATTATACTGTACTCTTTTTGATACGTTACAAAGCCGTTATTTTCGTTTATTTTTTTAACGACTCGCATATACATATTTTATACTCTTTTGATCATAACGGTAGTCTTATAATAAATTTATTGTGCGACCATCTCACAATCTCATGCAAAATGCTACACTTGCCGTATATATATAGTTATACATGCTAAACTACTAATAAAAATGATCACAATTCACGATAAAATGAGCACAATAATACTAAGTTACAACAATTTAAATTTAAATTTGATATAGAAACAAATACGATTTTCTCCAAATACATTGAACATTACGCGTGAATTGCATACGATAAACGTTGGCATGCACGAATAATTATTTTTTTCTTAATTTTACATGGTATTGGTTTACTATAAATTAGAACTAGATTACTTCATTTTCTCATCATAAAAATAAATTATTCTACATTTCTACTATAAAGAAGAAAAGTATATTTCTCTATTTTCTTTACTATTTCGTGCGTCATTAACTCATCATCATGGACAAGGTATAACCTGCCACTAATATGTGTTTACGTTCTACTCGATCACCTTTTTAATTCGTTTTTTTTAATGCATGATTCTCTATTTACGTGTTTTAGTTCTACTAGGGTTTCAAGTAATGTGTTCAAAAAATGGTTCAGATCAGTAAATCAAATCGATCTGAATCGTCTAAGGTCTAACGGTCTAACCAGATCATATCGGATACATATCGGTTCAGTCTGCGGTTCAGTCCAATCTACACTTAAAACAAAACTCAACATTATTCTTTATTTTTTGTCGGTCCGGTCTGGTTCAAACCCAGAAAAAATAACAAAGGGCTTTGAGGTTGACCGGTCTCTTCTGAGTTTATCTGATTCGAACCTGTTCCAGAACCGGTGAATTGAACACCCCTAATCTCAAGTTCGAGAACTTAGAACACAATAATGTTAAATCTCATAAGGGTGTACGTTAGCACCGATGAGGTGTTACTTGGCTAAAATCGGACTAAACTAGATGATTTACACACAAAAAATTAGGCTAGGGTTCTTGAGTACAAAAATAAAATAAGGCTAGGGTTCGATTAACTAATCATGCTTTAATCATACATAGTTTAAAAATTCAAACAATTATCATGCATGAGTATAATCTATTTTGTGCAAGTTCGAACTATTCCAATATAATTAAGTAAATTAATTGTTGAGTAGCTAGGTCGTCTTAGTAATTATTGTCTCGTTCATTTTTTGTTCTTTTATATTATTCGTGAATAATATTTTAATCAAAGTACAACAAATGATCGAGATTGAAAGAATACTAATTTACGAGTAATTATTATTAACAATATATATACCGTGACAGGGATCATCATCATCATCAGTTAAGCGAGTATTTAGCTTCGACGAACTTATTTCAACTACTCCATTAGAGACGCCATCCACCCAAATGTCTAAGCAATTCGCTTTAGAATTGGTAATCATCTATACATACATTACTCGGGATCGTTTATATATATACTCATAATAATATTATTATTATTCATGTTTAATTTTGCTACGTCTTTCGATCTTTAAATTTTTTTTGAAATGTCGCGTTATTATTCATAATAAGCTTTTTTTTCTCATTTAAGACGATATATGTCGAAATATAAAGAGTAAATATAAACTATCACCCGAATATCTAATCTTGTTTTATTTAACATGTTTCATTTAAGAATATTTTTACTAGGTAATTTATTTATTTATTATTACGTGACTTTCGACTATAATTATGTCATTAATTGGGTTCGCTAATTACATGTGCAAAGATCGAAGAATTATTGGACGATGAAAGCGAAAATTTCAAGTGTGACCCCGAGGTATGACTAATTTGTTAATTGAGGTTTAAATCCGAAATCTAAAATCTAAAATAACGATACTAATTTATTAAACTTTGATTTTTAATTAGAATTGTTTTTTTTTTTTTTTTAAATTGTAGGTGATGCTAAACAATAATGAAGAGTTAGTGGACAAACAAGACCCTTTTTGCCCTAACCCTAGTGGGAATGACTTATTAGGGCACCCTCAAGAGGCTGAGGTACTATACATACGAGTTATGATCATTATAATTATGTAATTTCATCGATTATTCTTTCTAACGTTTTATCAGTCACAAATACTCATGTGAGACGGTCTCACAACACCTGTATTTCTTTTGGATTAATGATTTTCAAACTCGACAATTTAAATGCCAATTACCTTATTAATCGGTAAAGTCATAAGATAATTTCGGTCCTTATTTTCTTTTACTAGAATTCCTCCAAAAAAGATCAATTAGAGTTTAACATATTGGAAGAACCAAAGGGTGAAGGATCGACCCCAATCGAAAGCAATACTACTAATAATGTTACAAGGAACTCCGTCAAAAACGAGGTACACCTACAAAAATCCTATAAGAATAATGCTCGTATTTATATAAGAAGTAAGAGCATAAATGTATAATTATGTTTATTTTAATTTGTATACGGGTACTAGTAATAATAATAATTTTTTTTTTTTTGCTCAGGATACGGGTGCGACTGAGGACGTTATCAATGAACTTCTCGAAGTAATAGACTCTAGTCGATTAAAAGGATGGTTGCTCGAGCACAAGCCAAGAAAAACGAATGCTAAAACCATTGACAAGGTATAGATACTCCGTATGTAATAATAATAATTTCGTAATTAATAATATTAATTGTGTGAGACCGTCTCATATGAGAATTTTAATTTTTTTTTTGTTGATCGCAGATTTATATTCACTTGGAAAATAATGTAAGGCTTAGGTCTATGGTTGAAGTGTATCGATATGTGCTCGACGGTCACACTCCGACACCTAAATCCAAGATCTCTGCCGATCCACCCGAACCAACCTCCATTAATGCTTCGGTATGTGTATGTACTCCGTATATCACAAATTTAAATAATCGATTTTTCTAACATGTAGTCTGATTGAATAATACTCGGGTTTAAGCAGGTTTTCAATTATGCCCTTAGGTTATGTAAAAAAAATCGTATTTATTAGGGTTTTATATTATTACTCCATTATTATTATTATTATTATTATTTATTTTAAAAGGAGAATTTTATTGAAGAAACAAAACGCAGTTTACAAAAAAATTGATGGAGAGCCATTTTATTATTATTATTATTATTATTATTATTTATAAAAAAAACGGAATTATTACCACCAGAACAAATTACAAGAAGTTATTATTATTATTATTATTATAAAAAGGGTGAATTTTATTGATGAATCAAAACGCAGATTAAAAAAAATTGGTGGGTATTATTATTATTATTATTATTATTATTATTATTATTATTATTAAGGCATAAGTTAGAAGAATCGTATTATTTCGTAGCATTTATCCCGTTGGACCATTAGTTACTCAATATTTATGCGAGAAATATAATTCGTTCAAAAACCATAATTCTGCACGCATATTGCACTAGTATATATGAGTAATATTTGACGAGTTATAATAATGGACAGGAATCGACCCCATCGAAAAGACGAAGAGAAAGAGCGCCTTCAAATTGAACATTTACCGAAAAAGGGAAAATATCATATAAAGGCCAAATACGAAACATTTATGATATCACATTTATTAAATCGTCTTCTAAAAGAAGATTATCGGTACGTTCAATGAACCTAATGATCTCAATTGATTTCTTTCACTTTTATTTTCTAAAATATAATGTTATAAAACCCCCCAACTTAATCCACGGTTATAATAATCACAATAAACTCCGAGTAAAATAAATTCGAGAAAAAAAAAAATCAAATGAAGTACGAGGTAATAGAGCATAGACGGGAGGAAATCCCTGGAATCCTTCGTCAAGCTTATAATAATTTGTTGCGTCTGCAACCGTGTCAGGGTCGGGTTACTACCCTACCTGTATTACCTACAGGTAGGGTAAAACCCGAACCTGCATTTTCTGTGAAGGTGTGTAGATCATTTTGTAACTAGCTGATTATTAAAAAAAAAAATCAATGAAGAGCGCACTAAGTTGCATTACAATATAGTGTGAAATTATTATTATTATTATTATTATTATTATTATTATATATTATTATTATTATTATTATTATTATTATTATTATTATTATTATTATTAAAATTATTATATGGTGACAGGAATCGTCAGCAAGAAGGGTATATACGTATGATGAACTCGTTTCAAATCCATTAGAAATGCCATCCACAGAAATGAGTGAGGAATTTGCTTTAGAATTGGTAAAATCTCTATTACTCCACATAATGTGTTTCAACTTATGCCATGCAAATGCACGACTTATATATATATATACATATATACGGGTGATGTAGATAGAGGAATTATTGGACGATGAAAGCAATGATGATAACAAGCGAGAGGCCGATGTACAAAATGACGAACCTTCAAAGAAAATGAAGGTATACATCATTTTTTTCATAATTACATTAAATTCATAATTAATTTGTGTCATTTAATCGCATTTAATTAGCGTGTTTAATTTTGAATAGGATCGGCATCCATGAGCTTGAAGGGAGGTCAAGCTTGAAAAGCGAGACCGAGGAGCATTTGAATTTGGTTTAACATATAGGACTGTGAGACTGTCTGGCGTAACTAGAGACGGATCAACGTTTTATATATATAAACCATTTTCAAGGGTTTCACCTTTATTCATTAGCTATCTAGTTCACTTGTATAGTTGTATTTTACAAGTTTAGATCAAAGAATCATAGAGAGAAGTTAAGATTTTATATATAATTGTGTTTTACAGAGTTTTTTTTATAACAACCGTCAATCATTTTATGTTATACGGGACATATTTAGAAGAGCAGTAAAATATCTCACATTTTTCGAAGCCGAATTTGAAGGTTATTATTCATGTTTTTCGAGAGTCAATTTGGTCCCGAAATTAAATGTCTCCAAATTCGCATAAGTACTCCACACATTGTAAAAATGTCTCGTTGTTGCAGAAAAATAATATGGTTTCAAATAAATACATGCATTTAAAAAGATCAGGCATTTGGCTATCTATCGAGTAACGTCAGATTAGTGCAAATCTTCGATATAAATACTAGAAACTCAACTATTTAGGAGTTCTTTTGACAACCGTCGTCAGTCATTTTACATTATATGGAACATATTTAGATTACCGGCAAAATATCTCACTTTTTTCAAAAATCATCTAAAACGACCGAATTTGAAGGCTATTATCCACGTTTTTCGGGTGGATTTGGTCCCGAAAGTAAATGTCTCCAAATTCGGACAGTAACTACACCGTACACTGTAGAAATGTTTTGTAGTTGCAGAAAATAAATAAGGTTACAAATAAATACATTTAAGAAACATTAGACTATCTTTCTAGTAATGTCGAATTTGCGCAAATATTCGATATATATACTAGAAACTGAACTATTTAAGAGTTTTTTAACAACCGTCAGTCATTTTATATTATATAGGACATATTTAGATGACCAGGGAAATATCTCAATATAAGGTTACAAATAAATACATTTAAGAAACATTAGACTAACTTTCGAGTAACGTCGAATTTGCACAAATATTCGATATATATACACTAGAAACTGAACTATTTAATAGTTTTTTTAATAACCGTCAGTCATTTTATATCATATGGGACATATTTAGATGACTAGAAAAATATCTCACTTTTTTCGAAAATCACCTAAAACGGCCGAATTTGAAGGTTATTATCCACGTTTTTCGGGTCGATTTTGTCTCGAAATTAAATGTCTCCAAATTCGCACAGTAATTACTACATACATTGTAGAAATGTTTTGTTGTTGCAGAAACTAAATAAGGTTACAAATAAATACATTTAAGAAACATTAGACTATCTTTCGAGTAACGTCGAATTTGCGCAAATATTCGATATATATACTAGAAACTGAACTATTTAAAAGTTTTTTTAACAACCGTCAGACATTTTATATTATATGGGACATATATAGATGACTAGAAAAATATCTCACTTTTTTCGAAAATCATCTAAAATGGCCGAATTTGAAGGCTATTTATTATCCACGTTTTTTGGGTCAATTTTGTCCTGAAATTAAATGCCCCCAAATTTGCACAGTAAATACACCGTACATTGTAGAAATGTTTTGTTGTTGCAGAAAATAAATAAGGTTACAAATAAATACATTTAAGAAACATTAGACTATCTTTCGAGTAACGTCGAATTTGCGCAAATATTCGATATATATATATATACTAGAAACTGGACTATTTAAGAGTTTTTTTAACAACCGTCAGTCATTTTATATTACCTGGGACATATTTAGATGACCGGCAAAATATCTCAATTTTTTCAAAAATCATCTAAAACGGCCGAATTTGAAGATTATTATCCACGTTTTTCGGATTGATTTGGTCCCGAAATTAAATATCTCCAATTTGCACAGTAATTTAATACATATACATTGTAAAAATGTTTTGTTGTTGTAGAAGATAAATAAGATTACAAATAAATACATTTAAGAAACATTAGATTATCTTTCAAGTAACGTCGAATTTGCACAAATATTCGATATATATATACTAGAAATTGAACTATTTAAGAGTTTTTTTAAGAACCGTGAGTCATTTTATATTATATGGTACATATTTAGATGACTAGAAAAATATCTTACTTTTTTCGAAAATCATATAAAACGGCCGAATTTGAAGGTTATTATCCACGTTTTTCGGGTTGAATTGTCCCAAAATTAAATGTCTCTTAATTCGCACAGTTATTACTACATGCATTGTAGAAATGTTTCGTTGTTGCGGAAAATAATTAAGGTTACAAATAAATACATTTAAGAAACATTAGACTATCTTTCGAGTAACGTTGAAATTGCGCAAATATTCGATATATATACTAGAAACTGAACTATTTAATAGTTTTTTTTAACAACCGTAAGACATTTTATATTATATGGGACACATATAGATGACTAGAAAAATATCTTACTTTTTTCGAAAATCATCTAAAACGGCCGAATTTGAAGGTTCACGTTTTTCGGGTCGATTTGGTCCCAAAATTAAATGTCTCTTAATTCGCACAGTAACTACTACATGCATTGGAGAAATGTTTTGTTGTTGCAGAAAATAAATAAGGTTACAAATAAATACTCCGTACATTTAAGAAACATTAGACTATCTTTCCAGTAACGTCGAATTTGCGCAAATATTTGTTATATGTACTAGAAACTGAACTATTTAAGAGTTTTTTTAACAACCGTGCGTCATTTTATATTATATGGGACATATTTAGAAGACCAGTAAAATATATCACATTTTTCGAAAATCATTTAAAACAACTGGATTTGAAGGTTATTTATTATCTACGTTTTTCGGATCGATTTGGTCACGAAATTAAATGCCTCCAAATTCGCACAGTAACTACACCGTACATTGCAGAAATGTTTTGTTGTTGCAGAAGATAAATAAGGTTACAAATAAATACATTTAAGAAACATTCGACTATCTTTCGAGTAACGTCGAATTTGCGTAAATATTCGATATATGTACTAGAAACTGAACTATTTAAGAAATTTTTTAACAACCGTCAGTCATTTTATATTATATGGGACATATTTAGATGACTAGACAAAAAATATCTCACTTTTTTCATAAATCATCTAAAACGGCCGAATTTGAAGATTATTATCCACGTTTTTCGGATTGATTTGGTCACAAAATTAAATGCCTCCATATTCGCACAGTAACTACACCGTACATTATAGAAATGTTTTGTTGTTGCAGAAGATAAATAAAGTTACAAATAAATACATTTAAGAAACATTCGACTATCTTTCGAATAACGTCGAATTTGCGCAAATATTTGATATATATATACTAGAAATTGAACTATTTAATAGTTTTTTTTAACAACCGTCAGTCATTTTATATTATATGGATATATTTAGATGACTAGAAAAATATCTCACTTTTTTCGAAAATCATCTAAAATGGTCGAATTTGAAGGTTATTATCCACGTTTTTCGGATCGATTTGGTCCTGAAATTAAATGTCTCTAAATTCGAACAGTAACTACACCGTACATTGTAGAAATGTCCAGTTGTTGCAGAAGATAAATAAGGTTTCAAGTAAATACATTTAAGAGACATTCGATTATCTTTCGAGTAACTTCGAATTTGCGCAAATATTCGATATATATATTAGAAACTGAACTATTTAAGAGTTTTTTTGACAATCGTCAGTCAGTTTATATTTTATGGGACATATTTAGATAACCAACAAAATATCTCACATTTTTCGAAAATCATCTAAAACGGCCGAATTTAAATGCTATTATCCACGTTTTTCGGGTCGATTTGATCCCGAAATTATTTATCTCCAAATTTGCACAGTAACTACTCTATACATTGTAGAAATGTCTCGTTGTTGCAGAAGATAAATAAGGTTTCAAGTAAATTTATTTAAGAGACATTCAACTATATTTCGAATAACGTCGAATTTGCGCAAATATGTGATATGTATACTAGAAACTGAACTATTTAAGACTTTTTTTAATAACCATCAGTCGTTTTATATTATATGGGACGTATTTAGATGACTAGCAAAATATCTCACTTTTTTCGAAAATAATCTAAAACGGTCGAATTTGAAGGTTATTATCCACGTTTTTCGGATCGATTTGGTCCGAAATTAAATGTCTCCAAATTTGGACAGTAACTACACCGTACATTGTAGAAATGTCTCGTTGTTGCAGAAGATAAACAAGGTTTCAAGTGAATACGTTTATGAAACATTCGACTATCTTTCGAGTAACGTCGAATTTGTGCAACTATTCGATATATATATATATATATATATATATATATATATATATATATATATATATATATATATATATATATAGAGGTGGGTTCAAATGAGTCCCTATATATGTGTTGAGTCCTTGAGTCCTCATCCCATCCGTTGGATGGGAGATGGATCAAGGGACGAGATAAAATCACTGCTTTAATAAAAAAAAAAAAAAAAAAAAAAAAAAAAAAAAAAAAGATACTGAATCCACCAAAATAGGAAGGTGAATATTTCAGTAAAGTAACATTCTCATTCATTCAATCATTCATTCTCTCTTTCATCAATTCCGTTTCAAACACCTTCTTCATCGTTCTCTCGCTCATTCAATCATTCATTCTTCAAAATTACATTCAATCATTCATCATCTTCAACGCGCCGCTGCCATTTATTTCAATACGACACAATCAATAACACATTTAGTCAATAATCGTCTTCATCGCGCTGCTTTTCATTCAATCCGGCTTCTACTTTTCATTCAATGGCTGATATGCAAATCGTGGAAAAAACAAACTGTGAGTATATATTGTAGTTTATACTTGAAAGGATATGAAAGTCATTAAGATGATACTAAATTTTTAGTTTCTACTTTTCTACGTTGAACTATAGTAATGTTGCATTTTAATCACATGATGTCTGCGCACAGAAAAGGTATTGGGTTATTTTAGTTCAGATACTGTGTTACTTTAGTGTAGAATGTCCGTTATTTTAATGACAAACTTTTATTACTTTTATGATATGTTACTTTAGTTTATCGAAGACGTTACTTTAATTCTTAAAGTCTGTTATTGTAACGCGTTAGTGAGTCATGGGGATATTTGAAACCGCCATTGCTAAATAATAATAAAAAAAAGATATTGTTTCCTATAATAGTGGGAGTCATTAAAGATGATACTAAAAAAGTTATGTTTCCTATAATAGTGGGAGCCATTAAATATGATACTAAATAACTCCCATGATTTTAGGAAACAATAACTCCCATAATCACAATCATTCCTCATTCATTCATTCACGTTACAGGTTCATCAAAACCTTAAAAAAAAAACGCTCCCATCGATCATCACGTTCATTCATTCATTCAATCAAATCTGTGCTCGAAATTCCGTTACTATGAATTCAATGATCGCGACATCTTCATTAACCGTTGATAAGCAATTCATCGAGTATAACAATGGTGAGTTTCGATATTGCTTTCATGTTTTGCGTCAATTTTTATTCATTATCTTGATTAATTTGCGTCAATTTGTGTTCATGTTTTGCGTCAATTTTCATGTTGATATTGTTTCATGGTCGTGTTATTCATCATAGATTCATATGCAAATCGTAGAACACACAAACGGTGAGTATATATGTTTTGTAATTTATACTGGAATCGCCATGGAAGTCGTTGAGATGCTACTCAATTATTAGTTTTTACGTTTACAATATATTGCGTTACTTTAGTTCATATACTGCGTTACTTTAGTGTAGAGCATCTGTTATTTTAATGTCTACCATCTGTTACTTTATATGTCGTGTTACTTTAATACACTCTAGTTGTTACTTTAGTGTTTTTCATCTGTTATTGTAGTGCATTGTAATGTCCTAAGAGTTTAGGAAACTGCCATATTAAAAAAATAATAAAAAAAAGATATTGTTTCCTATAATAAAGGGACGTGATTGCCACCAAAATAGGAAACAATATCAAAGAGTAACATCATATTAAAAAAAAAAATATTACTTCCTATAATTATGGGACGAGATGACTTCAAAATAGGAAACAATATCAAATAGTAAGATACTTCGTCATGCTCTCATTTTTATCATTATATGAATTTTTTGCACTAACTTATATCTGGTGTTATTTTAATGAACATTATCTGTTACTTTAATTCATATTATCTGTTACTTTAATGTCTGACCTCTGTTACTTTATATCTGGTGTATAAGCATACTCTGTTAATTTAATTCAATGCACTTCATCTGTTACTTTAACTCTTGTTATCTGTTACTTTAATCCACATGAATGATGTAGGGATGTGGGTGAGAGTTTCCTCCATTGTGCGGTGATGAGATTAAATCAAAGCTTCTGAGATGATGATGAAAAAGATGAAAAAGAAGAAGACGAAGAGAACGAGAAGGATGAAGAAGAAGCAGAATTATAAGTAGGACATTATGAGTAACAAGTTTGAAACATTGGAATTGTAATGGAGTTGATTTAGTTGGAACCTTGTACCACTTTTTGTTTTGGAGTATCTTAATAAAAACAAACATTGTTCTTTTTGTTAATTGGAACTCCTGTTTTTGCAAGAGACTACTATGCAACGTAACTGATTTTATGAGTTAAAGTAACACAGTTCATGAATTAAAGTAACACATTGTATGAGTTAGAGTAACAGTTTTTGCAAGAGATTATGTAACGTAAAAGATTTTATGAGTTAAAGTAACACAGTTCATGAATTAGAGTAACACATTGTATGGGTTAGAGTAATAGTTTTTGCAAGAGAATATATTAAACAACGTAACAGATTTTATGAGTTAAAGTAACGCAGTTCATGAATTAAAGTAACACGTTATATGAGTTAAAGTAACATAGTTTATGGATTATGGCAGTAACATAGTAATATACGTACAATGGCAGTAAGAAAATAATGATTTTTTGGTGAAAATGAAAAAAACTTAATTTTGAAAAAACTTGTTGTATGAGAGAAAAAAACATTTAAAAAGATTGATAAGAGAGATAAAAGATTTGGATTGAGATAATTAAGGAGGAGAGAGAGAAATGATATATTTACCAAATTTGTTAGTTATTTCCTTAATTATGAGATTAAATCTTGTCCATTAATCTAACCTTGAATCAAGGGCTAAGATGGGGACTCACGGACTCAACATATATAGGTGGACTCACCTGATCCCACCTCTATATATATATATATATATATATATATATAGAGAGAGAGAGAGAGAGAGAGAGAGTAAGGCTCTTATGAGTCCCTTACTCTTTGTGAGTCCCTAAGTCCTCATCCCATCCATTGGATGGGATGAGGATGGATGGACAAGATGCATCCAATTAAAAAAAAAAAAAAAAAAAAAAAAAAAAGGGAAGATTTACGTTCCTAAAATAACTCACAAGAATTTAGGAAACAAATAACTTCCTATCATTCACGTTCATTTTCATTCACGTTCATTTCCATTCCACGTTCATTCACACCTAAAAAAAACTCCTTTCTTCATTCACGCTAATTCATCGATTTTGATCTCGAAATTCTGCTACAATGGATTCAATGACCGCATCATCGTCTTCAACGGTTGATAAGCAACTAATCGAGTATAACAATGGTGAGTTTCAGTGTTTCATTCACGTTTTTATTCGTTTTTTCTTCATGGATTTCAATAGTCATATTGCTTTTAATTTGCGTTTTCATATCAATGTTTTATCGCGTCAAATTGCGTTTTTTTTTACGTCGATCTTCATGTTTATAGTGCTTTCATTGTCATTTCGTATCAATTTGCGTCTTTTTGATGTCATTGCGTTTTGATATCACAGTTTCGTATCAATGGTATTTTGATATCTCGATCTCTATAGATTACAGGTCTTTATGGTTTTTATCAAGATTTTCCCTGATATCCATTGATACTACTTTTTTGATATCAATTAACGCAGATTCGTCGTTGAAGTAACATGTCTTCTGAATTAAAGTAACACTTAATTGCAATTACAGTAACACAAATGAACGTTCAGGAAAAGGGTTTTGATGATATGCTACAGTAACGTATTGTACACGTTAGGGTAGCACCACTTATGAATCACAGTAACACATTATTTGCATTGATGTAACACTGTTTGATTTTGTGCAGGTAGTTGCGCCAGAGATGCGAACGCACAAGACAACACTGGAAAAGGTTTTTGGCGCTGATGTTGAAGTAACTTGCTTTACGAGTTAGAGTAACACAACTTATGAGTTAAAGTAACACATATGTTCCATGAGCGTAACATTGTTTATTTTTTTGCAGTAGCATTAGCAAAGAAGCGAATGCACAAGAATGGTGCAGAGATGTGGGTGAGACATTCACTCCGTATATGGGGCAAGTATTCGGAACAATCGACGAGGCGGTGGAATTCTATAAAATCTACGCGTTGGCTTGCGGATTCGAAGTTTTTTTTTTGTGGGTTTACAAGAATAACTGATTTTTTACATATTTTTTACACATAGTGATGTGCAACGTTGCAGTTAACTCTATATTTATTTAATACATGTGTTGTTGGTTAGAGTAACATCTCAGATGTATTGGAATAACACTATTCGTTCATTAAAGTAACAGATATATATAATGCATAAAAGTAACTGAGGATATTAGTGTTGTTTACCATTCATTCTTAAATTAACCACAACCATTCCTTATAGTAACATGATTTGTTCGTTAAAGTAACAGCTACACTGCGTTAGAGTAACACATTTTTTTTGCTAGGGTAATAACCCCAATCCCTGATGATGAAACCAACTTTGTAATGCGGGTTAACAACCTTCTTTCTTAGGTTAGAACTATTCATTACCAAAGTAAAAACATTCGTTCCTTGAAGTAACGTATATAATGCGTCAGAGTAACTGATGAAAACAGCGTTGTTTAACCACCATTATGAAAATACCATCATTCATCACTTAGAGTAACATCATTTATTTGTTAAAGTAACATCTACAATGTGTCGCTGTAACACACTGATTATGAGACCAGATTTGTATCGTAGGTTAACATCATACACTCTCATAGTAACACCAGTCGTTCCTTAGAGTAACAGAAACACTTAGTCAGTGTAACAGAATTTAACAGCGTTATTCCATTAGTGATAATCAAAATACCAATTGATATAAAAGTATCAAAAGGATACAAAGCAATATTCGTAATTAGAGAAAAGATAGAAATAATTCATTAGAGATATTATTTTTTTCGACCCTTTGTTGGCTTGCTCTTGGGACCGTCGATGATTTTTTGCCTCGCTTCCACATACTTGTCAACGTTATCCATCAACCATCGAAATCCATGTCACGCAAAATCAATGTTATGCAAATTCTGAATTGCAGAATAACAGATGAATAGTTAATTGAATCGAATCCAATGTAAGTCGTATACCCAGATGACAATATGCAATCACTAATTAGCACACAAAAAGGTTAAAACTCTGAAAATTTCGTAAACCCTAATCATAGAAATATGATCGAAGCGTTCCTTGAGTATAGTTGAAGGGATTGAAATGAATATGACTGCAAAAAATTTTGAATTTCGAAGCTTGTGAGGAAGAAATTTCGAAGCTTATGAAGATGACGATTGTTGAATATGAAGATTGAAAATTATGAAAAGAAAATAATTATGAAGATGAAGGATGAAAGGTTGTACATTATGTGTATGAGAAGAGAGAGAGGAAGATTTAGTAGAGAAAATTAAGGGAAGAAAGAGATTTCATATATTTTTACCATATATGTCAGTTACTTCTTTTATTACCCAAATCAATAACCACCATCCATCTCCCTCTAAATCAATGATTGTGATTAGGACTTACGGAATCAAAAATGAAAAGAGGACTCACTTGATATATAAATACTGGAAACTGAACTATTTAAATGTTTTTTTAACAACAGTCAGTCATTTTATGTTATAAGAGACATATTTAGATGAACGGCAAAATATCTCACATTTTTCGAAAATCACCTGAAACGACCGAATTTGAAGGTTATTATCTACATTTTTCGGGTCGATTTTGTCCCGAAATTAAATGTCTCCAAATTCGCACAGTAACTACTCTATACATTGTAGAAATGTCTCGTTGTTGCAGAAGATAAATATGGTTTTAAATAAATTCATTTAAAAGACATTCGAGTAACATCAAATTAGCGCAAATCTTCGATATATGTACTAGAAACTGAACTATTTAAGAGTTTTTTTAAATCGTCAGTCATTTTATGTTAGTACTAAACATGAAAAAATATCAATTAAAGTCAAATCCAAAACACTTATGGTATCCATTTCCTAAATCCTTTTTCAAAGAAAATTTTCAATATGTTCATTGAACTAAATGATTTCGATTGATTTCTTTCACATTTTTTATGGTAAAATGCACATATAAAAACACCCACATACTCGACGATTATAATCACAATAAACAGAGTAAAAATAAAGTCGAAAAAAAAAAACCTCCTCGAATGAGAGAAATGTCAAAAAAAATAATGAGTCGAGTGTACAACGGCGCCCAAGGATTGGGTGAAACCCGACCCTTCATTTTCTCCGATGGTAAATCACTTTGTGTAGTTGTCTCATGTTTGTAATTTTTGCTTTCGTCGTCCAGTAATTCTTCATTCTTTGCTCATTCAATCATCAAAACCATTTTAAAAATTAAATTAGTGATGAATATCATGTACACATGATAACTACAAATTTACACTAATTTAATTGTTAATTAGTTTTGCCAATTACATGAGCAAAGATTGATAAAGGAATTGCTAGACCACGGAAGCAATAATTACAAGCGCGAGCCAACTATACAAGCTGATCTACTCCCTTTCAAAGAAAATGAATGCAGTATCATGTTTTTTATGATGAGGCTCAAAATTCGGGCAGTCCGCGTTAATTCAGGTCATGAGTAAAACTCGTATCTTCATTTTGGGTGTCGGGTCGGGTCGGGTCGAGTCATTCGGATGGGTCATTCTACCAGGTCTAACCGAACCACCACATTGCAAACTATGTCAAATTTCGTCAGAAGAACCAATTTTTTTCCCCAATTTTGGGAATTTAAGAACTACCCAGATAATTAATTCAGTTTTTCAAAGTTTAAACTATCAAATTTCATCAAAAAGAACCAATTTTTCCCCTAATTTGCAGAAAATAAGAACTACCCAGATAATTAATTCGCTTTTCAAAGTTCAAACTATCCAATTTCATCAAAAAGAACCAAAATTTTCCCGTAATTTGCAGAAAATAAGAACTACTCAGAAAATTAATTCGCTTTTCAAAGTTCAAACTATCAAATTTCATCAAAAAGAACCAATTTTTCCCATAATTTGCAGAAAATAAGAATTACCCAGATTATTAATTCAGTTTTTCAAAGTTCAAACTATCAAATTTCATCAAAAAGAACCAAATTTTCCTCAAATTCGAAAAAAATAACAACTACCCAGATAAGTAAATCAACTTTGCTAATAAAAAACTAATCCAAAATCATAACCTAATTTCATTAGAATTTAAGAAAACCCTAAAAGCGGTTGTGAATTATACTGAAACTTAATCCATCAATCAAAAATGAATAAATCAACATTACAAAAAAAAAAATTAAGATAAACCCAGAAAAATGCAAGCAGGAATGAAGGTAAAAATGGAGGGAGGGGCTAACCGATGAATACCCAATTCAATTGACAGATGAGGAACCGGTTGCTTAAGTAGCCAGTCAAGCGTTATGAGAAGAGATTAATTAATGAAAGCATAATAATAATAATAATAATAATAATAATAATAATAATAATCACGAACGCTCGGACATATCGCAGTGTGCTTAGTTACCGCCTTGGAGTCCCTTTGTTCCCGCTTTCTGGGACTTGCTCTTCCTGCTCCAGGGGCCTCAGAGACGATATTTTTGGAGATCACGCGGTTTCCTGTGCTGGTACTGTGGGGATTAAACATCGCCATAACCTTGTCCGTGACACACTGTTGGATATTTGCTTCCGGACGGGGATCTCTGCAGGCAAGGAGGTGGAAATTGGTCTCTGCGACGATGACGACAAGCCCTTGCGACCAGCCGATCTTCTGCTCTACTCGTGGAACAGGGGGTGCGATGTTTGTGTTGATCTGACCGGGTCCTCGCCCTTGACTCAGTCTGGCCTTACCGCTTTTGAGCCCGGACGGGTCGTCGCTGATGCTGCCCGTCGTAAGTGTGCCAAGTATCAGGCACGCTGCACGGCGATCGGGTATGGTTTCTTACCTTTCTCCTTCTCCTCTCTCGGCGAGCTCGACACGGAGGCTGTCTCTCTGCTCCAGCGGATTCGGAAATTCGCTATGTCGCAGAATGCTGGAGCGCGTGCCACAGTTCACATTTTCACCAGAATTAGTTTTGCTATCGCTAAGGGAGTGGGGGCCCAGATAGTATCTCGGCTCCCCTCTAACTTCTTGTAATTTATTTTGGTGTTTAATGCAAGTTCCATAATAATAATAATAATAATAATAATAATAATAATAATAATAAATAATAATTATAATAATTATAATAAAAAAAAAATAATAATAATAATAAGGGACACCCTTCGACTCAGTCCGCGATGTCTGATTTTCTGTCTGGTCGCGCGGTTGCTGATGCTGCTTGGCGCAAGTGCGCCAAGTATGGAGATTTGTGCACCAACACTGGATATGGGTTCCTATCTTTCTCTTTCTCTTCTTTAGGGGAGCTCGACGCGGAGGTCGCTGCTTTGCTCAAGCGGATTCAGAAATTCTCTATCTCTCAGGACGTGGGAGCTCGCGCATCTGCTTTTATTTTTACTCGTCTTAGTTTTTCTATCGCTAAGGGAGTGGATGCCAGATAGTATCTCGGTTACCCACTAACTTCTTGTAATTTGTTTCGTTATTAATGCAAGCTCCAGTTATAATAATAATAATAATACCGATTATATCGAGATTACATATAATATGGATTATTTAAAAAATATCACCGAATAGTTGGAATTATTTTCATGAAATAATTTCATATATTTTCATTTTAGTATTGTCTCTATTTGCCTTTGTATGAAAAAAATAATTACGTAGTCCATATTATTTATTTTTTTTTTTAAAAAAAAGAGTAGATTTTAATAAATTAGTACGAATAATTACCGACTACTTTCTTTACACTTTCGCGAGAGGCTTTAAATACCAATCCAAAAAAAAGAAACCTGATAAACATAAAATAAACCATATTTTTGTCTAACCTCATACTGGATTATAATGCGACTAAGTACACGCTTAATTCACCAATATAGTGAATGAAACAACTAAATAAGGAGTAATCCATATACATTCCTAACTCACCAACACATCACACATACTACTCTGTAATAAAAACCTCGGATTAGTCGGTTTCCGATCCTCTCAAAGCTTCTTCCCTTCACTGTGGGAAGATGTATTCACCCAGACGGGTCCAGACTATAATCTGGTGGACACTAGTAACAAAATAGGTTTATGAACGATGGAGAAATAGAGAAAGGGCAATAGGGAGAATATAATATTTGCTCGACTGACACTCACTAGTAATCTGGTGGACATTGGGGTTGGGGGCAGTTGCAGTAGATATGAAACTAGAAATTTTACAATTTCAAATTTTCCATCATGCATTACTGCTTTATACTCGTACTAGAGTAGTACATACTCACCTCTAGCTTCTAACTGTAAAATTCAGACTTCACCATTATGCACATCCAAAGGGTGGATGCTTCTTGGCTTAACAAGTTCAGAAATTAAAACTGATAGTATTTTTAATCGTACCCTTTTAACATGTTTGATTAACCACTTAGCATATGAAAATAGTAGACAGAGGTACCGGTTCCATATGGTGTTTTACAATATATGATGTTCTCCTTACTTTCCCGTTATCATCCATTTTACAAGATTTATAATTTACTATTCTAATGTTTCAGAATAATATAATTAGGTCATTCATAGATAATGAAGTAATGAATAGTAGAGACTAGAGAGGCCGGGGATATTTACTCCAAAAACCATCACACATATATATACTCCCTCCGAGTTCCTATTATTGTCCCAAAAGCTTTTTGGGTGGAAAATAAGTAAGGATAAATGAGTGGTTCAAAAAAGAAGAGGAAGAGAGAGAAATGGGAGAGCAATTGTGAACCACACATTGATGACCTTAAAAGGAAAGTGGGACAAAAATCAAACTCAGCCCAAAAAGGGAAGTGGGACAATAATAGGAACTCGGAGGGAGTATATATATATATATATATATATATATACACTCCACGAATCCCGATGCGTTGAACATTCACCGGGTATTATGAAGCTAAGATATGTAAATTGTTGAGCAATTTAAATGAGAATTGGGTAATTAAGTAATTGTGTGGGTTAATAATAAGTGACTTAAATCGAAGTCAAATATGAGATCTCTTACTCCTTGTGACTTGTGAGGTTGACAATTTCATTCTTATCCGTGAGTTTGTGACATATATATATATAAAGAACTTATTTGAAAAAAATTTGTTTGATCATCACGATAATTAATCGACGCGATGGCTTAATTAATGGATTAACAACTAAGTAAACTAACCCGTAATCCATGGACTGCTGGTTTTCGTCGTCGGTGCTTTTTAATGTAAAAGACGATCTTGCCCTTATCTTAACTAGATTAGTTAACTAATGTTATGTAATTTTAGAAGTTAGATTAGTTATTGAAACTCGTTAATGAAGCGATTTTTAATTTTTCAAACCGTTCCGTTATTATCTTGTCCTTATTATATATTCACTCAAATTCCACTCACCATATTTAATTTTATTTTCTCTCACTTAAAAAAAAAGCGTCTTTTCTTTAGAGAAACCCGACTTTTCTAGAAATTAGGTTGTCGGCGGTTTTTAATTTGAAAAGACAACAACGTCTTTCCCTAATTACATTCACTAACTTTGTTAATGAAATTAAAAAGTTTAATCATGTTAATGAAACTCGATAATAAAACGGTTTAATTTTTTTGAAAACCGTCATTTTATTATGTTATGGATTATGTTATATTATATATCCTCCCCCACCCACAACAACACTAATATTATTAATAATATTAAAATTGTATTAATAGGCTATTTTAGAGGGTTTTAGAATCAAATATAGATAATATTTTAGTAAGGTTTATCAACAATGTTCAATTGGTATGGTAAAGAGACTCATTTGTGTTCGAGAGGTTGTGGGTTCGAGCCTTGGTGATTACAAATTTTTGTAATTTTTTTGCATCCAGGGGACCCCCCAGACGCGGGTTTTGGGCGTCCAGGTCGATTTCCAGCGGCCCCAAACCCAGAAAACGCGCCCCTATTCGCACAAATCGATCCCAATCTCACCCGAACCGATACCAAAATCGAATATAGAAAAACATATTCCCGAATTACATTGAGACACGTGTTTTAAAAACCGTTCAAAAGTTCAAAAAACCGTAAAATCGAATATAGAAAAACATATTCCCGAATTACATTGAGACACGTGTTTTAAAAACCGTTCAAAAGTTCAAAAAACCGTAATTTCAAATTAGTCGGGAATATAATAGTTACATTAATTAAGAAACTTAATTAATTTCATTAATCACAATTACAGAAGGGTAAAAGAGTTACGTTGAGACACGTGCCTCAAAAATCGTTCAAAAGTACAAAAACCGTAATTTTAATTTACTCGGAAATATTAATTAAATTAATTAAGAAACTTATTAGTATCATTAATCACAATTAGGAAATAATATTGTTCCCAATTCTGGAGAAGAAGGAAATTTTAGTCCAAGTTGTGAGTTCGATGGACTCGACAACTTGGACGGCTCATCCTCCCTGTAAGTCTTCTTACCCGTTTGGGTCTTTGTCTTGCTCTTTTATGGATTTAGACAACAACTTCAACCAGTCACTGTCCGAACTTCGGATTATGGCATGGAATGTACAAGGAGCAGCGAGTAATTCGTTTTTGACAATGTTGAAAGAATTGATTCGAATCAATAAGCCTCATATCTTAGCCCTCTTTGAAACCCGATTAAGTGGGCCTGGAGCACAAAAAAATATGTGATAAAATTCATTTTTCGGGCAAGACAAGAGTAGATGCCTCGGGATTCAGGGGGGGCATCTGGCTTTTCTGGAAGGATGACGAAATTCTGGTTACACCGTTAGTTGAACATGAATAGCACATCACAATTGAAATAGGGAGGAGAGGAGAACGACCTTGGAATTTCTCAGCGGTATATGCAAGCCCGGACATTAATAAACGTATGGAACTTTGGGATGAATTGGAGGACATCCAGTTGAATTCCAATCGCCCGTGGCTCGCGATGGGTGACTTCAATGATACACGATATCTTCACGAACGCAATGGGCAAAGTGACCAGATGCGACTTCGTTGCAATCGATTCAATGAGTGGATTGAGAGGAATCAATGGTTGGATATTGATTTCTCGGGGCCAAATCATACTTGGGCTCGGGGTAATTCGCCAACTACTCGACAATGGGCGAGACTTGATCGTGCTATTTGTAACTCGAGTTGGAGAGTGATGTTTGCCGAAGGGTCGCTACGTCATTTGGTGTCTAATCAATCTGACCATTGTCCCTTACTTCTGAGTACTAATGGATTCGCGCCAATCCCGAGTACACTCCGACCTTTCCGATTCCAAGCAGCTTGGCTTTGCAATGATAAGTTCTCAAAATTTGTGGAGGAACAATGGGACAAAGCGGCACCACTCTACCCGTTTGTAACCCATTTTGCAGATAAGCTCCAATGGTGGAACCATAGGATTTTCCGTGATATCTTTGAGCGGAAAAGGAGTTTACAAAGAAGATTACTTGGTTTACAGAAATCTCTATCCCGAGGTTGCCCTTATCATTACTATACGTTCGAAGAAAAACTCAAACAACAACTTGATGATGTGCTCAAGGAGGAGGAGATACTTTGGTTCCAGAAATCTCGGATGGAAGCTATTTATGATGGTGATAGGAACACAAAATACTTCCATCTTAGTACGATAATTCGTCGTAAGTTTAACAGAATCGAAAGCCTGCTTGATGACAATAATGTGTGGCATTGGGGAGCCAGAGAAGTAAGGGAACTTGTGCTATCATATTTCAAAGGTTTGTTTGCAGGTAACAATGAGAACATCTCCTTGTATCGTATAACGATAGGGAAATTCCCGACACTGACTTTTGAAGAGTCTGAACGCCTAGCCCGGCCTTACTTGGCCTCCGAGGTCAAACTGGCTCTTAAACAAATGGCCCCCCTTAGAGCTCCCGGACCGGATGGGTTTCAAGCTTTGTTCTACCAATCACAATGGGAGACCGTGGTTGGAAATTTGTGCTCTCTTGCCCTTGAGGTACTGAACAATAATTCCTTTCCAGAAGCATTGGGTGAGGCATTTATTGCTTTAATTCCAAAGGTTGATCACCCGCAAAGAGCAGCCCAATTTAGGCCGATCGGATTATGCAATGTGGCTTACAAGGTAATTACTAAAACTTTAGTTAACCGCCTTAAGCCTGTCCTCCCTGTCCTTATGGGGCCAACACAAACTAGCTTTGTGCCTCGGAGACAAATAATAGATAATATTCTTATCGTCCAAGAAGTTCTTCATACTATGAGGAGCAAAAAAAGAGCAACGGGTCTAATGGTTATTAAACTTGACCTTGAAAAAGCTTATGATAAGCTAGACTGGAAATTCATCGAACACACGTTGAAGGACATGCAGCTTCCTAGTAATATGATTAAGACAATCATGAATTGCATTGAGTCCACCAAGTTGAATGTCCTGTGGAATGGTGAGAAAATCGAATTTTTCATACCTACCCGAGGCATTAGACAAGGTGACCCACTTTCACCATATTTATTTACGATGTGTATGGAGAAATTAAGCAAGCTCATAGAAGAACAAGTTGAAGGGAACAAGTGGAAAGGTATACGAATGAGTCGTCAGGGACCGACCCTTACCCATCTTTTCTTCGCGGACGATATCATCTTATTTGGTGAAGCTAGTCTCTCGCAAGCCCAGTCCATTCAACGATGCCTCGAAGCTTTCTGTGAGGCGTCAGGTCAGCGCATTAGTCGGGATAAATCTCGAGTTCTTTTCTCGTCGAATACTTCGGATTTCCATGCTGATCAAGTGCTACAGGTTCTTAGCATTGAAAAAACTGAAGATCTAGGTCGTTACTTGGGAATGCCGACAATCAATGGTCGGGTGACGAAGGAAAGTTTCGAATTTATTTTGAACAAAGTAGACAAACGCTTATCGGGTTGGAAAGCTAAGGTTTTATCTCTAGCAGGTCGAACGACTCTAATTCAGTCTACTCTATCGGCTATGCCGGTATACTCCATGCAGACGACCAAACTTCCTCGCTCAATCTGTGATGACCTAGACAAAAAATCCCGCAAGTTTCTGTGGGGTGGTACTAATGATAAGAAAGGACTTCATCTAGTCTCCTGGGATAATGTAACTAAAGAGAAGAATGAAAGAGGTCTAGGCATTCGAGCTATGAGACAAGTCAACGCGGCGTTTATGGCAAAATTAGGATGGAGGTTGCTAAATGAACCTAATTCGCTATGGGCACGTGTCTTAAGATACAAATATTGCCATGGACGATGTGACATGGACATGTTTGGGGCAAAAACCAATAGCTCGAACGCATGGAGAGGCATTTGTGAAAGCTTCCCAACGATTAAAAAAGGGGTTAGTTCCTCGATTGGTAACGGACATAAAACAATGTTTTGGAGCCATGTCTGGGCCACTTCGGTACCACTTGAAGACCTTACGACCATGGAGATTCCAACCCATCTCAAGGATGTCACGGTTAATGAAATGTGAGAAGATGATGTAGGCTGGAAGTGGGACGTTTTTGGTGACTTTTTCGATGACGAGGTACTCAAAACGATAGCTTCTTTCGAAGTGGTAATGGGTAATGACAAGACGGATACTCTTTTTTGGAACCCAACTTCGTCAGGTCGTTTCTCGCTCAAAACGGCGATAGCTCTTATTCGGGATGACCACTCACTGGACCAGGCTTTTTGGAAACTACCATGGAAAACATCCGCACCTCAACGTATGCGAGTATTTTTATGGTTGATACTCCATGATCGGATTATGACAAACGTCAATCGAGCTAAAAGGGGTATGCCTGGTGACCCATGTTGTGGTGAATGCGGGGAGGCAGAAGAATCAATCTTACATTTATTTCGGGAGTGTCGCGCGGCAAGGAGAGTTTGGGTTACGATACCCGGGGTAGATGTAGGCGTGGGACAGCAAAATAGCTCAGGAGTGGAATGGGTTATTTATAATCTTCAACAAGAAACTCGAAATAATATTCATGAATGGCCGACAATCTTTACTGTGATTTTATGGTGGATTTAGAAATGGAGAAATTACAGGATTTTTGGCCGTCGAGATGAAATTCCGGTACATCCCGGGCGTTTTTTGTGGATACAGGTCAACCGCATCAGGAAGGCCTTATCTGGGGCTCAGATCATACATGGTAGAGATAAGATGCTCAAGAAGGAAATTTTTATACGTTGGATTGCACCACCGGATTCGTGGATAGCTCTTAATATAGACGGGGCATCGAAAGGTAACCCAGGACTCTCAGGTGCAGGTGGAATCTTCAGGGATAGCTCAGGTAACCCGCTCTTGGCTTTCTCGGAAACTTTGGGTATAGCTACAGTTACTAGGGCGGAAATAATGGCTCTAAAGCGAGGTCTTATCCTTGCAAAAGAGCACAATTTTCGTCGCATCATTATTCAAACTGATTCACAAGTAGTTACGAAGGTTATTGGGAAAAAAGAAGACCTCCCGTCAGCTCACTCTCATATGATCCGAATATGTCGTAGCTTGATGGAAGAACATGATGGATTGATTGAGATACACCACATTTATCGAGAGGCTAATTTTTGTGCGGATTGGTTGGCCAATAAAGGGGTGGTTCAAGCTATGAGACTCTCGGTACTGGACTGGAACGAAATCCCTGTCGATTTATTTCGACTGTGCCAGAATGACATTGGAGGGGTGTCTTGGCCCCGTCTTGTTCCTTTCCCGCTTTAGGTTCGGTAGTTTTGGTTTATTTCGGTAGAGTTGTGTGGTATTTTTGTTTTTCTCTTTTGTCTCGTGTTATTTGACGTTGGTCGCTTCTTTTTACCAAAAAAAAAATCACAATTAGGAAAGGGTAAAAGAGTAAATTCACGTATAAAGCGCCGACGACGTGGCTAAAATGTAGGAGGGTAATCCATGTTCAACAAGAGTACTGTGAAATTACATAACGGGCCTGAGCCACACCCGAGACGGGAAGAGTCCACCACAAGACAATAGGGTTCCACTCTAAAACCAATTGGCAATAGAGGGAGTAACCCCTTGCTTTATAAGGTGGATCATCTTTCTCTTCTCTTTCAATGTGGGACACATGTGATTATTTGGGTTCAGGAGTTCAATTCTCAACAAGTACAAATGCACAATCGCACGTAACTACTCGCAGTACGGAGTACTCCCTCCAGTTTTTTGGAATTGCAACATTTAATAAAAATACTTTTTACACATCTTAAAAAGTATTGAAATTCCAGATAAACAGAGGAAGTAAAGTTCACAAATTCTAAGTACTTGGGAATTAGAGATACTCGTACAACTTTTGAAAAGCAAAAAATTAAGGAATACTCGTATATCCTTTATTATATAAAGCAGGAGCAAATACTGCTCCCACATTGCGCCACGTGTAACATTGAGTAGGACGGCCTACGTGGATCCTAAGTGGCAGCTGATTTGGCGCTGGAATATGGCATACGTGGCGTCAGTTTTTGGTCAATAAATGTATTTGGTGTTGAATAATTGATAACTGCTAAAGGTTGGCAGTTCATTTGTGGTAACTGCACGTAACTTCTCCAGGTTATGGGGTGGTTGCCAATTGCAACTCCAACTCCTCCCTCAATTTTAATCTGATTTCTCCTTCCATCTTCTATCTTCTCCATGCTGATTCCTTCTACTAATTCCTATTATCTCATCTTGATTTTTTTTACCTCAGTTTGCGTTTCGTCAATTTCATCTCGATGTCTTTCCAATACGAGCCCGTTTTAATAAAGGATATTACGGAATCCGCGCAGTTTGTTCAAATAACGGCGAGAGTGATGCGTAAATGGCTACGAACAGGCAGAAAACCCGACAATTACGCATCCCAGATTGGAAAATATCCTTTCATCCATGGTGTTGAACTCATTTTAGTTGAAAGCAGCGTAAGTGCAGTAAATTTCTATTTTTTTTCCCGATTGCTTTTGATTCTAATTTCTAATTGCCAAATATTTTTGATTTCGAAGACTAAGTTGTAATGATGGTTTTCATCTAGGAATGATTCCATTACTCCGTACCATGTTGTTCGATGTTTTGGAAATATCATGTTGCTTCTGATTTATTCAACAGGTATTGCCTCAAATAAAATTACTTACAGTCTTTTGATCACTATGTATTGTGAGTGTCGGAAGCCTGATAGTGATACTTACAGGTATTATTTGGTTTTGGATGCATAGTTTGAGGAGGCTCTCAAATTGTTTGAGAAGATGAAGAGCTTGCATAATCCACGCATGAAGGCATGAATCTAGGTAGCTATAATGTGATGGCAGATGGCTATTGTGCAGAAGAAAGGTTTAAGGAATTGAAGCGGATTGAGGTATTTTTGAACATGGGTGATAAATTTTGTAGCTCTGATACGGTGATACCCAATCTTTCAATAATTTGATTGAGCAACTGTATAACAATGATTTGATAATCTTTCCATATTTTTTATTTCTAATTGAAATTGAATGTAAAGTTCGAAACTTTATAGGTTAGAGAACTATAACAAGCTAAAAGATTGAATTGAGTGGTTCCACAATTGAGAAAATTAAGTTGCATTACGGAGTATGATTTTGCCTTCCTTTCATTCTATTAATCACCCTGCTCTAGAATCCGCTTTAATATTTGTATGCCATTAATTTAGATGATAAAACAGCTTGGTACAAGGATGTTTATCCCCCTGCTAAGGTACACTATCATTTTTAACACCTCATTCTTTCTTTTCCATCTTTTTTCAATTTTTTGTTACTGTAACATGTTTCGCCTTCTCCCCTTCCCTGCAGAATCTCTTCCTTGGCCAATTCAGCACAATAAGTACATACATTGTTCAAACTTCCTCTTTGATCACTATAAATATTAATGAGTTTGATACTCCATTGAAAACTAAACAAAACCATATCATTTTTCATAAATGAGTATGATATAGGGAGGAGCACATTAACTTAGCTTTCAAAATAACATGCTTTGAGATTTATAAATTTAGGTAGACATTGCATATGCTTCTTTAATTGAACGCATCCAGCCCTGCTGCTAGAACTAAAGAATTATGACATTACAATTGGGAGGCCCAAGTTGACTATTTTTATTTATTACATCGTATTTGATCTAACCGTCTTTGATGAATGAATGTAGGACGCTCACAGTGCGGCATTTGGCAGAACTGAAGCACAATGTGCCGGGACTAATTATCGTCAAGAAAATTCGTGTTCAATATGAAGAAATAGTTTGTATGAAGGAGGATCTACTGATTTCATTGGAGACCCATGTTGTTGAAACCGACAAGGTTGCTAAAGGCACTGGAGCACATTCTTATTTAAAGGAGATTTTTCACTCTTGGATTCTCGAGTTTGCTAATATTTATCCCCAGGTATACACCGATATCCCAATTAGTTACAAGTGCCTTAAAATTTAAAAAGTCACTTTTTTCACAATCAATGATATATATTATACATAAAATCTATAATACTACATAAGAAAATAAGAGGAAAGATTGAAACTTTACTTGAAAGAAGAGGGAAACTATGGGGCAGAGACGGAGAGGATAAAGAACGTGGGGAAGTGAGTTTTTTAAGAGAGAAAGGAGGAGAGTTGAAGCACATAAAGGTAAATTAATGGAGGCTGGTAACAGCTAACAGTAGTGAAGTTGATGAAATAAGAATAAATTAGGTTTTGTTAGAATTATCGAAAGTTGTTGGAAGAGGCATAATTTTACAGTGAAGTGCGATTTGATGTAACACAAATATACTAAATTATAATCACGATTTAGTATACATTCCGTATAATATTACCTATTATTAGCCATTTTCCTTGACTTATTCGAACAATGTCCCTTTGGTCGAAGTTGTGGTAAATTTGACATTATTAATTCTCATTTTGTTAGAGTTCTTACAATGATGGGGTTGCTCAAAAAGATTTAAAATGAACATTTCTCATAATTTTGTGAAGATTAATCATTACTGTTTTATATTTCTATTAATTTCAGTCTATAGTACGTGGTGGTATCTCATTACTTTTAATTTGTTTTTATTTGGTTGATCGTTGCAGACTTTACAGCAAATGAAACTAATGCTAATATCTTCTTCAATTGCTCATTTTCATGAGTTATTTGGATGACGCTATTGGCTAAGATGACTATAGCGGGAGAATTCGAAGTACCGTCATGGATTATATTGGATTACAGGGCAGAGTAGGGAAAGCATTGGAAAGCCATATGGTTTAGTTGTGTGTACTCACCAATTCTATCTACTGTATATGGCGTGAAAGGAATTGCAGACATTTTAGAAACTCTCGGATGAATCCTACGCAATTGGTCAAGCACATTTCACTGCGAGAATACTTCACTCTTTTAAGAGTCTTGATGTAACTGATAGAGTTAATGACATTTAGAGAAGTCCTGGAGGTTTGTTGCTGCACAAATGAACTCAAATGGAATGTCATGGTGTATAAAGAGGAAACATTGGATTTTGCTTTGATCTTAGATTGGAATTCGGGGTAGGTTTTGTTGCTATAAAAGTTTGTACGGGATTGTGCTACTTATGTGAAGAAGTCAACTAGCATTTCTATTTTGTATCTTACAAAAAAAACTACTCCGTATAATAGTTGAGGGCTCAACGACATTCATGATCAATATAGACCGCATTTGTTGTGATGAAGATATTTTTATTTTTGTAAGATAATTCCCATTTTTTTTCTTACCATTAAGAGGAATAAAATGGATAATCTGTGACTTTCAAAAAAAAAAAAAAATGGATAATCTGTGGACAATTACTATTATTATTTCTTCGGGAGATGATGTTTGTTGGGACAACAAGTCAACAACCTACAACCTAATGTTGATGAATTTTTATCTTTTTCGTTCATCTATTACAAACGTAACAAGTATTATAATCGTGGATGATGTGTATTTTGTTAGTTACTTCGTATACAAAATTAAACATGGTCGGCAGCATCTTGACACTACAATGTCATCCGAGCTGCATGGGCTCTCACTTAACTATAATGTCCAATTGATCATTAATCGATCATTCACAAAAGTTGTGTTACTCCTTGAATGATATACTCCGTCCGAAAAAGATTGTCCAATCTTCATTCTATATGAGATTTTAATAAAAAAATGATAATCTTAGTGGGACGTAGAAAGTAAGTTATTAGAGAAAAAAAATCATTTACATGATCAGTCATATCAGTTACCTTTTATACTCCGTATATGATAATATGTTTACAACAGAATAATAATTTAAAGATTACAACTTATGAATTATAACTACTTTTATGCATTTCATATCGTACTTTATAAGACTATAACCCAAGCTTCAAGAAAAAACATAAGTCATTTCATTACTTCAATAATTATTTTAGGAATTTTTTTACGGAGTAGTCCATTTCATTTGTGTTCAATTTAGTCCATCTTTGTCGAAAAAAACAACTAATAGGGGAAACATAGTAGATAAATTACTTTAAAAATTTTAAATAGTCAATCATTATTAATTCTTTACTCTCAAAATAAATCCGGTAGTTAGAAATTAACAACATAACTTAGCCAATTAATTTTTTTAATAAAATAAAAGTATACATCCTCAATCTTATTCATTTGTTTAATTTGTTACCTTTATTAAAATACTTTACCCAAATAATATAAAAGATAAATAAACGACTAAGACGAAAAGTGTTTTGTCACCCGATTATCACATGCCCCGTCCAACCGTTTAATCTACGGAGAGGAACATAAATTTTACTGAATACTGAGGAGTTTCATAAAAATTTAAAGCAACGATGGATGACGAACAATGACTGACCCTAACAGAAAGATCAAAACCAATATATTGTCATCTAAATATATCAAATGAGTATCTGCAAATAGAAAACTTTAGGGTTCAATGAAAAAAAAAATAATAACAAAATATAGTTGCTACCATATGAAAACATTCAAAATGGTTTGATGCTCACATTCTAGAGTTCTACAAAATGTCAAATGTACATACATGGTCATTTTTATCAACCATTATTAATTAGCGTGTTTAAATACAATCTTCATGTAGAGTATCATTTTGTTGGTTTTTATTATTTGTGTGTTGGCCGGAAAAGTACACTTTCAATGCTACTGAAAACATCAATGACTCAAATACTGCATCTCAATTATATTATTTTAAATAAGTTTTTTATTATATGCGATAAGAAGTTAATTATTGAATAATTTACAAGTAAAATTTCAATTCAATAAATATCCGGAGTAATATATAGACAAAATAGAATAATTTTATAATCCATTAATAACAATTGCTCTATTGTTGAAAATATTATTACATATTACCTCCATTTTTTTTCTTTTCTTCCACTTCCTTATTATATAGGTGAAGTATTTTACTGAAGTGAGAAGAAAACAAGAAAATGGAGGGGTACTTTAGAGTTTAGACTATAGAGTATTAAGTTTTCAAATGAGGAATAGACTATTAAATTGTGCAATTACGATGAATTGCAAAATTATTTGTTTTTTGTTCAACAAATAATGCACTTAATCACATTACAATAGCGGAGAAGATGATCATATCTGAGATCTATCGTCCAAGGTACCTCCGTTTTAACCACTAGGCTAAGACATCTACGGTGCAAAATTATTTGTTGTTATATAGACAAATGTTTCTGTGAATGAAATGAGTTTAAATAGGTAATATATCGTACTATATAATTATATGAAGGAATGTAGTTTTCGTATATCTCATAAAGTTACATAGTTTGAACATGTTATAAACATTTTTATTGTATAATCTTGAATATTACTATAGGCTTACAAATATTAATTTTTCATATCTTTTTTGATATACTCCGCATCAAATTATCTACTTTAAATATATAACACATTTTTAATAAATCCGTACAATTTTGCACGGGCATAAACTAGTGAATATTAAAAAGAAAAGTTGGGGAAAATAAAAGAAGTTTTGGTCAGATTAGGTTCAAATCGTTAGAAAAACGGGGTGGAAAAAAGTCATTACTCGTAGTAGAAATAAAGCAGAAATAAAAGTTGAAAAAGCGTCCGGCCTGACACCTGTGCACTGATTGGAAAAAATGGGCGTGGATGTAGAGGGAGAGGTTATTCATATCCTTGTCGTTCTTTGGGCGTTGACCACCACCTCCGTCGTTGCTGATGGCCTCTCTTTAGGTTGGTTCGTTTTCTTTAGCTAGGGTTTAATCTTCCATTATCCTACGATTTCTTCTATTTTCTTGAATTACCGGTACCCAATGTGAAATACAGTAGCCAGTTAATTGAAAATTGTGCATTTGAGCTTCGTATTTGGATCACGTAATTATTGACTCCATGCTCTCATCCAGGGCAGGGGAGAGGCGTGAGTGTTTGTGGCGTGATTAGTAGTTCTCCGTAATAAGGCTCGCTTGGAATGAGAGTAATTATTACGGGAGTAGTGAAAGAAAATTGAGGAGAGTTAAAAGGCGAAAGGAAGAGGAGCGTCTTGTTTGAGAGTTTGAATCTATCAAACTTGATCAACCAATCCATAAACTGACGGAGTATATTTAAGCATATACTCTGTACTAGTAGTGAATCTTTCCTGCAAGGGGTAAAACTAGGCTAGTAAAGAAGCATAAAAGTGTGAAACTCGAGTATCAACTACAGTTTTGCCTAAGAAATACAGTAACAATTTTGAACACCATCAGCTCTTCCATGGATAAAAATGTTGGAGGCTGTTTCTGATGTGGTATGTACTACCACAAACAAACACGTTAAGCTCATGGAACTGCTCCATAGGCCAAGATTCGATAACAGTTGTAGTTTCAAATATAACTGGGAGAGGCCTATACAAAATGACTTTACTTAATTATTACAGTATATCTTTGATAACATTCTGCAATGCCGTTTCTCAAAGCGGACAATTATGACTTTACTCCTACTTCTGTTTTTTTCCTTTTACATAACGATGCATCCTGCAGACTGTATAAACTACGGGTATATGTCTTAGTGCTTGCTCGCAAGCTCAATTCTTCCTTTTCTATGATATGCCTGTGTGCCACAAATCATGGTTTGGATCTGTATAAAGTTACTTGGAAATTATGTACTGTAGTTGATTTATGGATTGGATGTTGAATTGGTTGTATTAGTTATGACCATAGAATGAATAATAGAATAATTGGCCGATCTATAAATGTTTTTTTTTTGTCTAAACGTGAATGTGCAGCTGTTGGCGAGTCGAATGAGTTACAGATAGTCCCAAGTGTGCCTGTGATTAGTTCACCTGGTTCCAAGCCTGGTTTCAGTATTTTTGCTGAGAGAGTTCACATACATGGCATGTCGAGGATGAAGAATCTTAATAAATTTTCCTATGCAGTGTCAGTTAAAGTTTCGTATCTTAATTCCAGTCTCCGCCTGCCAAATGCTGAGATTTGTTTCCATAGGTAAGTAGTGTGAGTCTGTAACTCTTACTATAGTTTATCACATAACTGTTGCTAACTAGAGCTTTCTGTTGTCATTTACTTGCGTTGAATAGACACCTCATCCCCTTTCACTTTATGTTTGGATATGTTAGTGTTGCATGTGACGGCCTTTCCAGGTTGTTAACTGGTATTACACTGTTGGTGGCTTGGTGTAGGTTGGGCTTGGACCATCAAGTTTAATAATTTTATTTACTTCTTTTTTTTTTTAGAAATTTGTCTCTTGGAGTGGGAATGTGTCCCCAGGGTCAATGGAAAAAACTTTCTAAGGATTCATGGTCTCAAAAGATGTCACCTTTTGATCACAAACTATTAGATGTGCGGATGGCTGGTCCATCATCGGAGGCATTGGAGTTGACACTGGAAGAAGGTAAGATTTTGTGGTCTCATCATAGAAATGTGATTAAAGTAGTTGCTATTGCATTGATATTAGTCGGTCACGACTTAACTTTATAAATATGCTGGGGGACCAAGGGTTACGAATGGATGCAAGGCTAAACCAGTACCAATTCCAGACGTACTTTCGCTTTTTTAATCATCCAATTAGTTACCTCCTTCCACTTAACCATGAAGGAAGTCTCGCTTAGTGATGGATATAAATTTGGATGCAAGGCTAAACCAGTACCAATTCCAGACGTACTTTCGCTTTTTTAATCATCCAATTAGTTACCTCCTTCCAAGTAGCCTGTTAGCTTTTGTTCCCTCTATTCATTTGGAACCATACGTCACCTGTCAGAAGAATATATAGACTGTGCAACCAAATGTGCCAGACCCTTTTGGTGAAATGGATTTCCAAATCCTTTCTATAATTTTCAACAACTAGTAATTCCCGAGTTCAGATAACATGTGCATATCTTGAACTAGATATGCACTCATGTAAACTGACGATGAATTTTGTTATGCAAAGTAGTATTTTATGTCTCCTAGACAATCATGCATCTATCCGAATTATGCATCAGCATGAAACCACTGAATTACTTTGCTCTTATGGTGATTTGATTGTTTTTACTGACTTTCTTTTGCACTTGTCTTGCAGAATTTTCAACTTACCGTACTGTATTTTTAGTCCTCGGTACACTGTTGATAATGCTGGCACCCACATTCAGTGAGTCTTTAGTATTCTACTATAGCAGTGCTATGGTTGTTGGAATCATCCTTGTGATACTGATTGTCCTTTTCCAAGTACGTCGATTTCTTGTGTGATTGTACCTTGGTATTTGAATGCTTGAAATTTTAGCTGGCTCAGTTTCTCCACTCAGAAACATGATATCTGATGTTGAGACTTTCATTTTGCCTTAGCTGGCCCATTACTTCTCTGCATCAAATTGTACTTTAGTTGTTGCTGGGATCTTATGGTTGTAGTGATATAGACTTGCAATAATCCTTTTAGATACTTATATTTGTTCGTATTTCTGTTGTGAACATTTGGCAGGGCATGAAGCTTCTGCCTACTGGTCGTGGGAATTCTGTAGCAATTTTTCTATACTCATCTCTTGTTAGTACTTCTTGTTTTTATATTCTTTTATGTTTATCTCATTACTATTCTTTCTGAAAACCATCTATTTTGTCTGTCCAGATCGGTGTTGGATCTTTTCTTACTCGCTACTTACCACGTTTGCTGCGCATGATGCTGGCTGAGTTCGGAGTTAGTGAGGACATGTACAACCCTGTATGTAAGTTCTATGTGATTTATTCTGAAGAGTGTGTATTCATGTTAAGGATGTGGTTATGAATTATTTCGTAGGGTCATAGTCTCATAGACATCATAGTTACCAATCTGTCTGTGGCATGTTTCTAAGCAAGCTACTTTTTCTTGTTATATACTGCTAAGATAGAGTGCCAAGATCATTTGCACCATTCGAGCTTATCACGTTATTTTTGCACCAACTTCATGCATTGTAATGGCTAGTGCTGACACTAAGGTATATATAGCCATATAGGTATCGACTCCTCATATCTCAGAGGTAAGACTATCACATAATTTTAATATCGCTGTGCATGTGGTCTGCCTATCTTATAATCTCAACATAGTTAGCCATGGATAGATTAGTGTTGAAAATTCTCACACTATAGAAGTTGCAGATGTAGGAAGTAACCGGTTGTCGGTTGTCAATGACCTGCAGCTGGTAATGTGCTTGATGGTGTTTATTTTCCTTGGTGGAGCATGGTTGGGATTTTGGGTTGTACGAAAGCTAGTTCTTACTGAAGATGGATCAGTTGATGCAACTGTATCTCAGTTCGTGGCCTGGTCAATCCGGATTTTGGGCGCTGCTATGATTCTCCAGGTTCTTTCTAGCAATTCTAAAATCGCAAGTCTTACTGATTATCGTTTTCTCTCTCTGTTGTGACTTGTGAGACTCTTTAGCTATTGTTCAGATATGCAGTTATTGTTGATAAATTTGGATGAACTTGTGCTCATGTGCAGTGCTCATTAGATCCTCTACTGGCAGCAGAAGCTTTGGTCTCCGCCATTTGTATATCGTCCTTATTGCGCAAGGCAGCCAGGTCAAGATTGCTAAGGCGCCTTTACAGGTAGTCTCAACTTAACTTCTTATTTCTGCATCCACTGTACATTGTGCTTGTTATGTGAAGAGTTTAACAAGTTTGTAAGCATTGAGTCATTGTTAATAATCTGTTGACTATCATGAGTGTTGAGTCATTGTTAATACATTTGTAGTTATGTTAAAAAGTACTCCTCCATGGGGTCTCATTTTTTTTCTTTTTTCTTTTTCTGGATCATCCCCGACTGTCAGCTTTCTATATTTAGTTAAATAAACGGAGAACTGAATTTCCCATATTATTCTTTGTTAAGCTTTACTTTCATGTGCATCAATACCATTTGCCTAACAACAAACAAAACTTACCATCTCTCCTTGTAAAACAAATGAGTAGAAGAATCATGCTGCTAAATTCACACTATCGGCAGAAAACAAATCAAACTTTATCCTTCCATAATTTCTCTCTACTTTACAACATTCCCCAACGACACTTCTTCCTCCAACCAAGTTAAAGTTCAATGATCCAAGATTTTTTCTCAAAATCCATCAAATTTTGACCATTATCACCATTTGTATCCACTATTAAATTAAGCTAGAATATACTGATTCGATCCACTATCAACCTCCATTGAGATTTGCAGTTGCTTAGGTTTTAGATGGCTTAACAAGACCGAAAGAAAATTGGAGTTCGCTGAAGTGTTTTGCAATGTGAATTATTTACTGCTTGTTCAAGTGTTGCTCTGAATCACAGCTTTAATAGGAACTTCACATATAAATTTTAAATCTTGAGGGTACCGTTCGTATTTGATCTCTAGTCATATGAAGAAGCAATAATCAGGATTGAGTGCTTACAAATAAATTCCTTCAGAAAGGAACTTTGTTTCTCCAGTCATAACTTTTCGAACCCCTTATGGGTACTTCAAAGATGTTTTCAGTGACGAGGAGACAAATTATTATCTTCATATTAATCGTAGTTATGTAAAACATGCAGGAAGTTATGGAAAGCAAGAGGGGGCATCCGTCAGAAATCCAGCAACTATGATTCGTCACCAAGTCCAGGTACACGCTTTGAGCATATCAACGATTATCAAAATTCTCAGAAGCTCAGAAGTCCTACATCCCAATTTACGTCCCGTCCCACCGCTTATTCTCCTGTCAAAGGTTTGCTTAGCCAAAGTTCTTTTTTAGTACAAACTTATTCGATCTGCTGGTCTCTTCCTGCTCTAACAGCGTGCTCCCATGTTAATACATCAGATTTAGACAAGAAATACCCGCCTCATCTTTCTGAATCCGATCCCATCTATTCTACTTATCATAAGACCCCAGAGAGGAAGAAATACTCTGAAAAAGAGTGGACCTCCTTCACCAAAGAATGCACAAAGAAAGAACTGGAAAACCTGGTTTCTTCTCCTGAATTCAGTAAGTGGGCTGTCGCCCATGCCGAAAGGATCACGTTAGCTCCGGTAGAAAGGCAACAAACCTCCAGGTGGCTTTCTTGGTTCAGGTAAGCCTCTGGGTTCTGACGAATCTAACGATTGTGAAGGACGGTCGCATCATATTACGAGTAGTAAACGAGTAAGGATTTGTAGATTGTCTGTAATTAGTTGATTTAGTGCGAGGACATTGAAAGAAATAGGTGTTGAATCAATCGGCTACGATTTTTAGTATTTGAAATCGATTCTGAAAGATGAGTGATCATACTTGTAACTTGTACTATAACTTGTAAGAAATGAGTATCACATCATTTTTACTTGAGTATCACATTAGTTTTATCAAGTACCACACATTTCCGTTTCAGATTTCGCTTTTGCCCTTATTCATTTCTTTTATTAATTACTAATCATGGGATAATAAACTACTCGTATTTGTGGAAACAATATACATAGTAAAAAAAATGATATCTACCCTTCTTTAAACTTGTAAAGTATGGCAGGTATGAGGTATTTTAGAGATAAAGGCCATAGTATCAAGTACATGCTCGAGCTCGACTCATGCTCATAGTATTATCCGATACAAATATATGTCATAAACTCATAATACAAAGTGCTCGTAGCATATAATATACTCGTACTCGTACATTGATTTAGTGATGATACAAATAGGGTGTGTGCAATGAAGTGCTAAATTGCTAATTAGTTGGTGAATAGAAGAAGCAGCATTGCCGGAAGATGGTAGAGATACACTTAGTGTATAGGAGACCTCATACACCACCACCCTTGTTGTGCCATATGTCCAATCAAAGGAATCCCACTTTTGAAAGATTCATTCATTTAATATCTCCTCATTTAATTCTCACCTAACCTTCTCGATATTTGTATAATATTTACCCCATTTTTTTTCCAAATACAATTTACTTGTAAAACATATATTAACACAAGTATATATTTTTATGTATCCTCCTTTATATGTGTATAATATATGTACAATATATCCATTTACACGGTACTTACCCATCTATACGTATAAGTATATATGGAGTATTTTGTACATATATGTATGTACGATTTAATATACTCCGTATTTATTTGTTTAATTCTATTTTTTTAAGTGGACCTATAAAACGTTAAGTTTTATTTTAATTATTTTTTTAATTAAAATTTTTTTACGGAGTCGTTTCTTACTGAAATTTTTTAAGTCATTTTAAAAATAAAAGTTTTTTTCAAATAATTTTCGATGTACTTATATTTTTTTTTCTTAATTCCCCAAAAAAAAAATCGTTTCATTTTTTCTCATATGAAGTTGAGTATTTGTTTACACTGCCTTTTAAAAATATTGTTAAATTTCATTAATATTTAATTTGGTAAAGTGTTTTTTTGTGAAAAGATATAAGAGTGGAAAAAACATCATTTCAGCGTACGAATAAAAATACGATACAATGTTCAAACACATATGGAAATCAATCGACCGACCACGTTAACGTCGTTATTAGTTCAATCGAACGACCTTTGGTTACGATCCAGTGACTAACTATACTTCGTTAGCTCATCCGTCAATTAGCTAATCTATCTTAGCCAAATGGTTCAAAGAAGATTAAAAAACCTTTTTTAATTCAACTTTATAAAGAATTGTAATAGTTGATCGTCTTTTTAGTAAATTGCATCTTCCCAACAACATTAATTTTTTTTTTTTGAGCGAAAAGATCATTTCATTAATAAAAAGTCATACGACATCTACAAAATATATCGAAATTAAACGGATACAATACTATAAAATTTGAGTAAAATAAATTCTCGTTAAAACAAAGATCTCTCACTATGATTTTGAACTCCGCTTCTGCACATCCTCTTTCAATATATCGCTGTTTAATGATACAGCTTTTCACAAGAGGGTCTTCGGATCTTCCAATGTTTTGAAGAGAATCGATTCCATCAAACTTGATAGATTGTAGCCGCCAATTTGACATAATTTGAGACACCATATAAAGAACGATTGTGGCACTGATCTTCCGCGTCCTCTCTGCTATCATAGACGATTGAACATCTCTCCTAAAAGAGAGAGCGAAACCCATCAATTGATGGGGACGAAACTCTCCAAAAGGAGAGGACAATTATTAAAACTATAATACTAATAGTGTTACGAATATTAAAATTATATAATTAATTAAAATTGGCGGGGGGCTTACCACCAATTAATGGTGTAAGCCCCAATTTTTTTATTTTTTGGAGGCTAGGGTTTTTAGGGAGGAGGAAGAAGTCCCAACAACATTAATTGTTTTCCTTCATGTTTCCCTTTATAAATATTTTGTTATGCCAAAAAAAAAAATAAGAGGGAGAAAATAACAACAAAACTACGTCTTCAATATTATAAGACAATTAAAAAAAGTATGTCATATCGACTAAGCTTAAGCATACATATACGAATGAAGTAAAGTACTCAACTCTTCGTGTCAATAAAACGACAGGATAGTAATAAGAGTATCATATAAGCTCAAGTACAAATATAACAATTACAAATTACTTCGTATATCAAAAATAAGAAACATATGTATATACATAAATAATACTAAAATTATTGTTTTACATATTAAATATTAATAAATATCACAAAACAAAATTATAGTAAGTTAGTAATATCGTACATATACATGTAACAATTAATCATAGTTATCATGGTAAAAGATGCATAAACACAGACGTAACTCGAATAAATTACGTGTGTGTACATATTGTGTATACACACACATACACACACTAATGAAGTATTACATTGCACAATTAAAACGATTTTGTTTAGACGTACGATATAACGATTAATCTTAGTAAATAATAATCATACAACATTAATAATACATCATTCAGGCTAAATACAAATAAACAAATTTAAGAAAAGTAAGCGAACGATGTAAAATTGTAAAAGTAATAACGTATCTTAATAACAAAAGCACAAACAAAAAAATTTAAGAAAAGTAATCGAATGATGTAAAACTGTATAAGTAATAATGTATCTTAATAACAAATGTGCATTTCGTACCAAAAAAAATAAATGTGCATCAAAATACTTAAATTTAAATTAGATTTAAAAACGTTTAAGTAAATACATTGTATAAAAAATAATCGTAACAAAAATTACACGAAACACAAACCAAATAGCGAAGATATAGGTACATGTGCCAAAAATATGAAATTGTGTACAATTATACTTGACGTACGTAATTGTCGTACAAATATGGACCAAATACATAAACAGTATCCGTATAAATACTGAAAATATAAACTCTATTAATTATTAAAGTAATATTAAATATTAATGAAAGATCATTTATTAAGGTCTAATTAATGATGAAATTTAAGTAATTAAATAAAAAAAATAAGATTTTTTCCATACACCAAGTGGAAGATTATGATTGGTGGTGTATGAGACCCCTCATACACCAAGTATATCTCCAATCTTTTTGAGCATCGCCTCTAGCAAGACTAAATTACATGCAATGGGTTTTAGTTTCATCCTTTTCCCTCATTTCCATCCAAGATTGCAATATTTCTTCTGCTGAGGGTAACTCGGAATCTTCACGAGCCTCACCTTCTTCAGAATCACTACAATCTGGCGAATGCTGTTCGTCAAAAACATCATAATTGTGTTCATCAACTAAGCTACGACTACCATGGCAAGTGCTTCCACTGACACTGTCATCTTCATCAGAATCACAGTCCTCATACTCAGCATCCGCCCCATTCAAATCACCACGTTGTCCGACAGATACCAGCTTATTGCAGCAATCGCCATCAGAGCTGGAAGAAATAACAATGGACTGCAGCGCTTTAAACAATTCTAAGGCAGTGAATTCTTGCGCCACACCACGACTGCCCAGAGTATCGGCTAAGTTCTGAAGGTGATCATTGTTTATCCGATCCTTATTCTTGTCAAATAGAGCAACCCACTCTTTCTTATCAAACTGAAATGGAGCATATGCCATTGTGTTGACGATTCTTATGGCCTTTTCATGATCATACTGAAGCATGGCCTGCCACAGCATTTCACAGAACAGTATTGGTTCAGGGATTTCCCCAGCCTCCAAAGTTGTGTCGAACACATGCTCCAGTAAATGCCACTGTGCAAGAAATGTGAATAAGATCATTTAACAAACAAACACTCGTAATAAATTAATAAAGATATAAATAAGATCATAGAGACTAGTATGAGAGATCTTGTAAATTTTTCAAAGACTGTTCTTTACCTTGCCTGCTTTTGATGCTCTTACAAGTAGTCCAGCATGCTTTGCCTGATCAAGTTGGAACCCAGAAAAACACATTTCCTTGTAAACATACTCAAAATATTCCCACTGCTGAGCATGGCCACATATTTCGAGCATTGAAACGTATGTATACATATCCGGGACCAGGGAAGTGGTACAATCCTCCAAACAACTTGCTGTTTCTTCAGTCGCTGATCTCTCGGCTTTCTCGAACAACTCCTTAGCCTTTAAGAACATGTCTTTACGTCCATAAACCTTCAACATTGCATTTACAACTCCAATATTGGGACGGCAGTATTTCCACATTTGCTCAAATATCAATGTACAATCATCTAGATGCCCTCCATCCATAGAAGATAATATCATGCCCGTGAAGGTTACAGCTAGTGGTCTCGAGTGACGCAGCCTTTTCAACTTCTCAATCTGCAGCAATAGTTACATGATTAAAAAATCCATTCCTCACGACTTGGAATGAGGCTGGGATGACCTGAACTCCAATCAAATCTTTAAAACTGAGATTTAATACTATGCTTACAACAGAGCCATAAGATCAAAAGTAGCAGCTCACCTCAATAATGGCTTCGTGCCACCTTCCTTTGTTGCACAGGCAACACGCCAGTTCGTAGTACACACTAGCTGATCCCATTATGCCACTGTGTTCCATCTTCCTGACTATATGAATAGCCTCATCAATTTTATCTTCCTTCCAGAATGTTCTTACAAGAACTAAAATCAGAGATGAAGAGTAAGTTCACCAAATAAGCTGCTTTAAACAAGAAAGCAGAGAATCGATTAATGGAAGCAGAAAAAGTACCTTTGTATGTAAGAGTGTTAGGAGATTTGCCATTTCTTTTCATCTTCTCAAACAGCTCGTGAACTAGGTCATACTTCGATGATTGTAGCATTACCTATGAAAGCAACATTAAGAAAAGTGAGTCGACCATATGTGACGAATTTGTACTTTATGGATTCTGGCTCGACAAAAAGCAGAAAGAATGAACCTCCATTGCAAGTCCATATGTCGCACTATTCGGCTGTAGACTGCCTTTCCTCAATTGCTGAAAGACCCATGCCACCCCCTTCCAGTGATGTGTTGGAATGCAACCATTCAATACCTAAGAAATAAGTTTAATCAGCAAAAAAAAAAAAAATCAATAGGCCTTGTCGGTAAATCGAAAACAAAAGATTATAGGAGTTGTATGCAACAAAGTTCTTACTGAATTGAAAATAACTACATCAGGCTGAAGGGTGAGATCCCATTTCTTGTGACGCATATTCTTAATTGATTTAGAAGGCTTCTCCTTCATGCACTCGATCATACTCACTAGCTCCCTCACCATCCCAGCTTGACCCAGAGTAACTGCGATAATATGGTATGCAGCCATATCTGGATAGATGTTGCAGTCCCCCTACGACACTTAATAAGTAAAGACCTCACTCCACAACCTTATAAACTTCAGAAGGAGGCTTTGGTAATCAGAGAACCAAGTTAAATTCGCCTTACACGCATGTAGTTAAAGATTCGGAGAGCTTCATGTGGCCTTCTTCCCTTCTGGAGAACCGCAAGGAGTTTTGTGTAGACAAACCTTAATACAATGCAGAGCAAATTTGTTATGTAGAAGACAGGGCAATTGTTTTCCATTAATTACTTATCGATTGGGTAAATACCAAATAAACGAGGATGGTAAGGAACTAAGGGGAGAAGAAAAGCATACAAAAACAATGTGATGGTAAGACCTCAACACACTGAAAGGGAGTGAATGAAGTACCTGCTTTTGTAATGTCTAAGTTCATTTCTAGTATAGACCCATTCGACAACCTCCAGGGCCTGCCTCCAACATCCCTTATCGCCAATCCCGCCTACAATTTTAAGCATCTGATTTTCAGTGAACTCAAGTGCTGACTGCTTCATCATCCTTGTAAACTTCCAATCCTTCATTGTTATATCTCTTGCAGTCAGCCTACACCCACTCAAAATCACAAACTAACAAACCCTTAACATTCGTTCTCTATGTCTGAATTTCAGTTCAGTTCACTTCTGTAATGCAAATAAGTTGAATACAGATATCTCAGTGGAAAAGAGCATTGCTGCTTCATCAACTACACACAAAAGTCAGGAGAGTTGATGAACAAACCTGTAAACTAGTATCTTGATAGCTTCAGTCTCATTAATTCGGCGTCGAAAAGGCGACCAATTCCCATTTTCACCGGCCAGAGTACCCTCTTCAACCTCAACATCATCATCATCCAAAAACATCTCCAAAGCTTCAATCTTTCTTTTCTCAAAAACCAACCCCAAATCCCTCAAATGCTCAGACTTCAATTTCCCACCAAAATCGCCCTCCTTTACCAAATACCCACTTGCCAGTTCCGCAGAATTCACCGATTCCAACGACTCCCATGGCCTCCCAGCCAGCTCACCGGAATCAAGGGCTCGATTGAATTCCCTGTATTCCTTGGATACGTTCTGGAAATACAATTCATGGGCCAAAGTGTCTTGCTGGGATTGAGTCAGGGGTTGAAGAGGGGATTGTGAAGCTATGGATTTGGATTTACGGAGGGATTTTTGGAGGTGTTTTTTGCGAAGGGTGTGGATTATTTTAGGGGTTGGATTAACCCCTTTTCGAAGGAGGCGTTTTTTTATGGTTTCAGAAAGCGGGTCGACTGAGGGTAGTTGTCGTTGAGGTGCTCCAGTTGAGGCCTCCATTGTTGAGGAGGTTTAACAGAGCTAAATCTTTAACGTCCGTAAGCCTGCAACTTATCCGGAAATGCACTCTCTTTTTCTGTCTTTTCTTCCCTTTAGAGATCCAGCAACTAACGTATCATGAATTATGAGCAAAAATATACGAGTATAATATTCCGTATATATTATGAAACAGAAATTAGAAAAATAATACTCGTAATAAAGATAGAATTAAAAAATTAATGACAAAATTATTGTTATTAAGGAACAACACTACTGGAGTAATAATAAAGGATTGCTCTTAACCTATTTAAACATCAACATTAACGGTTTGAACAATTAAATAAATAAAAATGTTTAATTGCTTGTTCTTCATCTTATATTGGTTTTATTTGGTATTTCTTGGGAGTTGGGACTACTCCTCCACAAAACTTTCGTTGTAATTACTTCTATAATAAAAATTGTAGTAGTGCTTAGCTAGTCCAATTAACATAGTGACATTCGTCCTTCCAATTTTCATCCTTTCTAAATCCTTCCCAATAAACACACTTTATTGGCTAGTGATAAGCAGAAAATCGTTAACTTTGACTACTATTTCGAGATTTGGGGTAACAAGTGCTATTAGTTGTTACTACATAGCTTCCCCTCTCGTTGGAATTAATCACATGATTAGGAGTAAACAAACTTACCACTTGAGCAAAGCGGTACTCCCTTTCCACCACTTAGATTTTTCCACTTTTCTTAAAAGGAAATTCCACTATGATCAAAACTTTCCTTATTCATTCAATATACTCTCTTCCTATTGGTTACTTTTGTGATTTAATTTATCACATTTCTTTATACCTCTCTATATTTTTCTTCTTAAACACCGTGCCAACTGCCAAATCAAAGTGGGAACATCAATGTGGTCATGGGAGGGAGTACTTCTTTTCTTTGTGTAGTGCAGTCTTCTTTTTTTAACTAACATGTGGATTACACATTAAAAAAGACCAACTTACCCATTTATATTTTGATTAACAGAATTGGTACATCACAGACGTTACCCGCTCGGCTCATAAAGAGTGAGTACAACAAAAATGTACTGTGTTTATCTACTGACCTGTCACAGTTTATTGACTTCGGGTTTTTTTACTCGAGCCTTAAACAAACGTTGTGTTCCACATATTTTGCGAAGTTATCAAAAGCAAAATATGCGAACTAGCTGTTAAATTGGATACGTTGAAGAGCAACAATGGTGAAGAAAGCTGAATTAGATGCCATTGAAATAATATCAAAAAAGCCTTTTAACTTTCCCCACAAATACTCATAGAAACACATTTTCGATAATATGTAATGACGCACGATTGGTTTAAAAAAAGGTTTGGGTAAGAGAGAAGAATAAGTTCCCTTGATTCAGTAACAGGGTAATTTGATCAACAACAACAAAACACTATAAAGCTCTATATAAGAGAGATATCAACACACAAACATTCAAGTTTAGCAACAAGGGCAATACTTCATTTGCACACGAATTCCGAGTAACCATGACCATGAGAATATGGCCAGCCCCAATAAACCTCCAATTTAGCTCTTTGATTTAGAATGCTTCACCAGCCATTCAATGACTGCATCAATGTTTGTAGAGTTCTTGCAGGATATCATATAACAGCATACCTCTCTGTCCGCAATTGATTTCAGATCCCTGCACAAGTTCAGCAGTTCAATCAGTAAATGAGGATGAGGATATTCACGGTGGTAGAGATAATAGGGCTGCAACTTATAAACACAAACACGATCACAATTCTTGAGAGTCTAGTGGCTGCTCATAGATATTCAGTCGGTACACCAAGTACGAGCTCAACGGCAGTTTATAGAGCAAACAAAGGGACGGGTTTGAACCCTCGAGCTCAGGGTGAAAATTCGCCCATTCAACCAATAGAAATAGGGGTGCCAAGTGATAGATTAGGCACTAAGATGTACATGAGCGTACAAAGCCCGACAATGTGTGAGATCAGTGACTTACATTTGGTCTGTAAGAGCATCTTTGGACAGAGCTCCAGCCTTGTCGATTTTGTTTCCCAGCACCAGCAAAGGGATGCCATTCAGTGAGGGTTTGCTTAGCAGGTCATGGAGCTCACTTCTTGAGATGCTAATGTTATCATGGTCAGCAGCATCAACAACATAACTGCAACATATTTGAGCTTGTCATCACCACACGAATTACGAAAGATCAATATTATATCAGTGACCCAAATCATTGTATATTGTGCATTTAATGATAGGGTCAACATGTGTCTCACTCACAAGTCATTTTTAAGACCGTCTAATACAAATATGACAAATCTTAAGCATCACCACAAGAGCATTAAGCCATATTAACTTTTATACCATTATATTTTAACCAAGTAATTATCAAAAAGGTTGCAGAAGTTTTCAATTTTCATGGCCTTTTCAACTTTCCGCATCAGATTTTCATGCATACCAAGAGCAGGATCATGTAAAACAGCAAACTAGCAAAGTGTTCATCTCATCAGAAGTATGATCGAAAGATATGGAGTTTTTGTTCAGGATTTTCATTAGTATACTGAGAAAATTTATGGAAAACCCTACCGGAAGAGAAGACTTGATGTGTATTATGTACGTCACATCAGACATCTATTTATTACACTTCCAGGCATTTCATGTAATACGCATATGGAGTCGCACTGTTTCTGCTATATTTGGCCACCCCAACAATGCAGTTACTCACATACTCACATGGCCACATGATTAACTGATTACAGATATTACATCATCCTTGAATTAGACAATTACCAAACTTGAAATTTCTAGACATGGAAGCGAAACTATGCAAGCACACATGTGAGGTAAAAGTAATTGAGTAGGACTGTATGTAAGAGAGCGGGAGAGAGGGAGAAAATGTATCATACACAATAGCAGAAACAGCACGGCAGTATCTCTCCCACATGCTGCGGAATCTTGGTTGGCCACCAAGATCCCACAATTTGATTGTGACATTCCCTTTGGTCACCTTCTTCATATTAAATCCCACCTGACAAACAAATAGAAGCATAATGTAATTTAGCTTCGTAAATGATACCCAGCCGAAATGCACCTGTGACTAAACAAGCTTCATATATGAGATAAAGGTAGAACTTACGGTTGGAATCATATCTTCACTATATCCCCCAGTCGCTACTACGTTTACAAGAGAAGTCTTTCCAGCATTCTGCAATCCTATCAATGAAAGCTCCATTTCTTGCTTAAAAAAGAGGCTGCAGTGAAGTAAAATACGGTGAAATCAAATTCCTAAGAATATTGTAAAGCATACGAAGTCTAGATGGAGCTGACATAATACGGTATAATCATTTGAATCAGAATTCAGAAACTCGCCACTTGAAACGGTTATTACACCTTCCTATACACTAGATATCATACACTATCGAAATTTCAGAAGTATAGGGTTAATGTTAGTACCGTACCCACTTTATTGTAACCATTTGGCTTTGGTAATCAATGAAAACTTTGACCATTAATTCTCCAAATATAGGAGAGATACGATGGGGAATTTTCATGGGAGTTATATCATAACAACTGTTTCAATTTCAAGTAGACCTCAAACTAACTATTCTTTGACTCTCAATTCTGATGAAATAAAGTCTATGTCTCACTAAACTAAGTGCGTGTTTTTTTCCGTGAAGTAAAAAAATCATCCATTGCAGTTTCTGAGGCTATTTTCATCATGGGCCATCTTTGACAGTAAAAGAGGCACTCGGAATGGAGGAAGTATTAGATTGCATGAAGATAGGTCGCTCAGCATGATCCATAAAGCCATACATCACAACAATTTGCTAGTAAAGTACGAAGTATCTGTTTTTAAGAGTTTTCTGCTACCTAAGTTATTTGTTGGAGCAGCTTGTGACATTTTACTGACAACATGACATAGACAGCCCAAGGCCTCAACCTCGGGCATGATTATGAGGCTATCGGTCACTACAAGTTCCAGCAATAAAAAGTACAATCAAGTCTAGCAGATAAGATAGCATACATACAGCTCCCTCCATAATCAATACTAAATCAGAAGCACCTAAAACATTTAAAGAAAAAAAACAGTAAAACCTACATATAAGAACAAGTGAGCCTCCCTTTCAGAGAAGATAGTTTTCTTCTGAAACGGTTGCTCATTTCCAAATTGCGCTAACTAGATAAATAGAAAAAGGCTGGCTTTCTGTTTTTATGTCCAGAGAGAGAAAACATAAAAACCTTCAAAATCTGCAATATTTCATAATGTTTAATGAAGATAGTGGTTGGAATATAGAACTGGATGGTCTGGAACGCCACAAGTTTATGCTGTCAGTTGTATTTTGGTACACAGGCAAAACTAAACAGCAACTAAACTATTAACGCACGCACTCTCCTCACAAATCTCTGCTCTCTCTTCCCTACACCACATTAGGGCAATATTCATAAAAATCCCTCAACCAACTTCCTCCTAAAGTACACTTGTGAGAAAACAATAACGACGCCTTTGTCAAGAGAATGATGTATAACCTTATATCGTGAAAACAAGTTGTTTGATCAGAGAGCACGAATCAAATTAGTCAGAGAAAAGACCCTAGGAAGCTAGGACAACGTGAAACAATGCCAACGAATTTATCTACAAAAGTCAATTGCAGTCTGAAGCTGGCAAATTAAGCGGTAAGCAAAAAATACTATCAAGAAAGAGTTTCAAGGCTTTGGACTTCCAAGTAAAGCCAATTCACCATGGATGGTATTATCACACTGTTAAGCTTATTATCTTTCGATCCACCAGTCAATGATTCAATCACGAACGTCAAAGCAGCTGGCTGCGTATCAGCTCGTTCTAAATCCTTGGGTTAAAACTGAGGGAAAACAAAATTTCACCCCAAATTTTTTATTCAGATTTCAAAAACTACTTCCCATGGAAAGTCGGATGATGAAACGCTTCAAAATTCTAAGCAGTACAACATCCAGCTACAAAAGTTCAAAACTTAAAAACATATAACCTCAACAATCCATATCTGAGAAGGCACGGCACAATAATGTCATTGTAATCAACTACTTCACCTCAAAAACTCCGATGACCAGATGCTTCAAAATTCGAAGCTACGACACCGTTTTCCTTCATCAATAAAGCAGCTAAATTGAAAATTAAAACCATCTTAACAACCACAACAATCCCGTTATAACCAAACTTGCCATTAAACCCAAGTTTCCAAGTAAATTAATGAGCTTTGAGCAAAAAAAAAAATTCATAAATAAATAGATAAATAAAATAAAAAAGAGGAGAGGAGAGGAAACCTTCGAAGCCAATTGAGAAAGGCATCCCAAATGCCCATGGCTGATGCTGATGAAGAGAAACGGCGAAAGGATGATGATGATGATGAAGGAAAGAGCAGAAGAGGGGAGAATGATGATGAGAGAGAGGGAGAGATCTCTGGATTTTTGTTGGTCAAATAATATCCTCCCTTCGATTATTTACTGTATTTATTTAATTTGTCTTGCTTTCTTTCTTTCTTTGTTTCTCCTGCAAATTTGACCCTCATCAACCAACCTTTTTAACGCTCCTCTCTTCGCCAATTAATTCACTCTCTATTCTATGTCAGGAAAAAGAGAAATATCCCTAACAAACATGATTTTCTTGTCAAAGTTGAGGTACCCTGGATTCAATCGGATTGTCAACTCTAGTTTGGATACAAATATTCAAAAGATATTCGTTGAAATTATTAAGAGAGTAGGTCTCCTAAGACACTAACGTAATAGAAGTAGGTACGATTAACATAAAATAATATATAAATATAAAAAGAGTACTCTTGTTATAAAAATAGGTACAAAAAAAAGTTGTCATTTAAGGGTACGAATAGAACAATAAGTTATTGAGAGACCGTCCCTTACCAGATTTTGTGAATTATTAAACGTAAGGATTTGAAATACGAAGTACTAATTATTACTCTATTATTACTTTTATTTTTTTTATTATAAATTGGAGAATTTTATTGAAAAATCAAAACCTAATTTACAAAAAAAAAAAAATTGATAGGCAGTCAAAATACAATTTAAGCCACCACCCCTTTAGCTGCATCCGCCTCCAATAACGAGATACCGACAAATTTACTATTATTATTATTACTACCATCTTCTTCCTTGTAAAACTCTCTCTAAAAATCCTCTCTAAAAGAATATTGGTGAATGCAGCCCCCTGCCGAGGGCCCTCCTCCGGGGGATCATCTCGGGATAGTCTCGGGTCACCCCTCGCTAAGCCTCCCACCATTGCCAAAGAACTCAAAACGGAAGACGATGCATATTAGTGAATTCCTAGGCCAGACCCCGTCATCCGAGGGATCTTTTGGCTCTATGAGTACTGATACTCAAACCCCTTCGGATGTCCATACACCCATAACTAATGGAGTCAGATCGTCATATAAAGATGTAGCACAGAATCTCGCATTTAACTTGGAGCAAAACGACATTTACGATTTGGAGGATATGGCTATTGATTCTGAAGACGAAGACATTTCGGATTCGGAGGAGGGAGATGAACGTTGTCCTACAATTCGTCTCAGTAAGGAAGAAAAGGCAAAATTGAGAAAGCCTTGGCGCCACGCTCTACTTATCAAGATGTTCGATAAACAAATCGGATATATCGCTCTTATGAGAAAACTTCAAGCCAAATGGTCCATAAAAGGTAAACTCACCCTTACGGATCTAGGATGCTCTTATTATGTAGCTCGTTTCTCATCTAGACAAGATTACGAACACATTATTACCCAAGGCCCTTGTATGATAGACGACCATTATTTGACAATACGAAAATGGTTCCCGAATTTTGTTCCCACTGAAGATAAATTGACTCATTTGACAGCATGGGTTCGTATCCCGAACCTCCCTGTGGAATATTTCAACAAAGAATTCCTAACGAAGGTCGGATCGAAAATCGGCAACGTTATTCGTATTGACAAAAATACAGAGTTGGCAGAACGAGGTCAGTTTACACGCATGAGTGTGGAAGTTAATCTAGAGAAACCGTTACTGTCAAAGTTCTGTCTTAATAACAAGGTTTATCATATTCAATATGAAGGTCTACGAATGATTTGTTTCTCATGTGGAAGACTAGGTCACGTGGCAAGCGACTGTTCCTTTGACCCATCAAAGACTAATACAAAGGAATCGGGCATGGCTGCGGAACTTAGTACAGTCAACTTAGTACACACTGTCAGTACGGAAAATCACATTCATTCTATCCAAAGCGAGAAAGAACCGACATTCGGGGATTGGATGCTAGTGAAAAAACCGATCCGAAAAAAAACTCAACCACAAACGGACACGACAAGATCAGCTCCTACCAGTCAAGGCGCCAACAATATTTTCAAATTCGGAAAAGATCAATAAATTCTTTAGGATCGAGATTTGATATCTTGAACAATCAATCAGGAGTTACTAGCAACGATTCCCTTCCACAAAATTCTTCGGAAATCTCGAATATTCCTAATATCTTGGTGAATACTAATATTCAATCAAATATTCCTTCCATTAAATTATCCTCTATTACATCCACTTCCCATAATCAAAACAATCAAGCTAACAAGGCAATCAAGTATTTTAAAAAAAAATCACAAAATAAGTCAAATAATATTCCTAAAGAGTCTACAGTTATTCCTCCCAATATACTACATGACATCACTAATTCTAATATCCACTTTCTTCGTGCAAACACAAAAGTCCCTGTAAATCAAGTCTCCCCTGATATCTTGGTACAGCAGGATGTTGCCGTTGCTAAGCCCGCACATCTCGATACTCCACCCCCCATTACCCCAACCCCGCTATCTCCCCCAACCACCGTCATTCGAGATGATCCCTCCGACCCGGACGTGCAAGACTTTGGTTTGGATGGGGATGCCCGCACCTTATATGGTGGTGATGGTAAAGGAATCTCCGATCATGGAAATCAACATTCAAAACCTCAAGGAGGTACCTCCAAGTCTCCTCGTGGAGATGGCGATTCCATGGAATGTTAACCAAATTCTCTCGCTAGTAAGTCGAGCTTATCTAACTCAGTTATCTTACATACCTATTAATATGTCGGACAGAATCCCAAATTTATCTCCCAATTTGTCCCCTATTACTTGTATGGTGTGGAACATCCAGGGGACCGGAAGCAAGACAAAGATTAATGCCCTTAAAGAGGTTGTTAAAACTTATAAACCTTCAGTCCTCGCTCTTGTTGAAACTCATATGGAGGGGGGACATGCTGAAAAAATTCGTAAAATTCTAGGATATAATGGGCATTCTCGAGTTGATGCAATAGGATTTAGTGGTGGCATTTGGTTATACTGGCGGCCTGAGTTAGTGAATGTTAGTCCTATTAATTCTCATAATCAGTTTATAACTGTCGAAGTGACTCGTTGTGGGGAGATGCCCTGGTTCTTTTCCGCAGTTTATGCAAGCCCAAATCCTCAAAACCGTCAAGCACTATGGACTGAATTAGAGCAATTTGCGAGATCTAATAATCGACCTTGGCTTTTAGCTGGTGACTTTAACGAAACTAGGTCCCTCGCAGAAAGGCATGGTGGAAATCAAAGTATGGCAAGACGATGCGAGTTATTCAATAATTGGATCGATAATTGTGAACTAATTGAACTTGAATTCTCTGGCCCCTCTCATACTTGGGCAAGGGGAAATTCGATCGAAACTAGACAGAGTGCAAGACTTGATAGGGCGTTGTGCAATAGTGAATGGAGTTCTTTATTCGGGGACGCCAGCGTGAAACATCTTCCTGCTTATCAATCAGATCATTGTCCACTCTTTATATCTCCGAATGGGTTTGCTCCCCTCCAATCGATACACAGACCTTTCCGATTTCGGGCTGCGTGGCTAACACACGAGAAATTCTTGGAATTTATTAAAGAAAATTGGGTCGAGGGAGATAATTTATCTGACCAGCTATTTAATTTATCGAATAAACTCCAGGATTGGAACAAGCAGGTATTTGGCAACATTTTCCGTACGAAACGTGAATTATTAGCTCGGATTGAGGGGTGCCAAAAACGACTTTCGCTAAAAAAGGAGAGCAATCTAATTAAACTTGAATCGAAGTTACGACGAGAACTTGATGAGATACTTGAGCGAGAAGAAATATTGTGGTATCAAAAATCTCGCGTGGATTTTATTCGGGATGGTGATCGAAACACTTCTTATTTTCATGTTAGTACTCTTGTCCGTCGGTGGAGGAATCGAATTACCTCCCTTAAGAACGACAACGGCGAATGGATCGATGATAGTAAAGATTTGATGAAAATGATCGTCGACTTCTATAAAAATCTATATACAGCAGAGGAGGTGAACGACCAGGGAGTCGATATTCCGTATGACCAATTCCAGGAGTTTAGCAATGATCACTGGAACTGGCTGACGAAGTACTATTCATTAGCAGAAGTCAAAAATGTTGTTCACGATATGAGTCCACTTAAAGCGCCCGGTCCCGACGGGTTTCAAGCTCTTTTTTATCAAAAGCATTGGTCCGTTGTCAAGAATGATGTATGTGCTATGGCCATGAAAGCCCTTGAAGGTAAAGGATTCCCTCTGGGAATGAATGACACGCATATAGTACTAATTCCTAAAATTACCGGTCCTGAGTATATCTCCCAATTCCGTCCTATAAGCCTATGCAATGTAGCCTATAAAATTGTTAGTAAAACTATTGCTAACCGGCTCAAGAAGGTCCTTCCTCAACTTATCTCGGAAAATCAAAGTGGATTTGTCCCAGGTCGTCATATTACCGATAATATCGTGGTCTTCCAAGAGACAATTCATACTATGCGTAAATCCAAGGGTAAGAAATGTTATATGGCTATTAAAATTGATTTGGAAAAGGCGTATGATCGGTTACGATGGGATTTCATCGAGGCAACTTTGCGAGATATGCATTTTCCTACTCTTATGATCGAGTCTATTATGGAGTGTGTCACTTCACCGTCAATGAAAATCCTCTGGAATGGTGCACCAACCGAACAGTTCAAACCTACGAGAGGAGTACGACAAGGAGACCCATTATCCTCGTATTTATTCGTCATGTGTCTTGAGAAGCTACAGCAAGCTATTGACGAGAGGATTTGTGCTTCTGATTGGAGTCCGGTTCCTATTTGCAGGAATGGTCCGAAGATTTCTAATCTTTTCTTCGCAGATGATATGGTTTTATTTGCGGAAGCACGAGCGGACCAGGCACATGTTATAAATTATGTCCTAAATAATTTCTGCCGAGCATCTGGAGAGAAAGTTAGTACTGCAAAATCAAAAATATTTTTCTCAGATAATACATCCATGGTTGATAGGGAAGCTATTGCTCATATTCTCGGTTTCGAAAGTACCCCGGATTTGGGTATTTATTTAGGCATGCCGACTATTAATGGGCGAGTTACCAAAGCTACTTTTAGCCATCTCGAGGAAAAATTCAATAAAAGGCTAGCTGGTTGGCAGACGAAACATCTATCCCTAGCTGGTAGAAATACCTTAGTTCAATCGACATTGTCCACCCTCGCTAATTACAGTATGCAAACGGCCAAATTGCCTAGGTCGATTTGCGATACCATTGATATAAGAACTCGAAAATTCTTGTGGGGAGGGACGGAGGAAAAAAAGAAAATTCATCTTATATCCTGGGAGACGGTGCAAAAACCGAAGTCAATAGGAGGCTTAGGGATCCGATCGTCTCGCCAATCAAATGCTGCATTTCTTGTCAAACTTGGATGGCGTGTTCTTTCGGAGCCTTCAAGTCTATGGGCACGAGTTCTTAGAGCTAAGTACTGTAATGGCCGATGCGATGTGGACATGTTCCAACCCAAAGCTAATATGTCTAATGTTTGGGCCGGTATAACTTCACAAGCAGAATATATCCATAAGGGAGCTTCCATAGCTATAGGTAACGGAAGAAGAACGCTGTTTTGGGACCATTCCTGGACCGACAAGGGATGTCTGTCGGACAAAGTAATACTACCTATTCCTGACACAATTCTTGGAGCTACGGTTAGTGATATGTGGGACGAAAGTTCGGGATGGAAGTGGGATGAATTTTCCAATTTTCTACCTCAAGAAGAATTATTAAAAATTGCAGCTTACTCACTATCTCCTGATCCATATTTAGAGGATGAGTTATATTGGAACGGAACGTCATATGGTAAGTTTTCTATCAAGTCCGCACTAAATATTATCAGAGGGTCTGAGGCACCGGTGGAGGATAATCAGACGGCTTGGCACTTCATTTGGAAACTCCCGGTCCAACAACGAATACGTATGTTCATTTGGCTGGCAGCTCACGATCGACTTATGACAAACTATAACCGAGTCCGTCGTGGCTCAGGAGATGATACTCTCTGTCCCCGCTGTCTCACGGTTGATGAAACCACTGATCATCTCCTTCGACATTGCCCTATTTCAATCGAGATATGGTCGCAACTCGGAGAGTCCGCTCATTCTGAGAATTTCTATTCAGATCCGTTCTATTCGTGGGTGTCGAAGAACGCCAGTAATAGTTCCGATCTCGCTTCTACTAATTGGTCTATGAAGTTTGCGATTACGTGTTGGTGGCTTTGGCGATGGAGAAATAATATTGTTTTCGGCCGGTCCTCAGACAACCCCACAGACCCCATTAATTTTTTACTTCACCAGTTTGAGTCCTCGAAGCAAGCCTTCGACCCTTTTTCTCTATTCATCCCCAATCCTGGATCCTCTCGGGTGGAGCGGTATATCAGATGGCAGGCTCCTCCCCACAATTGGGTACTACTTAGCACAGATGGAGCCTCTCGTGGTAACCCAGGACTCGCTGGCTGTGGAGGCATTCTCCGGGATTCTTCGGGTAGTTTCATCTCGGCTTATATGTTTTCAAGTGGAATTGGCACGTCCATGAGAGCTGAAATGCGTGCGTTGTTAGTGGGTCTTGAACACGCAAGAGCTTTGCACATTCCAAGACTCCTAGTTCACATGGATAATAGTCCGTGTGTGGATTTCTTTCGTAGCGATCAATTGCTGAGTAACAATCTTCGTCCCCTAGTTCAAAGTTGCAAGGATCTAATTGCTTTAGATGGGTGGGAAGTACGGATTGAACATATATATCGAGAAGCCAATCGCGCAGCAGATTGGTTAGCCAACGCTGGAATCCATTCATCCTCGTCAACTACAGTCATCGATAGTCCGCCAGTGGATCTTAGAGCAATCCTTCGAGAAGACATATTAGGAGTAGCTTTTCCACGTTTAGTTATAGATAGTTAATTTTTGGGGCTTCGCCCCTCTTGTGTACCAAAAAAAAACTATTATTATTATTACTGAAATGATAAATACAACCCTAAGGATTGTATCTACTTGTATTAATTGCATAGATGTATGAATTATGAATCTAATAACTTAACTTAGGAGCTACTAGTGATTTAGGCTTATCAAAATCAAGTGAATCATTAGCGGATTAATGGATTCTACAAAATTACTAAATTAGAAGGATTAATGAATTCGAATAGGAATCCAATTGTTAATACGGAGTACTAACTCCGTATCTATATGTTCGTACACTTTTGATATAATACTCCATCCATATATTAAATAGATACGGTATGAATATTACATATTCATACAAAAAAATATTCATACGAATAAAATATAAAGTAAAATCGTCTATACATAAGATAGTCTTTCAATGTGTTAAAACAAAAAGAATTATTGTTAAAAAAAAAAAAAAAATCTACGTGGTACCCCTGAACTTTTTACTTTTTGTATCCCTATAATTTTTACATGTATACATGGTACCCTTGTACTTTACTAAAAGTTTTTTTGGTACCCCTAAACTTTATTATTATCTTTATTGGTACCCTAAACTTTTTTTTCCGTCAAATTTTGGCAACAAATTACCTTTTTATGTTCAAAATTAAAAGTTAAACGTCATTTAACCTACCTAATTAACCGATAATTGAACTTAAACTAACAATTTTGTACGTATTTGCAGTTATACTCCGAATCTAAACTTATTATATTTTTGACATTATATTGTCAAATCAAATGATAGCACTTAACTTAAGCTCAATTACTTGTTAATTATCTAAGTTAAATGATATTGAAGTCTTAATTCTAAGCTAAAAACATAATCTAACGACAAAAATTGATGGAAAAAAACATTCAGGTCGCTAGTTAAACTAATAGTAAACTTCAAGGATACCATGTATAGACATAGAAAAGGTAGGGATACTATGTAGAAAAGTGAAAAACATAGGATACCGCATAGAAAATCCCAAAAAAAAAAAAAAAAAGAGTTACTTAACCCAAAAAAAACGATGTTGCACGATATTTAGTAGTGAGTACTAATGGTAGAGAAAAAAAATGATTGAAGCAAAAAAAGAAAAAGAGCATGATATCGGGGTTGAAATTAGAGGCGGCCGTAACAATCGTGGTCTCAATTATGTGGACCAATCATTGACTTTCAACATTGTTTCCTATTCGCCATGTCAAATGAGGGAAAGCCACGCGCCTTCAATGTGAGCTTCCAGTTTCCTTTTCCACATCTACACAGCTTCTTATCTTTCCCTTTCTGTGTATTTCAATTGAGATATTCAATAATGGTTTGCGGGGATTCGTAACCAATACAACTTCGTCTCCTATCAAAGCACAGAAACGAGCCATAAAATACTCTAATGATGCATCTATTTTATTTCTGTCTATTCCAACTATTTAAAGGATTTAACTAGCAAAATCACACACCTTCTGATTTATTCATTTGTTTGTTTTTATATTTATTATTATGAAAAATATTTCAAATATAATATATTTTTTCTCCGCATAAATAAATATTTGTAAAACAAGTAAATATACAATCGAATTAAATAAAGGAAATAGGGATTAATTATTTGAATGGACAAATTATTTTCACTTCATCATCTTCATTAAAGGGGGAGACCAGTTATAGGTGAAAACCAATGGAGAGAGGCTTTACTAAAAAGTAAGCAAAGGCAAAGACGACAAGGGGTGTCACATGTCGGGTCGGACAGCCATGTTTACCTGGCCATACGGACCCAATACCCTTATCATACTACAACACATATACACATATTGTAGAATGTACAAATTGACTAACTTCTGACTCACCCTTCTGGAACCACAACAACATTTGCGACTTCAAAGTAACTCAACAAAATCGGGTGAAACCGGGTTCAATGCACCAAATACAAGCTAAGCATGCCCCGATCTTGTTTTTTTTTTTACTGCACTTCATTCTGGCTCAAGCCGACAACTGGATTTTGCCAGTGTGCTTGCAGACAGGGCTCATAACAACAGGAAAATAAATTGGGCTTCCATAGGCGTATTCATATCGATGCTCTCTACTCAAAAACATGTGTCAACAACAATGAGTATTATATACTCAAATAGTATAGGATCAATAAAACTCTTTATTTCTAGCTCAGTAACATAAATGAACACAGTGTGAGTGTGAGGTATGGATGGACACTTTCTTCTAAATAAACTACAGAATCAATCATTTACTCGGGCGGGCTGACCCATTCACACAAGGACAGCTACCTACTTCAAACTAGAGTAGTAGATTACATGTGAAAGAGGTCACTGGGTCAGAGATGCGCGATTTCCAGCTACTACACACCACTACACAGTAAACAGTACACAGTACACGCGCTAGAAACGAGCAGTTTCCAGTATATGGATGGAGGATAATCTCAGGTTTATTCTGACTGGGGAGGATAGATACATGGGCCTTGGATGAAGGAGCCGACTGGCATGCCACGTGTGCTACTCAGCCTGCAAGTATCCATGATCTTCCAAATACGACACCACAGTTCCAGCCATTTCACATGGGGATATCTCCCTGCCTTCTTTGTATTGTAAAACTATCTGCAAAATTAGCATTCCATAAACAACTGCGGATCCACATAGTCGACTGCATGAGATCGTCTCAGCATTGTTGGCACTTATTAACCTATTTATTACCGAGTACTCGTAGAATATATTGGTGTGAAGGGAGCTAAGATGACAGGATTTAATGCCGATGGATTTCAAACCAAGTCATGAGTAGTTGAGTACTATCTCTAATTTGGTCATTCCCTTTAAGCAGGGAGTCTTCAATACATGGAAGTTTTCAATTTACGCAAATTTGGGATGCTAAAATAGCATTCGTCTCAAACTTTGTAGGGCCTCAAGACCCCAAATAGCCAACCTTCTGCATGGCTACACTACTTGTTAGTTGTTACTCCCTATGTCTTGTTCATTTGTTTGTCTTTTATATTCATGGTGAGGAATATTTTAATCAAAGACAAAGAAACGAACGAGACAAATGGAGTATAAACATAGATGGAATTGGATATCATATGACAATGACATAAAAAAAAACTAGAGAGCCATGAAGCGGCAACGAGATTGCACCTCACAATTTTGTGGCTCCTCGTAAGGATCATCTACTCCCGTGAAATCTGAAATATTTTGCAAGATCGCTATTATTGTCATTTCCACAACCACAAGAATGGCGATATGAAACAGAAGATCTAAACATGGTAGAAAAACTGTCAGATATGGTACCAAGGGGGGCAAGGGCAAACCTAATACTATACCAGTAGTTGACAATCTAGCCAAGACAAGGGATACAAAATTTCAAACAGAACATTAATTGTGGCAGTGAGCTTCTGTCAGTTATGGTACCAAGAACAAGCATAATATACAAGTAGCTAATATTCTAGCCATGACAAGCTAAACAAAGTTTCAAAAATCTCAGTGATGAAGTAAAAACAGCAACAAATGAACGACTTCGTTCAATTAAGAATGTCAAATCTAAGCTGGTCCGTGTCTATGATTGTATATTTCTATGTGTTGAGTTCATGCTTTTAAAGAGCAGAAGCTGAAAGCTTGTAGGATCAGCTCATCTAATCACCCAAACAGTTGTATGAATACTTCACACTAAAGAAAAGAAAAGGATCACATACGGAGTACAAATTTACATGGATCTCAAAGATGGTTAAGCCAGACTATTTTGTGCAGAAAGAATAAAGCTTATAGGGAGTAGATTTTAATTGAGATTGTCTAGACCCAAGAATCAAGATGTATGTATGTCAGTATGTGTACTCCAAGATCGTTGTATGAGATTTATCTTTCGTTACTTTTGCTTGACTTTGATAGTTTCAAATAATTATTCATGACATTTGACCCAAGTATGAGATTAAGGATATGTTTATGACTAAGCTAATGAGCACAAGTGGTAGTCAAAGCTCGCTATCATCAAACCCATTCAGGATAATATCGGTGATCAGTTTGATAATATTCAGTCCTTACATCACACCTCCAAGACTAATACTTCTCTGTCATCAATAAATTACTATATCATCCTAGGACATGACTTTATGTTTCCAAATGGCCACCAACAACAAGCTGTCACGTTTCAAGCACAAAGCACCTTTACCTTACCTAACACACATGACACATCTAATACTTCAACTCCAAAAAATGACGAATTGATGGCGATCACAGTTAATGCATTACAGAATTGATTTCCTTCAACTTTAGCAAAAGTTAAAAGGACAAAATAAACAGAAAGCAGTGGATCGATCAAACAACAAAAGTAAAACATATTAGGGGGTAATTTACCTTTAATTTTACCTGCCCGGGCAAGTTTGTACAGGCCCTTTGGGTCCCTAGCTTCACAAAGCTCAAGTGGAACATCCATAAATACCTGAGAAATTGCAAGTTGAATGCTATGTCATAATTCAACTAACATTCTGGCCCACTCTTAACTTCATGTGCAAAAACAATGTAAATTGAGATCATTCTCAGTAGCCTTTTTTAATTAATTTTGTTTCGCAATAACAAAAGGGGTCTTAAAGGGAGAAGGGTTCACCTCAATGAAATCTCCCTTCGGTAATAGGGAACGACAAGCATCGCGATCCCTTCTATAGGGAGATATCAAACTTGCAATGCAGATGATACCAGCATCCGCAAAGAGCTTGGCTACCTCACCTGGAGACATAATTAAATCTATTTAATTAAAGCAACGGGACTGCTTACATAAAATTGTAAAAACAATATACAGACTAAAAATTAAAGGACTGCTACGGTAAAAGTACTATAGAATTTTAAGCGACCACCTACCAATCCTTCTGATATTTTCTGCACGGTCTTCTTGTCCGAACGTAAGGTCCTTGTTCAACCCATGCCTAACATTATCGCCATCAAGGACATAAGTTAGTTTTCCTCTTGAATGCAAGATGCGACTCAATGCGCAGGCCACTGTGCTTTTGCCTGCCATAGAAGGAGACAATCAGAGAAAAGACAAAGTAACCTAAAGCATCGACAATGAGATGATGATGATGATAAAGGTTTATGCTAATCTGGAAGATAATGGGATCTAGACAGCTCAGTGCTGGCTAAAGAGCATCTGAGGGTTACTAATCTTCAACTAATATACAAACAAAAAGTAATATTTCATACAAATCCTATCCATGCCATCATCTTATTTTGTCCGTTCCAATTATATTGTCTTCATTTCCATTATGGTTTCCAAAATAATTGCCCCATTCTGAAATCTAGCAATGGCATGGTTGAGAACCTAGAGTTGGAATTGAATTCTGTAATTGAGACGGTTCAAGAATTTGGGAAACTTTAAAATTTGAATTAGGAATTGGGTTCAATTTCTTATCAATTTCAAATTCCTAACTCAAAGTAGACATTTCAATTCCATAACTATTTTCATATTGTAAACTCTTTATTTGTGACGGAAATTCCACCACAATATTTTTATTTTATATTTTTTTCTTCAATCGTAATTATCTACTTTTCTAATCAGAAAGTTTATAAACAAATATTTTGGAAAGCTCAACCTGAACAAGGCCCCCCTAACGCCAATTCTTCTTCCATAGGTTTCCAAACACAATCGGGATATTGAGTTCAGAGTTGAAATTCCATTTGATCTACAGTTTATGAAATTGGATTTGGAATTGAATTAGATCATTGTAATTTCTACAACTGAAATCATGAAAATGAAGCCAGCTCCGTATTTCCAAACCCTACCCAAAATAAAATATTGAAGATCCCATATTGCCTTTAGTATGAGCTAATGTTCCATGATACTATCTCAAAGTGTAATTTCACCTTTTTCTTAAATACAATAAAACCCATGCTCAGATTACAGACTACAATAATAGGGTGGAGGGTAACTTTCTATGCATCGTGTACGATAATGAGAAAATATTGGAATATGGATATTTAGAAGGCACAAATAAGAAAATTTGACAACAAACTGAAGTGTGAATGACATTATCGAACCTGAACCACTGAGGCCTGTTATCCAGATAACACAGCCCTTTTGTTGTAGCAGCTGCTGTCTGTCGGGTTTTCCAACCGAACATTCATGCCACACAATGTTTGAAGATTTCTCAACTGTCGACATCTGTTGTAGATAGTTACCTAGTCAGTAATTGGATAGTCCAGTCAGTTCCTCCAAGATTCTAGCTTAGACAGTGTGTGTGTTTCAGCAATTTAGCTACTCTCAGTCCATCATTTCACAAATAGAAAGCAAAATTCATGAATCTCAGCAAAGTAACGGGAAATTTTACTTCAAAAACTTTAAACCTCATACATTGATGAAATTTGATACTCCGTACAATTTAATACCATTACGGAGTTAAATGAGTGCAACCACCAACGCTACCACCATGTTTTTACGCTCTAACGTTGACATAAGAGAAACAAAATTAAATGTTACTCCGTATTTGTATATATTTCACCAAGTCTTAACAATCAACCCCACGAGTAGAACAACGGAAAGTGACCCGTGTATAAAACAACATCACATAAAACCCAAAGCATATGACAATGAATTGTAGGGCATTCCAATCAAACTACAACAACCTCACACCCACATAATCACAAGCTAAAACTTAACACAAAGCACCACCATGCATCTAACTGAATGGCTCCAAGCGTTTTAAATTCTTCCGTTTCGAACAATCATACTTTCAAAGAAGTAAATCAAATACAACAAAATGGGGGAAACATCCACACCCCCCACAAAAATCAAAGTTTTCTTCGTTTCTGTTTTCTGGGTATGCGAAAGTTAATAGATTTGATTAAACTTCCGTGAATGAGATCAAAATCAACTACTCTACTGTATAAAGATTTAAACTTTGTAACAATCAATTCAGATTCCAGAGATGACAAAAGAGACGCCACAAAAATAAAAGATCTAAAAACAAATTAAATACTCCGTACGAAAAAATAGATAAATAAAGAGATAGTAATAGATACAGTAGTTGAATACCTAAGAGATTCAATCATGAATCAGCGGTTTCAATGGATCAAAACCCAAATCTGTGTTTCGCTGAGTTACGCAAAAGAAGGAAAAGAGGGCAAACAAAAAAAAGAAATAACCAAAAAAAAAGAATGAATATATATAAAAATAAATACAAGATGCAGTGAAATTGACCCATTTTATTCTTAATTGGAATATACCCAGTTATATTGTAACAGTGCTATGTACTGTAACTTTTATAGTTAGTCATATTCATAAAATAAAACCAACCGAAAGTAGAAAAAAAGAAAGGATGAAGAGAAAATGACCATGGCCGTTTGGAAAACCGTTGGTGAGGCGAGGGTGAGGGTGGGGGTGGAGATCTGAGCGTGAGCGTTGAAGGGAGTGCGTATCACGGGCGTTGGGGGCGGCCATGGAGACGGAGAAAGGCGGGGCCTGGCGGTGAGGGAGGCGAAGCACATTGCGAGGAAGAGGGTTGGAGTCGGGTCGGAGGTCCGGGGAGGAGTGGTGGGCGTCCTGAACTTGCAACCGGGTGGACGGCAGCATGTTCAGAGCAGCCGCCATTAAATGATCTGGGGGAGGGGGAGGGTGTCGGTTAGATCTTGGGATAATTATGGCGATGGAGGAGGAGGAGGTTATTAAAAAGGGAAGGTTAATGAATAATGATGGGGGTGGTGGTGGTGGTGGTGTGTCGAAATTCGAGGAATTGAGAATGGAGATGGCTGGCGGGAGATGATGCAAATGCAATGCGCACATACACATACACATACACATACACATACACTAGCAACATGTGCCTAATTATTATGACTCCCTCCACACTCGCTACCCCGTGCTTTTGTAACATCATTAATCAATACCCATGCCTCCATTCCTTTACTTTATGCCACGTCTTTCTTGTAACGACTGTATCGTCATGTGTATATGAGTTAAAAATTTACAACTTACAACAAGATTAATTAGATGTTATAAAAAAATTTAGAGAAACATTTACTACAATAATTTTCCAAGAATGAAATATACTCCGTATGAGTTTATATATTTCAATTTATTGCGATATAATCGAATAAAGAGTGTATTTAATTAGTTTATGAACATGTGTCATTTGACAAATCTTAGAAAATTTCATGAAGATAGTATTCCAATACTTTCTACTTTGGAGTATTATGTTTGGTAATTAAAGTTGAATATAATTTGTTCACGATAAATTTCCTTGAAACGGCCTTACAGGAGAATTGTTAAATCTTTTCATGGACTCACTTTTCTTTTCACAAAAAAATGAACTCATCTAAAGATTTGTTTGTTTGAATGGGAGAAATATCTAACTTCAAAAAATGTTTATTGACATTATGTTGAGTAATTATTCTCCCTTGGAACGAATACTATATATTTGTCCAATTATATTTGATTGATAAACACGACAAGAGTAGATTCAAAGAATGAAAGTGAGGTACAAATTGTTGGCAATAACAATAATTAGGAGTATGAAAGTATTTAGTCCGTAGAAGAAAAGATGAGAAGCTAACATCCTAAATAAAACACATTAAAATGTGAGAAATGAATAAGACAGTAACTCGCCGCTATTATAGTTACGTAAACAATATAAAACCTCGTGAAATCGTGATAAACAATAAAGACATGCTGCTCTTTCGTGGGTTCATATAACTTTATACACAGTATGAGTAAATTGACAACGACGTCAGCTACGAACGAAGTACCTAAATAAGACGGCAAAGAGTGATAGACTAGACTATATCACTAATACTATTCAATCAAAATGCCTTTGTACATCTTTTATGGAGTACGTCATATACGTAGAGCATTGTAGCGCACATATCATTTGGGCAGCCATAACGTAACTTGATCCTCATGGAAATCTCCAAATCGACCATGAAGACATCTCATCTCGTGGTCGATTTGATCATGCGCTACAAATCTAAGGTGACTCGTGATTCCAAAGCAATTTTCATATTAGAACATCTTCATTGTTTGAAACTTGCAAATAAATGTCATTGATTTTCGGAACATTGTTTCAAAGTCTCTTGTTCGCCTCAGCCAGAAAAGATTGGCTGATCTTCCCTCCGTCTTTTCATTTGTTATGGAGGGAGTGTTTGATAATTCTCCCAGCGTGTTTCTCTCTGTTAAAAAAATACTCATATACACGTATGCTCATGCCTGCTTAGCAATGATAAATACACCCTGTTTTTTTTACCCAATTCCATTTTTTTTCCTCCCTCTTTCACTGTTGCCCGGAGTAAGGAAAAAATAGTTGCAGCAAACTGCAAACCCCACCGAATTCTATAGCCATGAAGCTAGAGAGTAAATCTCAAATTGGCGCACTGAAATCCATATACAGTACAATTATGTAAGTAGAGCTGCCTCAAGCCCACAACAAACAAAATACTGGCCGTATAAAACATACACAACCACACAGGCACACATCAAAGAAATCTCGTACATGAAGAAAAAGAAAACGTAAATTCGGAAAACAATCTCAACTTCCAGACACAACAATGCCTCACCAGGGAATTTGAAGAAGTGGCCGATTCATTTTAAGACAAAGTTGCAGACAGCCTCCCTCAATCCCTACCCAGTACCCCTCCGTTCACTTAAATTTGATACGTCTGCATTCTGCTTAATCCCCCCCATACCATAAAAGAAATCATATCCAATCTAAATCGACAAAGGGATGAGTATCACATAACCGAAAAGACAAACAAAATATCACAACGCCATTACTAAATATAAAAACGAATCCTCTAGTCACAAACCTCACCATCAAATCTCATTTAGCTAGCAATATTTACACCTTATCACAACCTCATCAAACTGAGACTCTACCATCGTAAAATGAATGTGATCCTCTTCGGGAAAGTCAGAGAGTACAAATTCTACACTGTACCCCTTCGAGTCTATACAAGGCCCTGTTGTTCAAGTGAAGTGTGTTCAACTGTTTAACTCAACTAAAGTGAGCTAAAGGGGCCGAATGGGGCTGAAAATTGATAGTGGGATGTATATACTAGCTAAATGGCACAGCAACCCACACCAGCCAGGCCATTGTAGCACTTCACCCTAATAACTTCACCAAAGCTTAAAGTTTCCCTATGCAAAGTCTTGGATGAGTAAAAAAAAAAGTGCATGAAATGTCACAATTGTTCTCCGTATGACATATAAATAGATATGCCACTGCACACTACACACAAAACCGGAAGGAATGGTGAAAGAAACAATTTGTCAGTTGGTGTTGGAGGAAGTAGTAAGTACACAAAGCTCAATAGCAACACGGAGTGCATTAAAATTGATACTCGTAGTCGTAGTAAGAATCATAAGTTATAACAGCAGAAATGACAGCATCTGGAAATTGTAGCATTACTTTGTAAAACAGCAATACCTAATCGACAACACCTGAGGACTATTACACCAAAAATACCTTTAAAAATGAGGAGACAATCAATCAATCAATCAATCAATCAGTCAGTCAATTGATTGCATGATATCATCAGTGGTAAACTTGGTGCCCTTATCCTTGTCGGCAGCGGCACGACCCTTGGCCTTCCGATCAAGCAGACTCTTCCTGTCCTTATCCAGTCTCAGCTTGGTGATCACCACCTTCGACGGGTGCACCCCCACGTTCACGGTCGACCCGTTCACCTTCTCCCGGGTGATCCGCTCTATGTGGATCACCCACTTCTTCCGGTACACCTGCACGATTTTCCCCTCCCGTCCCTTGAAGGTCCCGCGGACCACCACCACCTCGTCGTCCTTGCGGACCGGCATGGACCGGGCCGAGTACTTGGTTCGGAGGTCGGTCGACAGGGGCGCCGACATGATCACGCGTCGGACGCTGGACGGCGCCGTGAAGTGAGCCTTCCGGCTCTTCCGCCTCGACGACGACACTCGTGGGTTGTACTTCATTTTTAGGTTTGGGTGTGCGGCGGGTTGTGGGAGAAAGTGAGGGTTTAGGGTTGGGGTTTGGTTTTATAAGGGGGGCAGCAGATTTTGGACTTCTGAGTGTATTCATTGGGCTGATGATTGGTTTTGGATTGGGTTGGATGACTTGGGTCCAGATTCTCAGAAGAGTAATCGTTTACCGTTTTACGGAGTACAAGTTTGACAGATTCATATGTTACTCCCTCCCCCTTCATCTTCCACTTTTCTTTTTTTGGAAAGCTTCACTAGGATGTTCCGTTTTCCTTTTTAGTAAATGTTTTGTGATTCTTATTGCTTGTGGCCCCACCTCCTTTTCTCTATCTTCATTTTCCTCTACATATATCACTTTTCTTAATTTCAACCCACAATCTAGGTTGCACCGATACGGACACGGGTACGTATCGGATACGTGACACGGCATTTGAAATTTTGTAGGATACGGACACGGCAAGAAAAAAATCAATATACATATTTAAACAAAGAGAATTTGAAGATTTTTATACCTAAGATATATGTTTGGTTACTTACTCTATCCCAATAATCATAAAATAATAAAACAAAAATTAAAGTCGGATAAATTTGAAGTTAAAAATGAAATCTTAAAAATTCAAACAATTGTACCAATATAATATAATTATTAGTTAGTTATTTAGTCTTAGAATAAGTGTTTATAGCATCAAGTAACCACCATAAACCTACAATATTGTCATTTATTAAATTCGGAACCCAATAAAACAACGTTAGGTATGTCCGAAGAGTCTCTAAATATTACGAACCGGGTCGGACACGTCTCCAAATATGACGAACCGCGTCCGATACGTGTCCAAATAAATTTAAAAAACCGGACACGGTTTTACAGGTGTCCGACACGTATTGTCGTGTGTCCGACGTGTATCGGTGTCCGACACGTGTGTCTGACACGACACGTTGGTTTGGAGAAGTGTCCGTGCAACCTAGCCCATAATCAAATGTGGAACATCATATAAAAGGTGAGGGAGTACTACGTTAGTGAATGTGGAATATTAGTGCAAACCTTTTCTTTACGAAACAATTGTTCTTTACAAATCCAAGTGTGTTAAAATTCGTTTTTTTTTTTAAAGTTTGTAATTTTTAAAATAATTACAATCAAATTTAAAATAACTTTGATCGTAAAATAATAAACAGGTACTTCATCTAACTCTTTTACGGAGTATAGTTTACTTCATTATTCCATTCTCTCCTAAATGAATATCTAATGAAAAGTTATAAAAGAGTTAAAGGGAAAACAATGAATTGGATAAAAGAGAATATAACACGTACAAGTAGGGATGTCAATTTCACCCGAATCCGTTCAAAATCCACCCACCCGAATAAAATTAATGGACGAAAACCCGAACTAAATGGATTTTAAGCGGATGACGGATGAATCGGGTGATGGATCGGGTCGGATTCGGTGGAGATTTTTCACCCGTCACCTGATCCGTTCACCCGTTTATAGATTTTTAAAAAAAAATTATGAATATATCAAAAAAATAATTAATTTCACTCTATTTGTATACTCATTATCCTTTTTTTCCTTAAAATCCTAAGAAAATATTTTCCGTAATCACTTTGGCGGCCACCATTTTAGATTTTCTTTCCCCGTCTTAATTTCCGACCACCAAAAAATCCCAAAAAACTTTACGCATCTTATAATTTGTATATTTGTTATTGTATTTTAAAAAAATATTTTTCATCCGCTAAGCACCCGATCCACCCGAATCATCCGCGGATGACGGATGGACTGGATCCGGGTGGAGGGTTAATCGGGTGACGGATGGATCGGGTGGAGTATGCGGATTCGGGTGAGGCTCCACCCGACCCGTTGACATCCCTACGTACAAGTAGACAAGTAGTAGTATACTATACGAGGAAGTTGTTAGAGGGAATTTATCAACCTAATTTAAACATAATTGATCATTAAATTATGACCTTGTTGCTGATTTAGCAGTGAACACCAAAGATGACCGAGCATATTGCTTTGAGAATTGAGACCAGGCACTCAATGGTTGACAAATTTATAATTGGACATTTGGTGGGCCATAATCCTTTCTCGTAGGTAGACCAAGCCTATTTCTTCTTCTATAAATACAACACCCTGTTCCATATTCACCTACCTCGCTCTTTAAGTCTTATTAACCCGGCCTCATTTGCAACCTAATATACTTCATACTAGTCGTAGTTCGTTCTTTCATTTTTGCAGCAAGTTTAGGATCACCAGACATCAATGGCGTCAAGCATAGCTGAAGTTTACGTTATTGGAAAGCTCGAGCTGATGAAAATGGAGGAGAGAGTGAAGCGGGAAGCACAAAAGAGCACTAAAACTAAAACTCAAAGCCATAATAAGCAAGATGATAATGGCTATGGCTGTGACTATGAGTCCTATGACTATAGTCCATGTGAATGTAAGGGCAAGGTGCAAAGTGGGTGGTTCTCCAGCTTATATAAGAAGATGAGACACCCTTCCTCCTCTTTGTCTACTACTAAGACCTACAATTAGTACAACAAAACCATTTGTCTTCAATTCTTCATTATTTCATTTCATTTGTATATGCACATAATAATGTACACTTCATTTTCATGATCAATCATTCATAACGTTGGACATAGTATAGTGCTTCACAGGAAGGTTTTACGTTTAAATTCTTCTTCCCTCTATTTTAATGCGATGTAGAGTGATAAATTACGTTTAACGACTTTCTTAGTTGCTCGTAAAGTATATTATACGCTCTGATCTTCTAAGTTTTATACAATCAATTTTATTCATTTGTTTTTTTGAGGGTCAAACTTAAGTGTAATTATTTTACAAAGTATGAACTTTTTTTAAGATGAAACTAATACATTTATATTTGTATCGAAAAACTCATTCGTAAAATAAAATATTTTCTAAAGAAAATTATCGTATGAATATCCCACATACACTAAGATATGAATCTATCAAACAAGTAACCATTACTCCTTTGAAAATTAAAAGAAAAGTTAATTTCTCACCAAATAAAAAATTTCACTTTTAATCAAAGCAAGTAAATTGACTTATGCGTGTTAACACCATAAATAAAATGTACTCTCTTCGTCCAAGACCAAACTACTTTTTGTTTCTTCACGTTTATAAACACGTATTTTACGTCATTAATATCTTTCGTAACATATTAATAAAAATTATGGAAAATCGATGTTAATAATGTAACATATTAACATAATGTATTTTGGCTGGCAAAAAAAAAAAAAAAAAATGTATTTCGAAAGACGAATCAAACAAGATATATATTTTCTTAATAGATTATCGTGAATATCGAAATTTCAATTTATCTATAAATAGTACTATCAAAAAGAAAAAACGGTAATTTGATCTTAAACAGGGGAGGGAGTAGTTTATACAGTAACAAGAAAAATAAATCATTCTCATTTGTTAATTTGTGTTTGCTTAGTCGTGACCCTTAAAATCAAAACAAAATTAGTACCGTAATCTCCCTTCTCTCAAATTTGTCATTCTCCTCCATTTTCTCTCTCATCTCTTTCTCTGTCTCCGTCGCTGCCACCATGATCAGCGGCCCCGGTCTCTTCTCCGACATCGGCAAACGCCCCAAAGGTTCCTCTTCATCTGTGTTCTCTCCCTTTGTTTCATACCGAATCATTCAAATTCCATGTTATTGACTTTGTTTTAATTTTGTATACTTTTTTCCCTCGAATTTTCGATGCAGATCTTTTGACTAAGGATTATATCAGCGATCACAAGTTTTCGATTTCATCATGCAGCGAATCTGGAGTGGTATGATCTTAGCGATACATTTGAATTTTGTTTTCATTATTTGTTTAACTTACATTTCAATTGCTATACGTTGACATGATTCCGATATACGGCACTGTATGTAGGATTAGATTAGATTGTGTTTATACATATTACCCATGATTGCATTGGCGTAAAGTGGATGCTCTTCTTGTAGCTGCTGCGTTTGATTTATGTATTTTGCGCGCCATTGCATTGAAATTGTGAAGTTAGGGCACCTTTATAATAAGCTGCTTCAATCTGGCTACAAAACAATTCCTCCGTATCCTCGAATCTAAGTTAGGGTTTGCTATGCAACTAATTGCGAATGTTGTTCCGTGTGTGCTAATTACAGTTACTCTGTCTCAGCTGCAAGAGTGCGAGTGCCAGTGCTAGACATGGGTGGCGACATGTGTTTACGCATCATTTTCTATTTTTATGATGTGTTATGGTATATGGAAACTTGATGTAACCTGTTGGTCGAAGTAAATAGATGTGTTGGTGACTTGGTGTATCCTATACGACATTTCACGGTCAAATGGCCATAAATGAGAGGGAATTTTTGTAATGTGGCGTATACCGTAATTTGATTTAGAAAAGAAATACGCTTTTTACGGATTGGCAGCTATTAGCCTATTACTCCGTACTTATATAGAAATAGGAATATATTTTCAGTCCCTTGTACTCCGTATGTGTAAAGCTGAATATGTCGCTCATTGTAGAGAACCAACAATATTTTGTTGGCATTTTGATTGCCGGCTTTTGGCTCACATGATGTATGTTTATTGCATTTCACTGCTTAGACCATTATGCTAATTATTTTGCCAGACTATATCTTAATCACTTTGGATCTTGGGGCATTAAGTAGAGGAGAAATTCAGTTAAGATTTTTGATTGTTAGATGTTTGGTGCCTGTGGCTAATGGTAATCATGTGCCCCTTCTCTCTGTATTCTAGGCATTCACTTCAACTGCTGTGAGGAAAGGAGGGCTCTCCACTGGTGATGTGGCTGCTTTATACAAGTATAAGAACACTGTGGCCAATGTCAAAGTTGATACAGACTCCAATGTAAGGGTTTCTTGTCGACTTGATCTTCGATTTTATCTTTGTATGAAAATGAGCTCAGCAGTTATGCTTTATCGCTTTTGCAGTTCCTAACAACATTCACCATCACCGACATCATCCCGTCAACAAAAACAATCGCCTCTCTGAAATTTCCTGATTATTCTTCTGGAAAGGTACAAGATAATCGAATAATCTCGAGGATGAAATGCACTATCGTGTTACCTATTATTTAATTGTCTTCTTTGTCAACAGTTAGAGGTTCAATACTTCCACAACCATGCAACCTTTACAACAGCATTTGCTTTGAATAAGTCTCCACGTGTTGATTTTACTGCTACACTCGGCACACCAACTATCGCCTTTGGTGTAGAAGCTGTCTATGACACCACTTCCAGTGTCTTCACCAAGTACACTGCTGGTGTTGGTGTTTCAAAACCAGAATCCAGTGCTTCAATTATTCTGTAAGTCCTAATCTATATCGCACTCTTAGTCCTACTTTACATTGAAATTGAACGTGATGTTATGACTTAATCACTTCGACAATCGCATTTGGGGTGACATGCTTTATATGACTAGTTTTGGTGCCCAACTTCGCCCGAGCTATCTTATTACAGAATTCTTTTGTGGAGTATGAGATAAGGTAGTACATTCATTACCCCATTGTTTACTAAACCAAATTATGTGACCCATTCATTACCCCCATTGTTAATACTCCGTATTACAGTAGTACATTTACTACCCCATTGTTAATACTCCGTATTACTCGTATTTGCTACTACTGTTATTTTCACTACACTCGCGCCTACTACAATTACTTTCACTAGTCCATGTTCTCGGTTTATATATAGTGTATGGAATATGTGCCTAAATCATATCAACATGACAAAGTCAAGTAAATGTTAACTGTATGGAACATATATTTTCTATTGAAGATTTTAAGCCTTGTGCATCATATATACGGAGTACCTATAATATATCTCTAATTCATTTAGAATTCTCTAAATATTTCATATTTCTCACAATTCTTTTGTTTTAAAAACATGTACGCGTATCCCTGATTTTCGAACAAAGCTCCCATGTCTTGAAATTTGATCAACCATGAGTAGGACACAATGAAATCAACCCTTTTGTCTGACACCAATCAACTGCATATGTATCACAATTTGGTCCAGGGGTGACAAGGGAAACACTATTAATGCATCATACTTGCACCATTTGGACCAAGAGAAGAAAAGTGTTGTAGTTGCAGAGATCAGCCGAAGGTTCTCCACAAACGAGAACACAGTCACAGTCGGAGGATCCTATGCAGTTGGCAATCTGACCGTGGTGAAGGCCAAGCTGAATAACCATGGGAAACTCGGGGCAGTGCTACAACATGAGGTCATACCTAAATCCGTGCTCACTATTGCTAGTGAATTTGATACCACGAATTTAGAAAGAACCCCAAAGTTTGGCCTGGCACTCGCCCTCAACCCTTGAGCAGAAGTGGTTTCTCCGGGCATAATTTCATTTATTTGAAGCAATCAATAAGTAGTTTGCAGGATTGCAGATATATTCATTTTTGGTTCCGCGACTGGTGTTGCTGATGCTGTTTGGGTCTGTTTTTCCTTGGAGGATCCAATATAGCTTGCAGCCAATTATTCTTTTGGTAGCTAGCTACTCATTTAATTGGAAGATGTATCCATTTCTTATATTATTTTTTTCTATTCAATTTTGTAAACACTTGTGTTCAAGTGCGCAACTATTCAAATGTTGGACTGCTTGACTATGACAATTACTCCAATTTACAAGTTCACAACCTGCTGACCGCCTTCTCGTGCTTCTAGTCTTCTACTGTTTAAGGTAGTTGACGAAATCACCCGACTTCTTCCCATTCTTTGTCCGAACAAGAAGGCATGTGGGATGAATATAGTGAGTATATTATTTACTTAAAAAAAATAATTAAGAGACAATCTCTTGAAAATGTTAACAAGAAATGCTTCACTTGTTAGAGATAATTTTTATTTTGTTATTTTTATTCTCACATATTAAATGGAATTAATTACTGAGATGATTTCTCAGAAAATCTACCTAACTAAATAAAAATGAAATCAAATTCTAAGTTAATCTTGTTTTCTACTGGGTATACAAATTGGTGTACCAAAAAAAAAAAAAAAAAACTGGGTATACAAATTGGATGATAGAAGTTAATATGGAGTGCTATTAGGATTTATACAAAGTCTTGGGAGGGACGGTCTTTCCATAAGTTATTGAAATATCACTTGTAGTACTATGAGTCTTATTTTGGGAGGGACGGTCTCCATAAGTTATTAAAATATCACTTGTAGTACTATGAGTCTTATTTGTAACTATTTTATGATTAGGTATATCTACATTTATTAAACGTACAATTTTTATTAGGTTTGGTACCACTGTTAACTACATTTGTAATTGATCTCTCAATAAACTTAACAAAAATCCATCTCTCAATAAACCTACTCTAGGATTTAGGAGTGTCCAACTTCTAGCATCTTAGGAGCAAATATTAGACTTTATCAAATATTAAAACCTTGAAAGTGTATAATACGGAGTAACATTTATGGATATAGACTTACGGATTATGATTTCTGCAATAAATATTTAAATAAAAATAAAATGGAATGACATATGGGTTTTGAGGTGAAAAAAGTGGTGAGGGTGCATCTGATTTACAAATTACAAGTTGCAAAAATGCAAGCATGGGATGGGATAGTGGTCGCCCATGTTTCACATCGTTACGCGCAACGGACACGATCTTGTCCTTTGAATCATTTACATTTACATTTACATTTAAAATGTCACCATTATTGGCTCCTTGCTAATCTAATCTGGAGTAAGGCGCTATGAATGATCCAAACCCAATAATACCAAATTTCCATTTTTTTTTATGGCTGGAGGCCCTAATGGGTTACATCTTACATGTGAACCAAGAAATGTCACTATTGAACCCATAATAATTACTCCTACAATAACCACTAATAATAGATTGTTATAAAGAACTCGGTTTTGACTCCAGGAACCTACAAATCAATGATGTGTGTTTTATAGGACTACAACTTCTTCAACACAAAAATTTAAAAGAAACGGTTTCTTGTTAACGTTAATAAAGTCATACTAATGTTGTTTTTTTTACTAACTCTTCAATCAATCAATAGGTGTTGCTTAGGTTGTTAAACCGTCATGCGTGACATAGGAAAAAAATATTATTTTTAACAAAAAAAAAACGCCGTTTTCACCCTAAATCGATGATGTCTCGCCATAAATTAGTGACCATTTTTTTCTCCATTGCACCCTACAATGCGGTTGCATATATAATTTACACCATTTGTTTTCATTTAACTTGAGAGGACTTGAAACCAAATTAATGAGACTCGTAGAAAATCAAAATTATTACTCATAATCTCATAGTACAACTAGTCTTTCTTGTGACAAATTATTACTCCGTATGGTATTGTTACAACAGATCAAAAAATAGTTATGAAGTTTTTAGTTAGGCAAGGACAAAGTATGGAATAAGATACTACATACCTTATCTTTTTAAATTAAATGAATAAATATTTAACCTATTATAACAACAATAGGACAAATATTTACGATATAAACCAGGATTTGTGATAAATTTAAATTGGAAACTTATTAGTTCCTCTAACTTTCTAAGATCTATCAACTTGATTATTTAATACTCTTTCAAATAAATATTTTAGGGGAAGATCATGCGAGTAGAAAATTAGAGCAAGTATTTAATATTATTAGAATGGAGGAAGTATCATCTAAGATCAGAGCCGATATAAGAGTAAAGAGTAGAGATTGGAATTGAGTATTGTATATTATGTTTTTGATGCGTTACAGCAGTAACAGTACATCAGTATATATACTAAAACTAATCCTATAATCAAGCCTTCAATCACGTTGTGATTGATAGTATACAAGGAAGTGAAAGTATGAATGCAATTATTTACATAGATTAGTAATCAATTACAGATCATGAGATTAATTCTATTATTCTTTCCTTGTGAGTTGATTTGTTTCCTTAATATTCCCCCGCAAGACGGACTGTCCGTTGAAAAGTCCGATCTTGGAGATGAGAGTGTCAAAACGAGGTCGGGGAAGAGGTTTTGTTAGAGCATCAGCAAGTTGATCATCACCATTGATATGAGTTACACGAAGGGAGCCTGCTTGTACTTGTTCACGCACAAAGTGGAACGCAAGAGCAACGTGTTTCATGCGAGAGTGAAAAACTGGGTTGGCGGCATAATGAGTAGCACTTAAATTATCACAGTAAACTGCTGGTGGAGACTTGAAATGGAGTCCAAGTTCTGATAGGAGAGAGTTGACCCATATGATTTCAGACGTGGTTTCGGCGACAGCCCGAAATTTCGCTTTGGTGGTAGATAGAGCAAGGGTGGGTTGTTTCTTTGATAACCAAGCAATCGGGTTCTTACCAAGGTAAACTAGATAGCCGGATGTAGAGCGGTAGTGGTCCTTGTCCCCGGCCCAGTCAGCATCACTAAAGGCGTGAAGCTGAAGAGGGTTATTTCGATGTAGTTGTAGACCGAGGTGCATAGTACCATGAAGATAACGAAAGAGACGTTGTAGGGCTGTCCAGTGAAGTGTTTGAGGTTGTTGCATGAATTGGGCAAGTTTGTTGACAGTGTATGATATATCCGGGCGTGTAAGGGCAAGGTATTGGAGGCTACCAACTGCAGAGCGGTATGTTGTGACATCACACGGTGGAGTATGAGTGTCAAGAGTGAGAGGAGGGTAAGCAACCATCGGAGTAGGAGACGGTTTACAGTTCAGCATGTCATGTCGTTGCAGGAGATCATATATGTATTTTGTTTGGGAGAGGAGAAGTCCTTTGGGATTTGGGGTGACTTCGATACCGAGAAAATAAGAGAGTGAACCAAGGTCTTTAAGGGAGAAACGATTTGCAAACTTGGAAAGGAAGGAATTTAGAAAAGAGAGTGATGGACCTGTTACTATAATGTCGTCGACATACACCAGCGCATATAGGACTTGGGCCTGGTGTTTGTAGATGAAAAGAGATGGGTCGGCAAGGGAAGCACGAAAGCCATAATGAAGAAGATAGCTTTTTAGTTCGTTTTACCACGCTCGTGGTGCTTGTTTTAGACCGTATATAGCTTTCTGGAGACGACACACATGAGTTGGATGAGTATCATTCAAGAAACCCGGTGGCTGTGTCATGAATACCGTTTCATGAAGGCGACCCTGTAAAAACGCATTATTTATGTCGAGTTGGCGAATAGACCAGCCGTGACTGAGAGCAAGTGAGAGTAACACACGAATTGTGACGGGTTTAACTACCAGACTGAAGGTCTCCGAGTAGTCAATACCGTGTTGTTGATGAAATCCTTTAGCAACCAAACGAGCTTTGTATTTTTGTATTGTGTTGTCGGGATTGTATTTCACCCGAAAAACCCATTTGCATCCTATTACATTGTGAGCTTCAGTAGCAGGAACAAGGGACCAGGTATCATTTCGAATTAAGGCATCGTATTCCTCGATCATAGCAGCGCGCCATTGGGGTGAGGAGAGTGCCTGTTTGGTAGTGGTGGGAAGAGAGTGTGGGGTTTTGGCGATAGCTAATTGGGCATACTTCGGATTGGGTTTGTGAATGTTGTTGGAAAGTCTCGTGGTCATCCGATGAGGGGAGGTGGCTTGTTCTGAGTCAGAGGAGGGAGTAGATAGGGGTGGGTCAGAGGACTCGGGAGGGGTAATTATGGTGATGACAGGAGAAGGTGTGGCTGTAGTAGGAGGAGAAGTGGAGGGAGGGGCAGAAGTTTGTGGTAGGAAGGTAACTGGTGGTTCGCACCAGTGCATATGATTAGGGGTTGGTTCAGTTTCGGGAGAAGGATTAAGACGTGGGTACGGAAATTCTGTTTCAACAAAGGTAACATGTCGAGAAGTGTAGATTTTGTGTGTAGTTGGATCAAGACAGAGGTATGCGCTTTGGGTTAAGGAGTAACCTAAGAAGACACAAGCAATTGATTTTGGGTCAAGTTTATTTGACGTGTAGGGCCTTAGCCATGGATAGCAGAGACAACCGAAGGCCCGGAGTTTGTTGTAGTTAGGAGGCATGTTAAAAAGACGAGAATAAGGGGAGTCATGACCGAGAGTGGGAGTTGGCAATCGGTTAATGAGGTATACAGCAGTTGCAAAGGCTTGAGGCCAAAATATAGTGGGGAGTTTAGCATGGGTTAATAAGGTCAGACCCGTTTCAACTATATGACGGTGTCTTCGTTCCGCATAACCGTTGTGTTCGGGAGTATGAGGCGGAGATGTAAGATGTGATATGCCGTTTTGAAGTAGAGAGGGGGTAATTTTGATGTATTCTCCGCCATTATCGGAAAACATTTGAATGATAGGTCGGTTGAAGTATTTTTCGACAAGTAATTTGAATTGATTAAAAATATTGAGGATGTCCGATTTATTTTTGAGCGGGTATAACCACGTGTATTTGGTATAGTGATCGACAAATAACACGTAGTATTTGAAGCCAGCAGTAGATTTTATCGGGGATGACCAAACATCGGAGAAAATTAATTCGAGCGGGGCATGAGAGGTAAGATAAGAGATGGAAAATGGTAACTTATGGCATTTATTGATTTTGCAAGCATTACAGAAGTGAAATTGAGAATCAGCACTAGGTAAATTAAAATGACTTTTTAAAAATGAAGTAACATTTATTGATGGATGGCCAAGGCGGTGGTGCCAAAGCAGAGCAGAGGAAGACGGAGAAGACGATGTGGTCATAAGAGCTATGGGAGAAGACGGAGTCCAGGAGTAGATGCCTCGGTCAAGTGGACCGTGAAGAAGAATCCGGCCCGTCGAGATATCCTTAAAAACAAAATTAGAAGATGAGAACTCAATTATAGCATTATTGTCTGAGCAGAATTGAGAGACAGACAAGAGATTGCGTGAAATTAGAGGAACATGAAGGACATTGCGAAAATATAAAGGAGATGAGTTATGAGAGATTTGAAAAGAACCTATGTTGGAGATGGGTATGGAGGAACCATCACCAATCACAATATCATCAGGACCGTCATACGGAGCATGAAGGGCCAGATTTGAGAGGTCATTGGTGATGTGGTGTGTGGCACCGCTGTCAATGAGCCAAGAATTAGGAGGCAGGGAGGACGCAGTGGCTGAATGAGCTTGGGGACGAGCAGTTGAAAAACGATTTGGACGGGTGTATAATGTCAGAGTAAAGGACGGGTGATTCTTTTTGAAGTTGCGACAGGTGAGAAAGGCGTGACCTTTGTAGCCACAGTACTGGCAGATGATGATTTCTTTTGTAGTGGCGGAGAGCTGGTTGGGTGTAGCAGAGCTAGGCATGGTGCGGGGTTGGTGGCGAGATTGGTTGGAGTGGTATTGGGCAGCAAAGGCAATAGTTGGGAGTGGAGTGGCTGATGTGTTCTCAGGGTTTTGGAGATCATGATTAATTAGCTTTTCATGTAAGGCATCGAAGGAGATGGGAGTGTCACGGGCTTCAACCATTTCCTTGATGGTACGATAGCGAGTGGAATCAAGGCCTCGAAGCACCTTAGCAATGATGTCTTCGGAGTCCATAGGTTTGCCTAGGTTGGCAAGTTGAAGAGTGCAAGTTTTGATTTGGTGCATACAGTCAGTTACAGATTGGTTGGAAGATTTGGTGATGGATTCAAGACGGTTTTTTATTTGGAGAATGTGACCCCTAGATGGGTTGGCAAAGGTGGAGGAAAGAGTAGACCAAGCCTTATGAGATGACTCGGATTGGGTTACAAGTGGGGCTATGGAGCTATCAAGAGTGCCAACAAGGGAAGCAAGAAGGAGTTTGTCCTGTCTCAACCAAGTCGAGTAAGCAGGATTAGCAGAGGTTATGCCGTTAGCGACAACGGTCTTGGCTGGAAGGGGATGAGTCCCGTCGAGAAAGGAGAATAGTTCCAACCCTTGAAGAAAGGATTGGATTTGGAAAGCCCATTGTGGATAATTGGAGGTAGTGAGAGTTTTGCATTGAGAGAGATTGACAAAGATAATGGGAGCGGTAGGTTCATAGTTATTGGATAGGATGAGGGCGTTGTTGGCCATGATCGAGGAAGTACGTTATTGCCGAGAATCGAATGGCTCTTCTGATACCATATAAGAGTAAACAGTAGAGATTGGAATTGAGTATTGTATATTATGTTTTTGATGCGTTACAGCAGTAACAGTACATCAGTATATATACTAAAACTAATCCTATAATCAAGCCTTCAATCACGTTGTGGTTGATAGTATACAAGGAAGTGAAAGTATGAATGCAATTATTTACATAGATTAGTAATCAATTACAGATCATGAGATTAATTCTATTATTCTTTCCTTGTGAGTTGATTTGTTTCCTTAATAGCCGGTCCGTGAGATGTTCAATTAGGTTCTCAGAACCGGGGTCCAACAATATAAGGGCCCGAAATTAAAACAATGCCTTACAAAAAATGTATTTAATTGAAAAAAAAACTAATTTTTTCCGATGTCATATACTACATATCTAAAACTTAGCCAAATGTTTGTGTATTCAAAAAATAATTTCAATTATAATAGTCCTAGTAAATATATTTACTCATTAATTATTATTATTCAGCTGTGTAACTGTGTTTCATTTTCATTATAAAATATCAAATTTATAAAAAAAATTGTGACAAAAATCATACTCAATATATATCAAATGATAAAATGTTTTATCTACCTAAGTACTAATTTATCCGAAAACATATTCTCAGAGTTTATATTAGCAAGTATTTGTATGCGTAACTAATGTCATACGTGTATATTTGTAAATATAATTATCAAGAAATAACATGTTGAATATATTTTTGTATTGAATACAATATATTTTTATATTGAATACAATATATCCACCTTCCCCGAACTCAACATAGGGTGATATAGGCTCATAGCTATATTTTTTCTTTTGGTTGAACGAATAGCGTACTTAGTCGCATTACAATAGGCTCATAGCTATATAAATATATAGGTTAGTGACCCACACGATAACCTAATCTTCATTAATAACATAACATAGGTAAACATTAGCGATTATTAAACCATTTAAAACTATTTTTTTGAGAATGTAGGGAAATAGGACCAATCAGAGTGAGTCTAGAACTATATGTGAGTATGGTTGTCATACCACCAGGCGGTACTAACCTTTTTTTTTCAAGGGGCACACATAAGAAATTTTTATCCTGATGGGTTTCAAACCCAAATTATGGATATCGCCGCCTAATAGGCTAAGTTCACTATCTCACTGATGGTACCAAGCGAGTTTGTAAATTCTTGTGATGCTTAGCTCTCTCATATTCTTTATTCAGGGGTTCTCCACTCACTGCTGTTCAACTTTTGTGGGTGAACATGATCATGGATACCCTTGGTGCTCTTGCGTTGGCTATTGAGCCGCCAAATGGTGCTTTTGCGTTGGCTATTGAGCCGCCAAATGATGAGTTAATGAAGCGAAAACCAGTTGGAAGGTCAGGAAATTTTATCAGCAATGTCATGTGGAGGAACATCTTAGGTCAGTCTTTCTATCAGTTTATGGTGATTTGGTACCTCCAAGCAAAAGGAATGACTATGTTCGGTCTTGAAGGCTCTCTCGGAGAGCTGCAGTTGAATACACTTATCTTTAACGCATTCGTCTTCTGTCAGGTATGCTTTTCTTTGTTCTTTCAGGGGATCATTCTGTCACTCTATTGTGTAGTACTTTATTTTCACGGAGAGCTGCAGTTGATCACTTCAGTATAGTCTTCTCAATTTATGGTAAACATTAGCGATTATTAAACCATTTAAAGCCAATTCATTTTGCATCCGTACAAAACATTATCAGCAATTATTTTGTAAAACTGTTGTACTATACGACGGTAATAAAAGTTTGTAATTTATGATAAAAAGTGATCATTTTAGGTTAACGGTTAACTAGTTACCAATTTCATATGAGTAGTTACCACTTTTTTGTATCAAAAAATGATCAGTATTTAACCTAAAGTGGTCACTAAATAACCTAAACTGATAATTTTTTACCATAAATTCAGTCCGTCGTACAGTACAATGGTTATATAATATAATTTGTGAAACATTTTTCCATCCACTCATAACATAACTTTGCAAAGGGACAAAAGTAAAAAACCGAAAGTTCCGGGTAAATCATTAAAAAAACCACCCTGAGAATAGAGGTCAATTTCTCACCAAATTTCGGATCACCTCACCTATTTTCTTTTTCTTTTTTCTCCCCTTCACTTCCTTCTCATTCCCTCTTACAATTTTTACCCTCCACTGTTGACAAAATTACGAGCGTAACCTCCTCCTCGTAACAATTTGCCCACACGTTTTGACCATTTCCAGGACAAACTTGCTCTTGCTGCTGATACCACCATTTATATAACTAAAAGAATATCTCCAACTTTCATGGTGGACCACCTTCACCATTCATTCATAAAAGTGTGGAACACTTATATATATACACACACCAATCATAAACCTGCCTGCTGCCATCATCCCTCCAATACAATACAATACAATACATGTTCTAATCTTTCAATTAGTCTGTAAAAATGGAGAGTTATTTGAATGAAAACTTCGATGTAAAACCCAAGGGATCTTCTGAAGAAGTCCTCGAAAAATGGCGGAAGCTCTGTGGTGTTGTCAAGAACCCCAAACGTCGTTTTCGCTTCACTGCCAACCTCTCCAAGCGTTACGAGGCCGCCGCTATGCGCCGGACTAACCAGGTATTCACTATTCTACATACGGGTTAGGTCAGGTCAACCCACCCGGGGATCCATGGAGTAATATCTTTCACGAGATCTTTACTAATATCGTTAGATAACGTTGAATCTCAGTGGATCGTAACAGTAAAATGACTCACTCATGTGTATGTGTCTTTCCAGCTTTCAATTCCAAAAAGTGAATTTCATTTTCTTTCGTTTTGAACGGATTTTTGAATTATAAGATTCATTTTTATGGTTTTACGATGTTAATCGGATGCAGATGACGACTAACTTAGTTAGTTGGTAAGGGTTTCGAAATCGTTTCTTAGACAAAAAAAAAGAAAGAAAGGATGTGAATCGGATAATATTGTCGTTACATTTATGTGGTTCGTCATAAAATGCAGCTGCGGAGTGCAAACTAAGTAATATGGAGTAGTATAATATTTTTAATTTAATAAAATTATTTTGAATGTTAGCTTTTGATTGAATCTAAAGTTATTAGAGGAAGCGGATCTTTCTCTTTTGGATAATCTTTAATGTTTTCTCCTTTTGGTTCCCTGGTTTTTGGTTGACCATCATCATATCTCATCTACCAACTGTTTTTTGTTTTTGTTTCGCATTATGTCGCTCGTGGGTAAGATTCGAACTTCCAACCTTGTGGTCGAAGTAGGAGAACTCTTGTTCTTATCCGATCTTTTGGACTGTAAAAAAAGAAAAAAAGATCGTGCAAAATAAATGCAGGACTTTCAGGTTGACTTTTCTGAGCAATTGGTAAAAAGGGAATAATGATAGTTACCATTCTTGTTTTAAATTGCAGGAGAAACTGAGAATTGCTGTTCTAGTCTCGAAAGCTGCATTTCAGTTTATTCAAGGTGAGTTTTCAGGGGTTCGGAGTTAATTTATAATTACTACTCCGTAATTGTTAAGAAGATACGAAGAAATTTCTAATCGAACAATGTGACAGTAAACAAAGTCATCATATTATGAGATGCTGAATTTTTTTGTTTCACCTTAGACTCGGCTTATAATTGAGGAATGTATTGGTGTTGTTGTCGTTGTTGCGTAGGGTTTACGGCAAGCGAGTATGTGGTACCCGAGGAAGTGAAGGCAGCAGGATATAACATATGTCCCGATGAATTGAGCTCCATTGTCGAGGGTCATGATCTAAAGAAGGTAACTGCTTATGGCGGTGCAAATGGTATTGCAAACAAGCTTTGCACATCAGCTGAAGAGGGGCTTGGAACTGACCCAACTGCCCTTGACCGAAGGCAGCAGATTTTTGGCATTAACAAGTTTGCTGAGCCTGAGCTTCGGAGTTTTTGGGTTTATGTTTGGGAAGCCCTTCAGGATATGACTTTGATGATTCTCGGGGTTTGTGCGTTTGTGTCTCTTATAGTTGGCATAGCCATGGAAGGTTGGCCTAAGGGTGCCCATGACGGGCTAGGGATCGTAGCGTCCATCTTGCTTGTTGTGTTTGTTACTGCGACTAGCGATTACCGCCAGTCTCTGCAATTCAGGGATCTTGATACAGAGAAGAAGAAGATCGCTATACAAGTTACTAGGAATGGTTTTAGGCAGAAAATGTCTATATATGAGCTGCTTCCTGGTGATATTGTTCATTTGTCTATTGGTGACCAAGTCCCAGCTGATGGACTTTTTATCTCAGGGTTCTCTGTGTTAATAGATGAATCAAGTTTAACTGGAGAGAGCGAACCTGTCATGGTTAGTGCTGAAAACCCTTTTCTTCTCTCTGGTACCAAGGTCCAAGATGGATCATGCAAGATGTTAATCACCACTGTTGGAATGAGAACTCAGTGGGGAAAATTGATGGCAACCCTTAGTGAAGGTGGAGACGATGAGACTCCTCTACAGGTTAAGCTTAATGGGGTTGCCACCATTATTGGGAAAATCGGTCTTTTCTTTGCTGTGGTCACTTTTGCAGTACTTGTTAACGGAATGATAGCCCAGAAATGGAGAGAGGGGACCCACTTCCGTTGGGCTGGAGATGAGGCCTTGGCATTATTAGAGTATTTCGCTGTTGCCGTGACAATTGTTGTTGTGGCTGTTCCTGAGGGGCTGCCATTGGCTGTGACACTAAGCCTTGCCTTTGCAATGAAGAAAATGATGAATGATAAAGCCCTGGTACGCAACTTGGCTGCTTGTGAGACAATGGGTTCTGCTACTACTATTTGCAGTGACAAAACCGGGACCCTGACCACCAATCGCATGACTGTGGTGAAATCTTGCATCTGCACCAATGTAAAGGAAATTACCAGTGACACTAGCTTGCGTTCTGAGTTACCCGAGGCTACTTTGAAGCTTCTGCTTCAATCGATATTCAACAACACTGGAGGTGAAGTAGTTGCCAATAAACAAGGGAAGCATGACATCCTCGGAACTCCTACTGATGCTGCTCTATTGCAATTGGGCTTGTCACTTGGTGGTGATTTCCAGGGAGAAAGGCAAGCATGTAAGCTTATCAAGTTGGAGCCCTTCAACTCTACAAAGAAGAGGATGGGTGTAGTGTTAGAATTGCCTGATGGACGTATACTGGCCCATACAAAGGGTGCTTCCGAGATAGTTTTAGCTGCCTGTGATAAGGTGATTAATTCAAGTGGGGAGGTTGTTCCCCTTAATGGCGAAGTTCTGGAGCATCTTAAGGTTACAATTGATCAGTTTGCTGGTGAAGCTCTTCGAACCTTGTGTCTTGCCTACATGGATCTCGATAGCGGGTTTTCTCCAGATAAATCGATTCCCACTGAAGGCTTCACCTGCATAGGAATAGTGGGCATCAAAGACCCTGTTCGACCGGGTGTCAGGGAGTCAGTTGCTATCTGTCGTTCGGCAGGGATCACTGTTAGAATGGTTACTGGGGACAACATAAACACTGCCAAGGCAATTGCTAGAGAATGCGGTATTCTTACTGATGACGGTATAGCCATAGAAGGACCAGTGTTTCGTGAAAAGAGCCAGGCGGAATTGGATATTCTCATACCGAAAATTCAGGTAGCCTTCTTTTTAATCTCGTTTTCTTTTTTTTTTTTCTTTCAAGAGCTCGTGCATTTGGATACAATGGCAGATAACAGCTTTATAGAGAGGTGTCCCAACTCCTGCTGGTTTTTTAAGTTTATATTCGTTTTAGTTCACAACTTATAACTTTGGCCGCTTGGCTTATTGATTGAGTGGCGAATTTTTAAGTCATAGCCGGGATGTTCAAACTACCTTACTCCCTGGTTTTCCCCGATGATCCACCAGGGTGTGGATAGTATTAATAAAGTAAATTTATCGCAGGTTATGGCGAGGTCTTCTCCTCTTGACAAACATATGCTTGTGAAGCAATTACGAACAACATTTAATGAAGTTGTAGCAGTCACAGGAGATGGAACGAATGATGCTCCTGCCCTTCATGAAGCTGATATTGGACTTGCGATGGGAATTGCTGGTACTGAGGTATATCTACAACTCTCTACCCACAGATTAACTCTACGTGTCCCATGTTCTAGATTACATGTGTTTTACTTGCTCTAGAGTTAATATTTACCTGAAATTTCAGGTGGCTAAGGAGAGCGCTGATGTTATCATTCTAGATGACAACTTCTCCACCATTGTTACTGTCGCTAAATGGGGGCGTTCAGTTTACATAAACATTCAAAAGTTTGTGCAGTTTCAGCTGACTGTCAATGTTGTTGCCCTACTTGTTAACTTCTTTTCGGCCTGCTGGACAGGTAAGCTGGAAGCGCACACATTCGAAAAAATCATTAAAGAACTGTAATTGGTAGCCAAAAAGTCCTGATAAGGCACCAGGAGGTGGTGCTTTGTTTTAGTATCACCACACACAAGTCTATTATTTTATTAAGTTATAGAAATTATCTTATTAATACTCTTGTTGTTGAACTCATTGCACTGCATCATACAAAATGCCTCATATTTTGATCAGAGTGAGTCTAGAACTATATGTGAGTATGGTTGCCATACACCAGGCGGTACAAACTTTTTTTTCAAGGGGGCACTTAAGAAATTTTTATCCTGATGGTTTCAAACCCAAATTATGGCTAAGTTGACTATCTCACTGATGGTACCAAGCGAGTTTGTAAATTCTTGTGATGCTTAGCTCTCTCATATTCTTTATTCAGGGAGTGCCCCACTCACTGCTGTTCAACTTTTGTGGGTGAACATGATTATGGATACCCTTGGTGCTCTTGCATTGGCTACTGAGCCGCCAAATGATGAGTTAATGAAGCGGAAACCAGTTGGGAGGTCAGGAAATTTTATCAGCAACGTCATGTGGAGGAACATCTTAGGTCAGTCTTTCTATCAGTTTATGGTGATTTGGTACCTCCAAGCAAAAGGAATGGCTATGTTCGGTCTTGAAGGCTCTCACGGAGAGCTGCAGTTGAATACACTTATCTTTAACGCATTCGTCTTCTGTCAGGTATGATTTTCTTTGTTCTTTCAGGGGATCATTCTGTCACTTTATTGTGTAGTACACTCTTTGATTACGTTGATGCCAGATATCTTTCGTGTTTCCTATATTACTCTTTTATCTTAACTCGTGAGCACCCAGCAAACGGGACAACCAGGTAGTGCTATGGTTGAGATCAGTTCAAGTCAATCCATTTGGGTATCATATGAACTTTGGGTTGAGAAAAACTCTTGTTATATCGAGTACCTTTTTTTTCCGGAGCAATTGCTATAGGTCCTCAATAGGGTCATTTTGGGGTGTGTTTGTTAATGCTTTTGGTTAGTATATCTGGACTGTTTTGTTTGAGATTATTTCGAATACCGGATCAAACTTTTCAGTTAAGTTCATTTTGCTATGTGTAGTCCTGACAAATTGATCAATGTTTGTGCTTGCAGATATTCAATGAAGTAAGCTCCCGGAATATGGAGGAGATAGACGTTTTTAAAGGCATTCTGGACAACTATGTATTTGTTACAGTCATCAGTTGCACCCTCTTCTTCCAGATCATTATTGTGGAATTCCTGGGTACATTTGCCAACACAACTCCGCTCACTCTTACACAGTGGTTCGTCAGTATCTTCATTGGATTTATAGGCATGCCAGTTGCAGCTATCTTGAAGATGGTTCCTGTGTAACAATCTGATGCAGCTGAACGAATATGCTCTTGTTTACGGAATGCTAACTTCATTAACAGCCAATTCAAGTATTGACTGGAAGAATTTTGAGATTCAAGGTTTTATTACCAAGAAACTTGGCAGTTTTTACATTCATGATTTTTTTTTCTCCTAATTTGAGATGTACTCCAAATTTGACAAGGAGATGCACTTCTGCATAGGGGGTGTTATTGAAATGGCTGCTTGTAGTTTTGTCAGCCATAGAGATGTTATTATTCTAGTTATACTCAGTAGGTGAAAAAAAAAACCTGAATCTTTGAGTCCTTTTGATTTGCTGTAACTAGTGTCCTGACTTGGTTCTGTTGACCTGTAAAAGTTCAGCATCAATGGGACTTTCTATTCCAGATTGTTTTTCTTAAGTTTTCTCTTTCAGATGAGAATCACAAATTGTAGACTTAACAAATGGGTCACTTGGAATCAGTACCATTGAGGTTGGGTAATTTTCAAGTCAGTGGAAACAGCCTTAGCCGTATGTAGAATGTGACTGTTTTTGATCAGGTCAAGTCAAGTCAATTCAATTCATGCCAGTGCAATTAACCCATGTCAAGTAAGTTTTGTTGGCTCTATTTAAACTGGCAAACAACCCGAAAATGAAGACCCGAGGAAATGAAGATCCAAATTTGACCTGTAACCCAAGTTGACACATTACTGCATACGAACCAATATCCATTAAAAAGTCGATGATAATAGTTCCGAAAATGGCCCGAATCTAAAATGACCCAGCTCATCCAGAACTCGACCAGATTCTCATGACCAAAAAGGATCTACACAAACTAACTCGACCTGGATCCAATACGGTTGGTTCGTTTGTCAGGTCTAGTTCTAAATCTAATTACAGGAGTATATATAGAGCTGTGAGCCTACCTGCATCTTCCATTTACAGGAAAAAAATCTAACAGTAGCTCATCAGCATCCTTAATTTTACAGTAGACACTTTATGTTCTAAATTCAAATCATTCAACGCCCCTGGTTTCACACAAATACACCCAGACAGGCTCGAGCAATGCTTTGACTCTAACAAGTTCTTCCCAGCCTTCGCTGTTTTCTACTTCCTCAATTCGACTTTCAACTTGAGGATACAACTCCTGTGTAAATTCCATCATCATATCGAGCTTTCCCAACTGAGAATCATCTGGAGCCACCAATTTTGAAAACACAAAACGCACAAGTCCAAGAACTAGACCAAACTCTTTTCTTTGCAACCCTGTTGCAGCGCCAAGGAGAAGGATTAGACCAATCCCGTCTAGTACCTCATAATTCCTTCTTAATAGTTGAGCCATCAATCCTACTAACTTGTTGAATGCCGGGAACTTTCCCTCTTCCTCAGGTTTCTCATCTTCCTCTTCACCTGAGTCATATCGTCTCATTTCATGAAGCTCCAGATTAGCTAAGATTGTTAGCCATGGATGAAGGAGCATTTCACCATCATTAGACAGGTGAAACGATACATTTTCTTCCAACGGTTGGTTTAGGATGCACCTTGATCCTAAGCCTAGAATTACATCAGGCAGCCACTGCTTAGCTAATGTGACTAAACGTGCTGCATAATTTGACCCACAATGTAATTCTATTGAGACGATCAGGTCAAGAAGATTGTTGGAAACTTCATAAATTTCAGGGGGAGATGGCGAGTTTTCACTGGTAGTTGATAGAATGACATTGACCAACTTGACTGCATAAGTGAAAGAACTTTTTAAGCATGCATGGATTTCTCGGAGTTGTGCGTCCTGAAACTTCAGTGCATCGTTATAACATCTCTTGAACATGGAGATCATGTTCTGTATGTATGCAGACGTGAAATTCAAACACCTTTGATGGTTTTCAGAAAGGAGATCCATTGTTGCAGCATCGACAATGAACTTCAGAATAGCGGTGCATATCTTCACGAAATTCAACATCCTCGTTTGGTATGCAAATGGAATTGCTACAAAAAACAAGACCTTCTGAGATTATGGACTGATAGACAAGTATAAAAATGTTGCCAAGTTGGGTAGCAAAGTTTCATGCTTGTGTTATAAACTTGTCCGGAGTCTTATGTGAGACGACTTGTATGCATACAAGTATACAACCAAACCATTAACACTATTATTATTAGATAAAATCTGAAACGTTAAATGGCTTGATTGTAAATGCACGCAATTGTCTTATACGAAGTACGTATAAGTTTGTATATTTTGGAAAGAAAACCAATGTTCAGCTCACGTTTAAGAGTTGCAAACTCAAGCAATAGATGCAGGAAAGATGTGACCTCAAGCAAACAACCATATCATGTCGGGAAATAATTAAGTGCACAACCATACTCCAGATTCTTACCTTCATCATCTGATCCTTGGCTATCTGCAGGAGAACCTGGTTGCTTTTGCCTTTGAATGTGGATTGTCTTGTTGCTGCATAAGTTGCATTCTGATGACAGTGGCCCAAATTTTGCCAGGCCCCCATCATTAAGCATTTTCTCCGTGCAAGTAAGAAGATGACGTAACGTACTGTCTACTTTTGTTCCCTGAAATAAATAATGTAATCAGTCACATCAGCTTCAAGCATGCTATCAAGCACAAAACTTAATGAAGCACTAAATCACCCAAAAAATTGTAAAGAACTGAGTTTCTAGTACAACCTGCTCCAATTTTCTAACTACTTCCAACTTTCTGTTTTCTGTGTGGGATTTCGAACAAGTCTTAGACTTTAAAGAATCCGATTATGTACACATTTAGGACAAATATAGACATCATACACAAAAAGGTGAACATAACTTAAGATTGCATGTCGTTATAAACTGCCGTGGAGATTATGGTTAACTTACCTTCGCTAACCCAGGAGTTGTATCAGTATCATCATTGCTGTGGTCATCAATATCCTTGACATTGATATTTTGAAGGGTCATACACAGAGAAAGAGCCACATATGCATCAATCAACGACGCATCCATAAAATCGCAACAGAAACAATGTGCAATGCTGGCTTCTGAAATGACTTTTAAGGCTGGAACGACAATTTCTAAAGGCCTGGATTTGAACATAGCTTTTCTACTGATGATTTTAGAGGTCAACATATCTTTGGTCTGCCATGCTAATCCAACAGCAATTTGGTAACTATCTTCGAGCACTAATGCTCCTTTCCCATTAACAGATTTAATTTTCTTTGATGATTTTGGCGTCTTGCCTTTCTTCCTTTTAGAAGACAGAACTATTTCCCTCGGAATTTCAGTCCCCAACGAATTGTTGCACCCAATGGCCGTCTCTTGTAAAAGCCTTGATATAGCCTCAAACATACTGTCAAACCAGTTGCAAGTCAAAGCTAGTTTATGAGCAGAGCGAACTTCAGCTTGCCTTTCATAATTCATCGACAAGCCACGACAATTTGTTACTACATCTATGCATTCTTCAAACATGGCATGTACTTCAGTTGGAGAAACAAGGGAAGCTATATCAAATAATATCGATTGGGAATCCGCAAGCAAGGCAGCTGACAAGAGGCCCTTCAGTTTTTCGCCAGAAAACATTTCTTTAACAGCATCTCTTCTACATGGTTCACTAGCCAAGTGTCTACAAAGGTGGCCTAAAGCAACAAATATTCCCTTGATGTAGCTTGCATCAAGTCCACTACGGGACAAGACTACATGAATAAGAAGCTTGACAAGTTCCACAAGAGACTTTGAAGATGCTCCTTCTGATGCTGCAAACTCACAGAACCTTGAACCAGCCATAGGAGACCTTTTAATAAGTGTCAGAACACGAGGGCATGCTTCCGAGACACTGACTTTTGATGGGAAGTACGAAGGTATAAGTAGTTGTGTGATCTTTTGAGCAACCGCAGGTTGATCATTTGCAAGAGTACTCAATAAAACATCCAAGCTGACAACCTAAAGAGAAAAACATATCGACATTAATTAACTAGGAATGAGAAGTAAAAGAAGCAGCTACTTCATACCCTCGCCATCTCACATTAAACATCTCATTAGACATTACGGTAATACGGTGTATCCAAGATTTTGTATCGGTTTATTCATTAATTGTCACTTGTAATTTTTTGAAAGCTTTTGTTAATCAAATGATATATTTTAGTACTCCGTATATTATACTAGTAATAATATTTTTTTTAATACATTTACAAATAAATTTTGCAGCTTTGAAAAAAAAAAGTAAAACGAAAAGCTTTAATGTGAGGTGGAGGGAGTAATTATCTAGCATATAAGTTGGCTCTTTTTTACCTTAATAAACTGAAATCCACGGACATCCATAATAAGCAGCAAAAGATCAGCTACAGCAATTCGAATAGCCAGAACAGGATCCGATATCATTTTTCCCAACCTTGGTAAAAGAACTTTGAGGATTTCATGTGCTTGAGGATTTCCCATCAAATAAATAACACCATTCAAAGTCGAAAGTCTAACCTCATGGGTTACATCATGAGACATATCATCAAAAATGATGGTCAGCATTTTTGTAATTGTAGAAGATGGAATGATTTCCCAAAACAATCTAAGAATGCGACAACACCCTTCCACTGCAACGACCCTCACTTCAGGGCAATCATCTTTAAGAAGTTTCTCTAACAAGAAAAATTCTTTCTCAACTAATGTGTCCTTAGCCTCCTTCGAAGCATCAGGATCTTCAAGAGGAAACAAGTCTAGGAGTAAGTGAAGTGCATTTTGGCGAACATTTGAATTGGCAACCTGCATTTACGAACATGATTTCAAGTTATTGTCACAACTCATCCATAAAACGGATTCTTGTTTTAACAAACTGTACATATCCATGATCAGCTTTTCATTTGACTAGTTACGCAACCAAAGACACTCTTAGCATACAAAACCTTCCCAGTTAACTCAATTCTCGCATGTATGTTCTGAACGAGCAGTTATCGAAGACATTCATACATCACTCAGTCAAAGAAAACATAATTGGCCTTATTAAGAGATATCACTGGGATAGGTATCAACACCATTACTCATTGACTTCAGCAATACTTGTTCATAAGAAACAATACTAGAGCTGACAATTTGAGTTCTAGAATAGGCGACCATAGCTCCGAGTCTTTAAACAACCAAAATAAGTTGAATCAACTCGGAATTTGACAAATGTGATGAAACTCTAGTTACACATCCCACACTAACTTCAAAATGAGATCAAACTCTAGTTGAATCATATCTAGCACAATTGATTAGACTAAGTAGACTAATCAATAGATTTCAAAGAGACTATGAACAGAATCAAGTGTCAAAGTTCATTTCTTTTGTTATTAGTTGATGTAAAAACCACCATAACTACATAGCTCTAAAGCCATATATCTCGATAACGAATCAAATATGGGATTACAAATCAAGAGAAATAACAATGTACAAGCTACTTTTTTTTTTTTTTTTTTACAAAAACTGTTAAGAAATGTGTCCTAATTACCTGCAAGGACCGGAAAACCAAAGGCTCAGCAAGGCGAAAAAGAAGCTTCTCAACGCCATCAATAGTCCTTTGATTGATAAACCCGGCTAAAATGCGACGAATAGAAGCAGCAAAAGGAGCAGAAGAAGCCAATGTAGCAGCCTCAATCAACCCCTGCAAGAACCCATCTTCAATCTCAAACCGAAATTCAGCATTTACCCCAACACTCTTCCAACCTCTAAACAAAATGTCAGCATAAGCCTCCAACATTGACTTCCTTCCAAAGGGGATCTGTGACTTGATCATGGCCAACACCTCCTTCAGCAGTTGAGGGCTTAACCCGAATAAAAAGGCGATAAACCGCCTCCCATCCTCGGTATTCAAGTACAAAGGGGAGATCACACACCTAATCAGCAAGAATTTCAAGTCCTCTATACTTTCATCCTCGAAATCAAACAACACAAATGCCTCCCTTAGGACACAAACCCTATGCACATCCACCTTTTTCCTCAATGTTAACGACCTCGAGACGAGAAACGGAAGGAATTGGGATATCAGCAATTCCCTCCCCACGAGCTCCTCCTTCCACCACTCCTCACACAAACTAGATATCTCAGTCAATAAAGCGGCGTCCGACTCGAAGAGGATCAAGTTGTCGTGCAATTCCCTCACAGAAGGGAGCAAATCCTCGGGTAAAAAGGGTTTCTTGGGGTGTTTAGCGGAAATTAGGGCAATGTAGGCGTAAATTTGGAGATTGTGAAGAAGGGTTTTTTGGTGTGTATCTTGGGTGGTTTGTGAATCGAGGGAGGAGGAAGAGGAAGTGGAGTTGCGAGAGGATTTACGGGGCTTTTTGGAAGGAGGTGAAAGAGGGGTTTTAGGGTTAGAAGGGGTTTTGAAGGAATGAATGGCTGAAGAAATGGAGGAGTGGAGAGATAGAGGGAGAGAAGAGGAAAGAGGGGAAGAAGGGGGGATGGAGTGAATTAGGGATTTTAATGAAGATTTGGCAGATTTGAGGGAGAGTTTAATGGCGGAAGCAAGGAATTCTTCAGCTGAGTTTTGAAGGGATGAACGCAGTCTCTTCTCCATTGATGAGACAGTAGAGAGACAGAGAGAGAGAGAGAGAGTATTTTGAATGAGATGCAAACGCGCTCCACCTCCCAAAACTTTACGCTTTTAAACCCACCTCAGCTCGATTTATTTCACATCTAATCATCTTCTTCACGTTAATTTATCTTAGTTTTTTTTTTTTTTTTTTTTTTTTTTTTTTTAATTCAAAAAAAAAACTAAGATAAATTATCTTAGTTTAGTTCAATTAAATCGACGATTTTTAGTTCAATTAATCCACTTCATTCGATTTCAACATATTTAAAATCACTTTAATCAAAAAGATTAGTTCTCTCCATTTCTTTCTAACTTCTAAATTTCACATCTTGATCGGTTTTGGACCAACACAATGGAAAGAGTTTGCGTTATTGTGTAAGAACATTCAAGAAAGTTTCCCCACTTCTATCATTGGCTCACCGGACTCGGATGATAAAGTGGATGAAGATGCTCATGTCCAATCTACCGTTCACCACCAACTCAATACAATCATCTGACGTCTTTATTTTACAGTTATAGTATTAGTAGTAGCCTTTTATGTTCAATAAAAGATACTCAGTACTCCCTCCGTTTTTTAAGTTTCTTCTCATTTCTTTTTGCACTTAGATTAAAAAAGTTGTTAAAATATTGTAAAGTAATGAATGTAGGCCTTATGAAATGACTTGTATCCAATGGGATGAATTCAATGAGAACAAAAAGCTAAAATAAGATGAACAAAAAAGAAAAGATTAGAAATGAGAAGAAACAAAAAAAACGGCCCAAAAAGGAATACGGGAAGAAACATAAAAAACAGAGGGAGTATAACAGTATGAGTTATGAGAACCCAAACCTTATGTAATCCATGCTTTTCTTCCGTATGCAAAATAAAAAAAAAAAAAAAAAAAAAAAAAAAAAAAAACTAAACTGATATCGGTAACCTTTTTAGTACTCCGTATAAACTCTAAACTCTAAACTAAACTGATATTGGTAAAGAAAGTGAATGATTGGATTGATGACCTAAGTCATGGTTTAAAGAATGGAAGTGTATAAGATGAGTGGAGATCAACAAATTGATTGGATCCCCCAATATGTCCTCACCTAATTTTCCAGGCCACTGCGAGTTTCATCGACATTACTTCAGGATCCGAATCCTCAAAGACGACCTAGAATGGTTGGTGAACAATGACGTATATGCAAATATCCAATAACCACAATTAGCCAACATAGCTCGACTTTCGATTCATTAGAAACTGTTCCTCAAATGACGTAATTCAAACTCCAAAATTTTAACACTACTAAGCTACTAAGAACAGCTGATGTCGAAAACAATAAACCATTTCCCCAACCTATACGCGCTGAAGTTAGAACTACCTTATTATGTCACGAAATTTATTCTGTATTGTTGACGCACATTGCAAGCAAGGGCATGATGATGAAAATATATGCCTAATAAACTACTACTACTACAGTTAGCACTACTACTACTACTACAACAATTACATAATGGAAGTATTAGAAATACCCAGTGTCGATTATTATGATATTATTTCCATCACCTACACAATAATTACCATTCTAGTAACAGCTATACCGAGTATAATCAAAGAATAGAATTATTCTCTACATGGAGCAAATGTTCCCATCTGAAGCCATATATACAACGCGAGTTAGATCAATTACTTCCGAATTGCCACCATCTCTTCTCGTGTTTTGTTTCGCAGGGAGGCAAATCTGCATCTCAAAACCACCATTTGCTCATATCACGTTTATGGTAAACTGGCTCAACTTTCTACAGAAAAAGGAAACTCATTAATATATGAGTCTCAGTCGCCACACATGAATTCCACCTTTTATCACACAAACAAAACTCATCGTGTACATAATGCACCAAAGTTTCCAAGCAAAGTGTTTATAGCTCACTGATGAGTGAAATTTGTTTCGACAATTATCTGTTTATTGGACGTAAAACTAATATCCGAACGCACGCCAGTGATGATTGTACTACAACTACAAGATATATTGAGCAACACCAAACGTTCGTTCCAATTACTACTATCAAATCATCCCCTCAAAATTGAGGACTTCCATATCTGGAACCTACCAAATCAGAATCCTTCAGATAGAAACAGAAAATTTTCGATTAATGAGGGGATATGAAACTTACCACCTTGTGGATAGATAGAGTTGTAGTGCACTTCCGCCCAAAAGCTTAGTAAGATGACTGCATTAAAAGGGAAAAAAAAGACAGAAGACAAAAAATGAGGACTCTTCCTGTCAAAGGGACTTGATATCACCACAGCATTGCTCCCTTTTTTTCTAAATTACTAGGATTGCACTTGTAGGTATTTTAGACATTTCTTTTGTACAAAAAGTAGATTTCAACTTAACCATACCATCACATGCTGCAAACAATTAGTCTATCTACCTTGACATGCATTTCCCCTAATACACCGAGTAATCGGCCTATATTATATTTTACTTGCCATGTTTTCTCAAAAGTAACTGAGAGTTTCTACCATGGTGTACCAGCACCTCAAAGGAATTGACTTAAAGAAAATTAAATACTCCGTATTACACTGATACCCTTTAAAATGAGAAAGTTTGATGGTAGTAAAATGTGCTAGTATCTACAAGCAACACTCTAAAGTGGTTGATCTCATAAATCTCATAATTTTAATACTATGTAAAAGAAATTTACATGAATAAAGAATGTCATACATAAGAAGACATAAAACAAGCAATACAAGAAGAAAAAGTTGGAAATCAATCCCACAAGGGATAGCACAGCAAATAGCAAGCATATATTCAAATATTAAGATGAAGAAATGTACGCAATTGACCAAAAATGAAGTCCCAAGGACTACTTTACTCACTTCGTTTTGACATTTGAACCTTGGGGATTATCTCCATGTAGCAGGTCTCCTTGAATGAAGTCATCAGAAATATCTTCACACCATACTGCAGAAATGAGCATTGTGCATAAAAAATAAGATAACATATTACACTATCATTCGGGTTGCACAAGGCAGCAAACACAAGTGTATAAACACCAAAAACTTCAAATTCGACTCTATCAATAACACTTATTATTAGCGCCACATTAAGAATTCAACAGCCTTAACTCAAAAGGCCAATATTTGGCGATAACAATTGCTTCAAATCTCAGGCAAATGCCTCAAATCCACCTTTTCAGAGTCATTAACAAAAACAACGCTCCATGATACATGACTTCATCACGACAATATATAATTTAACTTTGCTCACCGAGTCAGCAGCCGCTTGCAAGGTTACATGATCTCCCCATTCAGTGTTTCTGTTCCCATTCACATAAACAGTTAAGAGATAATTCCAAAATATACTAAATAATAATGTATCCAAATGCAAGTATTGAAATTTTCCCAAGTACAACATTCTTGGGGATAAAGCTCAAGAATATGAATAAAAAATGAGCAAAATGCTCGCCGAAGGGAAAAAACCACCATTTCAAGTGACTTCACCAATTTTGAGCCCCATCGCAAGCCAGTCGAAACACCAAAATATATAAAATAAATAATGCACTACTGTGGCACACTGGTTTAACGATTGCAAGGTAACTCGGAGGTCCTATGCGGCTATGTCCAACACTCCATCGCAGTGATTTCCAATGTAATACGGAGTAAAGTACAACATCTGTGCTAGTTGTTATCTCAGTAAAACATAATTAGCATGAAGGGGTATCGAACAGATGATCTCGCAACACCTTCAGAAGATAATGCTACGGTTACTTCAACCACCATGTCTTACTGCTCTTCTTTCATTCAGTCTAACAGATACCAATTTTCATTTTTTCAGCACAAAATTGCTCCAAGTGGCAGTTCTCCCCACATGCACCTTTCACAAATTTGACTTTGTGGAACCTTCTTAGCTAACAAAGTGTAACCGACCAATTTTACTATTTTTTGACGCTTAAAAACTATACTCCCTATTAAAAACAATTACTTTTCTGAGGGTTCAGACATATTGAACATGTAAGCAATGGATGTGTGAAAAGAATATTAACCACAAATGACATGAGGCTGCATCCATTTCCAAAAATAATATAAATAGAACACAGGATTGAAGTAGTACTTGGACATTTTCTTCAGATATTCACCATACTCCATGGGTACGTATCCCTCATAGAACTCTGGTTGGGCTTTAAGCTGATAGCAGAAACAGTAAATATACATATAAAAATATAGCATGCTTAAAATACTTTATTAGGAGGACTATTAGTGACTGATGAGAAAACATATATATTTGATTTTCAGGAAACAACCCGACTGACAAACAAGGAAATATACTTATTTAGATTTCTCAGAAAACCAACCTGACTGACAACCTGTTGTCTGACAAACTTGTGGTGCTCTGGAGTACGGTAGAATTGATCTGATAAAGCACGGAACTGCGGAAATACATTATGAGTGGTAAACAATGGGCAGTTGCACAGTATGAAAATAAAAGCACATGACAATGCAATTTAACACTAAAATAAAGTTATGTCTAGCTACCTAAGTGCCAAAAGGGTTCTTGCAGACGACGATGGAAGAGTGGTAGGATGTATGCAAGCATACTCGTTTTTACAATGTAAGGAGTACTTCATAATTAAAAAGAATGTCACCAATTTAGTGAGTCATTTTAATTATCCCATAGTAATTCATAACCAGAAGACTAATGAGTAAGCAGTACACGGGAGTAGAGACCAACACAATCAAATCATGAGATTCGACTATCAAAAAATAAATTGTGAGGGAATGAACAAGAGTCAGCCTAAGAAACTGACCTGGCAATTACCATCTCCTTGAACCTTTAGTTCAGTCAAGTCATACAACTGCAATCTGATAAAAATTGCCTATATCAAGATCATTAAAGACAACAAAAAGTACACATTGACTTACTGAAATTCTAAGCTAGCATACATGACACAGCACTATATATCAGCCACGATGACAGCATTCGATGCTGTATTAAAACCAAATAGATTTAAGTTTTCTGCCACAGACAAACATTCATACCAGTAGCTTAAATTTAATCACTTAAGCACAAATAACATCACACTGCACCCCTTGTAAATTTTTGATGTCGGCCCTCCCTAACCTGACACACTCCCAGAGCCCAAGGCACACAACAACATACAAAATTTCTATACATACCTATTTAGCAGTCTTTGATGATCAGATGTTGCATCATCCATTGAAGGTATCTCTCCATTGATACGGGGAACATGCTGCAAAGGCAAAAAACACTCACTTGGATCAACTCCTGATAAAAGCTACACCAGCATCGGGTTTTATATCTGAACAATTGGAATACAAAAAACAGTTCTAGTCCCGGGCTCCAGGGCTACCGGATCCCATGGGCACCCTACAAATCGCGAATCTTATCACACCACTTACTAAAATACATATAAAATCTTCTACAAGAGCGAATCCCGAACAGTTAAGGGCGTATTCCTACTGAATCTTGAATCCAAAACCATGGTCCTTACAACTCCGGGGGGAGTGGGGACCCATATAGACTTAGTTTACGTCTACCAGCATCACAGTTAACATATGAACACAACAATTTTATTACGTCTGAATAACAATTGACATGATAAGAGCGACAGACACATGCTTTGGACAAAACTTCATGCTGTGAGATAATAAATGCTTACCGGCACAGGGACCATTTGATTTAGTCTCTTGCCCAGCTCTCCATCAACAGGAGACTCGTCTACAAACTCTACAGAATAGGAATAGCCTTCACCAAGGTTTGGTCTCTCACCTGGACCAGAACATGAACTTGAATAACTTGTTTCCTCTGCATTCTCTAGAACTGCAATTAAGGAATGTCCTCATAAAAAGGAGATAAAAAAGATAAAGATAAAAAAAGAGACAACAAATACGCAATCAAATCAGTACCAGCACAGTAATTTGAAGCAGATGGGAGAAGCCAATCTGAGGAATCACTCGATTCCTGAAGTTGATGTGGTTCTGCAAGTGCAGATTGAGCAGCATCGTCCAGTCGGAATCGTGAGAAATCCTCTTGCAAAGATTGTGCAATTGCGGCATCGTTTTCCAAATAATTATAATCAGGATTGCACACTAAATCGTAATTATAGGATCTCATATATTGGTCATGGTAGATGTTTCCATCTTGACTACAATCACCACATCCGTACCCAGAGTTAAAAAAGGGGCCAACATCAAGGAGATTTAAACCCCATCGAATGACATCTTGATCTGGCTCATTCACAGTCATCTTCTCAAATAGTTTTACCTGAAACCTAATAAGCATCAAAGAAAAGCGAATTCATACATAATCACTTCATTATCTCGCATACATGTAACTTAACGAAGTAGTTGTAGTTGTCCGTATTACAAAAAACAGCATGTTCTTTCCGATACATAAAAGTATTAAATAGCACGGGGCCCAACCACCAGTAAGGCACAAAACAGAGAGGTGAAGGAGGTGCATGCTTCATGCACAACCGCACAAGAGGGTCAATGCTGAAGAAACCGAAGCTCTACATGGAAACAAATGTGCAATATCACTCCTTTTTTGGATTATTATGAGCTAGCATACACACAATATTATTAAAAAAAAGTAATAATACCTAAACAATCTAGCTATGATGGGGCGAAGGGTAGGGCACAATGAAAGAATGAGTAGAAATACGGAAATTGGACAATAGTGTGCAAGAGGCTCCATGCACACTTATATACACTCAGGCTACACTGATCCGTGAAATTGACAATTGGGGTACTGCCCTAGTAGCTACAATTTCACCTATAGACAGATAGGTACTAGGTACGAATCCCCATTGCTTCTCGCAAGACCCACCTAGCTCCCCTTCCAAGAAAAATTCTAACGGCTACAGTACAGTTACAGTGAGAGAAGGATGGAGGTCCAACTCTAATTGATGTTGCTGACACTATCAGCACTTGTCACTCACAGCAACTCCTCAATGGATCAATCAAACACGTTTTCCACGCGGTCATTAAGACGGGTTTATTTCCGTGTCGTGAGGGACGGAATAACGTGCTCCACCCCATGACAGGAGTCGCTACTCACTACAAGGTTCCACCTTCTTAAAGAATTACTACTGGTACTACTATATGTTGATTATTTTCCATCCAAAACATGCCCAATTACCTACAGTATATTCTTATTATTATTACCAAATACATGAATTCTTGTTTAAGACGAGTATCCGTTTGAAACGCATACGAATTTGATAGGACAAGGGGGTTAATTACATACATATCCGTGTTAATGATAAAAGGGGTATAATAGTTTGTGAGTACTAGGGAGTAGTACTAGTAAATTAGCAAGAAGGGAATATATGATGTAAAGCAAGGGAAGGGACCACACAATTATGTAAACCAACCAACCAACCAACCTATTGCAATTAATAAAGCCAAGTTTACTTAAATAATTACCAAATTTCTACAATCTCTCTAATCTAATCTAATAATTCTAATTCTAATTGGTTAAACAAAGAGCAGAATGAAATAGTAGTCGTAATAGAATAAGAAGATGAATAAAGTATGTATGTTATGTGTCGCGATCAATTAGAAATTGGTAAGTATATAATAAATATGATGATGATGATGATGAACATAAGACTTACAATCGTCGATCGGGAAAAGGTGATCGGCAAGCGAGATCTACGGACGAAGGAAGGAAGGAAGGATTGTTGATTTTCGAAAAAAGGGATAAAATGAAAAGGAGAAGAGAAATACTTACTACGTGAAGAAGAGAATGAATGAATGAATGAGCTAAATTGTTGGTTTTGGATCATTGATGTTGATGGCTTTCCACCTCAACAATCAACATAGCCAAGCCAGGCTTCTCCTTCTTCTCCTAATTCCGGATTCTAAGACCTGCATTTGGGCCTCCTTGTATTTTGGGCCTTTTCTTTTCTTAACTTGTTCACTACTACTACACCTGGGATTTATATTCCTTATATTTTGGGCTTTTGAGCGCCTTTCTAATTTTTATGCTTCCTTGTTTTGTTGTTAATGCCTACCCATCCCCCTGTTCCATTTATTCATTTGTTTTTATATTTTAATTAAATACGAACAAATATTCCCTCCGAATTGCTATGTTCTTTCCCTTTCTTTTGAGGAGGAAAATAAGAAAGGAAAAATGTGTGGCTAAAAAAAAGGAGGAGGAGAGAGAAATGAGAGAGAAAATGTGAATCACATATTAACAACTTAAAAAGAAAAGAGGGAAGAAGATCAAACTCTGCCAATTAAAGAAAGAAGAAAGAACACTAAAACTCGGAGGGAGTAAATGGAATGGAGGGAGTAATTTCTAAAGAATAAAGAATTAGTAATTCAAATGGTTCGTTGTGTACGAAAATTTCATACACCACGTATAAGTGTATCATCCTCCATGTATATACCAATTGACTTTACCTACTTCTGTAGACACCCGCATTTTGACTGCCACGTGTCTATGGTAGTCTCCGAAAAATACCCGATGATGATCGGACGTCAACGTGACTTAGTATACTCGGATTTGGGCTCGGAATTCATAATATCCGACATGGACTTTTAGTGGAGTAAAAATCTCACAAAACAGACCTCAAATTCAGGCCCAGTGGGTCGTTCCGAGTCAAATAAGACTAATTTGGGCCAAAACCGACACCAAAAATAATTCCCGTCTTTTGGCGACCGGGTCAAAACCCGGTCAAAGACGAAACCGTCTCATAAATCAGCTAAGTTCGGATTGGCGCAAAGAATAAAATTCAAAAAAGCAATCACAACTACAAAGTCAAAACTTCCTATTTTTGCTCACCCGTTTGACCCACTCGATCGAGTGGAGCGCCTTGAGCCCGGATTTGGCCCGTTTGCGAAGGCACTCGATCGAGTGCACTAGGGCCACTCGATCGAGTGCCCCTAGGTCAAGGGGTGAAGTCTATAAATACCGCTTCACCCCCCCATGCATTTCAGAATTTTCACTCACTTTTACCCTACACTTTTCAGCCACATTTACCCTACTTCCACCCTACATTCCACACTTCAAACCCTAAGCAAAAACACATCAATCCCGAGCCTCTTTGACCCTCGGAAACCGACACACACACACACAAACATCCATACACACCCTAACTCGCGTACATCCTCGATACTCCCAAGCTTTGTCGCTATTCACGAGTCCATTTCCGAGGTCTATACTAGCATGTATGTTGAGGGTGTCCAAAACCCTTTTTCTATCCCTTTTCTATATCGTTTTTATGTACATTTTTGCATTATTGTATCGTAGTAACACTAACACTAACACTAGCTTTTTCATATTTTCGCGTTTCTATTTTTTGCATCATTTTATATCATTACTAACATTACTAATAGCGGATATATATATATATATATATATATATATATATATATATATATATATATTAATATTAAAATTGGTTTTAAAACGTTGGACTATGATGATCACTTTTGGTCCGTCTAATCCCTTTACGAGCAACGACGGAGGTGGAGCCCTTTCGAGGAGCCCCGCCCCAATGTACTCAAGGGCGTGACGTGACCGTGATCGGTCATAGTTGAACGGATTTAATTCCCTTTCCATAATTGGTACGAAACCCGTTGACACGAAAACCGACATCACGTAACCCGAAAGGGTTAGTTCCGATGTCGTGACGTAGAGGGATACATTTCGTCACTAATTCAAAATTTCTCTAATCTAACGTAAACGATTTCATAAAACTCCGGTGACGGTATTATAATCGCTCATACACGATTATAGTACCGGAGGCCGAGTCAAATACAAATCGTGCGATATTTGTATTTGATTTGGCCGATTATCGATTTCGAGTCATAAAACCGAGCGAGCCATCACTCGTACAGGGGGCACTCGATCGAGTGCTATAGGCCACTCGATCGAGTAGCACCCCAAAAAGTGGTCAGTAGCCACGCTAATAACACACTCGACCGAGTCAGTCAATGACTCGATCGAGTGGGTCTCATAACCCACAATACCGAGGGCTTGGACACATATTTCGAGCCCCGTTCTTTATCGACTTTAGACCATCATCCGACCTTCCTATTTTTCAAAACTCACACACATCACGACACGTAGAACGACTTTGACCACTTTGACGTGATAAGTCGGGACAAGACTACGGGACGTGAGATTAGGCTAGCAATATGCCGCAGTCTCATGTTCCCGTCCTTCGTTTAATACGCGACATAATGCGTATTTAATCGAGGTTAGTCCGCCTACATATTTTCGCGGTCTAGTTTACATACGGGTCCGTCCCTTTAATTATATCGCATTATTTTTTTTTATTTCATTTCTTTACGTATTGTTGTATTGTGAACTCCGGGTTGTATTTCCGCCCGTGTAATTTGTACGTTTTTTATTTACTTTCGGGCTTTGTTTATTTAATTGCTTTTACGCTTTATAAATGAACCTCGCATGCTAAATTATTCCGATAAATAATAAGATGCATTAAATGACGTAGTTAACGCAAAATTCACATGCTTAGACAAAACGCTGTTTGCATATCATTTAATCAATTTACTAGCGCGCGTACACGAACACGAACGGTGTCTTAGTAGAGGCCGCCATGTGCGGGCGGGGTTGGGTGTCCTTAGTGGGCTTCCCAACACGTACCCTCACCCCTTACTCAGAACCTTTGGTTTCCGGATGTCCGAAACCCTTGGCGCACGAGAGTCATTCTTTACACGATTACCGGTATAGATGGTATCGGTATCGCAATGCAAAGGGACGAGCCCCATGAACTCTGAAATCGGAGTGGGCTTACTTTGTGTAAAGCCCATGACGACATAGAGTGGGCTCGTATGGTTCCGAATAACCACAAAATTCGGTGGCGACTCCATTTTGACTTAAATTTCGAACCCGAGAACAATCTTACCACGAGATTCATTCGCCTACCCAAACCCGCGCTTCGCCGCGTCGGGGTGGACCTACGTCATGTCCACAATTTGGCGACTCCGCTGGGGATACCTGATGTACCACATGTCATCGGGGTTCCTAGGGTGAGACTCGAAGAGAAATCGTTCGTAGATTAGTGTGCGCGCATTAGTTTAATGATTCATGCATAACCCAAATTTGCCCGGGCCGGTTACTTGTGACCGACGTCCCACTATACCACGGTGCATTCCTACATGGGTGCGCTAAAAACATCGATGGTGGAACTCGTCTCGGTTTTGCGGCATGTCCTAAGACCAACTCGGCTTAGGGAGTCCGTCCATCACACGAGAAAGCCATCGTTGTTGGTATAGACCCTATTTTGACCGACCGAGACTTAGTGTAAAGCATACATAAGCGTCGTTATAATGCTTGTTTGACTACATGCTACTTGGTTTCCGTGTCAATTTTCAAAAAACCGTCATTTCAAAATTGCATATTTCCAAAAATACCCACCTTTTCGAAAAAACCCGAAATACTGTCCATTTCGGGACCCATCTTTCCAAAACGCCCAATTTTGAAAAACCCGAAATGCTGCCCATTTCGGGACTCACCTTTTCAAAAATATCCCATTTTCAAAACTCGGAATGACGCCGTAATTTAGGATCAACGATTTGACTCAAAATATCCTTTTCTGTAGTCGGCATGCTGTCCGTTTTAGTTCTCGAATTTCCACCCCCACCTTGATTTTCGGAATTTTCCTTTTCAAAATTCTAATCTCGGTTTTCGAAATTCCGTTTTCAGTTTTCAAAACTCTCGGAAATTCGTTCATTTTGCATTCAAACCTCAACTTTCAACTTTCCTAAAATAAACCTTCCTTATTATAGGACCTACCGTCTATCCGTATGTCGGGTCTTTGCATAGTACGTAGAGGGTTTATAGCGTCGAAACTCCTCGATCTTATATCACGAGTTTCCCCCTTTTCCCGAGTCCGCCTTATCTGTCAAGGCACGACCAACCCGCGTAGGGCATACCCCTACAAAGGAAAGTCCGTCCATACACTCGAGTCAAAAGTCTGGGGAGTAATCTCACGTGGACCTTCCTTCGAACGGGACTAGGCCCACAAAGCCGAAATCCTAAGGAAGTCATACCACCCACGAGTCATCCGTTTAGATGTCTTTCTCGAGTCTTTTCCACTCAGTCCTTTCCTTTTGGGTCGCTCGGGATGTACTTTTTCCTTTGATTCCAAGACTGGGTTCGGTTTCTGATTACGTGGTGTTCTTACAGACAGGCCACCATCAACCAGACACACTCGCAGGATGGAAACTGCCTTAGCTGAACTGAAAACCTCCGTTGATGCCATGATCGAGAAGCAGGCCGACATCGATGCCCAACTGAATGAAATGAGGGTTGGGCAAGTTGCTATCGTCACCCGATTGGCTTCGGTGGAGCACAGGACTCCTACTACCGGAACTACCGGACCTTTAGCTGAACTGGTTAGCTCGGTCCGCCGACTGGAAGAACAAGTTCATTTAACTGGGAGTAACAACATTCACCGGGAAAACAGTCGGGAGTATAACCCGCTAAGTGACAAGCTGCCTGCAAACCTGAACCTCACCGGTTTGCCTATGTTCGAAGGGACTGAAGACCCGTTACTACATGTACGGGCCTTCAAGGAGTTCATGGCCATCAAAGGGGTGGACTCCACCATGTTCAAGAACCTCTTTGCTGCGTCTCTTGAAAAGCACCCTCGGGCCTGGTACTACAGGCTAGACCCGAAGAAGTACCCTACATGGGATGATGTGGCCACCGAGTTCACTCGGAACTATGCTGACAACACCGAGATCCAAACCACAATGAGATCTCTGGAGGTTATGGCCCAGGAGCCGAAAGAAGGCTTTACCAAATACCTTCAACGCTGGAGGGCCGAGAGTGTGAAACTGGTCGACAAGCCCAGTGAGAAGACTTTGGTGGAGGCCTTTGTCAAAAACCTCCTCCCATCTTACCGGGTTCACCTCCGATATGCTGTCATACCCAACTTCACCACCCTCACTGAAATGGGTATGAGGATCGAAGATGACTTAAGACTGGAGGGCCTCACTAAGGCCGCTGCCAAAGGTTACCAAGGGGCTTCCTCCTCAACCACTAAGCCCCAGGCTGCAACTCGCAGCATTTTTGACACGGTTAATCTACTAGATGCCCCGTCCAAGAAGAACACCCCACCTCGGGTTTTCACCGATATAGGTACGACCTATACTTATGCCTTACAAAGGCTATCCTCAAAAGGCCTAATCCAACCGATAGGCCCAACTCCTGAAGTTCCGGTCGAGCGACGCTCCAAGAACTACAATGCCCAAGCCTATTGCCAATACCACCGGGGCAATGGGCATGATACCGAGAAGTGCTGGAAACTGAAGCACTTGATTCAGGACCTGATCGAAAGCGGTAAAATCCCGCTACCCGGAGATAAGCCCAGCAACAAGGAGAACCCTTTCAGCTCCCACGCCATCTTTACCGGGGAGGTGATTGATTGTTCTCACCTTATCTCTCCACTTATCCCGCAAGTGAACGGGATCTGGTTCGATGACGAAGATGATATCTATCTCGCAAAAGGGGAAGTTGTCCCCATCACCGCCGAGGAGATTCGAAAGACTAAATCTCGAGTCTTAACCAGTAACCACCTTGGTCGTCCCTACCAAGCCACTAGCTCTAAGGACGCCCCTATCCCGACAACCGTCATTAGGGAAGTCACCCCTGAAAAGCCAACTGCTGAGACGGCTCTTGTGAAGCAATTGAAGAAAACCCGAGTTGACCTCACTATATGGCAACTCCTGGTTAGTTCTCAAGAACATCGGGAAGCACTTACAAAGGCTCTCGATCAAATTAAGGTTGACTCTTTGGTTACCCCTGCTGAGATGGTAGCCACGGTCTTGCCCCACGTAAAGGGCAAGGCTAAGGAAGAAGGACCGGTAATCACTTTCTCCGAAGCCGACCTACCACCATTTGGGGCCACCCATAATCTGGCCCTCTACATTACGGTGGTCTGCCGAGGAAAATACCTTCCCATGACCCTAGTTGATGACGGGTCTGCTGTGAACGTCCTTCCCTTGAGGACCGCAAAAGCCCTCGACATTACCGAGGCTGACTATATCCCGACTGCTCGGACCATCCAAGCTTTCGATGGGAGTCCGAAGTCGGTAGCTGGGGCCGTGAAACTGGCCATCATAACCGGCCCAATAGAACAGGAGCTCGAATTCCAGGTGATCGATGTCACCTCGTCATTCAACTTGCTCCTGGGTAGGCCTTGGATCCACGCGGTCAAGGCGGTGTCCTCCACCCTCCACCGAAAGATCAAGATGCCTCTGCTTAACGATGTCATCACTTTAGAGGCAACACCAATGACTGTGGCTAGCTGTAACGCCACGGGACGCACGGACCTCTGGGGGTTCGATTTTGTGGGGATGATCGAGGAAGAATACCTCTTTAGGCCTTACTTCACTACGAGTATCGACATGATGCTCCAAAACCTAGGATACTTTCCGGGGGCTACCTCTCGACCCGATCTTCCGGCTAGGAAGATCATCGAGGTTCTCAAAGACGAAGAATCTCACTTTGGTCTCGGTTATGCCATCACCCCCGACAATGTTGTCCGAGCAGGAATTGAGAAGGCCTGCAACATCCTTAAGGGTATCTACTTGAGCCCTTATAGCCCACGGTTGGCTAACACTACTTTGTCACACCGGTGTTTGGGGCTATCCAGGTTGGTCTATACCAACCCAATGCTATGCAGCTCGGGACCCACTTGGCCCGGGACTGCAACTACATCCCGGATGACGTGTTCACCCTCATCCAGTCCAGCGGAGCTGAAGATGCTGAGCCCGCTCTAGGGCTACTATTTGGGGAAGACACCGTAGCCCCAACTCCAAAGGAAGACCTGGTCAACCTGATCCTCCGCAGCAACAGGTTTGACCCGACCAAGCTGATCTCGCATGTTGGTTCCGAGACGGGGAACAGGGCCTGGAGGAAGACTGTCAAGTGGACTGACAGTCAGGGAAGAATTTACAAGCTGGTCACCGGAGAGGGAGACATGCCTGAGTCTGAGTCCGAGTCTGAGTCGGAGTCTGAGTCTGAGTCTGAGGTCGAGTCTAGGGAAGTCGGTGCTAGAGTCACTCCTGTAACCCCTCTCCCTTTTATTATTCCTGCTGTTGGCACTTCGGGGTCTGTCCCGAGTGTCCTACCTATCCCGCCACTGACCAATGATCAGATGGCTGCTCTCTTTGAGCTGTTCTCCAAGTTTTCAATCAATAATAACAACCGTTCTGCTTACGACTTGTCTCTTTCAAATTCTGCTTTTAAAAATGTTTTACGCTATGACATTGAGAAACCAGACGAACAGGTACCCTTACCTCCGCATCTGATCGAGCAACTAGAGCAAAGGGAGTCCCGGAACCCGGTGATCGAAGAAACCGAGTCCATAAATGTGGGAACAACCTTAGAGCCTCAGACACTTAAGATAGGGTTATCCTTAGATCCCGAGGAGAAACAACAGTTCATAAGCCTCCTCCAAGAGTTCAAGGATGTCTTCGCATGGTCCTACAAGGACATGCCGGGGATAGACCGGGAAATAGCCGAGCACCACATACCAATCAAAGATGGGTGAAAACCGGTCAAGCAAAAGCTCCGCCGAATGAGGCCCGAGTGGTCTCTCAAGGTAAAAGAAGAAGTCGACAAACAATTCAAAGCCGGCTTCATACAAGTGTCCGAGTATCCGGACTGGGTGGCAAACATCGTGCCGGTTCCTAAAAAGGACGGTAAGGTGCGGGTATGTGTAGATTTTCGGGATCTTAACAAGGCGAGCCCGAAAGATGATTTTCCATTACCACACATCGACATACTGGTGGATAACACGGCCGATCATGCCCTTCTATCATTCATGGACGGGTATGCCGGGTATAATCAAATCAAGATGGCGGAAGAAGACATGAGTAAGACTACCTTCACCACACCTTGGGGTACTTACTGCTACACCGTCATGCCTTTCGGTCTCATTAATGCTGGGGCCACATATCAAAGGACTGCTACCACTTTATTACACGACATGATGCATAAAGAGGTAGAAGTTTACGTAGACGACATGATCGTCAAATCCAAAGAACGGGACGGTTACATCACGGCCCTAAGGAAATTTTTCACCCGATTGCGCAGGTACAACATGAGGTTAAACCCTCAAAAGTGCAGTTTCGGAGTAACATCAGGCAAATTACTGGGTCATATCGTTAGCCAACGAGGTATCAAAGTCGACCCAGCTAAAATCAAAGCCATTACCGAGATGCAACCTCCTAAAACCGAAAAAGAAATAAGGGGATTCCTCGGGAAAGTCCAGTACATCAGTCGGTTCATTTCCAAACTAACCATGGTGTGTGAACCAATCTTCAAAAAACTGAAAGTAGGAGAACGAGTACTATGGGATGACAAGTGCCAAACCGCTTTCGACAAGATCAAGGAAATTCTGTCTGCTCCGCCGGTCTTAATGCCACCTCAACCCGGTTTGCCTCTGTCGTTATACCTAACGACGACCGAGACAGCCATGGGGGCTATGCTGGCTCAGACAGTTGACTCCAAAGAAAGAGCCATTTACTACATCAGCAAGAAGTTTTTAGAGTATGAGTGCAAATATACCATGCTCGAAAAGACGTGTTTGGCTCTAGTCTGGGCCACCAAGAAACTCCGACATTATATGCTCAGTTACGAGGTCCATGTGCTATCCAAGATGGATCCCATCAAATACATCTTCGAAAAGCCCGTTCTCAACGGCCGAATCTCTAGATGGACTCTAATGCTGGCAGAGTTCGACTTAAAGTTTGTACCGTTAAAGGCTATTAAAGGTCGAGTAGTAGCTGAATTTCTCGCCGATAGCCCGATAACCGAGGAAGGACACACCGACACTTGGTCCTTCCCAGACGAAGATATCTTCCATACTGATACTGAAACTTGGGATTTATACTTCGATGGAGCATCTAATTTTCGAGGGTTCGGAGTCGGGATCCTCCTAATTTCACCAAAAGGGGAACATACTCCCGTCTCCATCAAACTGGACTTTGATGTTACCAATAATGCAGCAGAGTACGAAGCATGCATTTACGGGCTACAAGCCGCCGCCAATCTAGGGATTACAAATCTCCGGGTACATGGTGACTCATCCTTGGTTATTAACCAAGCACTTCAAAAATGGAAGACTCGAAATGCTAATCTCGTGGCCTACCAGGCACGAGTAAGGGATCTCGAGAAACAATTCCAAAGGGTGGAGTATATATATCTGCCCCGGGAAGAAAATCAGTTCGCAGATGCACTCTCAAAATTGGCATCTTTACTGAATATTCCCAACCACGTGACTAGTATGCCGATTTGCGTCGAAAGACGGTCCGAGCCAGCATACATTTGCGACATTGAAGACATTGAGATAACTGATCCCGAACCATGGTACCAAGCTGTGTTAAGATACCTAACAAACGGAGAGTACCCTCCCGGGACGGAAGGTCGAGCCAAGAAAGCCTTACGAAGGCTAGCCACCCAATTTATCCGTACCGATGACGGGCAACTGTACAAAAAGACGGCACAGGGGGCTCTACTCCTTTGTGTTGACAAGTATAAGGCTGAAAAGGTTATGGCCGAAGTACATGATGGTGAGAACGGCCCACACATGAATGCCCACATGCTGGTCCGGAAAATCATGAGACTCGGTTATTATTGGAATACCATGGAAGCCGATTGCCGGTCGTATGTCAAACATTGTCATAACTGTCAAATTTTTGGCAATGTGCAACATATGCCGTCATCACTACTCTATACCATGACGTCACCCTGGCCATTCTCAACATGGGGTATCGACATAATCGGGAAAATAAATCCCTCGGGTACCGGTGGGCATTACTTTATTTTGGTAGCTATCGACTATTTCACCAAATGGGTCGAAGCTGAATCATATCGCATTCTCACAGCCAAGCATGTCGCCAAGTTCATCCAAAACAAGATAATATGTCGATATGGGATTCCCTCTGAATTTATCAGTGATCACGGGACTCATTTTCAAGCCGAGACTGCGGCCCTGCTGACGAAATATAAAATTCAAAGACATACTTCCTCGCCTTACCGTCCCCAAACAAATGGAGCAGTAGAGCGGCTAATAAAACAATTGTCACCATACTCAAAAAGATGGCTGACAATTACCGGGACTGGCCCGACAAAATACCTTTTGCCCTATGGGGATATCGAACGTCAATTCGCACCGCAACCGGGGCGACACCATATTACCTAACCTACGGGATGGAGGCAGTCCAACCAGTCGAACTAGAGGTACCATCCCTCAGAATTCTGCTAGAAAGTCAAGTACCTGAAGCTGACTGGGTTCGAGCACGATATGACTCACTGGTTCTATTAGACGAACGACGGTCTCGTGCCCTCAATAATATCCAAATCTACAAGAAGAGGATCCAACGAGCCTTCAACAGGAGAGTAAGGCCCAGACACATTAAGGAGGGCGATCTAGTCCTTAAGTCAATCCGGGCTTTACTACCAGTTGACCCGAGGGGAAAATTCAAACCCAATTGGGCTGGGCCATATCTGGTGAAGAAAATCCTATCGGGGGGAGCAGTGATGCTGACGGACCTGGACGGGAACGAGTTTGTCAACCCAACCAACCTGGACCAACTGAAGCGTTACTACCCTTAGCCATTTCTCAATGTCATTAGCAAATTTTATCAAAATCATTTTTTTACAAAAAGCAAGTCAATTAGCTAGAATTATTTATTCTACTGTCGTAAACATCTTGGACTAATAGTCTTGGTGTAATTCGAGATTGCAAATTTCCTATGCCTGAACTACGTTTGGTTTGATTCTGCTAATCGCGGATACGTAGGCAGCCCCTCAAAAGGGCACAACCAATGCAATCAAGAAAAGACAGGAGCGGTTTAATAATAAACTTCTTTTATTAATTCAAAAAAAAAATCCCGACAAACTCGGGAAATTACAAAATGCAGGAATCAAAAAAAAAATACAAAAAAAGGGCACACAACAAAAATAATAATAGTACTTAAATAATAATAAAGCTAAAGGACCCGGCACTTAGGGCATCTTGCCCTTCCCTTTGTCCTTAGCCTCCTTAGTCGTCCACTGACGACGACGCGGAGGGGAGCGTTCCCGAATCACCACGGGAACTTCTCTAGCTCGGGCTCGAGTGTTTGAGCCCGACTCCCCTGTCATATCAATGGGCCCGAGTCGAGCCCTGACGGGCTCAGGGAGCCGGTCACGCGGACCAAGTCGGTCCCGGACCGCCAACCTCGGCCCAAGTCGTCGTTCCAAGTCAGTCTGGCCTCGAGTGCTGCTAGAACCGACTTCCTTAGATCGAGTCTTAGTTTGTGACTTAAGACCCGATTCTCCCCGGACTGTGGTCTCAGGAATGTGTTCCCCGGTGAAGAAGTCCCTGTTGTCCTTCGCCGACTCACGCTGAACCAATTCGATGGCCTCATCAACCTTTAAGGCCTTTTGAGCTTCCTCGGACTCTTCAGAAGTCCACTTCTGATAAGCCCGTGACACCCAGGCGGATTGGCAAGGGCTGGGTATAGTCCATGTAGGACGAGTGAAGCATCGTTGCAACCAGGTGTCGCACATAGCGTCCGTCAATTGGAGCGGGACGCTGATAATGGCTTCCGTCTCAGGGATGCGCTGAGACGAACCGAACTGCCTTAGGAGACGGTCCGGATAAATGTGAACTGTCCAGTCTAAGGACAGGATCGTCAGGTACCGGGCTTGGTCTCTCTTAGCCAGTCCGGTCAATTTTGAAAGAAACCACCAAGCGACGGTCCACCTGATCAAAGGACCCCCGTGAAACACCAACTCCTCGTCCCAGTAGGCTCGATCTATCCGATGACTCGAGCTTATTTTCCGCCTTCGGGAGCTAATCTGACTGCTCCGATAATTGGGAATGCTTGGAGGAGTCTCTATGATTGAGAGCCGTTCCGACAACCATATCTGAAAAGCATACACAAGCTTCGTAAGCCATTGAGTGGTCCGCTACAGCCCACTCGATCGAGTACAGCAGCTGACTTGATTGAGTAGGCCTATCAAAAACAGGCAGTAGCCCGGTACGATTGTCACTCGATCGAGTGACAGGTCCACTCGATCGAGTGACTTACGAGAATCAGGAAATTCGCGTGAAGCGTGAAAAAAAAAAAAAAAAATCGAGAGGTATACCTGCAGGAAACGGGTACTCCCCATCAACCGTCGGGTCGGGTCGAGCTGTCTAGCATCCAGACCCGTAATAATCTCCCCAGTGGCTAGCCAAGCAGGGCTATGACCAGTCTCCATCTGGTCAATCACTCCAATTAGCCTGATTTGACCCCTGCATGAGTCAAGTTCCATCAACCCTTCGAAGACATAGCAATGCAGCATGCAAAAGGCGAATGCCCTACGCCTATGAGCAGGGGTGGCCCTCACGTCCCGTAGGTTCATGAACTTGTCAGCCAGATCAAATAGGAAAACAGTATCTCCCTGCACCATTCGGTTTGTCTCAGCATGAGACAAACCCAAAAATTCCCTCAAACGCCTCCTTGGATCCGGGTAGAATGGTGGAATGGCGGGCTGAATAGCAAGGCCCCAACCGCCTATGGCCGCAATCTCCTCGGGCAAAGGACACATCTCGCCCCTCGGAAATGCAAACACGTGATGGGTGGTGTCCCAAAACGACAGACAGGCATCCAGAAAATGTGAATCGACTATCAGACGCTGAAAAGGGAATAAATTGACTATCCCCATCTGAGTCAGCCGGACCTTCTCCTCGTCCCGAAAGTATTGGGACCAGGCGAGAAGCATAGCCGTCAAATGGTCGATACCCATAGCGGAGATTTCTAACTTTCTTGAAAGTCTAAAAGATTTTGAGAAGGAAAAGAAGAATTTGAGTTGAAGATGCAGAAAACTGAAGCAGGGATTCTCATATTTATAATGAGGAAACCTAACAGAAAACCTAACTAACCTGTCTCCTCAGCAAGCTGGGCCCTATGCGCGCGCAGGCCTGATTTCAAACTTGAACCCAGAATAGGAATCAAGCTGTCCCAAGCTTTTCTAAGAGTCTCCAATTCTTTTTTCTATGATAAAACTTCTTCGCAATAAAAATTCTTTTCAAAAATTTTGTCCTTTCAAAATTTTTTAACCCTTTTCTCCCCAGCGAGAGTCAATATTTTACCTATGTGTTACATACAAGTTGTTATGTGTCAGCATACAGGTACACCCCAGACTTAAGAAGCAAGTCCCCGCGAAACTATTTAATTCCCCCAACGGAGTCAGCTTTTCTCCGGTGTGCTACATCCAAAGTGCGATGTGTCGGCATACGGGTACACCTACTCCCCAAAAAAAAAGGCAGGCTTTACTCCCCACGGAGCATCCTCACCAGCTCAAGTGCGACTCAAGGCTTCAAAGGCAAGCTCGTACAGCTCACATATTTCCCCAGCGGAACGCCCGAGGCGGCATTTTTCCCGAAATAATATGGGACGGGCCCACATATAGGCGCGCCCAGGACTTATGATACAAGTCTGACTCCCCGCGAAGCCATCATCATCAAGACAGGTATGACCCTCTGCTTATGGCTGGCGAGCCCTTCACGCAAGTCTACTGGACTATAAACGACCCGACCGGAAGTCTACCAGGTCTTAGCGGGCTTGGTAGCTACTCTGACTTTCGCCTTGTCCAAGCCTCAGTCAGAGTGGGGGCTCTGTAGACACCCGCATTTTGACTGCCACGTGTCTATGGTAGTCTCCGAAAAATACCCGATGATGATCGGACGTCAACGTGACTTAGTATACTCGGATTTGGGCTCGGAATTCATAATATCCGACATGGACTTTTAGTGGAGTAAAAATCTCACAAAACAGACCTCAAATTCAGGCCCAGTGGGTCGTTCCGAGTCAAATAAGACTAATTTGGGCCAAAACCGACACCAAAAATAATTCCCGTCTTTTGGCGACCGGGTCAAAACCCGGTCAAAGACGAAACCGTCTCATAAATCAGCTAAGTTCGGATTGGCGCAAAGAATAAAATTCAAAAAAGCAATCACAACTACAAAGTCAAAACTTCCTATTTTTGCTCACCCGTTTGACCCACTCGATCGAGTGGATTGACCCCACTCGATCGAGTGGAGCGCCTTGAGCCCGGATTTGGCCCGTTTGCGAAGGCACTCGATCGAGTGCACTAGGGCCACTCGATCGAGTGCCCCTAGGTCGAGGGGTGAAGTATATAAATACCGCTTTATCGTTTTTATGTACATTTTTGCATTATTGTATCGTAGTAACACTAACACTAACACTAGCTTTTTCATATTTTCGTGTTTCTATTTTTTGCATCATTTTATATCATTACTAACATTACTAATACCGGATATATATATATTAATATTAAAATCGGTTTTAAAACGTTGGACTATGATGATCACTTTTGGTCCGTCTAATCCCTTTACGAGCAACAACGGAGGTGGAGCCCTTTCGAGGAGCCCCGCCCCAATGTACTCAAGGGCGTGACGTGACCGTGATCGGTCATAGTTGAACGGATTTAATTCCCTTTCCATAATTGGTACGAAACCCGTTGACACGAAAACCGACATCACGTAACCCGAAAGGGTTAGTTCCGATGTCGTGACGTAGAGGGATACATTTCGTCACTAATTCAAAATTTCTCTAATCTAACGTAAACGATTTCATAAAACTCCGGTGACGGTATTATAATCGCTCATACACGATTATAGTACCGGAGGCCGAGTCAAATACAAATCGTGCGATATTTGTATTTGATTTGGCCGATTATCGATTTCGAGTCATAAAACCGAGCGAGCCATCACTCGTACAGGGGGCACTCGATCGAGTGCCATAGGCCACTCGATCGAGTAGCACCCCAAAAAGTGGTCAGTAGCCACGCTAATAACACACTCGACCGAGTCAGTCAATGACTCGATCGAGTGGGTCTCATAACCCACAATACCGAGGGCTTGGACACATATTTCGAGCCCCGTTCTTTATCGACTTTAGACCATCATCCGACCTTCCTATTTTTCAAAACTCACACACATCACGACACGTAGAACGACTTTGACCACTTTGACGTGATAAGTCGGGACAAGACTACGGGACGTGAGATTAGGCTAGCAATATGCCGCAGTCTCATGTTCCCGTCCTTCGTTTAATACGCGACATAATGCGTATTTAATCGAGGTTAGTCCGCCTACATATTTTCGCGGTCTAGTTTACATACGGGTCCGTCCCTTTAATTATATCGCATTATTTTTTTTTATTTCATTTCTTTACGTATTGTTGTATTGTGAACTCCGGGTTGTATTTCCGCCCGTGTAATTTGTACGTTTTTTATTTACTTTCGGGCTTTGTTTATTTAATTGCTTTTACGCTTTATAAATGAACCTCGCATGCTAAATCATTCTGAGAAATAATAAGATGCATTAAATGACGTAGTTAACGCAAAATTCACATGCTTAGACAAAACGCTGTTTGCATATCATTTAATCAATTTACTAGCGCGCGTACACGAACACGAACGGTGTCTTAGTAGAGGCCGCCATGTGCGGGCGGGGTTGGGTGTCCTTAGTGGGCTTCCCAACACGTACCCTCACCCCTTACTCAGAACCTTTGGTTTCCGGATGTCCGAAACCCTTGGCGCACGAGAGTCATTCTTTACACGATTACCGGTATAGATGGTATCGGTATCGCAATGCAAAGGGACGAGCCCCATGAACTCTGAAATCGGAGTGGGCTTACTTTGTGTAAAGCCCATGACGACATAGAGTGGGCTCGTATGGTTCCGAATAACCACAAAATTCGGTGGCGACTCCATTTTGACTTAAATTTCGAACCCGAGAACAATCTTACCACGAGATTCATTCGCCTACCCAAACCCGCGCTTCGCCGCGTCGGGGTGGACCTACGTCATGTCCACAACTTCATATTCATAATTTCATAAGTCTCATTTATTTATTTGTGTTTTCATTTTGGGAATGATGATTTAAATGATACGGAGTACTACGAAATACGTAATAATGATTTGATCTTGTATGCACAATTAAATTCATTTGTTATCCAATAACCATAGTTAAACTCGTTGACAAAAAAAAACATAGTTAAACTTGATTTTCTTTTACCTCCGGGATATAATGTTTGCATAGAAACCAAAAATAAATAGATAACCGAGTGAAATACCTTAAAATATCAAGGTATCAACAACAATGAAGGAGACACATCCTGAAGGTATGATCGGTGATTAAGTATGCCACCAAAATATCAAATAAATAAATAAACTGAATAAATGCACCTTGATCACTTCACAATTCACATGTGTTGTTCATGTTTGCATAAACGACTAAACGTCCTTTGCAAAAGACAGCTCTTTTGTACTCCATGACTATGAGTGAACAAACCGTGTCGGGGTGCACCAATAATACATGCATTAATACTCCTCCTCTCGCATTCTTCCCCCAAAATTCACGTTCGTGAATTATGATTGACATATCCGTCATAATCTTATAATTATTATTTCGTAATTTAATAGTTTTTCTTACTATGAATGTGATAAGAGAAAAATTTATATGAATGAGTAAAAATTTTGTCATGGCCTATCTAAACACAGATGATGATATTTGACGTATTATTCCATCCATTCAATCTTTTACATATGATTTTTCTATCATTTTTAAGAAAAATGTTAAAAGTAAGGATATAGATAAAACAAATAGTGTTATGGGTCCACCAAACAAAGTGAAAAAAAAATAGTAACATTTTGTGTAAATAGAGAAAGAATATGAGAATTATAAATTAAAATCTTTTGCAAAAAGGAGAGGTAAAGAATTGATTGGATTGTTTATTTATAGAAAATTGGATGAAAATGATAAGTGAGAAGAAGATAGAAAGTTGGAGGAAGTATATCCATTTCACGGAGATCAACTAAGGGGGTGTTTGGTTGGGTCTTTTGGAATGGATTGGGATGAATTCCATCCATTCCAGTGTTTGGTTCCCACTTTTGGAATGGAGTTAGAAACCCGAGGTTTCTCATTCCACCCTAATCCAATGGAATCCCAATCTTTGGTTCCCCACTTTCGGAATCCAATGAAGTTACCCATGATTCCAACTCCACCCTCCTCATGCACATTTACAATCCATTCCAAGATCAAACCAAACAGATATTAATAAGCATTGAGTTCCAACTCCGTATCTCTCTGGTTTTAGAATCCAATCCATTCCATTCCTATTGTTTGAACCAAACGACCTCTAAGATCTATGGGGATGTGACATCTATGGAGTAGTGCACGAGTACATGAGTAAACATTAATTGGGTCACTTTTATTATCGGAATTCAACTATCCAAATAATACACGTACTCTTTTTTATTGTTAGCCAGACTTTAACGTAGTACTCCGTACTTATTTTTTTCCTTGAATCACAAGTTTATGCATTTAAGTACTCTGTATTTTTTAACAACAATGTTTTATTCAAAGATTGGTTCATGCATCACTCTTTGAGGATCCAGACACTTGAATACCCGAGTGAGACTCGTTCGATAACAAGCAACACAACACCAAGTACGTTTTTGTCCAAGGTTGTGAATGTTTTAGGCAAATACTCTATCTACACTTCTTTGTGCCTTTTCCCGATTTACGAGGGGCTAGTATTTTAAGATGGAATTATACACTACTTCAGTCTTCAGGATAAGAAACTACATATATTTTTCGTCCATATTTAATCATATATCATATCTATATATATATTAATTCGGTTTTTCTAACGTGTGCCCACTGGGCACAGGTTAATAAGTTAATTAAGGTAAGATTTAAATGGATATCGTATAAGTATGGTAATTAAAGTTTAATATTTCAACTTCTCAGGATAATATCATGGTTAATCTTGCCTTAATTAGGTTATTAACATGTGCCAAGTGGGCACATGCTAGAAAAACCGATATTAATTTGATGCATCCTTGGCCACATGGCAAGGTGTAAGAGAAGCATTGATGACGTGGCAAAACCATATTAACTATCCATAATTAACCTAGGTACATTATTATAAAAAGAAAAAAAAAATGTTCCTTTTTAATTCATATTTATTTAACATGAATTAGATGAAAAAAATTCATTTTTGCATAAAAAAGTGTTTACATTTGCAATTAAGATAAATAATATAAATATTATCTACAAATTTTCACAAAAATCCACATTTTTCACAATACATGAAGCAGAACATGTATTTCAAAAGAATTAATTAATCGGTTATTGTATAACTATTTGGGATCAGGGTATGTAACACTCGACCTGTATTATGACCCGACCAATAACCTGATTATCCATCTGACCCGTTTGACATGTCTAATCACAATTAAGAAATACATATGTATCATCATTTCGTCATAAAACATGTAAATAGCGATTTGGGAGAAATTTGTACTCTAAAAATATTTTGGATAAAAAATATATCATAAAAAAAGTAGTATTAGAAAAGTGTGTATAAGGCCTATAGTATTTTTGTTAATTTATTCTACCAAAAATGAAAATTTGACGAGTGACACTATAAGTAGTGAAAACTAAAAAAGGAACAAAAATCTTAATGAGGGAAAACATTGTTTATATAAATTTATCATCATAACAATCTTTTTGCGATTTTTTATATAAATTTATCATCATAACATTTTTATTATTTTTATCCAGCAAAAGAAATATATTATTTTTTATTATTTTAAAAGTATTATTATTATTATCTTTAGTAATATTGTTTGTACTACAAAAATATTAATTAAATTTTAAAAATTATTTTATTATTAAACGATAATTTTTTTTTTTTAATAAAAAAGTAATATTAGCACCCCGAACTCTTTAACTTTACAGTTAAGGATTGAAAATTAACATCGCCAATTAATGTTACTCAACCCCGTAAAAAAATACAGTGGGATTGTAATATAAAGACCTATCAAACGGGTGCTGCTAATCGGGTCATACGAGTCAGATCAATTATGAGTCGGGTTATACGGGTCAAGGGGTCGGGTTAGGGTTAGGGTCACGGTCAGAAATATTATCGAATGCATATATTTTTTAGCAACTTTTTAAGTCCAGCAAACAATTTTTTTTATTATTTTAAAAGTATTATTATTATAATCTTTAATAATAATGTTTGTACTTCAAAAATATTAATTCAATTTTAAAATTATTTTATTATTAATGATAAAAAAAATGTTGTATTAAACTGAATATTTGTAATTTAAAATACATATTTATTTTTTAAATATACTTTTATATCCAAATATAATACTTTATTAATTTCAATAAATTCTCATTGACCTAACGGGTGGAACAAGTTGCGTCAGGTTTCGACCCTAAATTAACGAGTCATATTGGGGTCGATCAAACGGGTTGTGGGCCAAAAAAATGAATTCACGATCCTAAAAAGGGGGTTGCTTGCAAACATCAAAGTTGAGTCTAAATATTTTAAGTGATTTAAATAATACAGTATATGTACGTATTCGATTCTTTAAAGAGTTTATATATGTCTAAAAATATTGAGAACAAAATCGATTAAAAGATATTTAAGGGTAAAATTAGTACCCGGACTACCGCTTTTAATTCCGTTTAAGGGTCTAAACTCTAATCTTTAACTTTACGGTTAAGGGTTGAAAATTAACAATAAAGTTAAATTATTCAACCCCTCAAAAATAAAGCCGAAGCGTAGTATGTATACGTGTAAAAAGGGTCTAGCGGGTCGGGTTATGCGAATCGGATCCAAATACGGGTCAGACCAAATATGAGACCGGTTATACGGTCAAGGTTCGGATTAGGGTTAAAAATAGTTTCGAACGCCTATATTTTTTTACTAACTTTTAAGTCCAAAAAAATTATTTTTCATATTAATTATTTTTAATATTATTGTTGTACTCTTTAATACTCCATAGTAATGTTTATATTTTAAACAATAATTAATTCAATTATTAAAACTATATTACAATTAAATGATAAAATAAGTTGTATTAAAATGAATATTTGTAATTTAATATATTTATTTAATTATAAATCCAAATATAATATTTAGATATAAATATTTTATTTTATTTTAATAAATTCTTACTGGCCGAACGAGTTGGGTAGGGTTTCAATCCTAAATTAACGAGTTATTTTGGGTTCTGTCAATCAAGTTGTGGGTCTAAAAAATCGAAAATGGGTTTATGACCCTATAGGGGGGGGGGGGGAGGTCGATTTCTTTTTTTATTAACTAATCTTTGAGATAGTATATAGGCCCTGTTTGGTAAACAGCGGAATGATATTAGCATAAGCAGATTTAGAAAGCAGATTTGATTAGCAGAATCAATTGACAGGTTTGACTGGCAGATTTATTTAGCAGAAATTTTTAATAGTGTTTGGTTATTAGCTGTTTTAGATTAGCGGATTGTTTAACTGTTTTGTAAAATGACAAAAAAGGACATAAACAATTTTTTAATTAAATATACGTCAATATATATCACACCAACAATTTCAATAATTAATATCGTCGATTTCTTCTAATATTGATTAAAGTTGATATTTCTTGAGTTTATGAAGTCTCAGCCGAAACTTGCGAGTCATGAATTAATTACTGCAACAAATAATTATTTATCAAATTTATGTACTTCTTCCATTTAATTTTTATCTTCTCATTTTAATATAATACTCCACCTATATATTAAAAGAATGAGAAGATAAAAAAAAATAGGGGAAGCTAAGTATAAAAAAATCGAAGGGAGGAAAACGTACTTAGAATGATGAATTCTATGGAAGGGTTTAGAATAATGAAAACAAGAATAATGAAAATATGGGTAAAGTGGTAAATAAAGAAAAAAAGTAATCCGCTAGGCTCAATATGCTGCTCTTAGCAGCATATTGCAAAACGGCATATTCGACCCCAATATGCTATTACAATCCGCCATTTACCAAACACTACCATTAGCATATTTTGTGGTCAAACCCGCCATTTGCTCTCAATATGCCGATTTTTGGCGGATCCGCCATTTACCAAACACCCCCTATTAGTCATGTTCCTTTTAGTTTTTTTAGTTAATCCGTATGATAATGCACGTACATAGTACCCCTCTGATTTTTATTTATTGCACGTTTGATTAAAATAATCCACCGATATATTGATGAATAGGACTGATAGCCGAGATTTGTCGTCAATCTAACCATCAAATAAACCAACTAACCTAAACTAGAATAGTAAGGGTAAGTCGGGTCGAATCCACAGAGAGATCGGGATCGAGTACTAGTTCGGTCTCGGATTATAATTAGCTACGCGGATCAATTAATAAGAGTGAGATTAAACTAGATAGACTAACTAATTAAACTAATCTAACATAACATATACTAATTATTCAAGATAAATATAAAATACAAACTTAGAATCATATTTCTAAACACAATAGACAATAAAGATGACAACTTTAAGCTAACTAACCTAAATCAAACATAAACTCAAGACAATAAATAAAAAAAAGGGGAAAGATGAATTAAATCAAAAGAGAAATTAATGCATAAAGAGGAAAGTATGTATTACACAAACCCAAAAGATTAAGTGATAAATTGAATTAGGAAATCAATTAAAGCTAAATTAATTAATCAAAATAAACAAAAGAAGGAAGATGGAGCCTGGAGGTTTGCTGCGGCTTACTCCCCTCTCTCTCATCTCTGCTGCCCCCTCTGTTTTTCAAAATGGAGGGTTTCATCCAAAAAAAAAAAGACAAAATTACCAAAACACCCTTACTTAAATGAGAAGGAAATAAGTAAATCTAAGGGCTGAATAGTCATTGTCATCTTGAGCATAGTGCCATCTTCTTCTTTTAGTCTTGACTTGTCTCGGTTTGTCTCGGTTTTAAGTCGACCCGATCCTTTCGGTACCTATAATATCAAAATGACTAGAGCAGTACCAAAATCCCGAGAAATACACAATTTGACACTAATTATACAAGACTCGACTAATAATCTAATTAAACGTAAAATGACTAATTACTAACAAATCGGGTTATAAAATTGATCGAATAAGAGTAGAAATATGGGGCAAAAACGAGTAAAATCACGAGTTATCAAACTCCCCACACTTAACTCTTACTCGTCCTCGAGTAAGCTCAAAAGACAACTACGACCCGTAAATAAAATCACGAAAATAAAAAAAAACGCACAATATATACAAAAACGAAAATAAGCAAATATAAACAAACGAGTCACAAGTTTCCCAAATCAAAAGTCACGATTCTAAAATCCAACTAAAATATAGAATATGAACGTAAAAATTACTAAATCGGTTGCAAAAATTATTATTACATATTTCTTGGCCTCGGTCCATGCTATGTCGGGATGTGAGATGGAAATGGAAGGAGTTCTCCCATGGAGTTAGTGACTAATGCATATAAGTCTCGACCACTTGCAAAAACAAGGGTTAGGGTCGTCCTATTCACTCAAGTGACACATAAACGATCCAAAATGGAAAATAAGGATAAACAAAAATACTCGGGGAAGGAATCGTCTTTCTTTTCTTTTTCTTTTTCTTTTTTCTTTTTTCTTCTTTTTCATTTTTCTTTCTTTTTCATTTTTCATTTTTTTTTTTCATTTTTTTTTCTTCTTCTCCCCCTTATTCTTTTCTTTTTGAGTTTTTGAGAATTTTTCTTTGTTTCTCGTATTTGATGCTTGAGCTCTTTTTGGATGGAAGATAACTCTTATTTTGTGAGTATTTTTGTGAAATATGGATCGAAAAAATGATAGATCGTCACTTGGGTAAATAGTCACCTAGACAAATATACAAAGCCAAAATCACAACACGGGAGGTGGAAGGTGGAAACAAGTGAAGGACACATCCCGAGCGACTTATAGTAGGAGGACAATCAATATATAATATTAAGAAACAACCAATAAGTAATAGAAAAATACATACTCTTTAAAGAAGTTGAAAATTAGAAAAATCACTCTATCAAGAAAAACAAGTGAATCGAAAAACAAAAATCTTTTTGAAAATTTTTCATTTTTTCACTTTTTAGGATTTTTTTTTTTTCAAAATTTTCAATTTTGCAAAAGAAAAACACAAAAATGACACAAAACACAAAAACAAGAAACTTAAAAACAATAAAACAATAACACAAGCTACAATCCCACAATAACACATATTTACAACAAACTCCACCAAAGTATCCTCCAACAAGAGTAACAACCACAATATCCTCAAGCACAACACAAATCGTCAATCCAAAATCTACCTCCCCACACTTGAAACGAACATTGTCCTCAATGTTCAAAATTAGGGAGGAAAAGGGAGGGCAAGAGAATACCTTTAGAGTACAAGTCTTCCCCACACTTGAGCGATTGCGTGTCTCTTATCCATTTTTTTGCAACATTGTGCTTACTTGTTGAAGGTGCCTACAAAAAAAAACACAAACAAACAAAAATATAAATATGTACAACAAACTTGGGGTGCCTCCCAAGAAGCGCGGTTTTAAGGACCGCCAAACCTACAATTAAGCTTAAAATCTAACCGGGATCCCACAATCGGTATCCTAAGCCACTCATGTTTCTAAACTCATCATAGTATCCAACATGCCTAACATCTCTTCTTTGCCTTTTCACTTCTTTCATGAGAGGTAGACTATAAACCACATAAAAGACATGATTAGTCTCCTTAACCATCATGTTACTCTTCCAAACGCCTCCTTCCTTGTCCCAAATCACACCACTTCCATGTAACAAATCAATGATCAAGTCATTGAAAGAATTCTTCCAAGCATCTTCACACATCGATTCGTAAGTGGGGGCTAGAAAGTCTTGAGGAAAACAATCAAGATGAAATGAAAATGCATCCTCAAAGACAATGGACTCATAAGAAGGGACATGGAAGTCAAGAGGAAAATAAGTGAGAGGAATAAGAGATTCATCAAGAATGGATGGGGTAGACTCATGAATTTCCTCAAGAAATATCTCAAAAATGGGTTCCTCAAAGAAATCAATTTCCATATCCCATTTATCCTCAAATACCCCTATGCTCTCAACTATCTCTACAACACTCTCACCACAAGTCTCAACATCATCAACTACCTTATCAAGAGAGTAAGAAACCTCAAAATTGCAAGGATTATCAACATCCATAAAGTGAGGCAAACAAGCATCCTTAAGACTAGGGGAAGGCATTTGAATCTCCATAAGAACACAATTTTCATCCCTCTCCATATCAAAAGCATCATTAAACACACTCATGCACTCATCATATGGCTCATCAACGATCTCAAAAATCTCAAGAAGAGTCTCTTTAATAACATCATCACCAACACATCTCTTATCCTCAAGATTATCATCAAATGAAGGCTTGATATCATCAATAAGAACAATAGACCCAACATAAACGCTACCATGATCATCACATCCTTTAAGCAAGGGAGAACTAATCAAATCACAAATGGTAGGCAAAGTGGTCATGTTAACAAGAGGCTCATCATCCAACATAGACTCTAAGTCATCAACTAAGGTAGTAGCATCCACATGGAGAGGCAAATAAGCATCTTTATAGCTAGTTTTCTCCGATTGCCTAGAATCATTAACCAACTTATTAAGAAGGTCCCATCTTTCACAATATGGCATCGATGTAAACCTACCTTGACAACTTTCTTCAATCATGCCTCTAATGTTATCATGAACACCATCATACACCATATGACAAAATTCCCACATCTCAACATCAAATTCAAGAGTGCAATTCTTAAGTTTATCCCAATAATCATGCAATGTCTCTTTACGTTGTGGAATGTGGTAAATCGTCATAGGAACAAGCAACAAGTAACAATTAACCAAGTAACAAGTAACCAAGTAACCAAGCGTAGTCTAACAAATCTAAAACTAAACTAATATCAATCCGTTGATCTCCCCGGCAACGGCGCCATTTTGATAGCCGAGATTTTTCGTCAATCTAACCATCAAATAAACCAACTAACCTAAACTAGAATAGTAAGGGTAAGTCGGGTCGAATCCACAGAGAGATCGGGATCGAGTACTAGTTCGGTCTCGGATTATAATTAGCTACGCGGATCAATTAATAAGAGTGAGATTAAACTAGATAGACTAACTAATTAAACTAATCTAACATAACATATACTAATTATTCAAGATAAATATAAAATACAAACTTAGAATCATATTTCTAAACACAATAGACAATAAAGATGACAACTTTAAGCTAACTAACCTAAATCAAACATAAACTCAAGACAATAAATAAAAAAAAGGGGAAAGATGAATTAAATCAAAAGAGAAATTAATGCATAAAGAGGAAAGTATGTATTACACAAACCCAAAAGATTAAGTGATAAATTGAATTAGGAAATCAATTAAAGCTAAATTAATTAATCAAAATAAACAAAAGAAGGAAGATGGAGCCTGGAGGTTTGCTGCGGCTTACTCCCCTCTCTCTCATCTCTGCTGCCCCCTCTGTTTTTCAAAATGGAGGGTTTCATCCAAAAAAAAAAGACAAAATTACCAAAACACCCTTGCTTAAATGAGAAGGAAATAAGTAAATCTAAGGGCTGAATAGTCATTGTCATCTTGAGCATAGTGCCATCTTCTTCTTTTAGTCTTGACTTGTCTCGGTTTGTCTCGGTTTTAAGTCGACCCGATCCTTTCGGTACCTATAATATCAAAATGACTAGAGCAGTACCAAAATCCCGAGAAATACACAATTTGACACTAATTATACAAGACTCGACTAATAATCTAATTAAACGTAAAATGACTAATTACTAACAAATCGGGTTATAAAATTGATCGAATAAGAGTAGAAATATGGGGCAAAAACGAGTAAAATCACGAGTTATCAAGGACAATATAATAAATAAAAATCGGAGGGACTACCATGAATACTTTTTTTCTAATACATATTTTATTTGAGTTCATATATGATATATATCTCATTCATAATTTTTAGTTTTATTTCAATTTATATATAACACAATTAAGAACTGACCCGTGAATCTTCACGGGTGATAAAACTAGTCTATCTATCTATCTATACTATATAATAAAACAGAAACCAAAGCATGGTTTCTTGGCGCCAAAACGCACATTCCTAAATCATCTCACTTTCCATATTAATCTATATCATATAAATATTACTCCGTATAACATTTATAATAACCATTAATTGATATAATACTCCATATTAATCAAAAGTTTCATATTAGTAAGATATTTTTGGTATGTACATCTCTTAAAACGTCAAAGACACAAGTTTCTAATATTTTGACGGTAATATAATTTATCACGGGTTAAAACATTTGAAAACACCAAAGATATAAATATGTTGACAAACAATTTATTATGTTAATTGCGATTTAAATTATTTTTATACTAATAATCTAACATAAATTAAACATTGTTGAAAATGCTTTTTATTTAATACTCCGTAGCTAGGTTAGTAGCGTGCAAAATTGGACGGGTTAAAATAACATTGGACGAGTATATTAGTTATGAAGATTTTAGTATATATTTCATCTATCGATAATATACTTAGTAATGAAAAAGACTTATTTGAAATATTGAAATTGGAACGTATTACACCACTGCTATGATATTAGTATTGGATTTTTTATTATTATTAATTTACGAGATAACAATCTCACTTTATCTTTTTCATAGCATTGAATTTTTTATTATTATTAATTTACGAGATAACAATCTCACTTTATCTTTTTAATGTTACACTTTGATTTTCCTTGACCTGGTTTCAATTAGAGGTCTATTTTTTATTCGCAATTTCTTGAAATGTTTTTGGTTATGATTTTGGTATCAAGTTAGTTATACTAAAAGTAAATTTTTCATTATTTTATACTTCGTAAAACATAAGTTAAAAGACTAATTACTCAATGAATAATCGTATCAAACATACGAGATACATGTATATCATGATAACAGTCAAACATGTATCTTTACATTAATTTTTCATGTGTGCATAATTCAAGTTGATTTTAATCGTATATTTTTTCCATATAATAAATTATTTTTTGTTAAAGTGATATCCAAACGTGATTATCTACCTAAGTCTTCTATATATATACCCGTGCAACTTTGCACGGGTATTCACCTAGTATTATATTAAAGCAGAAACCAATCAACCCCTTCAAGTGCCACATGTCATTACCATACAAAACATGCCATAAATAATTAATATTTCATTACTCGATTACCATATTAAATAGAACAATATTCCGTAAATAGACACGGGAAAAACGTATGGTTGGTTTGGGTTTGGTGTAGTAATACCAAATACGAGTATAATTTTGTGAGTAAAGTACGAAATATATATGTTACACGATATTCAAATTGATATCACTTCGTTCGACAACCACCTTAAAATATCCTCATTTTTTTGGCCTCTCATTTTTTACGGGTTTTGTGTTTTTTCGAAGTTTTGTAACGGGTTCCCTAACCAAGAAATACGTGACCTGTCATAAATAGGTAAAAAGGTAAAGACCTTCGTTGTTTTATGAATTTGAAAACAAATGCTGCAAGTAACATTCGTATTGTCATCACCAAACTACACTTCCAATGTTACGTTCTTACCAACGTTCTATTGTAAAAATATTTTTTCATAACTCTGTGACGTGTCACGGGTGTCACACTAATCTTCTTTTTCAAAGTTGTATGTCGGGTTATCTCAAACTACATATGCGTAACTTAATGCCAACATGTTGCAAGTTAATAAACACCTTTTGTTATATAAATCTTTTTATCAAATGCCGGTAATAACAATTGTGTTGTCACTAACGATCTGCATCGAATATGTTGCAGTATTACTAATCACAACCCCGTGACGTGTCACGGGTATTACACTAGTATTAACTAGTTTTAACCCCGCGCAAATTGCGCGGAGGTTCCTTAAAAAAATTGTGTTATTCTCTTTAAGGGAAAAAACGTTCTTCTCACGTATTTTGGGTATATGTGAAATGGAAAGAAAAATATATATTTGAACATAAAATTTATTTTAATATCCTTATATACAAATTTTATTTTATAAAACAACTATAACTGGTTAATACGAAGTAGTTCATATTTCAAATAATTTCTAAAGTTAGAGTTGTGGTGATGAGCGAAGGAAAAGGTTATTTATATTTTTCGTCCTGAAAACAAACTCCGTACTCTGTAGACTGTATTTCGTAGCAGAAGTTATGTGTAATTTTAAAAAAAAATCAAAAAGAGTAGTTTTAGAAAAATGTATTTTAAAATGGAGTAATTGCTAATTTAAGCTAAAGATAATATTATAGTGTAATATCGAATACCATTTAATATTAAAAAAATGTTTTCACCACTTATAAAGTAACAAAATGGAGTGCAAAAATCTATTTTGACCCGTATTTTGACCTTTAACCTGAACCGTATAAATGTCTAACTTGACTCGTAATTGACTTGACTTCTATTTTAACCCGTCCAATATAACTGATCAATCCATGAAGCAACTTGCCCGACCCTGGTGACATGATATTCAAAAAAAAAAAAATTGTTTGATAGACAATTTTTTTACCATGTTATACTAAATTTAATTGACTATGAGCCGTTTACATATATAGTTGTCCCTCGTGGACTATGACAAACCTATGATTTTACTATTCGAGACTGCAATTTTTTAAATAGCTTTTATTATTTTTTTAAAACACGATAATTAAAAAAAATCAAATAAACATATCACAAAAAAAATGACCCTTTATTTTAATTTAAATTTTTTCTAAAATATGTTGCATTTTAAATAAATTCAATTGTATTGAATAAACTAATTAGGTTATACTCCGTACTATATAACTTATAAGACTTTTACCTACCAAGAGTTGTGGTTCATTGGTTGAGGAGTTTGCATTTTATTTTAGAAATCTAATGATCGATCCTTGTTAGTGACCTTATTTTATCTTTATATACAAATAATGTATTTTTTTAAAAAACGATTTTAAGACCGCCATGTGACGTAATGATAATTCAATAAAGGTTGTTGCTATTATATATAGAGGATCACAATTTAATTAAAATTTAAACAAATACATTATCTAAATTTAACATGTCAAACTATCAACCACTGTTTATCTACAATATTAATTTTGAACATTATTATAGTAAATATGACATAATATAAAATTGAATGAAGAAAATGAAAATCAACCACAATTATAAAAGGAGTATCATCATATCATACAGAGTATATTATATTAAAACATTGAAACAATAATCATTTATCATATTCAACTGTCACATGACAGCACCATAGAAAACTTACAACAATTGAGTTATCATCTTTTATTACTCCATATTAGTCATTCCGGTAATATCCTTGTGAATTTTATTTTAGGATAGTGATAGGGCGCCACCCGGTGGCGCCGAATCTCGACGCCACCGGAATAAAATAATGAAAAAAATAAGATCTTGAGAATCTTTATTTTGATTTTGGATAAAAATCAAAAATGACATAGATGTAATTTTACCATTTATTATATTATAAATTATTTAATTAAGAATATTTTAAATAAAATAATCTTTACTTTATCTTTTAATTGATTCTTCATCATTACTTTACGTATTACTGATTCATCATTATTTTTCAGGCGCGGATGCAAATTTTCGATGTAGGGAGAACACAAATTTTTTCGCCTCGATTATTTAAATTTTGACCAATTTTTTCTTAATATTAGTATAACCTTTAATTTATACGATGTTATAGATCGAAAAAAATCAACTTAGTTTTGAATTTTGGTATGTGCGCCCCCGTACTAAAACCCATGATATATACCAGACGTCTTCAGTAAACGCGCTGTCAGGCGGTTCTCCCCCGCCCCTTTCGTCTTATGATGATGATCAAGACACATATAAATAATTGATATTGTAAAGGATAGATTGTTGTAATAAAATTTAATATGAATAAATAAAAGAATTAACATTCACGATTAAAATTAGTCAGATCAGATTTGCTATTGCGTACACCGAGAGTGCGCCAAAGGTAGCGACAACGAGTTCCGCGTCATCAAAAAAATAGTCAAGGTTATCAATAACAATAAAACAAGATAAAAATATTGGTTTATACTATTAAAATGGACAATGTTTAATTGTTTGGGTAAGCAATTTATATATTGTCTACATATTTGTTTTAGGAAAAAAACCGAGAGATATTGAAACATTAAAATAAAATTGAAAATGAAAAAAAATAGTTTTTTAGGAAAAAAATGAGAGATATTGAAACGTTGAAATAAAATTGAAAATGAAAAAAAAAAAATACTGTAGTTTTTTAGGAAAAAAAGTGAGAGATATTGAAACGTTAAAATAAAATTGAAAATGAAAAAATGGTTTATGTGTGACTCGAACCCGAACACAATTAAAACATAATCAACTCGCCTCATAAATACCACTTATCCAAGTGTACTTCATTGCAGTAAATATGATAAAATTATATATGTAATACAAACAGATTTAATTTTTTCAATATATGTCTAACTTAACTAATTCCTACAATTAAGATACGATTTTTTTTATGATCTTCAATAGTAACTAACATATCTCTTTTGATTTTTTTTTTTTTAAAATTATATAATTATTATATACTCCCTCCATCCAAATTTAAACTTCATGGGGGAGTATGCACAAAAATTAAGGGTGGAGTGTAGTGTGTGGTGGAAAATGAAAGTTGAGAGAAAATATGGGGTCAGAAATAATATGGACCACAAAAATCAACCAAAAGAGGAAATATTGTAAGTAGGAAGTTTAAAGATGGACAATCCAAAAAGGAAAGTAGGAAGATTAAAAATGGATAGAGGGAGTATATAATTTAACTTATTTTGTGAAGTACCAATTCTACCCTTGCCAACTAACTACTTTTGAAATAATATTTTTTTTTAAAAAAATAATATTATCCTAGTAAATTACTAAAATACCCTCGGTGGCGCACAAATTCGGCGCCACCGGGTGGCGCCATCTCATTCGTTTATTATTATTTCATGCTAATTTATTTTAGTTTCACTCAGTTCAGTTCAGTTCAACTCATTCGACTTTAGCTCAATGTCCTAAAGGACATGACCAAAATAATTTATATTAAGTGATATAGTTGTATATAGATGAAAAAACCAAATTCGTATAATAAATGATAAATAATATTGTACGTAACCTGAATGACCCGACTCGAATAAGTCAGCCCGAACTTGATTTGATACTCAAACTAAAGATCCGAGCTTAACCCGTAACCTAAATTGACTCGAGCTAATCCGAAATTGACCCGACTATTATTATAAAAAACGAGTCGATATCCCTAATTAAAAAAGATGAAAATAATAAACCCAAAACCCAAAATGATCTGGTCTGGCCCAAAGTCTACGCGAAACTCACCTGACCCGATTGACTTGTTTGCCAGGTCTACCGACAATCCAATCCAACCCGAACTCGACCCACCCGTCCGATTGACACCTTTAATAATGACCACTTGGAAATAAAATTATTCTTATGTCACAAGATTTATTTAACAATTAATTAATTAATTGTAATTATTCGAGTTATAAAATAAACGTAGATATTGAGGTAAATAAAACAATGTAGGTAAAAAGTTGAGATGAGATGAGATAAATAAAAAAATAAAATAAGGTAGGTAAAAAGTTGAGGTGAGATGAGGTAAATAAAAAATTAATAAAATAAAATAAGGTAGGTAAAAAGTTGAGGTGAGATAAATAAAAGTAATAATATAAAATAATGTAGGTGAGGTGAGAGAGTTTGAGATGAGTATGTGAATAAAGTGAGTTTTTGTAATGAGTCTGAGTTTGAAAAATAAAAAGTGAGTGAAAAGGTGAGGTGACAGAGTCTGAGAGAAAAAGGTGATCCGTGGATAAACTTAGTCTTATCTTGGAAAAGTGATTGCTCATCTTCATCTATTCCTGGGGGCATGGTGACTATTTTGTGAAAAAGTGTCGTGATTTTGATCGCGACTTTCTAACAACTTTTCACATCTTTCTTCTCTCCATTTCTAGTAATTCTAAAATTTAAATTAGCTTATCCATCATGTCAATAACAAATAAATTCTTGTCTAGGATGAGCATCCATCTTAAACATGAAACGGATCAAATACATAGATGTGACAAAAATTAAATGCCAAGGGAACGACAAAAAACTTGTCTTGTTTATTTAAACTCAAAACTGATATGACCATCTTAAGGGAGACCAATTGCATATCATCCCCCTTTATACTAAAAGAATAACAACTTTCCAAAATTTTCCCTCCAAAATACATTATTTCTAAAGATGGAAGTTAAACAAAGAGTATTTTAAAATAAATTGGTAACCCATTACATTTTACGGATGATGATAAAATTATCAAAATGATAAATTTATAATATAGTCATTCTTAGTTTCACAGTAGAAAAATATATTCGTTTTTTTTTTCTAAATAACGTTTTTGTTTTTCGAGTTGAATCTCTAAACATTAATTTTTATAAAAATGTAGAAATAGTCCAATTTCTATTTCATAAAAAAAGAAAGTAATATATATACATATATATGTGAAGGAATTAAGTGTTTCGAAATATAAGAATAACGTAAATAAAAATATAATTTGTAGATATAATATTTTCATCTAAGCATTCATTTATTAATTTTACTCATTACCTCTTGATTTCTTATCAGTTGGAAATTATTTTCTCAAAATTGAGGATTGTAAACATTAATACACCTCCAATTTAAAAATCTTTAATTAGTATGTTACAAAGTAAATACCGTGCATTTATGCACGGGGCCTATACTAGTTTACCTTAGCCATCGATCTTTCCTCCTCAATTTCCAACCCTTATTTTTATACATGTTTCCATGAAACAGTAGTAATTTCTCCATGTATTCGTTCTAAGTAGTCTCTCTTTGCTGGCTAACAGATTGGGACATGACGAACCATGTGCACAGTCGGCACCCACCCGGTTTATTCACTTAGCTTGTGCGATTTGCCAAGTGGACCTTGCACCAAGCGAAGGGATCTCCATTTTCTCCACCAGCTCCAAGCCTTGGCAAGGTCCATTTTTATGTGCCGATTGTCGAAATAAGAAAGATGCTATATATGGAAGGAAAACGCCCTAGTGGTCTCAAAGTAGTTTAACCTTAATCCTTCTTAGGTTTTAGATGTTTCATCTTCCTTCGATTCTTTCAATTCTTGGGTAGGGAAATTCTTAGTTTCCTTCTTTAGTTTCCGCTAGTTAGCCTAGTATCTAACTATCTATCTATACATGTGTTATTGAATAATGTAGCTTAGTATTCATGTGTACGTTGTTGTACTTGTGGTTCTATGAGCGAGTTAGATGAAATTTGTGGCTCCACTTTTTTGTTCAGTTTCATATAAGCTTGCATTGTTGAATCAATTCTTTGTATACATTGTAGATTTTTCCTTCAAATATGATTTGTCCTCATTTTATTGACGACCTCAAACATCATTTTACCGGAACCCCAAGTATCCTAGCTAGACCCTTTTCCTTGTGACTGTCGACCTCATCGTTGAACCCCAAGTCTCGAAATAATTGTTTTCATCGATATTCATTTAAGGGACTCTTGTTTAAATTATCCAATTAAGGGAAACTTTAATTTTTACATCATCAAGGGTGATTAATTGATACTCCAGTGACTAGCAAAAAAAAGTCAGAATTATTCCATCTTCTAATGTTGACTTAATTAAAATCTCATTTAATTTGGAGTGCTGTGCAGCCCTGTTGAAAAGGTATGAAATCATTGTTTTTCTTTTCTATTTTGTTATCTCAAGCTGAGGTCAAACATATTGAGCCCAAAAAGTAGTCGAACTATATATAAACTGTATTATACTCCGTAATTAGGTATTTAGGTATAATATGAGTATATATTATACTGTATACTCTACTCGTAATATATATATATATATATATATATATATATATATATATATATATATATATATATATATATATATATATATATATATATATATTTCCTCCTGTAATTATACACCATAATATTTCAATTCCTTGTGTTTTATATATGTCGAGATGAACACAATCAAATGCCCCTTACATTTTCACTCTAACACTACTTCTATACTTGCCTTTGATTTCCTCGACTCCGGAAAATCATTTTCAAAGAAATGTGGTGATATCGATGTAAGTTTTCCATTTTACATTTCCAGCCTAGCTAGCTACAAATTAAAACACATACTGTGGGTACCCGGGTTTTGAGGTCTCTTGCATGAACAATACCCTTCCATATGTGAACATATCCGTCCGGTGTTGGTTATGTGATCAAGAACATTTCTTATGACGACCAAACCATTCAAGTCATAAACTCGATCTGTGGGTTCTTAAAGTCATCATTAGATCACAAAAACTCGTGTTTTGGATCATTGCCACGTCAGAATTTGACGTTAGGCGACGGTATGTTTCAGTACACCACTGAGTTTAGAGATTGCCCAAAAAGTGTTTTAGGCCGAAATCCACAGGAATTGGTGATTTGTGGTGCAGTGGCTGTGTATGAGCGAGGACGATGCAGCTAGATCGAGGTGGGAGATTTGCAAGGGAACTGTAATGATGTCATTTCCGTGCCTTATGAGGGGATTAACAGAAATGATAGCAATGTAAAAGGGATGTTAGAACAGGGTTTTTCATTGAAGTGGATTGCTAGTTATAATTGCAGTAATTGTCGAGATTCGATCAGGAGGGCAGTGTGGTTATATATGATCAGAGCACTACTGATTTTGTATGCTACTGCGCTGATCAAACTCATGCTTATCATTGTTTTATTGATCAACAACCCGACATGAGTAAGTCACCTTTCTGTACTGTTTACTTTATAACACAATCTTAATTACTGACAGCGGAATGCTAAACTTGACAGGCTCGAAAAACAATCAATTTTCGATCTTTCAATTGGATTTTGTGCATTGTTTCTTCTGTTATTGCATCATCTTCATCTGAAAATATATCACGTTTTTGTTTTTGTTTTTTGATCACTTATACGTACTTTTGCTATATTACAGCAAATGCAAGACGGAGTAAATTGACTGTCATCGGAACAGGTACTACTCATGCCATATTATATTCCGTACTGTTAAAATCTGCGTCTGTATGTATTGGAGAAGTGTCTAATATTATCTCCTGTGCTCTTTAGTTTCAGGTTCATTAGGATTGGTGATATTGGTTGTGGTTGCTGTTATAATCTGCACCAAGAAACGTCTTTTGGCGAACAAATTCCCGACTTTAGAAATCAGAGGGAAAGAATCATAATGTCGAGGCCTTTCTGAAAAGCTACGGATCTCTGGCTCCTAAGAGATACAGATACACCGACATAAAGATCATAACTAGTTCGTTCAAGGAAAAACTCCGGGAAGGAGGTTTCGGCAGTGTTTACAAAGGCAAGCTGCAAGATGGTCGACTAGTAGCGGTGAAGTTACTGAACAAGATGAAGGGTAACGGAGAAGACTTCATTAATGAGGTACTCAGCATTATTAGTAGAACTAATCATGTCAACGTCGTTACTCTCTTAGGCCAGGCTTCTGCCTTGAGGGGAATAAGCGCGCTCTCATATACGAGTACTTAGTCAATGGATCTCTCGACAAGTTCATCTACGGAGGCCAAACCCACCCGTCTCTCCAATGGGAAACCTTGTTCAAAATCGCTGTTGGGATCGCTAGGGGATTGGACTACCTACACCGAGGTTGTAATACCAGAATACTACACTTCGACATCAAACCTCATAATGTTTTACTCGACGAAGACTTCTGCCCAAAGATTTCCGACTTTGGCCTTGCATAGTTGTGCCCTATAAAAGATAGTACCATCTCGATGTTAGAAGCTAGGGGTACAATCGGGTATATTGCTCCCGAGGTTTTTCACAGATATTTTGGCGGCGTTTCTCATAAGTCAGATGTGTATAGTTACGGGATGATGGTCTTAGACATGGCGTGTGGTAGGTCGAATTTGTCAACCGAGGTAGAACGTAGTAGCGAGCTGTACTTCCCCGAATGGATATTCAAACAACTTGAACAAAGGGATGTAGCAACTGAGGCAATAATGTTGAACGAAGAAGAAAAGGCGGTGCAAAGAAAGCTGATAATGGTGAGCCTATGGTGTGTACAAACGTATCCCTCGGACCGTCCATCTATGGACAGAGTACTAGAGATGATAGAAGGCCCTCTTGAATCGCTGCCCATGCCACCTCAAGCTGCGACCGTCTATACTTGATTCCTTCATGGTAGAAGATCACCGTATGTACGATGATAAATCCTACGTACCCTATTCTTAATTTTGTATTGATGGATCCTAGATTCGATCTAGCGTCTAGACTTTTGTACAGCAAATACACAATTGTATATTCGTATGCATGTGATGATATTCTGGATAATAGCTCTTGGTTCAATGGTTCGATCCCTCATGTCTATCTCGGTGTACTTCATCGAGAAAAAAAAAAAAATTCTAGTATTCTACCAATCATGGGTGCAAAAATTGTGTGACCATTGGTTACTGCACACAGAATGTCAACGAATAAGACTAAGGGAATGCTAAAGTCTAAAGTGCACGTCTTATTGCACAACAGTAAAAAAATGAGGGAGTTATCGCTGAAATCTAAAATGCATGTTTTTTTTTTAGGTTATTTATAATTAAAGAAATCTTTAATATTGGTCTTTTTAAGCAGATTAAGAATATCAATTTTTATAATTTAATGTAAAATGAAATGTATTAATGATATAAAACGCGCCTTAAAAATGTGAACTTTAGATTTAAATAGAGGAACTATCTTGTCAAAGTCTAACGGAATAGAAAATCTAAACAAACATGGCCTCTAATACTTCACTCAATTATCCTAATATACATAACACGTATCCTATACTTCATTGAAATAGCATCAACTGAGGACTTTATTTTAGACCAAAATATTAAAATTCTGCGGTTGTATCCCTTATACTTTGATATTGTAACATATGCTTCTACTTTGTTTACCTTCTAGCTACAAGTGTTTTTTTTTTTGAATTCATGAACTCGGGATTACTTCATTGAAATAGCATCAACTGAGACCAGATTCTCAAAGTTCCCCGGCCCTCTACCCTCCCAAACTCGTCTACAAAATGTACGAGTTTGAAACTGAGCAAGTTCATGAATCATGAGCGATTTAATTCCTTTGTTAAGTGGACCCCATGAATCATGAATAGAAGGTTCTCACCAAACAACACCTCTCCTGTGGGAGTATTCATGGGATAGGTTGGTTGGTCACTTGGTCGTCATCCATCACGTTAACATATTTCCATCATGGTATCAATGTCAATGCGATAAAAAGTACGTCATAGGTGGCAGGTCTTTCAAAAGTAAACAAACGACAGTAACGTGAACTTTTTTTCCTAAACTGAACAAACATGAGTACATGAGTACTTAATGGACTTGAGTTGTAGTCTTCTTGTACTTGTTGTTTACTTTCCAACGACAGAGATTTTTGAGGACTGGATACTATGCATCATATACAAAATGTTGGAAATTTGCATACTGTACCATGTTCTCTACTGAAAGTACATACTCTCAATATGTTGGGTACCCATTTGTCATTTCACTTTCCTATTTCCAATTTACCCTCGGAAATTTCTCACCTTCTGTACGATCAAGCGAAGGGGAATCTAGCTACTGGCAAAGGGTAGCACTCGTTACTCCACAAACTTATAGAAAATGATCAAAACTATCGACTTTTACTATCCCAAAATTTAAGTCAGGATTCGCCCCTGAATTGTACTGTCCAAGTTATATATACATCTTTCCAAATCAAAAACACGTCTAGTAACTTCATAATCAACAAATCGGACATGGGTTCTTCTTCGTTTACCATCAAACATCACTTCGAAATTTCAATCTTTGTATCATTCGCTATGATTAATCTGTCGAAAGGAAACAGCAGCTTAAAGAGTGAGTCCTACACCTACTCCTCTTATGACATATGCAAAAATAATCTGTTTTCTTGTGGGAATGTTACAAATATTGGATACCCATTTTGGGGTGCAGGGAGGCCGGAATTCTGCGGCCGTCACAATTTCAACCTCACCTGCTTACACAAGCCATCACACGGTCCGTTCCCCTCTTCTGCTCCTTATATAGCACATATGGGTACAACAAACGGGGAGGAACCTTTTAGCGCGATGGTTGTAAATATCAATACATCTTCGCGTACTATGTTACTGGTTCAAAACCCGTTTTCTCTTGACTATTCTGCTCGCTGTCAAAGTCTGATCAGGAACGAGACAATCATCGTGTTGGCAGAACCCTACCAGTTTTCTCCGCTTGTTACCAACATTAGCCTGTTCTTTAAGTAGTACGGAGTAGTGAATTGTGTTCGACAAGGCGGGTTTTTCCTGTGTTTAAATCGGAATTGGATGAGCTAAACAAGGGGAAAGTGAGTCCTTTTGAGGTGCTGCACAAGGGGTTTGAGGTCGAGTATACAGTGAACAACTTTGATCAATGCTTGGATTGTGAGGAAAGCGGAGGTGTTTGCGGCTCAACAAACGACACTTCCATGAAATTTACATGCTATTGCCCACATGGACCTCATCATCGAGTATGTTCTACGCCAGCCTCGCCAGGTACATACACTCGTCTCTCTCAATCGTCTACAGATGTCAGACCAAGTTCTTTTCAGTTTATTCTCTAGTTCAGCATCTTATGGTCCATCCATCAGTGTATGTGTTCGTGGGGGGATTCGAACCTGGAACCTATTGTCTAGGGTATCTATTCTTAACCACTAGGCTATGACATCTTTCGATATGTTCCTGTTTGTTGATTACTCACACTTGGTGTCTTTGCAGATATTGAGCTAGTAATCATCGTATCAACAGGTAATTCTCGATACAACTCATTTGTCATGTTAAATCTTTCATTCATGTATCGCGAATACAGCAAAGTTTACCATTTCTTCAAAAACTTATTCAGTTTCGGTCATTTTAGGTTTGACGGTAGTGGTTATGGTTTCTTTGATCATCTACTGCAAGAGACAACGATTGCTGGACAAATTTTTGACTCTAAAAATGAGAGGAATAAAGCAAAACCATAATGTCGAGGCGTTTCTGAACGCCTATGGATCTTTAGCCCCGAAAAGATACAGATATGCAGACATAAAGAAAATAGCCAATTCGTTCAAGGATAGACTCGGGGAAGGAGGTTTCGGCAGTGTTTACAAAGGCAAGCTGGAAGATGGTCGGCTTGTGGCGGTGAAGTTACTGAACAAGATGAAGGGTAATGGAGACGACTTTCTAAATGAGGTTCTAAGCATTAGTAGAACTAATCACGTCAATGTCGTTACTCTATTAGGCTTCTGCTTAGAGGGGAATAAACGCGCTCTCGTCTATGAGTACTTAGCCAACGGATCTCTTGATAAGTTCATCTGTGAGCGAAACACTCATCAACCGTCTCTTCCATGGGAAACCCTGTTCAAAATTGCAGTCGGGATTGGAAGAGGACTAAACTACCTACACACAGGGTGTAATGCTCGAATACTACACTTCGACATCAAACCTCACAATGTTTTGCTTGATGAAGAGTTCTGTCCGAAGATATCCGACTTTGGTCTTGCAAAACTGTGCCCTACAAAGGACGGTACTGTTAAGTGCTATTTTTAGCACTAATTGTGAGTATATATCGTCGGATTTTTGGTGTTGAGAGTCAATGTTGGGGCGATATAGTGATATTTGAGTGATTTCCGATGATCTCACATGGTTTGAGTGAATATGTGATTTTTGATGACGGTTCTAGCTATTTTGAAGAGCCGAGAAATTCTTGTATTATGCCCGGGTTATATTGGTGTTATGTATCGAATGCCGGGTTAGATCGAAGATCACATGAAGAAAAGAAAAGAAGAAAATCAAAGGAAAGCAAAGAAGGAAGAATTGAGAGTTTTTAAGTGCCGCTACTAGCGGATGACGAAGGGCAAAACTGCCGCTAGTAGAGGCATAATCAGAATTTTACCAATTTGTGGAGCTTTCAGAGTGCCGCTAGTAGCGAAATGTGCCGCTACTAGCGAATAACTACCCGTCCATGACTCTTGATCTCCCTCTATTCTATCCTACTTATATGTGATGCTTATTTTTATTAGAGGAACCTGATTATTCCTAGACTAGAAACACAATACCTATGCAATTTTATTAGTTTTATGCATTTTAGTTTTATTATCCCAAGACCTTGAAGAAGACGTTCGTTCATCATTTTATCAATCGATCAAGACTAAGTTTTTCTAATTTCTTTATTTTATTTGTTGATTGTTATTTTTATCATGAATTGTGAGTAGTCTTTTTATCTAGGGCTCGGTGAGCCGATAATATGGGTTATTGATGCTTTGATCTGATTTTAATCGCGCTTTGTTGAATTATTGAATTGGGTTTGTTGCGGTTGTGCTTAATAATTGATTGATTAGTTTGAATTGCTAGGTCTGAGTCTAGATTATCATTACAACGAGAGTTGGATGTTTTCATATGAATCATGCCTAAAAGTTTATATCTTTGTCGATTAATTTCTACTCAATTTTAATTACGACGAGAGTCGGGTTTTAATTTAGAGAGCCGAAACAAGATTTGAATTTTCACATGAGAATAGTGAATTGGAATAATTGGGACATGTTAGCATCGATTCTTAATGCGTCTAGTTTTGTTATTCGTGCCATGAGAATAGGATTTGTAACATGCTAGATAGGCTTTTTATGTCTCGACGGAGAATTTAAAGTATTGATTAAAATTAGAATGCTAGTCTCACCCAAGACGGTAATTTGACAAAGCTGTGTAACGTTTTGATTGCATCGATAATCCATGTTATTGGTGAACCATTGCCCTAGGTCTTTCTATTATTGATTTCATCTAGATTTATTACCTTCCGTACTAGTTTGTTAGAAATTAGTTATATAATCACCATTTTGATTCATTCGACGTACGTAGATAACTTGAGTCAAAAATTAGCTAGTACTTAATCATTCACCTCCCTGAGATCGACCCGTATGCTACAATACCCGTACGCTTGCGGTACTACAAAATAAAACGTAACAGGTACTATCTCGATGTTGGAAGCAAGGGGTACAATCGGGTATATTGCTCCAGAGGTTGTTTATAGAGACATTGGCGGCGTGTCTCATAAGTCGGATGTGTACAGCTACGGGATGATGGTCTTAGACATGGCATGTGGTAGGCGGAATTTGTCGCGTGAGGCAGACTGTGGTGGCAGCGAAGTGTACTTTCCGGAATGGATATTCAATCAACTTGAACAAAGGGAAGTAGCAACTCATGAGGTTCAAAGAAAAATGATATTGGTGAGCCTATGGTGCATACAAAAGTATCCCTCGGACTGTCCATCAATGAGCAGAGTACTCGAGATGATAGAAGGCCCTCTTGAGTCACTACCGGTGCCCTCTCGAGGATCAACTGTCTATATTTGATTCCTCTATAGCTGTAGTATCAATCTCTTTAACCGATTGCCATAGTGAATCTTGGATTCGATCATTGACCTTTAGTATCATCAATCACCTTAAAGTTTTGGTTGACTGGTCTCATCTCACATAGTCGAGACATACTAGAGATTTTGTCAAAGTGTATGCAGACACGAAATGACAAAGAAACAACTTGATTAATTTGTCTCTTTCTTTTCGTACGGACATGTCTGTCGCAAGTAAGACCAACTGGGTTCTATAAGGGTACGGGTGGAGTAGGGTCGTGGTGGTAGTTGTCTGTGTAGCCGTGTAGGGACAGTCTGTATTAAATGAATGGAAGACAAATAAGTGGAGTAGTTTTGAACTTTTTCCTGAACTGAACAAAGGCTTCTAGCATTCTACTTAGACTAACTTTTACAGTTCTACTTAGACTAACTTCCAACTACATACAACTCTTTTGGCAATGGATACTGTGAATGCTTACTGTACAAAATGCTACAAATGCTCAAGTAATTAATTAGTAGTAACCGACTTTGCCATTTATAGTAAGTAGACTCACAGACATTCTGCTGTCATTTAATTTCACTTTCCTATTTTTTTCGATATACCTTCGAAAATTCCTCGACTTTTCTATTCATTTGTATCAACACCTTAAATCGCTTCCACAACAAAAACCAGAAATCGGAAATGGCTTCTACTTTGCTTATTACCATCTTTTCAGTACTATTAGCTACGATGATTATCCCTGTGTCGAACGGACACAGAGAAAAGAGTGAATACTACACAATATGCAAAGATAAGCGATTCTCTTGTGGGAATGTCACAAATGTTGAATACCCATTTTGGGGTGCACAGAGGCCGAAATTCTGCGGCCATCAAAACTTCGGCCTCACCTGCATTCCTGGGCAGGCAGATGGCCGTCTCTTTCCCTCTTTTATCACCTATATCACCCATATGGGTACCACAAACGGGGACGAACCTGTTCACCCGATGATCACAAATATTAACCCGTCTTCACATACAATGTCGTTGGTTCAAAACCCGTATCCTTATTATGTTAACGATTCTTGTCAGAGTATCATCAGGAACGAAACAATCATCAATTTGGCCCGACCCTTCCAGTTAACTCGGAGTGTTACCAACACTAGCCTTTTCTATGGTTGTAAGAATACAAATACTTCAGCTGTAAACTATGGCGACAGTTACAGTAATAATCAAACATGTAGCAATGTGAGTACTATACTGGATGCAGCTCGTTACGCTGGTAAAGCATCAGATGTAAGAAGGGAAAGTGAGGTTTGTTCGACAAGACGGGTTGTTCTGGTGATGAAGTCGGTCTTAGATGAGCTAAACAAGGGAAATATGAGTCTGACTCAGGCGTTGAAGAAGGGGTTTGAGGTGAAGTACAAGGCGGAGTTTGATCTCTGCTCCAAGTGTAACGATACTGGAGGTGTTTGCGGCTCATCAAACGATACTTCCATGCGCTTTATGTGCTATTGCCCTGATCAACCGCATCCTGAATCTTGTCCTAAGCCAGGTAAACTCATCTCTCTCAATTCGATTATCCATACATAGTTTATACATCACTGTACTATCAGTGTATATTCATTCATTCCTGTTTTTTTTTTTTTTATCGCGCTTGGCCTCTTTCCAGAAGAGACGCTACGAAGGGCATTGGTAGCCATTGAAGCAGGTAAATTCCGATACCACGCCCACTCCATTATGTTGAATCAAAGACAGCGAATTTTATCATTTCTTAGAGTGATTTCGGAGTTAAGATCTTCAAATGCTTTTTCAGTTTCAGGCATTTTAGGTTTGGTGATATTCGGTTTGGTTTCTCTGGTCATCTTCTCCAAGAGACAACTTTTGCTGAACAAGTTTTCGACTTTGGAGATAAGAGCAACAGGGGAAAACCAGAATAATGTAGAGGCCTTTCTGAAAGCCTACGGATCTTTAGCTCCGGAAAGATATAGATACACCAACATAAAGAAAATAGCCAATTCGTTCAAAGAAAAACTCGGGGAAGGAGGTTTTGGTAGTGTTTACAAAGGCAAGTTGCAGGATGGTCGGCTTGTGGCGGTGAAGTTACTAAACACGATGAAGGGTAGTGGCGAAGACTTTCTTAATGAGGTTCTAAGCATTAGTAGAACTAATCACGTCAATGTCGTTACTCTATTAGGCTTCTGCTTAGAGGGGAATAAACGCGCTCTCATCTATGAGTACTTAGCCAACGGATCGCTTGATAAGTTCATCTGTGGACGCAACACTCACTCGTCTCTTCCATGGGAAACCCTGTTCAAAGTTGCAGTCGGGATTGCTAGAGGACTAAACTACCTACACACAGGGTGTAATGCTCGAATACTACACTTCGACATCAAACCTCATAATGTTTTACTCGATGAAGAGTTCTGTCCGAAGATTTCTGACTTTGGACTTGCGAAACTGTGCCCTACAAAGGACAGTACCATCTCGATGTTGGAAGCTAGGGGTACAATCGGGTATATTGCTCCAGAGTTTGTTTACAGAGACATTGGTAGCGTGTCTCATAAGTCGGATGTGTATAGCTACGGGATGATGGTCATAGACATGGCATGTGGTAGGCGGAATGTGTCGCGTGAGGCAGAGCGTAGTAGTGGCAGTGAAGTTTACTTTTCGGAATGGATATTCAATCAACTCGAACAAAGCGAAGTAGTAACTGATCAGGCAATGCTGAACGAAGAAGAAAAGGCGGTACAAAGAAAAATGATACTGGTGAGTCTATGGTGCATACAAAAGTATCCCTCGGACCGTCCATCAATGAGCAGAGTGCTCGAGATGATGGAAGGCCCTCTTGAGTCACTACCGGTGCCCTCTCGGGAATCAACCGTATATATTTGATGATTAACTTGTTGAAGACTAATTCTAACAGCATCAACATGGAGTTTAGTTGTTACTATTTAGTAGGAACTTAATGCTTATTTCTAGAGTCAACACCACACTTCTAGGCATGATGATAGACGTGTGATTAGGGTGTTAGTGGAGTCAAGCAGTTTCATTTTCTGTTATTTACTTCAGCTATTTATATTCAAGCAATGTACTCCTTCATTTCTAAGCAAGCAATTCATTAGTTTCCTTCATATTGATCTTGCAAATTATATACTTTCACAACATAACTTTAGGTGTTCGTAAGGGTGAATCTTAGATTCGATCGTTGATCACACCTCTAGTACTCTAGTATAGTAGGAATTTAAGAACAATGATTCTATTTCAAACAGTACAACCTGAGATTATATCATTAATAATCTAAGATGTTGGCTTCTGTTGGTCCTATTTGTAGATTTTTTTAGATGCTGTTCTTTTCTTCTATTTGTGGTGACTTTTTTCAATCGATTTTTTTTCTTACTAACATACGTTTACGTCCTCCCTAAAATAACATGCATGCATACGGAGTCCTCTAGTACATATACATACACATACATTGTTAGAAGCCGAGGGAGAAACCTCGACTTCTCTGGTAATTGGTATGGAACTTCCAGTACAACACATACTCCTTGGAAGTCTCACACTCCAACCTCACCACTTCACTGAACGCATTCACATACTTCTTCTCCCACTCTATCCTCACCCAACAGCTGAACCCCGCCCCTGCCCCTGCTGGGGACCGGATCATCACTTCCCCGCTTATTCTGCTGCTGCTTCCCAACCACCTCGACATCCACGGGCACTCCGGCTGCCCCACCAGCTCCGGATGGGAGTGAGTATCATTAATAATCTAAGATTATGCACCAGTTATGCATAACTCGGTGTACGACTGATATTATGATTTTGAGAAGGTCTCATGAGAGACAGTCTCTCATTAACTTTACTGAGAAACCAAGTACAAATGAAAGTAACAATGGTAACAAACCTAATAGAAGTAGGTACGATTAACCTAAAAGAGTATACAAATATAAAGATGGTACGCTTGTTATAAAAACAGGTACGTATGAAACAAAATTGTTATTTAAGGGTACGAATAGTACATAGAGTGGTACTGAAGAATGGTCTCTCAATAAGTTATTGAGATACCGTCTCTTCCAAGATTTTGTGTATGATTTTTGAGTGTTATCACAAAGTGTTCGAGTTTTGTTCTAAACTTTCGACGCTTCAGTGTAAAGTTGTCGAGCTAAATTGTGACAGACAATCTCGGGATTAAGAAATGGCTGCAAGATTCTGGAACTGTTAACAATTAGAACAAGGCACAAGCAACAAAACTGTATGTGCCACTCAAAATTTTGATCAATGAAAATCATATCTGAACATTCTATACAAATGAGTACAAAAAGACAGTTAGCATCAGTTGTTGAAGTAAAAAAATCACAAGTATCTGTGTCAAAAAATAGTGACAGACAATCTCGGGATTAAGAAATGGCTGCAAGATTCTGGAACTGTTAACAATTAGAACAAGGCACAAGCAACAAAACTGTATGTGCCACTCAAAATTTTGATCAATGAAAATCATATCTGAACATTCTATACAAATGAGTACAAAAAGACAGTTAGCATCAGTTGTTGAAGTAAAAAAATCACAAGTATCTGTGTCAAAAAATAGTGCAGGGATCAATAACTATGAAACTTGGCTTCCAGATATGACATTTTCGATATGCAGTTCAATACTACTCGAACTACTACTACTACTACTAATACAGAGTTTACTGACGAGGGTAATACAAATGATGTGCTCAAGCTTGAAACCAACACTTAGCATAGAATTTAGAACAGCGAGAGCCGCTTCCAGCATATCGTGCTCAGAAAGACATAGAATAACCGTTTCAAAAACCTCCTTACGAGGAATAACCTTCTCTTCCAGCAAATCAGATAACAACTGGAACCCTTCAAATGCTGACCCTTCCTTGCACAACCCTTGTAAAATACATTCACGATTGTAAGTCGAAGGTTCAACATTCTTATTCATCATATCTGCCAACAACTCTAATGCTTGCCCGGTTCCTCCCACGCGGGTAAGTAATTCAATAAGAGGTGTATACGAGGAAGTGGACGGCCTTAGGCCACACTCGAAAAGCTCTTTAAGGAAATGTAGACCCTTGTCCAAATCCCCTTGTCTGCAATACCCTCCAATCAAAGAGTTGTACATGGTAACATTAGGAGCAACTCTACTTAGCTGCATCTCGTCAAATAAGTCACAAGCTTCCTTCATTCGTCCGTTCTTGCAATACCCACCAATCAAAATAGCATAATGCACATGGTCACGCTTATAACCTTGATCACACATCTCTCAGCCAGCTTCAAGGCCTCTTCAATATCATGGGTCTTAAAATACCCGTAAATGAGCACATTATAAGTACACTCATTGGGAACAACACCTTTCTCTTTCATTTCAATCCACAACTCCTTTGCTTTATCAATCCACCTCTTCCGACAAAGCCCTTGAAGCATCGTGGTATACATCACAGCATCAGGCATATACCCTCTCTCCCTAATGTTATTAAAAATCCGATAGGCCTCGCCTTCTTTCCCTCTCTTACAAAGACCATATATAATTCCATGGTAAGTATCGATATCAGGGTTTTGATTCATTCCAATCATAATATGCAGACTCTCGGAAACCCGAGCAAAGTCCCCATCTATAGAGAGGGATTTTATCAGACAATTCAAAGCATCAATACGCGGAATAAGACCGCCATCTTTGACTTGCCTTAGAGCCTGATAACCACTACCAGCATTACCATCAATGCAAAATGCCTGAATCAAATAACCAGCAGTCTCAACATCAGCAACAACTCCACTCTCCATCATCTCCCCATACAACTTCCAAAACACATCGGTCCACTTAGCGCAAACCGCTTTCGACAATGCTAAATTCCAAGTTACCAGTGAAGGGGAAACACCAAAAGACTTCAACTTTTCAAGCAAATCAAGACCCTCATTGACATAACCATCATTAAACAAAGAGCACAACAAAGATTCTAACGAATCCGGATCCGGGTCGAACCGGGGAGCCCTATCAAGAAACGATTTAGCTAAAACATAAGCTTTGGCATTCAAAAGTGCATTAAATAAACAATTTGAAGAAATGGGGTCAGGTGAAAGCTCAAAATTAGAAGAAAGCCAATCGAAAAAACGATGAGAAAGAAGGGGATTGGACTGAATTTGAATTACCTCAGTGAAGAAATTAGGGTTAGAGAAATCAAAAGAGGGGAATTGGGAAATTAGGTTGTTTCCCAATTGGATTGTGTGCTAATGATTTGGGATACTTGTTGGGCAATTGGTGATGAATTTGGATCTGGGGTTTGGGTTGATTGGATTAAGATTGATGAGAAGTATCTGAGACATTGATTAGGGTTTTGGCGGAGAGGAGTGAAGATGAAAGATGCGAGTTTTGGCATTGCAATTGGGGGAAATGGGGGATCGACCACGAAGTGGAAAGAACAAACTGTGAAAGACAAAGAGTAGGAGTACCATGGGCTGACTCTTGACTTCGAATGAGATGGTTTTACGCGAGTAAATTATTCATGATAATAATTCGTCTTTCAGTGGACTAACACTGGAGGGAAATGAGAGTCTTACTTACACGGGTGTTGGACAAGGGGTTTGAACTCGAGATAAGTGAGAGAAATACTCAGAGTTCATGACCAGGAAGCTCAAGGTCACGTTATCACATACTCGTACTACTAAGGGTTTACTTACAATAGTCTTACATCTACGATCAATCGTGTTATTCATCCTTGAGATATATAGTCGATCTTCAAAAAAAAATTACTTGGTGAGAAAAAAGATTTTATGATAATTTTTTGTAACTCGTGTAAATTTCAGGTAAGTGACAAAGTTATGACTTGAGTTCGACTTCTATGTTGGGAATGGATTATCTCAAAACTAGTTTAAAACCCGTGATAAAATCACGGGGTTGAATAAGTGGAACTATTAGAGAATTTGTTTTTGATTGTATTACACAAAGTAGAAATGTCACGGGAATCAATCTTGGTGATCGACATAGTCATTATCAACTAAATTTGTCGATGACTAATGGCAAACGTGAAATATACAAAATGACGTAGTTATTATCGACTAAAGTTATGAAACGTACATCACATCTTCTACCTTTATATATGGAAAGAGTGAAAATGGAATAAAAAACATGAAATTGTATAAAGAACGTAAAATTTATAAAAAGAACTTTGATTATCGAAACGATATATACGAAATGAATAACAATTGACGAAACGTGAAATGTATAAAAATTAATGAGTAACACAAAGAAAACGAAAGCTAATAAAATATTACAATGCTCGAAAGTGAATAGTAACATAAATTATGTAAAAACGACGACGAATGAAACGATATCGTGCATAAAGAACGTACGAAATAAAAGCCGCCTATAGAAAGTGAAGTGCATAACAATTTTTATGCAACGTAACATGTATAAGAAATCATGATTGATCTACGAAAAACTAAAACTAAAAATATTTCGATGACCTACCGTAAATAATATATTTTTAATGTTATAAAAACGAAGACGTTTCAATTTGGCTAAAAATTTAATGGAGAACAAATATTTATATATCGTAACAATATATTAATTGATGCGTACCATATATTATATCAATCGTAGAGATTGTAGCTTTATAATAAAAACGTCAAATACCGGAAAAATATGTACGAAATGAATAATAATTGATGCAACGCTAAATGTATTAATATCCATGAGTAGTATACGAAAAAGAAAGACTAATAAATAACATCAATAAATTAGGTTGAACTTAATTATGAAAAAAATACGAAAAATGAAATGTGAAATTAAACCAAGATTAGTAACGTGAAAAGAGAACAAAAGGTAAACCGAAATTTTAGTTCATGAAAGAATAGTTATGTGACATTAAACGGAAAAAATTATGAATGAAGCATACTTAACATCCTCAAGCTTTATATTCCGATATTCAAAACCGTTCTTGGCGTGATTGAGCGGACCGATCTCAAAATCTTTTCAACCAAATCTGTAAATATTAGTCACAACATTCGTTATTTTAGGACGTAATATATATTTTCGTACTCCAATCAAATTTCCATAGATCTATAAAAATGTTTGGCGTTTAACCGATGTAATGAGTTGTCGAAACGCTGCCGTGGACAATATCGTCGTAAGGGAGGTAAAGTGCAAACGAGTGGTGCTAGAAGTAGCCTTATCGTAACCGGTGTTGGGACTGACGGTGAGGTTATGGATGTTGTACACGACACCCACGGACAACGAATCAGAGTAAGTAGTACTTACTCAGTATCTGCCTACGAAAGCTACCTTGAACAATCTCATTCTGCAAATAGAGGAGCTAGATTTCGAAGTAATATTATTGCTAAATTCGAAGTAAAATAAAATCTCGATATGAAATAAAATACAACTTAGAGAATTTACATGAAATAAAATCTCAATGCTCGAGAATATTAACGTGAACTATATAAAAAGGAAGACGATTTAAAACGGTAAAAAAATATAATGTGAAAAATTTAATAATAATATGGTACTACATCAGAATCAATCATTAGAACCTCTCGATGGATTTTTGTCATGTCTTTCATGACCGGTCTTGTCCATCGGTGTGTGACCCTGACTCTCCTTAAGCCTCTTAGATTTTTTTTCGAGAATAACGTGCTTTAATTTGATTGCTTATGATATTAAACAGTGGAATAAAAAGACGGTATTTATAATTGGGAAGCACAAATGTGAATGCGGCATTGTTATGGAAGAATATACCGGAATATTCTATTTCCAATTTATCCTTAATAAACGTGTATATATCTCTAAAAATATAGTTGCCGTTTTATTGATGAATATCTATCCCAATTTTAATATATTTCTGTTTTTGATAAATATGTATGAATGTTTATATATTTATAACAAATATACTTTCTGTTTTTTATATATTCCGTAATATACGTAATATATTTTGTTTAATATACGTGATATATAATAAATATATATACTTTCTATTTTTAATAAACGTGTATATTGTTTTCTGTTTTTTGTATATTCTGTAATATACCTTTTGTTTAATATAGGTAATCTTAATTGCAAGTGTGAATATTCATAATATTAGTATATTCCATTTTTTTAATATTTATATATTTTTTTCCATTAGAAGTGTGAATATAGATGGGAAGTATATTTATTAAAAATGTACCAAATATCTAGAGGAATCTTAATTAACTCTGGTGTCTCTAGTTTTAGGTCGATAAATGTGTATAACTATAAAAAAAATCGTTTTATAGGGAATATTTATCCCGATATTTAAGGATATCTCAATAAATTCAATTTATTATCTTTAGTTAATGAATAACGTTATAATTAATTTAGTTGATAAAAAAATTTAGTGATTAATGAACAACGAAATAATGAAATTAGTTAGGTCGACAAAAGAATTTATAGACGTCTTTAAATATTTATATCTATAAAAGTTTAAATTTAAAATATGTCATAACTTAATAATAGGTTAATAGACGTTTGTAATATATTTATAGATGTTCATAATATGTCGTAGCTAATAATACATTAATATATATTTGCACAATAAAACGTAATTCATATATATATAATATATAATAATACATAATGATATTGGCCCTGTTTGGTAAACAGCGGAATGATATTTGCAGAAGCAGATTTAAAAAGCAGATTTGACTAGCATAATCAATTGGCAGGTTTGACTGACAGATTCAATTAGCAGAATTTTTAAATAGTGTTTGGTAATTAGCTATTTAGATTAGCAGATTGTTTAACTAATTTGTAAAATGAAAAAAAAGGACATAACTAATTTTTTGATTAAATATACGTCAATAATCAATATACTTCACACCAACAATTTTAATGATTAATATCGTCGTTTTCTTCTATTAGCCATTAAAGATGAACAAATATTATCACGGAGAATTGATATTTCTTGAGTTTCTTAAGTCTCGATCGGAGCATATCGGAGAATATCAAATAATTGCATATCAAATTCATGCATAAAAAAATCGAAGAGAGGAAAATGTACTTAGAATGTGAATTCTATGAAAGAGTTTAGAATAACAAAAGTAGAAATAATGAAAGTATGGTTTAAATTGCTAAAGGGTAGGGAGGTAAAAAAAGTAAAAATAAAATAGAATGCAATCCGCCAACTCAATATGCTGCTCCTACCAGCATATTGCAAAACGGCATATTCGACCCCAATATGCTATTACAAACCGTCATTTACCAAACACTACAATTGGCATATTTGTTGGTCAAATCCGCTATTTGCTCTCAATATGCCAATTTTTGGCGGATCCGTCATTTACCAAACACCCCCATTAACTTTTGTATATGATATTTTTTAGACTAATATGTATGATATATAATAATATATTTTATTAAAACGTGTTATAATATATTAGGTTATAATATATAAAACGTGTTATAATATATTAGGTTATAATATAACATATATTAAAGTATATGTAACTAGTCTTTTTACCCGTGTACTACACGGGTGGTTTAAAAATTGTATCAACAATAAAAATACATATAATTAAGTATTTAAGTTGCTTATGTATATAGTTTGTTCTTCTTAATAATGATTTTTCTTTGTGATTGATAGATTTACTAAAGGTAGATTTATCATTAAGATTGATGCATATACGACGATTACATTTTTTTGTGACTATATGTGCATACACATTCACTATATACTAATAGGCTATATGACGAAAAAGATTGATCACGTTATGCACCATTATGAAATAGATAAAAGGAAATACGGAGTATTGAATATGTAATGCGGCAACTTTAATGAGCATAATGTACTCGTCGACATGTATTTAAAAGTGTGCGTGAGGATTAGCTTTTGGTGTCAGATCACCCGGCTAGATATTTGAGAATCTGATTCACCGTACAAAATGACTCGTAACCAATCAACCTAAAAATATTTGAAATCAGATCCATAATAGGTCGGTACGTTGGATCAAGATAAACTGTTACGGAGTATATTTGAAACACATTCTAATTAATAAACGTCAACTTAAAATCTTAAGATCAAATATGTTTATGTGATATAATCTTAACAAATGTTACTAAAATAACGATTAATTATATAGATTTAGTCATTGTTGTTATTATGTTATCCATAGGTATAACAACTAATGAATTACTTGTATAAAGAGCTAAAGGCATAATAATAAATAAAATTGTTTAGTTCTATAACATATGAGCCTAAATAAATAAGAATTTTTAAAAAATCATTATATATATTTGTATTTTTAAAACAAAGATAATAAATGTAAATAAAAAAGGTTTAACCCTGTCGATATTGAAATATCCTGACTTAAGACCCGTATAAAATCAATACCTAGTCTGGGTTGATAGACATCAAAAATTCAATTCAATTTGATTAGACATCAAAAATATTTTAAATTGGTTTCAGTTTCTGGGTTGATATTTGATCATTGAAGTCGCCATGGATGCCTTAACGTTTCTTCCCACTTCGACATCGAGAGTAGACACAATATTTCCCTCCAAATGATCTGAAATGAGAGTCTGGTCTGATGTGAACAAGCCTCGGTTAGCCAGAATGTTCCTGTAGTAAGCAGTGTCTGAAACTGTGGGACTCACAGGGTCCATTGGAACCACAATGTTAGCTCCTGCTGTCGCCCCGCTTGATGGGCAGATATTATTGAGTTGAGCTGCATAGGATGGCTGAATGCTCGGATCCTGCGCTGTATCTGTGCTGAATGCATACAGTCTTCTGCTGAATGTTGGGCAGTGAGCTCGGCCTATTGTGTGAGCTCCTTCAATAATGAATCACACATTACATTCAAATGTTTACAGTTTTGTCATGAAGCCAAATTAAGCTGAATTACAGGTGTGGAGAATCGAATTAATTATTACGGAGTACCAGATAGGATGACCATCTCGGCTTGTGTGAATCCCTTGGTAGCGAACAATTGAGTGAGCGAATCGACATCAGCAGATGGTGAAGGAAGGTTGGTGAAGGTATCTGAACTCTGAAGCAATAGAAACCCTGCCATCTTTTCGTCCTGCTTCAACGTCATACCCCATTCCTCCCGTGTGCATTAATTATATATACCAAAATCAAACAAACTAAGTTTATATAATGACCCACAGACCCACATTTTCCTGCATAGATAGAACGAAAGCTAGAGGTAAATGAATTAGGTAGGTAGGTAGTTACCATTTCGACGCTGTCTCTAGCAGCAAAGGCTGTTATGTCAGCACAGGATACGACACCAGGACACATATTTTCAAGTCGAGCCTTTGCAGTGTCGATAACCTCAAACACTCGCAGACTAGGATTATTTGCTGGTGAATCTTTCTCAGCGGTGCTTCCAGATATCGAATCTAGGAGCACTGATCCATCACATCCCTACCAATAACATAACATATACAATGTGTGTTAGCTTATTAGTACCCTCATCAATTTGTATATTATACAGGTTGTTTAACTTATGATGTTTTGTTTTTTAAAGTGATAAACTTACTCTAACAAAACAGTCATGGAAGTGGAGCCTAACAAGGCCAGCAGCCACACCCCTGTCACGCTTGATAAAGTCACATCTACGGAGTATTAGTTTTCACCATTTACCCCTCTATGCCACTAAGATTTTCTCACTTTTCTAAAAAGAATTTGAGATAATATCTCAAAGAGTCCGCGGAAACATAGTAAGAAAATTGAAAGATAAAAAGACCTTTCCCGTCAGGTACTTCTAGACGCCTCAAATCATGACGTATAATACACGATTTTCGAAGATCCGACTCTGGAACAAAATTTGCTTAAAATCAACAAATCTTTTCCATAGGTGGTAGGTTTTGTAAAGTGTCAATTCCAAATTTATAGGATTAATGAAGACAAATAAGTAAGAATATAGGAAAGTAATAAACTCGCGTCGACTATAAATCGATCACTCGTGCAAATTTACGAAAAAGAATGTCTTAATTTATTAACTTCAAATGATTTGACCATATTGGTTAAAAAATGGAGCTTCAATTCCATGACAAATTGATGAAAAAGAAAAAGGAAACAAAAAAAAGACAAATTGGTAAAAAAAATATCTGACCCTTTAAGCCAAAAAAAACCTTAGGTTTATTTGTCTAGTAACACTTTAGTTTAGTTTAGTTCAGCAATTACTTGAGAATGGTCGAAATTTAATAATGACATTTATTTGAAAAAGGTCCAGGTCTGTCTTGTGAAGTGTACTCTACCGACTCTCGTGTGTAATACTCCCTTTTATTACCCTTATCTTCACTCTTTTTTTGGTACAAATATTAAGAAGATGATAGATAATTGATTAAACTAAGAAAAATGGAATATAAAGTAAAAATATGATGGAGTTTGTGAGTAAAGGAAAGACTAAAGAACTGAAGGAAGAATAAAAAAAAGTTTATTTAATAGGAATAATACCAACTTTGGGTGGTATTCCATCAATAAAACCAACTTTAATTAATACGGGAATAAAACTAACTATGAGTCATATTACACGAGAATGAAATTGGCTCTAAAATGACCGGATGAAATCGGTTTTGTGGGTCTCATGCTATTAATTAACCCCATCTTCATCTTCTTCATTGCCCTAAATCAAATTCTCTCTTAAACCATCCTTTCTCCAAATCCATGGATAACTCATCAATTTCATGTTTTTCGAATTCATTTAAACCAATTATAAAACAACACTAATTGGACACTTAAACCCCAAATTAAACCCAGAAAAATCGAAACCCCTAAGTTGAACCCAGAAAAATCGAAAACCTAAGTTCAACCCAGAAAAATCGATTTAGGGGAAATGAAAAAAACACTCACCGTTGACATTGTCGAGCCACAAGATTGAGGAATGAACTTGACAATACACTTGAAAATTGATTTTCGACAAAATTAATGACGATTACCTTCGACCAAGTTTCACGAAAGTTTGAGAAAGATAAACAAATAAAAGTTTGACAAAAATTACCTTTCGATGAATTGATGAGAATTGATGAAGCGAGAAGATGAAGTTTAAAGTTTGGGAAATGATAACGAGGTTAAAATTTGAATTAGTGGCTAATATTAACGGGTGTAGGCGGTAGCAGGTAAGGGTATTTCATTTTCGTGTAGTATGACTCTGGTTTTATTCCCATATTAATTAAAGTTGGTTTTATTGATGGAATACCACCCAAAGTTGGTATTATTCCTATTAAATAACCCTAAAAAAAAGATTAAAGTACAATATGAAAAGAGAAAAGATGAGTGAAATAGTGCAAATAAAAAAAGGGTTATTTCATAACAATAATACCAACTATGGGGTGCTTCTTATATTAATACCAACTATACGTAATCTCATTTTAATATGAACTATCCCCACATTAATCTCTCTTTAGAACAAGTTACCGGCTACCTGATGAGCCGGTTCCCTTTTCCTTTTAATTTCTTTTTGAATTAAAGTCCCCCTCCTACCATACTCTGTACCCTTCCTCTCTCGTTACTACGTACTCTTCTCTCGCCATTGTTGAACTCGACATCTCCTATCGCCATTGCTTTTCTTAAATTTTTTGAAATTGTGGTAAATAAATTAGAGCATCTGACATTTGCAAAAAAAAATCTGACATTTGAAGGATACGAATTAGAGGAGGATCCAGATGAATAACCACATCTCATTGTATCAATGAGGGTTTTGAAGGTTGATAATGGAGGATACTTTTAATTTGATGAATATAAAGGGGAAGAAGAAGAAGAAGCGCACCAAAACCTAGCAGATCACAATTACCGGTTTTACAGGTAAAAAAAGGCATTGGTTATAAAGAGAGATTAATGAGAGGATAGTTGATATTAAAACGGGATTACGTATAGTTTGTATTAATATAAGAAGCACCCCCATAGTTGGTATTATTGTTATGAAATAACCCTAAAAAAAATAGGGAGGATTTATCATGAAAATTATGAGGAAGTATATAAATGGAGAAAAGTACGATCAAACTGTAATCAAAAGGGATAGATTGAAGTGGATACGAATATACGATCATACGAGGGAGTAACTCAAATCTGACTTCCTGTAAACAAACCACACAAATCCAAGTCTGATCCGACCCAAATCCGACCATCATATCACCCAAACAACTCCTCACATTGACACGGAAACGACACGAGAACACGACCCGCAACAAAATGAGTAATGCCAATCGTGTAATCGCACCGTCTTCTTACTTATGACTAAGCATCGCAAGATTCTTCATCTAAACAAACTCTTGACAATTTATTTTTGATAAATTCCGAGTAATTTTTTTGGTGGGAAATTCAATTCAATTTGATTAGATATCAAAAATATTTTGAATTGGTTTCAGTTTCTGGGTTGATATTTGATCATTGAAGTCGCCATGGATGCCTTAACGTTTCTTCCCACTTCGACATCGAGAGTAGACACAATATTATTATATAATGTCTTTTGGACACTATCCACGTATAAATGAAATCTTTAATATTCTCAACAATCGATAAGAGAAAATATAGTCACGTGAGATCGTATTCGATTCGTCTTTACGAGTAGATTAAGATATGATAAATATATCAAATTTTTATAATTTTTATTACAGTAATATAAAATGAAATATATTGATAATATAAAATACGTTTCGACAAATGTGAAAAAACTAAATATACACTTTGGATAATATGAATAGAGAGAGTACTAACTACTCGCACTAAGTATAAATATCTATAATAAAAAGAAACTTCTCTTAGAAAAGAGAGTGCGCTAAGAGGTGGGTTTTTTTGTTAACGAAGAGTTAGCGTACTTAGTCGCATTACATTACAATATAGGGGGAGGGGGGATTCGAACCTGAGACCTACTGTCCCAGAGCACCTAGTGCTAACCACTAGGCTAAGACATTTTCGGTAAAGATTGGCGATGGATAAAGATTAACGTTATGTTTAATATAGTACTCCTCATACTACCATAATTAAAATTCTAAAACGAGAACTAAGTCATTCTTTTGGGATAGGATATAGTATATCATGGATATTGGATAGTGGATTAGTGCGTGTCATACCGCAATCACCAATCACTATCCATTATTATAAAAAGTATTTGGAAAATAATCAGTAGTAGTCGGATGGATGGATGGATTAATTTGAGATGAGATGAGATGGCTAATTGGATTTTCATCATTTTATTTTATTTAAAAACATTATTCTTTCTTCACACTTGCTTGCATTCAATGTTCATCCGCATTCCGTAACACGTCATTCTTAGTTGGCCCAAAATTTGTCCTGGTTGTTGTCTCATATGACAAGATGATGAGTAGGATTATCCTTTATTTCTTACCCCTATGTGCTTATATCTTAGACCAAGTACGGAGTCTATCATTTCATTCATGATTGATTTATGTAATCAAAGGGATTAACACCCATTTATTTATTTGTTGACAAACAACCAAAAGTCACCACCGGACTATGTCCTGACCAAGTGTATGTATGTGTATGTGTATATACTGTAGAATATAGATATATACGACAAATTTATCGACTTATTGAGTTAATGATAGGTTTATTAAGATACTATCTCATCAATCTCATGGCTAATGTGAAACATTTTCATGATAAAGTCTAAATAAAAAAAAATAAAAAAGGGAGAAAAATACAATATAGGAAAGAGTAAGTCTCGTGCATTGAAAAATATACGGAGTATTAAAGATAAATTAATACTACGGAGTATCTCAGAGATGCATGTTATCACATATCCAATTTTAATTTGACGCTACCCGAATTCGATTTTACTTCACTCTAGTAGTGAATCTCTTTAGGACCAAACGCTCCCGAATGTATGTAGTTGGGAGTGAAGAGTATTTTAATGGAATGGGGCAAAAAATAGTATCCGGAGAGAGTAGTTTATAGGTCTTCCTTGTAACATACATGTGTATATTCGTGTCAAACTAGTGACAAATCAAATATCACATCACATAAATAAACCTGATAAAATAAAAGTCATGAAAAATACTCTCTCCGGACATTATTTTTCGCCCCGTTACCCTAATATTTGTGAGGAGTATTTTAATGAAATGGGGCAAAAAATAGTGTCCGGAGAAAGTAGCAAATATTTATCTTTATCATGATCATATATATGAAATAGTTTATCAATCACAGATTAACATATATGCGTAATCGTCACAAACAAACTCATGTATCGAGAAATGGAGGATAGAGCTAATAAGGAAGATAAATAACACAAAATAAAAGAGGTTGGCAAGTAGGGTCCGTAACCGTAGGGACAAATACAAGGTAAGGTAGAAAGGGCACCTAGCTAATATCTGCAGTTTTCGTCGACCTTTCATTTCATATAAGCACCTCCTCTTATTAACAATGAGCTGCATCTTCCTAATCTCCAGATGATCATCTACCTTTTTTGCTTACTCGTAGTGGAGTATTTGATTAGAGATAAGATCATTTGGATAATTCTTCCTTTCAACTTAGTCAATCTTTGACCTCCTCAACCAACTCCTTAACCTTCCCATAAATACGTAGACGCATATGCATATGCATATGTACACATACAAACTGAGAGGTTATTTTTTTTTTTTTTAAAGGGAACACGCACGCACACACACACACCAATTCTTCTCATCATAATTATTTTTGTTGTTCTTTTAGATTAGACCCATACAATCTCTTGCATCTGGGTGCCTTGATCTTAATTCATTTTAGAGTAAGTCTATCATCTTTTTCCCATCATCTTTATTTGTGCTTTAATTTCCATCTAATGTAATATTAATAGATTAATTTCCCTCATTTCTGTTTTCTTATGGTTACCCATTAAAACGCCTTTACCCATTCATTGGGTACCCGGAATGCGGTAACCGTGTGTGTGTGTGTGTTTTGTTACGTCATTTGTTCCAGAGTCAATCTCATTGACCTAATAATCTAATACTCCATTTCGATCATGGGTATTAGAATAATAATGTCAGTCTAGTTTCACAAGGATGTTTCAAAATTGTTGTTTTAGCATTTCAAAATCCTCCGGTTTAGGTATGATTCCTGTTAGCCGACCTCAAATCGTTATGAAATTATGTCTGTGATGTTGTTGTCCTTACGTAACCTAATCATGGGTGAATGATCATAATCGAAAATCTGGAGTATTTATAAATGGACTAAAATGGAGGACACTTTGTGTTATTAACAGGAGTTCAAGATTACATATGGAGGAAATGGGTAGAGTGGTAGACAATGTGCCTACACCACCTCCATTGCCATGCCCTGGACCTGGACCTGCAACATCTGTTTCTGATAGGAAGGTTATGGCTATGGCGATGGCCATGGTTAGGGCTCAGGATAGGTCCTCATCTGTTGATTCCGGAACCAAGGACATTTGGGAGCGCCTTTTCGATGAAGCTTATCGAGCTGATGTCGTTATTCATACCCAAAATGGTGGCCAGTTTTATGCCCATTCTAGTGTCATGGTAAGTTACGCTACTTATCTAAGTACACGGAAGGTCTTGTATGAGACGGTCTCAGTAGATGAGCATCAATTCTAACGGATTATCTCATATGTAACATGACCTATCTAAGTTTTTGCATACATGAAATTATTTTTCTTGACTAAATTACGACAATGAAGACTCTTTCGATCTAGGAGATCTTGAATGCGTCGATCAATATTAGTTAATTTTACATACCAAATAGAAAATCCTGTTGTCAAAGTGTTTGATTAACAAATTTTGATCCAGGGGTGTGTGATTGTAGTTTGATGAATTAATCAGCGAAATATGCACATATATATTTTTTCCCGTGTTGGTTCAACATATATACCATCTGATAAAAATTTCAACGCATGACTTTACCAGGGAATGTCATCTCCTGTTATGAGACAAATGATGAAGCAATCAAAACGCAAAGGTAGACGAAGATCCATCTCAATTCATGGTGTTCCACATGACGCAGTCCGGGTTTTCATTAGATTTCTCTACTCGTCATGGTAACTACTCTATCCTTTAGGATTAATGACAGTACTACTGCTAGGAAATCGATCTACCAAACTATTATACATACTGACTTTGTGGTTGTGATTGTATGTACAGTTACGACGCGAAAGAAATGGAGGAGTATATCTTGCACCTTTTGTTGTTGTCCCATGTATATGTGGTTCCTCACTTGAAGAAGGAATGTGAAAAACAATTAGAGAATGGGTTGCTAAACATAGAGAATGCCATGGATGTTTTCCAGCTTGCTCTTCTATGTGATGCCCCACGGCTAAGCCTCATTTGTCACCGTATGATCTTGAACAATTTTAAGGCCATTTCAGCCACCGAAGGCTGGAAAGTCATGAAGGATGCACACCCCATCCTAGAAAGAGAGATTCTAGCCACCGTTGCTGAAGCTGATGCGGTCAGCATTTTTTTCTTTTCATTTCCCCTATCCCTAGGCATCGCATAGATGCTGCACTTTTTGTTCATCAGTGAATTGATCTTGTTATGTTTTGTTATCTTGCAGAGGCAAAAAGATATGGTAAGAAAGAGAAATGAGAGGAAAATGTATGTACAATTATACGATGCAATGGAGGCTTTGGTCCACATTTGTAGAGATGGGTGCAAAACAATAGGCCCTTATGACAAGGCACCCAAGGAAGACGAGAGCCCTTGTACTTACTCAGCTTGCAAGGGTTTGGAACTTCTACTTAGACACTTTGCCGCTTGTAAGCTTAGATTTTCCGGTGGATGTGCTCAATGCAAGAGAATGGGGAAGCTCCTCGAACTGCACTCTCGCCTCTGCGTTGACTCTGATGCTTGCAGGGTTCCATTATGCAGGTACCCCTCCATTCCCTTTTGTTATTATAAATGGTTGTCGATTTTGTTATTAAGAAACTAAAGTTAAGTTGGAATTGACTTCAGGAACTTGAAAGAGAAAAGCAGAAAGCCGATCAAGAAAGAGGAGATGAGATGGAAAATATTAGCGAGGAGGATTCTGAGATCGAAGAGCATTTCAGGAGCGCCATTCTTTTCGATCACAACCAGCTGACAAGGATGAGTGCATTATATTTTCACCTCCTTAGTCTTTATATTAACTTAAATCATCTAACTCAGTCAAATTCATTGTTCTTGTTTACTTGAGCCCCGTTGTTGGGTTCAAGTATCGTGAGGGCACAAATCCTTTGTCTTCGAGATGTAAACTGTAAAGAGCTAAGGGGGCAGATCAAGAGAGTAATGTATGGGGGTAGTTTTTGTTTTGTTTTCTTTCCAATTCTTTTTTCGGGAAAAAGAAATAGCTGTAGTTTTGTTTGTATGCCAGAACGAATTATGCCAATGTTAGGGGGAAAACAGAAAGAAAGAAAAGAAAACAAGTTCAAAGTTTACTTTTGTTTCATAGAATTGAATGAGTTCATAAACATAAACACGGTCTGCAATCGTATCAAGGCTGCGCAAATCCTAACAAATTATGTTTACGGTTGAATAAATCTTTAGAGCGATATTGTGAAATACGGATTACTCCATAGTACTTTTTTCTATAAAAAAAAGAGTAAATTAGGTCAGCACAAAAGCACATCTCTTAATTTTTTTCGATTGATTGTTAGTTTGTTTTGATTCAATTCATTTCGGTTCAGAAAATCTCAAATAAAAATACCCCTAAATTATGCACTTCTCAGTTCTCACTAAGATAATTAATCCCAGCAGTTAGCACCAAATAAAAAAAAATTGTCTCCGTCATGAATCATGACGGGTACATATGTCACAAAATTTAAAAATAAGCCAAAATGTATCAAATGCTTTCTCCATGTAGACATGTAGTATTTGACTCGTAGCAATGAGTATGGCGGTACGCTACTACGCTCTAGTCTTCTCTGTGTTGTTATTAGCCCTACGTTAACTTTTGTGGTACATATTTTTGTCTTGATCTTTTACGTTGGTGTTGGTGTTGGTGTTGGTGTTGGCCGATGAGATAGTATCGTACGTGATTTCACATCACTCTTTGTCTGTATCTTAACCAGTTTTTGTATGTTTCTGGGTCTCATAATAATTCCAATATGTTATTGTGATTGTCACGACAATTGTTTTCAACATTTGCGGCTACCTTTCTTTGATTTCTCGACGTTTTCCTTCATGTTGTCGGTCAGGCATTTCAACAGTTACTTGGCGTGCACTTTGGTTAATTATTGGTTTTAGAAGATGGTTAATCATCAATAATTCACTCCTGATAACAACTAATGACAATAGGATACTTCACCGACGCTGGATTCCGTCTGTAAATGGTGGGGGTAGACGGGTGGGTCGGATGTACACAATGAACTTTGTCGAAATAAAGAATTGCATCAAATACGGGGCAAATAATAATTAGTGTTTATCCATAATTATGAATACATTGTACAAAATGCAACAACTATTTGCATCATGTTATTGGGATATCAGTAGAGAAAAAAAAATATAATGGTATGAAGTGGGGGGAAAAGCTGAACATTTTACAGGGAGTTTAGGGCTGGAGCTTTTATCTATAGATATGTCTATTGACAACTTACACTACAGTATATTTTCCGACTTGAACTGGGAAAAAAATGTGTACCTATGGAGCCTTGTAGATGCTGGGGTTGGATGGAGAAGCGGTGATCAAAGCATTCTGGAGTTTGATGGTTGCTGTTCTCATTATTGTTTGTGTTGGTAAGTTGCAGCGATGAACGGCGTCCCTTGAAATGCACTGATTGTAATCTTGTTCAAAATTCGACTTTAGTAGAGACATTGTTTCCCTTGTTTCATGAGGAAATACCGTCTTGGACATTGCATTTGGCGAGGCCTGGTAGAGGGGCGTACCGGAAAGACCTAGCTGTGCCCATTGCAGATCTTTCGTCCATTTTTCCCACTTCCTTACAAACATTATCCAATATAGAGAGGAAATCTCTTACGATCAAGAAGATCCTTAAAGGATGGGCTTCTTCCTTTGCTGTATCACCGTGAAAGTATTCGGTCACTTCTCGCACATGTGCTAGTGTTCTCCTTTCATGAACCTTGACCCTGGCTATTTGGTTTTCTGCTTCTTTGAGGAACATCTGCATCGACTCAAAGAATTTGTCGATGTTATCTGGCTTCTCTTGTTGCGAAACTAGCCTGATTTTCTCTAGCCCCATTTCCAACTTTGACACATAGCTACTTAGGACATCTGAGTCCATCCCAGCTGCGCCTCTCACACTACCTAGCTCCCGGCTCAGCCCTGACACTATCTGTAACCCGTGCTTTCTGAACTCCTCTTCTTTCTTTGCAGCACTAAGTTGATTTGGAAGGGTCTGAGAATCTATCCCTTCAGATTTGATGATTTCCTGGACAACAAAGTGAAGCAATGTTGTCTTTCCGTCTGTCCCTTTTATGTCTGCTAGTTTTAACAGTGTATCGAGCTTAAATGCCTTTGCATCTCCTCGGTTTGTTCCAACATTCATTCTGTTTCCTGTTTGAAGAATAGCTTCTAGGAGTTTAAGGAAGAGTCTGCTATTCTTCAATTCTTCACTTGCTATCTGTAATGAGTTTGCCATTGCAACAAAAAAAGAGCGAAGAAGTGTTATTTGATTAGGATATAAGGATCTTGCTTGACTAGTTATAGTTCTATATATAGGTATATATATATATATGCTATTTAAGCCATAAACTTAGATGATATGCCGCATTTACCTCAAGGGTATCAAATGATTTTGTTAGGTATTTCACTTCGGCGTCAAAGTTAGCTCTGTATAGCATGGCTTCAACTCGTTTAAAGGCAAATGGTATGTCAAGTATCCCTTTTAGAAATCTCTCTGCAGCACCCAACTTTGAAATGTCGCCACTGTAGTCTTTCAGTTTTATTTCTTCTTCCTTTGTAGGTGCCATCTTGACCAATGTCTCGAAAAGCTCTCCACCCAAGCTCTCGGGATCACCTATCAAAATAAATGCACAGGTTGATTTTCCGAAAGGAAGATATATCACTGTAAGATGGTATTACTGTAAGATGGTATCTTGAGCAGCCCTGTCATAATGATTCTTGGAATAGTTGCCAGTTGCCACACACTGTCACTTACTCCGAATTCATTGCCGAAGTTGGTACTTTACAGGTTTTATTTCTCTGTGTTCTCTACGCTCTAATATGACATAGTCTAATGTTGAATGGAATGCCTGATCAATCATCTTTCATGCAAAACTTCGTAGTAACTACTCATTGTGTACCTGGCCTTTTGTAAGGAAGATGGAATTACCGGTACTGTTTTTTGATTTCTAGTACTGAATTCAGAGCTATTAGGAGCAAAATAGGACATAAAGAGGGGTGGAGTGTGAATATGGTCCTTAATAAAGGAGGACGATCCGATATCACCCTTCAACTATTTCCTTCAGATTAAAACAAATGAAAATCCTTACCATCTAAAAGTGCTTCAGCAACCTCATCTTTCGTTACATTCAACGCTCTTAGTAGTATGGCTATGTTTTGCGACTTCTTCGGATCTAAAACCCTGTGTTCTTTTTCTGCAGGAGCAACAACTGCCTTCTTCGTTGGCTCCATCTTTTGAATTGCATTAGAATTGCAGCCAAACAGGCTCTCCATCATGTCCTCATTCAATCTGCGATAAATTGGCAAGGTGATCAAGAACTATACACAATACACAGAGTAGTATACAGTAAGCTTTTATATTATGGGTGGTGAAGCTTACTGAAAGGAGCTGGATTTCAGCTGGTCCCACACGGTAGCTCGATCTGAGGTTGCCCGTACTTTGTCCCAGTGCAGAGGCTTCAACCTTGGTCTCCTGTCGTCCATGTCATCTCCATTGGGCCTACCAGAAGAACTGCATTCATTGCCAGCCTCTTTAATTGTGTCTCTTTTTGGACTGGCTCTTGAGTTTGGAGTCTGATATTGTGTCTTTTCTGACACTGGCGAACCTCTTGAAGACCCATTTGGCACATCACTGGTGATTTTTTTTGGCATCGACAGTGGAGGTCGTGGTGGTGGTGGGGGAGGTCTTGTTAATGATCTTGGTGGAGGTGGAGGCGGAGGCGGTGGAGGATGGGGCTGTGGGGTTGGAACTGGAGGTTTTGATTTCTGTCGAGCAGGGCTGCTGCTTATTGCTTTAAGGAGTGCTAAATTAGGCGGTGGTGGAGGGGCGCCAAGTTTGGCCCTTCTGGGCATGGTTGACCTCATTTCTTGCTTCTCTTCAGCCTCATAATCCTCCATAGGCGGTGGTGGTGGCGGCGGCGGCGGCGGTGGGGTCGTCACTTTAATAGAGGGGATGATAGCATGCTTGACAACATCAGGTGACGGATCTGAAACCCGTGATCTTGGCGAAGTCCTCTTAGAATGAGTGAAATAATTAGCATTACCACTTCTAATACCATCCCCTCTATAAACAGAGCCCATAGAGTTAGTCCAGAATCCATCATCAATACTACTAGCAACGGAACCATTAGGCGTGTAATATAGAGTTTCTCGAGTTTCGTCATCATCGGATGAAATTGTACTAGAAGAGTTATGATTATGATTATGATGATTCCTGTGAGGCAAACTACTCCTTGGAGGAGCCTTACTCAGTGGTGGCAAAGGCTGCAAGTCAGGACTTGGCCTATAGCGGTCAGATATGGTCTTCACTGGGGCATTCAACTTATGATATGGCGATCCATTGGCCGCGCTATCATCACTGACTGTTGCCGATCTCTGAGCAACAGGCTCAACTGTCCCAATGTAGAGAAAATCGGAAGGAGGCGGTCGTGATTCATCTGAGATTTGTCTGCGTGAGTTGCCGTCACCAACAAGTTTCTGTGAGGCATCAGGGTGCTTTACTTTGTGCCTGTACAAATAGAAGGCCAATGCTGATAGCATTCCCAGTGTCACTATCCCCACTGATACTGCAATAGCCACTTTCTTGGTAGGCTTTACAGGTTGGGTTGCGGCCGGTATCGGGACTGGACCCGACCCCGACCCATTTGCCGTTGGCGGCAGTGGTGGAGGCGGAGCCTGATTCGGAGTTGAGCTTGCCCCGCCTGCAGGCACTTCAGGGAAGAAAGGCTCGTCATCTGACGGAGGCGGTGGCGGGGACGCTGGCTGTGATGAGTCGTCATCGCTACTGCCGCCTCCTGGGGGTGGGGAGGAGCTATCAGGGAACAATGGTTGGTGGAGAATTCTTCTGATGGAATCAATAGCCAAATGTGGTGAATTATGGACCTTCAATCTATGACAGTTAGACAAGAGAGATAAGGTTAGCATTAGCAAGATGATGAAGATGATGCTCATCTTCATGTTGTAGTAGTACTTCATTGTGAGTAATATTTGCAACTCTGTGAAGCTAATTCTTCCTTTTCTTTATCCCAATTCATCTCCAAACTCAATGGCATCTTTCTTTGATTGTTGGTAGAGATAGAGAGAGACAGAGACAGAGATTTGTGGAAGTACTACTTTTGTTTAAGGCTCCAAGATCTGGTTAACCCAGATTTCAGAATAGCAGCTCAACTGATGTCAGCATGGTAGTTGCTGGAGTACTAGTATTAGTATTTGCTTTTGTACTTTAGTTTTTTTTTGTTTATTTATTTATGCCCCCTATATTAATACCTGTCTTAATGATTTTAGGAAAAATTAATGATCGAATATGGGAAAAGAAGATGCTTCTTTTCTCAAGGGAGATCTGCATTCTGCAGTAGAGGGATTGATAAGTGGTAAGAGAATCTCCTTTACCAAAATCAGCTTTTACTTTTTTTTCCCACAAACAACAGTAGCCCCAAAATAATTTAGAATCGACTCATATGAATGAATCGTTGTGTGAAAGTAACCGCCCATGAGATGAGAATGAGAAAAAAAATCGAAAGCAAAAGTTTCCTTTTTAGTATTAGTATTGTGAAATACACGGATCCTTACTTTAGACCGTCCCAAGTTAAGACGCTACTCAAGTCACAACCGATTTATGACCTAGAGCTTGAACTAATTAAAGATGATGGTGCAAGTAAGGCCTGGCCTGTAGGCTGTAGTTAGTGAGTAGTGACTCCTAAATGTTGAAAAAGTCAAATATGTTCTCCCCTCTACTCCTCTACTCGTATGCATTTGTACGGAGTATTTGATTCTTTTTTTTTTTTTTTTTTTTTCTCAGAGTTGAGTTGGGTTGGGTTGGGTGTGTGAGTGTCGTCCTTTCTCTTTTTGTGCCGTTTAATCAATCCTTGGGGATCACTCCTACTTTATATTCTTCTGCTACAATGGTGCTACCTCGATCATGGAACTTCTAAATTATTCCGTTTGAGACATTTATCAGAATTTTCAGCATCTTTTTTGGGTTGGCATTGACATTGGCATGTGACTAGAGTCACATTGAATGGTTGATATGGACGGAAATATTCACATTTCAATCATTTCATAAGATTATGTACTTAGTAGAATTGGGGTAAAATGTAAATAAACTTAGTAGGAAAAGGGAATTTTTTGTGTGTGACACAAATATCCGTCTTAAATTTATGACGGGTCAAATATATGGAATAAGACAAACTCGTATGCTTAGAGCGTAGGAAAAGATTTTTTTGCATTTTTTTCTTCTAAGTGGGTATATTTGTTCCGTTTTAACATTATAACGAATATATTCGTCGCAAAGAAGATCAACTAGTAACAAAAATAAGGGATTAACTTGTCCCGGCTCCCAAGTCCCACCATTGGTATGATCTACGGTCGACCTCGTTTCTCGTTTGTGGTACTAAGAAATTCATAAATTGTCATAGTAGTCATTTATTGTTATTATTAATCGAGGCATATAATTAGGTGACTGTGTGAGTGTGTGTAGGTGATTTGGAGGAAATTAACCCACGTGTGGAAGCAAGTTTTATAAACAGCTACTCCATACCAGAAAAAATGGTCCAATCCAATTGGCCAACTTAGGATCTTAAAATAAATACTCCTACAAGCAGTACTAAATTAAAGGCAGTAGTTTGATGGAGAAGAATGATTAGTTTATTTTATTGAACAAAAAATGGGATTTTGTGGTGGAATACGGAGTATAGTATTCCTTCCGTTTGTTATCTACTCCCTCTATCCATTTTTAATCTTCCTATTTTCCTTTTTGGATTGTCCATCTTTAAACTTCTTACTTACAATATTTCCTCTTTTGGTTGATTTTTGTGGTCCATATCATTTCTGACCCCACATTTTCTCTCAACTTTCATTTTCCACCCCACCCTACACTCCACCCTTAATTTTTGTGCCTACTCCCCCATGAAATTCCCCATGAAGTTTAAATTTGGAGGGAGGGAATATTATTTTTGGATGAAAGTTCAAGAAAAGAACAATGAATAAATTTTAAATCACATAAAATCTAACGAAAATGAAAATAGGTAACTACGGAGTATTGAATAATACACACAAAAAGAAATCGATAACTACTGAAGGGGAGGGAGGGGTAGTCCGTCTGTTTTATGTCCCTTTTGATAGAGGGGCCCTCGCCCTTCCTTTAATTGAAAGGGATAGATAGATAGTGAGTATTTACACAAAGAAAAAGGAAAGAATGATGTACTGGGTTTCCTTTAATTATTTGTCTTTCTTTATTATTATTATGCCTTTCTTTCCATTTGAGATACTTGATACGGTAAGGCTAAGTTTAAAGGGGTTTGAGCATGAGTCTGAGACTCATACCTGGATAATGTGGTTAGTCCCTCATGCTCGCTCCAGTCTCAAGTCTCGTCCCTACAATAATATTCACCTCTCATGGAGTATGCCTTTCCATGGGTTTTCGATTCCTTCCTTATTATGCCCCTCCCCTCCCCTCCCCTATCTTGGTGCTGCTGCTGCATTGCTAGCCTGGGTCTACTGTCACAACAACAGTTAGTTGTATCATAGATCAAAATGTGTGAAATTGTTATGGTTATGCCTAAATGGATGTTAGGATTCCGACTCCATACATTGTACTCGTATTCACATATACTTTGCACATGGTTTGTTTGTTTGGAGTAGGTGTTACAGTGCAAATTTACCATGGTTTGTTACCGTGGATGACCAATAGATGGAAGTTAGACACGCAAACGGGTGAGCTGACACAAAACAATCCAATGCAACTTACAACCTAATCGGAAACGAATAAGTTGTACCTAGCCCAAGCTCGACATGATCCACTTGGGAAAGACACATTTGAGTACGTACATCCAAAATAGGAAAATAAGGTTGCCCGATAGTAGGGCTCACCCAAGCACGACACGACGTCCATTTCACCAATACTGCACGACACGAAACTCATCCTCTTGTTGCTCATGACTCATGACGTGCTATTTTCTCCTCCCTTTTCCATCCCTAATGGCCGGTGAAGGTAAGGACAGTTTTATGTCGTTGTAGTGTTGCACCCCTTTAAGCCAAGGACCCTGCCTTTGAATGATCTTTAATGCTGCTTTTGTTTTAATTACTCATTTAATTTGATACGGAGTAGTATACTTTAGCCTTTAGGTAATTAACTGTAGAAAGGGCTTAATGTATTGCGTGTAGGCCTGACTTTAATAATTCTAATGCTTTATTATTGCGTCTCAGTTTAGTTGAAGAATGTTTATTTTAGCGTAAGATTTCGCTTTGCTTGTGTGGAGAGGTCTACGTCTACCTCATTATGAATGTCTGCTGCCAATTTTACACATTTTTATGTTAACTTGCCTTTAAGTATTTCTACTCGATCTCTATTATTGCCGTACCTCCAACGTCGGTACCTACCCTTTTCCTGAGTGTGTATATATATATATATATATATATATATATATATATATATATATATATATATATATATATATATATATATATATATATATATATATGGTGATAGGGAGTCACAAAATCTTTAAATAGACGGAGCTCAAACAAATTTACTCCATATCATTTGTGATCACTGTACTTTACAACAGTAATTATTGTATAATTATTGTATACAACTGTTGTATCATGCGACCGTAGTAAAAGTTTGCAACTTATAATAAAAAGTGACCATTTTAGGTTAGTTAGTTATCACTTTCAGATAAATAGTTACCACTTTTTTCATATTAAAACGTGGTCACTATTTAATTTAAAATGGTCACTAAATAACATAAAGTGGTAACTTTTTACCATAAATTAGGTCCGTCGTACGGTACAACGGTTGTATACTATAATTTGTGACTTTACAATTGATGGTAAGAAGAAATAAATGACTATAATTAATAAAAATTGAGTGCAATATAGTTATAATAATCATTTTTAAATGTGGTTAATACAAGTAGGTGCAGATGGAGTACTCCTTAACGTAATACTCCCTCCGAGTTTCTAACATTGCCCCATTTTCCTTTTTGGGTTGAGTTTGATCTTTTACCCATTTTCCACTTCCTTTTTTAATCACTCATTTTCTATTCCTTATTTTTCTCCCAAAAATGAATGGGGCAATGTTAGAAACTCGGAGGGAGTAATTTTTATTGGTTTTATGGAAAGAAACTCTTACTCGATGAGAATAAGGACTATTAGTCCTAAGTTGAGTGCATTTTTTGTATTAATGAATAAACTATAATCATTAGATGAAATAATAGACATGGGTCAACCATAATACAAAGAGAAGTGTCCCTAATCATACTTCCTTATAACTTACGGAGTACTCCGTTGTTGTGAAAACATAAGTTCTATCAGATGAGTACCAACCCTTTAACCCAAATCATTTTTGTATTAATGAATAAAAAAAGTACTCGTATAAACATAAGTTGCTACGTGCTCTTGCAAGTTGGGATAATGGTACCAACAGTTCTATCAGATGTGCATTGAATTTGATTTGGGTTGAACTGATCATTGATTTATCTTATATGGTACGGACTAATTGGTAATTTTGTCAAGAGTTTATTGGTTAAGGGGTTGCCCTTAGCTTATTCTCGATCAATTGTTATTCCTTGCGACGAGTATATCCGTCGTAACCTTAAAATAGATCAAATATATCCAACTAGGAAAGAAATGTCAAACTTTTCCTACATCCTAGACACATGAGTTTGTTTTATTCCACATATTTGACTCGTTATAAGCTTCAGACGGATATTCCGTCACAAACAAGAATTTGTCATCCTCGATTATCTACATGTTGGACCTCTTGGTCCATTTGTCTTATGGTTGTATTGTAGGGTTATTTCTCTAAGGTGTAGAAAATATTTGTACATAGGAGGCAAGCTAAGTTTTGTTGTTTTGTATTCAATCAATCTTTTTCTGTTACGTTTTTTTCGTAAGGGTGTAAATCCACTTTGTTCTTGACACTCCACGACTCTTATGTTTCGATGGTATCTGAGAGGTGAGAACTATATTGATATTGTGGATGAAGACTCTTGTGCTTTATTTCTTATTCACCATCAATTCGCATCTTATATGAAGTAGTTATATATAGTTTCAATCATATCGTTAGCTATTAGCTAGCTGCCGCACCTATTATCGATCTCTGATAAAGCATGTAATATACTCCCTCTGAGTCGTCTCTTTTTTTTTTGGGCCGAGTCATTCTTCTTTCCTCCATTTTTTTAGTCACACTTTCCCGCACCCTTATTTTTCCCCAAAAACTCTAGGAGAACTTATATTAGCTATAAGGGAGTATGAGTTTTAAAAGTCCAAGCAATATAATATGCAATTGATTGTTATTTCCAACGACAAAAAAATTGGTACCATAATACGAAATTTATTACGAATTACACTACACAGGCATTAAGGTTTTTTATACTCCGCACATACATTACACATTAAGTTGAAAAGACGATGACATGAGATGATATTGGAGTTTTGGCTCATACTCCGTAGCCATGTGCCCGGTTTGGTAAACTGTAAACAATATATTGGGTAAAAATGACCTAAATAGTAGATTGACTTTAACTACTACTCCGTAATAATTTACAATGTTTAGTAAACAACATATTAATCGGAATCCACTACTTTTGAATATGCTCCTAATAAAGCATATTGAAACAAATACTTTACGGAGTACTAATCACCCGACCCTCTTTCTTAATTCTGTTAATTTAATTACATAGTCAAACTTGTTAATACAATTTGCTAATCATATTCTATTATTCTGTTAATATTAATCACTATTATAAATCTGTTATTACGGTTTGTCAAATAGGGACCATATATGGTCTATGTAGTATGGACGTCGAGAAAGTTATGGGTCGTAGGCATGCAAAATGAAAATTTTCACATCTCCCGCAGAAAAAGGAAAAGCAGTCTCTATATTCCTTGTCACAAAACCACATCACTCGCACTTCCTATTTCGTCTTGGTGCAATCCTCTGTTCCACCGACACTTCCGCGACTCTTACACACTTACACATACGGCCATACCCATACGCACTTCAACGTAAGGATTACTCGTATTTTTAATTAGGAATAACTGAAAATTTATACCTTAAATAATTATCTTTTTCAATTTCTATACGTTAGATAGTTTATTTTTTCAAAATTTGTACCTATTTATCATATTGATTTCATGATCAATACTTTACTCAAAATTACTCCGTACTTTACGAAATTGATTCATTTTTCTTTCATCAAGCAATTTTCACCTCCTACTTCTCACTTTACTAAAAATTTCCATATTATTTTTAAATCTGCTAGCCAATAGGATTATTAGAATTAATCAAAGAAATTTGGTGAATTATGTCATCGATTAGTTCATCCTTAATGGATTAAAAAACTTCTGGATAATGAATAACATTGGAGTTTAACTTTAATAAAATACAAATCTGGGTAATCTTGTGAATTTGGAAAGAAATCAACATTTTTTGATGGCAAAATTAAAACAAAACCAAGGTTAATGTTTGATTGAATTAGGGTTAATCAAAATCAATTGGGTATTAGAAATCAATTTAGGGATTGAAGTTTGAGGGTAAATAAAAATCAAGAAGGCAAGTTGATTGGAAATTTGGCAGCCAACAAGGGAATTTGTTTGCAGATTATAAATCAATTTAGAGTTTGATGAATTTGGGAAAAAAAATTGAGTTGGTGAGTACTGAAAAGTGTTTGACTAAGTAGGTAAGTTAATTAATTTTGATATAGTATAACTCCAATATTACTCCAGTAAACAACGGTAAAAAGGTTAATCCATCTTATTTAGTTAATTTTTTTTTTTTTTTATAGAATTTGGATGAAGGTATGAGTTATGAGATAAATACATCACGGAGATATAAGTTTTGAAAAATAAATAAATTATATTTAAGGTATAAAGTTTGAAAAAGAGAATTATTTGAGGTATAAATTTTCAATTTTTCATTTTAATTTTACCCGTCATAGTTTTTGACCTTGCGCAAATTGTGCGGATATACCTTCAAAAATTGTGTTAACTATTAAGGAAAATAACGTTTACATATATTAATTTTGTTAACATATTTTGAGGAAATGTTAAATGGAAAAAAATATTTGTTTGAACATAAAATTCATTTTAATATCCTTATATATCCCGACATTATAAAACGATAGTTATTGGTTAATACTCAGTTCATATTTTAATTTCTTTTGGTAACTTGTAAGTAGTATTAATCAAAATTGTGAAATTACACTCATGCCTTACATTTTCGTTAATCTATAGTATTTAGTCTACCTTACATGCCTAATTTAGACCTCCGTACAACATCTAGATTAGTGTCAATATTCGCTACGTAGTTCCTGATTCATATTCTTATCACCATCTGCATTTGTTGTACCAGCACGCCAGGCCTTTGTAGTGTTTGCTCATGACATGCTCTATTTCTCTCCTCGGACCATATCCCATAAATCAATGCCGAAATGATCGTATGAACTATTTGTTGCTGGCATAGTGAATTATATCTTATGGTACCTGTCCATATCAACACATCAGCTTGACTCCAATCCATTGCTGCACTAGCTTCAGGCAGTGAGCACTATACGTGCATCTAAAGAATAGATGAGCACAGTCTTCAGGTTCATCCTAGCACCTGGCAGCCTGCACAATACCATACTGTTGAAGGCGTGTCATGGTTAGTAGTCTATCCTGAGCCATTAACTAGCCAATGAAAGCATGTATAGGCAAAGCCATTCTACCCTAGACATTCTGATACCATGTAGTTTTAGGTTTGTGACTCTTTGCCCATTCATAACCTGCTGCAATTTTGTAGAGAGTAGAGACCCTTATTAGTTTGCCCATTCGTATTTCAAATTAGTCCAACGATATTTAGAGAGTTGAAGTGAATTTTGAAATTTTAGGGTCAAATCAACTCGAGACCTTCGAATTCAATCATTTCAGGTGATTTTTCGAAAAATTTGAGATATTCTATTGACCATCTAAATAAAACCCGTATAACATAAAATAATGGAGTTCAATTATAGTGGCATTATAGTAAATTGGGTAGTTTGTGAGAGTAAGGTATATATCAAATGTGGTAAGTTTTAAAGTGAGAAAATCTTATTGAATTTTTTTTGTAAGGAAAGTGGAAAAATCACAGTGGTTCGAAGGGAGTAGTCTTTTTTTATGAATTTATATTTGGACTCCATAATACTATCTCCGTATCTATATGTTCGTCCACTTTCAATATAATACTTCACCCATATATTAAACAAAGTGGACGAACATATAGATACGGAGGGAGTAGATAATATAGTCTCTAAGGTAGAGACATTATATGTACCAAAAAAATAGAGACTTTATTGAGTAGGTTTGGATTTTGTTTAATTGTTCACGGAGTATTTTATTAGGTCAAATTAAATATCAAATCAAATAATAATTTTCATTTGACTATATATATATATCAAACCAAATCAAGTGTCAGTTCGAAAAAATATCAAATTAAACCAAATAATGTCATTATTCGGTATAGTTCGGCAATTTCTCGATTATGTTAGTGGTTTGCGGTCGCCCCATCAATGACACCTCACCAGTCACCACCATGTAGGATACCCGTCACGTGCTGAGGTGGGTTAATATGAACGATTAAAATGTTTCTGCTTTAATGTATAAGGGATTAATTGCGTAACGAAGTGTTTCCATAAATTATTGATTTAAATGAATCAAGTGGTTTTTACATATATAGTTGAGCTACCAAAAAAAAAAAGAAGAGAAAAACCAGTAGAGTAGAAAATTAAAGGAATAAAGAAGTGCGGAAGAAGGTGAAGGTGAAGGTGAAGGTGAGCTAGGCTAGGCTGATTTGAACCTCTTCTTCAATGAGCTAAGTTCCTTGGAGCTCATGTGGAAAGCTCTCTGTAGAAGCTCTTCTTTGATGTCGGTGCCAAAAATGGAGGACGGAATCTTCATGACGCCAGGATTTTGGCTGTCCAAACTCCCTAAGATAGTACCAGGAGTGTCGCCAATATTCATCTGGAAATGCAACATGCCCCTTGGGAACACCATCACCTCACCTTTCTCGATTACTTTGGCAAACAGATTACCCTGAGTATCAACAATCCCGGCATAGAATGTTCCCTCCAGCACGTACCCCATCTCCGTCGCTCTAGGGTGGTAATGTGGCACGTTAACACCCCCCACGTCAAAATCGGCTCTCACCATTGACATCCCTAGCGTGTTCAACCCCGGGAAGGACTTCACGTTCACGGGTATTGAGACGAAACCCGTCTCCGTATGTGAGAAATTTCCCGGTAACTTAATGCCAGAGAAGACAAAGTCATCGACTGTTACGTGGGTCTTGCAACCTGGTTCAGGTCCCACGCAGAAGTCTTGGACAGGGTCGGGATCCGAAGCGGATGTGAAATGGAGGACATGAAATAATGGGATGGAGAGAGCAAGCAGAAGTATAGACATTGTGGGATACATTATCTTCTACTTCACCAAAAGATGATCAGATGAGATGTGGTGAATATATAATGAAGTCCAATGATTTATAGACGATTGAAAAACGAACGTGATGTGCATTATTATGCATGAGCATAACCACTACATTTTCAAATCTGTTTTATGTTTATTAGGTGGAAGGAAACATCATGGAATGTTCGCTTGGCAGTCAAGAATTGACTATTACACATTTACACCTAACAAATTATTGCCGGTCTTCTTTGGCTGGCTGGCTTGCTGGCTGTGCAGAGGTGGAATTAGGGACATGCGGGTCAAGTTGAGTCATTTCAAGTCCGGATCAAGCGTTTGGGTTGGGTTGGGTTGGGTTGTTATCGACTAAAGGAGTTAGGTTCACTGTGATGTACATGTACATACGAATTAAACATAATGTCCACCCGGAATAATTAGAAATTAGAAAACAGATTTTAATTGAAGAGAGAAAAGATCCTGATGAATAAGAGGATACGAAATAGAATCAATTACACAAACGAATTAGAAGAGGACATTGAAGAAGATGAATTACTAGAAAATTATTAACTGGATATAACAGTAGATGATACTTGCTTGCCTCCCTCCCTCCTAAATTACCAAAAAGATCAGAATCCATCTTACCTAAGCTGTCAAAAATATGGGATCAATGTAAGTTATAAATGACTAGTACTCGTACCTAAGCATCCTACTCCCGATCATTTGTTGTCTAATTCTACATTGGAGTCAGAGTCAATTGTTGTCCTTTCTATTTGAAGATTGTATTTGATATTGATACTCAATTCGATTCACTTGCCATCTCATCATTGATCCCACTGAAGAATAATTGACTGAAACGGAGAAAGTATTAATCTGGAGGGAGTATATTGGAGAAGGTAGGGTAATAGATTAATCAGTAGTCAAGGGTAAGGGTGAGTTTGTTGAATGTGAAGTGTGCGGGTAGAACTAGAAGGGTAAGGAAAATTTGAAGAGGAGATGGAGATGGAGATGGAGGACAAGACGTGTTTGTGAGTGCTTTTGTGTTAGAGTTGAAGGAATAGAGCTCCATTACCGAACAAGTCCAATTAGAAAGACACTCCAGTACAGAGCCCCATAGTATGATTGAGCCGGCCTACTTGTGCCTTAGATATGCATCTAACTTTGATGAAATGGCCCATTTACCGCACCAGCCCTTTCTGAACCAGGTGTACTAAATATGGATTCATATAAAAAAATTGAATGAATTTGAGATATATACCGGTACTTCCTTCATTTTCTTCATATTTTCCCATTCCCTTAATATATGGATGGGGTATTATATTAGGATGGGAAGATATAAAGAAAATGGAGGAAGTGCTAAATATAAGAGAGACGGATGGTCCCTCCGTTCCATTTAATTCTTTACCTTTATTTTTTCACACTAATAAATGAACGTTTTATTTTGTCTATATCTTTGATTACATAATTCTAAAAAGGATAACAATTTGATATTCATAACGCACTCGATTAGACAATTCAAACAAGATCTCACATGATTATATTTTATCTTATATATTAAATGTTTATCAACAATTTCCCTCACTCATGAATAATGCCCAAAATTCAAATATAAAGAACCTATTGAAACGGAGGAACTACTGAACTTGCGTAGTTTGTCTTGTCTATCAATGTTGCTAAACATTTGACCCAGTATTTAGAGTGGCAGTAAGAAAAGGAAAGGAAGGAGTTGGTGATATTGAGCCGTTGGAAGAGTGGAGAGAGAGAGAGAGGGAGAGGGAGAGGGAGAGGGAGAGGGAGGGAGGGAGAGAGAGAGAGAGAGAGAGAGAGAGAGAGAGAGAGTGAAGTTGGTAAAAGTGTAATGACATGAAAGGGAGGTGAAAACCAAAAGTTAGGCTGAGCTCAGTCTCATTCATAGGCCTCATGCAGTCCTGCCTCTACTATTCTGTCCTCTCTACATTTACTCCACTTTTCTCTCTTCACTCTCCACTCTTCAGGCCTGACTCACACTCACTCACTCACTCACTCACTCCTCCTTGACCAGTGACCACTCCTCTCTCTACAAACACCCACCCACCTTCAAACGGTCACCTCCCTCTCCCTCCCTATATTTAACATCACAACTATCTCTAAACCTCAAGTTTGCTCAACATCATTATGGCATCCTCTCTCCATTTTTTCATCTTCTTCCTTGCTTTTACAGGTACACTTTCCTAACATCATGATTCATCACTTTCTTACTACACTACTACTTTTGATTCTAGTGCTATTTTAACAGTTTCTTTGAATTTTGCAGTTGTATGCTCTGAATCAGCTGAAATCTTAACAATTTATGAACCAAACTTGAGAAAAGCTCCATCAGTTGGCATTTCTGTGAGCAACGAAGACCTCCATGAGGTAGCAAACAGTGTTTTACTTGCAGAAACATGGCTCAGAAACTATGTCTTGCCTTATTACCCTGCTTCTAACATCACCCACATTCTGGTTGCTCATAATCTCCTTTGCTCTCACAAAACCCATCATCATCATCATCTCATCTTACCTGCCCTTAAAAACCTTCATCACTCTCTTACCAGATGGGGTTTACACTCTGAAATCAAGCTCTCACCTACATTCTCTTCTCTTTGTTTAACATCATCATCATCATCCCATCATCATCATCGTCATCATTCATCTCACTCTCTGCTTGTATCTCTTCTCCACTTCCTAAACTCCACCAATTCCTCTTATTTAATCAACCCAACTCATGAATTTAACCCAAAGTTTGAATCTTTAGCCCATACCCACTTGGAATTTGTTAAAAAGATTTCATCTTTGACTGTTGCTGACATTAAATGGGTCAAAAACAATGATGAAAGCATTAACAAACCCTCATCAACAACAATGAGGAAGCTCTCTTATGTTCTTCCAACAGCTGAGGGCCCACTTCCTCCACTTATTGGAGTGGGCCCCATGGCCCCCATCACAAGCCCACCTAGCCCAACCAATCTACCCCATCCCCACCACAATCACCACCACAACCTGCCACCTTGCAACCCCTGGGCTGGGCCAGCAGTATCGGCCCCGCCGCCCCAGCATGCTTCTCCCCCCAGCCCGGGAGGGGGAGGGGGAGGGGAAAGGGAGAAGCTGTGGTGTGTTGCGAAGCCGAGTGTGCCAGCAGAGACATTGCAGGAGGCAATGGACTATGCGTGTGGAGAGGGAGGTGCAGAATGTGATGAGATTCAACCAAGTGGAAGCTGTTACTACCCTGACACTGTTGTGGCTCATGCATCCTATGCTTTCAACAGTTACTGGCAGAAAAATAAGATGAATGCTGGTAGTTGCAGCTTTGGTGGCACTGCTATGGTCATCAACTCTGACCCGAGTATATTTACTTTACTTTTCTCATTCTATGCATTCATTTCTCAGTCCGTTTCAGTCATTTACTTGATTACTTTTCGACTGACTAATTAGGGTGTTGGTTGGTTTATGTTGGTGGCTGGCAGGTTTTCTTCAGTGTAGATTCAGTGTGAGTTGATTTGGAGCAGCATTTACTACTAGTAGAGGACTGAGGACTAGAGACTGTGTTGTGTTGATGGTAATGACTAATGAGATTGAGAATATGGATGTTTTTGTCTAGTGTTTAGAGTTGAGTAGTGTATGTGTATGAATCAAGGTGGAGTAGTGAGTAGTGAGGAGGATGGGAGTACGCATTGAAAGTTGAAAGCAATCTAGTTTCAGTGTTGATGTGTGTGCTGTGCTCCTTTGCAGACAAAAAGCCTACGGGGTTTCCTTCTTTTAAATTAACAGTGGGCTTTTGTGGCTTTTGCTTTTCTTGATTGCTCTCCACTCTTCACTCTGCCCTGTCTGTCTATGCAAATTCTCGTTTCTTCTGGATCACAAAATACTCTTATCAATTATGCATTCAAAGACGAAAGGTTCATGGAGTACTTGTTCAGTTTTCTTAACATGTCCACTATATTACTATTAGATCTAAGAAACGGGTCAACCGACACAAGTTCGGGTCAGGTCACTTTCGGGTTATAGAAATCGGTTTGACTTCGGGTTTCGATCGTTTCTCTTTCGTTGCTCATAAAAATGTAGGACGATGCGTTCACAAACCTAGGGAATAAACTAGTCTATTTCGGAAGTTTTGTCATACGGTCTCGGTTCTTCGAAAATCGTGTATACAATACAAGTTAAGCTGTCTGGGAGGTCCTACCGGGCAAGATCCCGTTTTATTTTGGTTGTTCTTACCACATCTTTAGACTCTTTAGGATGTCTCTAGTTCAATTTCATCCTAAATAACACGTAAACGTTCATTTTGTACGAGTTTCCGACTTTTAATCAATGATAGTTTATCGCTTTTCGATAATCTCATTTCTCCATCGTTGGTCCTAATAATCTAGGAGGACGCGTTAACTGACTTAAGGAATAAACCAGACGATTTTCCACAAGTTTTGTTCTGGGGTCCTGGATTTCCAAAAACCGTATATTTTACACGACAATTCGAGTCGTCCGGGAGGTCGTACCTTGGAACGTCTCCCCTTTTCATCCGGTTATTTTTACCACGTCTCTGTGGACTATTCAGAATATTTCAAGTCCAATTTAATCAGCAAATAACAAATAAACAACCATTTTGTGCGAGTTTTTGATTTTTAATGCGAGCGAGTTTATCATTTTCCGATACTCTCTTATTACTCTTCTGCTGTTTCAAATAATCTATTGCACACCTTTAAAATCGTTTATCTTTAATATTTTAAATAAATACTTCCAAGAATACTACTCGCATACCTATTCTAGAATATTTTGAACATCTTTACCCACTATTATAAACGACTTTACCACGGTCTAAGACTTCCACAAGACTATATTTTTGGACACTAGTTCTGCGTGCTTTCCCAATGTTTCGTTGATTCTTGAAACTTGTCCGATACAAGAATCTTGGTTGGACGATAAGCCAACCGTGAATCCATGATATTTAGCCAATTAGCCCTTGGACTTTGCGTTAAATGAGCTTGTTTTCCGATATGATGGTCCGTTATTAGTCCTCACGATAATTGGGAGCCTAATAACTAACTAATCGATGCCCAAATGCTGTACTGACTACTGAGCCCAGAATGATCAACAGTAATATTCGTAAGCTCATAGCTCAACATTACTGAACCCTAAATGGCCCACTTTTCTCAGTAGTCCACCATCTATGAAAATCAATACCCTACAATACATTTGCTGGCTAAAGCCCAACTTAAGGAAGGCCTAATGCCAAATTCTAATCCACCAGGGCAACCATGTCCATGCTCTTTATTATTCCTACCACATCCTTGTGTTTAACTAATCATTTGATTGATATCTTTGACATATATACTTTAATTAAATGAGTTTTTGTTTAATGAGTTTTATTTTTCAAAAGTTAGAAACGTCAAATTGATGCTTTTATTTATGAGATATTCACGAGGAATTGATATTCCGGTAAGATGTTAATAGGAAGAAATAAAAACTGTTTAATTTCACATTTTGGTAAGGTAATGGGATGGGTTTAATTGCTTCAGTTAAGAATTAAGGGGGTTAATTTTACAATTGAGGAGAGTAGAGAGGTTCAATCACTACTTTCGTGCTTAAAAATCTAATTTTAACGTTTGAATAATGGTTTTTTTTTTACCAACTTTGGTTTTAGCAGAAAAAAGAAAAGCACTCTGAAAAGTTAGGTCAAACGTGTTAGGTTTAGTTCAATTTTTGTTAGTGAAGTAATTATGCTAATTGGTTGTGTTTGTGACTTTCACAAGTGTTGCCAATAATTTAATTATCTTATCACTAATGTCAATTGTGTTAATAGCGAAATTATAATCATAATGCCTTGCACTTGCTAGAAGATGGCCTTTTTTTCACATAAAGAAAAGGGATTAGTGATGTCAAAGCATAGAGCAAATAGCTATAATATGTGTTTTAACTTAAGCACGATCACTAATTAGAGCACAACTCTTTCTAATTATATGTATTAATAAATGACATCCACCAAGCTTAAGTGTACTTTATTTGAGGGGAACCAACTTAACTTGTTGATTAAAAATTGATTATTATCAACCACAAAAGTGGAAGCCACTAAACATTGTTTATCTTGCCCTTAAATTGGTGCATGCAGATATACATATGTTAAATCACAACAATGTTTGCAATTTCTTTTTCAGTTGGTCTACCTTGCGACGGATATATCCATTATAACGTTAAAACGAGTCAAATATATAATCAATTATGAAAAAAATGTCAAAAAAATTCCTACATCCTAGACATATGAATTTATTTTATCTCACATATTTGATCCGTTATAAGCTTAAGATGAATATTTTCGTCACAAATTTGTTTTTTTTTTTTCTTTCTTGGCATTATGTCTGAATGAGATTTCCACTTAATCACCTAAAGCATTAAGCATTAAGCATCATTAAGTGCTAAGTGGCTCGTGCTATAGCAAATTAAATGTAGCATTCCACCACTTAGAACGAACCAACTCCATTCTATGAATGATTATCTTAACGAATGAGGAAGTTCAAAGTATTTTTACTCAATTACCTCCTTCCATTATTAGTTTTTGTATCCTTCTTAATTAGATTGAGTTTGTACAAATTTACAATACTTTTCATGTAAAAAATTAGGTAATACTGATACAGACGTGGATACGTAAATGTATCTAGCATGTGACAATGTGACATGATACTTTAAAATTTGTCGGGCACACACACGATAATAAAACAATATACACACCGAAATAAAGGGAGTTTGAAGACGTAATTATGCCTAAAATCTAAATTTGATTTACTTAAAAATTACAAGTTTGTAAAATACTAAAATGACATTATAATAATCAAAACTCTTACAAACTCACAATTAAACATATTATTTTTATTTTATTTTTGAAATATCCCTGGTTGTGAATCAATTATACTACACCTAGCCACTCTCGACAAAATAGTACTCTAGAGTCTAGACTCCTATCGTCGACTAACGGTACCACATGTTGACATGTACAAGTTCGTGGGCCACACCATTAAAGACGATGTAATGTTTATGGGAAGATTTATCTTGCATAATTGCGTGTTTTTATTGCTTCATTCCCTTAGTTAAAATACTTTGTGCTATAATCTTGCTCTTTATTTACTCTTACCCTTGGGCCTTGGCTTGTGAAAGGAGTATATATGGTTGGATCAAGTCTTTCCAAATATAGATTCATATCGACGGGACACAACAAGGTTGTCAATGTAAACATTAAACAGTGTCGTCAATGTAAACATGAATTGAAATTATATGAAGAGGGTACAAAAATAAGTCAATTGAAATGAGGAATGACAGAGTCTGAAACTAATTGTCGTATGCGCAGGCAAATTAATTAGAGGATCGATGCAGAAATGAATGCTGTATTTTGTCCCATACATGATTCATATGTGAAATCCATTGCCTATATATATATATATATATATATATATATATATATATATATATATATATGACGTTGACTTTACATATACACCTCTTTTCCTACCTATCTTTCTTACTACAAGTATATATCTATCACAGTATTATAACGGGCAAATATTTAATTAGAAATAAAATGTCAAAAAAAAAAATCTTATAACTAGACACTTGAATTTATCTTATCTCATATATTTGATTAATTATAAATAAATTTAAGATAAATATTTTCTTCACAAATACTAGAACAATTAAGAATTTGCCCATCTTTTATTTTAACCAATTCTTATCCTATGCATAATGCATGCTTTTTACTTCCTTTATTTTTAAAGTAAAACTTACTCCTAACCCACTTAATTTTCTTTTTTCGCTTAAATATAATATACGCACACCCTCGCCTTGACCGTGTTTGTTTTTAACACATACCGTAAATTATAATTTGAAAAAGATTTGTATTCGAACATCCTACTAGTATGTACTCCCAAGTCCTAACTAAATTCTTAAAGTGTTGACTATTGTTCAAAATATATTCCATGGTATTTTATTACGCACTACATTCAAAATCCATTCAACTTTAAAGGAGGTCGGTATACAATATCTGAGATATTGGAGACTTTACAATTTGTGTCCGTGATTTTGGTCACGGTGGTTGTGATATCATGTTATCATATGACTTGTTCATAAATCAAAACTTGAAGAAAATACCGTGTAGTTATCACATTAAACTAAATAATATAGTGATATATCCGCTAATATAACATCATCGGTTTATACAAGTTCTTGTTTGTGACGGAGTTATCCGTCATATTCGTGTAATGGTCAAATAATATTCGTTTAGATACAAAAGACAAAAATCAACCCACATGGAAAATGCTAATGATTTGTCCCAACCTAACTAAATGATTATTACTTGATCCGTTATAAGGATACGAGTATACAACATATACTACCACCACGACTCATGACAAGAGATACTAACTCGGTTTATGGTGCTCCTATAGTCCTATTGTAGGGTTACAACCCTTAAACACAAGACATGTTACGAGTATTAACCGAAAAGACAAAAGTAGAGTGATAACAATTATATCTTATTTGCAGCGGAACATCGTTTTAATAAGAAGTATAATAAACCCAGAAATATATATAATCTTCACGGACAAAATAAATAATCTTCATGGACAGAATAAATAATCTTCCACGGACAGAATAAATGTGATGCCTCCTTTGGTATCCACACGGGCACGTGAGACCGTCTCACAACTTCTCTCTATATCTCTCTTATAACTCTTTATAAGACGAATATACTATGAGTCAATACTCATTATTCCATCTCTTGGTTCATCCTATGAACCTCCTTATATAGGAGATGAGAAGGTAGAATTAGGTTATTTTCATAACTCTAATTACCATAATTAGATTATTAGTATAACTCTAATTACCATAACCCGATAACGTAGCTGAGTCCGTATTACTACTGACCCGATATATTTAATATATCGACATATATTAATAATATCCCGTACATATTATGTGTGACCCAATGTGCCCATTTAAGACTACCAGACATGTAACTTATTTACATGTCAACCCGACATCGACCTCTAGCCAATGGCGATTTTAAGGGGGTGATGGGGTGACACCTCACCCCCATTATTTTAGGAAAAAAAACAAGTTAAAAAAGGAGATATATATACATATGAATAGATATAAAGATGTATTAGAATAGTTATTTGGGTAGAATGGTAGTATTGAATTCATAAAACTCCTTTGGTTGTGAGGTCAAGGGTTCAAATCCCCAATTGAACTTTGAACTTTTTTCCCTCCCAATTTTTAAATGGGTACCCGGGTTGCTTGGTTGTTTCTCCACTTACGTGAAATAGCGGTTTCCAAACCGAACCAGGCCACAACTTACTCATACTCGATCCTACGTGGGCCCATTTTTAATAATTATTTTGACACAAACTCTATTTCGATAATTATTTGTTTTTTAAACATTACTTTATAAAAAAAAACTCGAGAGTTAGAAATGTTTTTGATTTTATTGAACATTTGAGATGTGTACTTGTGTAGGGAATTAACTCGAGAATTAGTATGTTTTTTATTTTATTAAACCTTTGTGTAGGAGGCCCCTCAGACGCATGAATTTCGCGTCCAGGGGGTCCCCTGGACGCCAAAAATCCGCGTCTGGGGGGCCTCTTAGACGCGAAATTCATGCGTCTAGGGGACCCCCCAGACGCGGTTTTCCGGCGTCGAGGTCTGTTTCCAGACCCAGTTCGCGAAAAATCGAGCCCCATTTCGATTATAATTAATACTATTAGATTGATAGTTTAGGTTCCCCATAGCTAATTTGTGTGTGATATATACCCTAATTGAGTAGTTATTGTTTTCTATATTCGATTTTGGTATCGATTTGGCTGATGGTGGGATCGATTTCTGCGAAATATAAATTTCCTAAACATATTCCCGGGATACATTGAGACACGTGTCTCGGAGACCGTTCAATAGTCCAAAAATCGACATTTCAAATTAGTCGGGAATATATTTGTTACGTTAGTTAAGAAACTTAATTAAATTCATTAGAATATATTACATAAGGGTAAAAGAGTTACGTTGAGACATGTGCCTCAAAAATCGTTCAAGAGTACAAAAACCGTATTTTTAATTTACTCGGAAATATTAATTACATTAATTAACAAACTTAATTAATATCAATAATCATAATTAGAGGAAGGTTAAAAGAGTAAATTCACGTATAAAGCGCCGACGACGTGGCTGAAATGTCGACGACGAAATGTAGTAGTGACATTTGGGATGATGGGCAATACCAATATTCTAATAATGTATTAGTATGATATACTATGTGATTATGTGAAATTGAGAAATTAGTTTGATATTGTATCAGTATGTATTGACACTTTTATTTTAGTCGAGAATACTTTAATTTTTTTATAGTATAAAGTTTGTGGTTAGTTTTTTAGTTTTTTTGTTACGTTTAGTTTTTAATTTTTTTTTCACGTTTAGTTACTTTGTGAAGTTAGTTTAGTTAGTTAAGACGAACTCTATTTAAATAATTTGAACTTAATTAAACTGAACTGAATAGATATAAACTGAATTGAAGTAATGAAGTGATCGAAACTGAATTGATCTAACAAAATTGAACTGAAGAACTGAACTGCACTAATCAGAACTAAATTGAACTCAATTATTTGTGTGTTATTTTTTACGTTATAATTTTTTATCACCCTCATCTCGAAATTCCTGGATTCACCACTACCTCTAGCAAGGCATATCGAATACATAGACTTAAGCGGGTTAATCCGTAGGACACTGGATATAACTCATTCACCCATGACTCCTATATGAGCTGCTTTAATGCACATAACAGCACATGCATACACTGATGCACCTCCAAATTATGGCTAACTATGTACCCAATGCAATGTACTTGATTGAGAGGAGTGCACTACAATTTCCACTTTTATCGATTTATTGTCATCCCTGAATAATTTGATCCATCCGCAACCTAAAAACTTGACCGACTTGTAAATAAGGTCGGTAGTAGTTAACAAATATAAATACTTGTTGGTGATAAAAGTATCTGTTATAAACTTCTAACTGGTTAAGTGGAGTATAGAAAAGACGAAAATAAAGTATTTTGGAACTTTCAAATATTCGTCCTATCCTATATATGTACTCCCTCCGTACTAATAATTGACCTGTTTTATACTCCAACTTACGATGACGGATATGTACGTCGTAAATAGGAGATTTAGCAAATATATGCACCCACCACTTGTAAGTTGTAACTGAATATCTCGATCCCATTTGTTAACAAGTAGACGTGGAAAGCTAAGTTGAAAGAAACATTGATTACGAAAAGGTGAGAAGGTGCATCCTAAAGCAGTTGCTTCCTCTTCCAATTAACCAATCTTCTAAATTTGTCTTCTGTTGGCAAATTATATAGTGCAGACATTAGCCCTTATTATAAGGTCTTCTTTTTCTATACATTTTCAAGACCATTAATGACATTACCCACTACCTAACTTCACAATTGCATACACAATCCAAGTTTTTTTTTTTTTTTTTTTTTTTTTTTTTTTTTTTTTATGTTTAATTCATTACGATAATCATACACTAAAGCAAAAAGTTGTCCGCAGAAACTGAACTAGTACGTAATTAGAATGAGCTACTAGTTGACAACTCCATAAGACACATACGGATTACCGAGTAGTGCGTGCTACAACCCTCTTACCTACGTCTTCCCTGCCCCTAATTGGTGACCAACGCTCAGGTCGGGCCACGGCCAGGGGTCAAGATTGTGGCATGACGTACACGCCTTTGAGAAAAGGGAGGCTTGTGGCCCCTTTAATCTGTCTGTCAGGTTAATGTGGTCGAGGCCTGGTCCAGAGTCATGGTCGGGCTAATAAAATATGGGCATGGAGTGCGTGTTAATAAGGGGCTCACACGACGTGTTTAATAATGCAACTCATTAATATTAAAAAAAAAAATATGATAAAAGAAGAAAATAAATATTTGGGAGTGAAAGCACGCATATCATATAATAGGAATAATGTTAAGTCGTGTTCGGGTGAGTACGTGGGTTCCCATATAATGAAGCGTAGACATTCGAATTGTGGCCATCATTAAAATCGTGTCTTTAATTAAAGGAGATGTGGGGGGCGAGCGATAAAAGAAGAAATAATTGATAGACCAAATGAGAGAGAAGAAGACGACCCCGCAAAAAGGACGTGCAGAGTGTACGCCTTTTGTTTTTGTTTCATGCATGGAACAGGAACAGGAACAGGAACAGGAACAGGAACATCATACATACATACATACATACATACATTTGCCATCCATCTCCCCCCGTCTTTTTAATTAACGATCCAAAATCAAAAGTTAACGACGAAAGGACCCCAAATCTATTATGCATTGCATTGCATTGCATGCTCACCTTGCTACCTCTATTATCTATCACCATCCATCGCTAAAGCGTAGGAATAATCTCATATCATATCCGAAAGCCCTCTTCTTTTTTTCATGCATAATCACACATAAAAATACGCACAAAATCTATTGTTTTCAAAGTTTAATCATCCAATCTAGTGCCTAAATATCATTTTTTCATTTCTTTCATATTCTAATCTAACACTCCCTTTCTTCTTTGTCTATTTTCAATTTAAGCCATATTTATACGAGTATTTTTCAATAGTTTATCTATTTCCTTTTTTTTGATGGGTTATCTTCATTGTCACTGGTCAGGCAAGGTGCGAGCTGAGTAGGGCCACCAATGGACTAGGCTTATGACACTGGGCCTTGGGGCGGTGTTAAATAAGGAGAGGCAACGTCAAACCAATTCGAATCGACTGAGCTTTCTTTTGTCTAACAAGGGCCCAACCAAAATTGTTTTTTTTTTTTTGCTTTTATCTAGTAGACCTGGTTGGATCAAAGACTCATTAAACCGATGAACACAATTGCAGGATAAAAGTTGAGCTTTCGTATTAATAATTGGATGATTAGAATGGAATACAAAGACCCTTGTATATTAATGGTCCTAATAAACCAACTTTCGCAGCTACTACACACCTAAAACAACTTTCGTAAAGCTAGACGATATGAAACAGGTTTGCAGCCTGCTAAAAACACTTGCTCCGTATAAATTGAGAATATAAAAAAATTACTCCCTTAAGAGATGTTCCATTTAATATAGTCACATCCATGAAGAATTAATAGGGTAGGAATGTAGTCCAATACTAATGTTTAAGAAAATATTACAAATAAATACAAGTTGTGTCGATCCAACCTTCTTTTTTGTTTTTTCACGTTTGTCAACACGCATTTTATGTCGTTAATATATTTGGTACTCCCTCCCCTTCTATATGATGTTCCCCATTTGATTGGGGGAAGAAATTAAGAAAAAAGATATATGTGGAGGAAAATGAAGATAGAGAAAAAAAAGTGGGGTCACAAGCAATAAGAACCACAAAACATTTACTAAAAAGGAAAGTAGAACATTTTAGTGAAGTTTCCTAAAAAGGAAACGTGGAAGATCTTAATGAAGGGGAAGGAGTACTTCATATTAGCAAAAATTATGGAAACTCGATATAAACAATGTAATTTTAAAGACGAATCAATCAAGATACCACGTTGGATATATTTTGTCTTTAATAAATTGTTGTGAATATTGAAAATTTCTCTTAATTGTAAATAATGTCGAAAAAAGAAAGAAGAATATTTGACTCTGTACATGCTCCGTGTGAAAGTCAATGGAAAAAGGTACTCCCTCCCCCAACTAAGATCTTCCCACTTTCCTTAAAAGGAAACTCCACTAAGATTTTCCCACTTCAAAACTTTCCTTATTCATCCATTATACTCTCTTCTTATTGGTTACTTTTTGTGATTTGACATCTTGAACCCCACCAAACAATTTACCACCTTTCATTATTCATTTCTTAATCTATGTGCCAAGTCAAAGTGGGAAGAACATTGTGGTTGGGAGGGAGTATTGAGGTAGTGTATATCCTAATGAATTGATTGCTTCCTCTAGATCCTCTATTCGTATGCAGGTAAAAGGGAGATCTATGGAAGGGACAATACGTATTAATTCGTATATTTGAAAGAAAACACTTGATCTAAGCTAGCATCTTTAAATTAAAGCCAGAAACGTAATTCCATTTCCAATATCA